>OX376201.1:15950349-16638855 GCA_947363905.1 Lithophane semibrunnea
CTACGCAGAGACTGCGCGATCATCGGCAGTTCGACGTTCCCCAGCATGCTGAAGGTCGCGGCAACGAAGGCCTGCCTGTCGCCTTGCAGGAAGATATCCTGGAATTCTTCCGGCGAGAGCCACGTGCAAGCACGCGGGAGGCTGGTCGACGGTTTGGAGTGCACCACTCCACAGTGTGGCGGCTACTGCACAAAGAAATGCAGCATCCTTTTCATTACCGCAAGGTACAGGATCTCCACCAAAGTGATAACGCCGCGCGAGTTACATTTTGTCGCTGGTTGTTGGAACACCAAGACGCCAACATCCTGTGGACGGACGAGTGTTTATTTACTCGAGTTGGCGTCTACAATGTTCATAACGAACACTGGTGGGCTCACCGTGAACACAACCCGCACGTGACTAAAAGGCATTCTTTTCAAGTGAGGTTCAGTTTAAATGTGTGGGCTGGCATAATAGGAGACCAATTGCTTGGACCCCATTTTATCGATGGTCACCTCACTAGTGCCACATATCTGGAGATGTTGCAATACGTCGTCGAGGAAATGTTGGAAGAAGTTCCCCTGGGAGTGGAACGCAACATGTACTACCAGCAGGACGGTGCACCTCCTCACTACGGTAGGCAAGTACGTGAGTACTTGAGTAACAGGTTTGGCACCCACTGGATTGGTCGCGGTGGTCCAGTGGCTTGGCCTCCGCGTTCTCCGGACCTCACGCCCCTGGACTTTTATCTGTGGGGAGACGTTAAAAGATTGGTGTACACAGACGAAATCACCAGTGTTACCCAACTACGTGCAAAAGTGATCAGTGCTTTCGACACAATAAAAACGAATGTGTTTGTGTTACGTAAGCTGAAGGAAAATCAGCAACGTCGTGCTAGACTGTGCCTGGAGTGTGACGGTGGAAACTTTGAACAATATCTCCAGGTAACATAAGTAGGTAATTTATTTATTTATTTGTACATAGACAATAATTTGTAAATACGATGTTAGCTAAATCAACTTGATTAATGTAAATAAGTTGATTTAAAATTTTTAACTACGCCAAAAATACCTATCAGACAAAATGAATCACCTAAAATCCCAAACACATGGGTACCTACCTACTTAACTAGCACAAATTATCTTGATGTATTTTTGTCGGTCCTCAGCCCGTTAAAAAGTAGGAAGGAAAATCTTAAATCAACCAATTTAATCTACAAATAAAAACCGTCCTTGGGGCTGAATTTACCTACAGAGCGCGCCGACTGCGCCGAGTACCTACATGCCTTATTATTATTATTAGGTGCCTACCTAAATCCCGCGCACGCGCTCGCGATCGTAGTTTCACAATTGTGCAACAGGAACTGCTTACGTGCTTTGTAAGGTTTATTTATCTCCGCCTATCATTTTATTCATCAGCTGATAGGTAACTAACGACGCCAACGTGATCTTTTTTTGGCGCAGTTGTATCTACTTCCTACTATTATTATTTATCGTAATAGCCCAGTGGTTAAGGCTTTCTCCTCTCATGCATGAGGTTGCGGGTTCGCAACTGAGCAAGTACCATTGTGTTATTTTTTTAATTCATAATGATGTAAGTACTTTTTAAATTTATCTAGGACATCATTGAAATCCCGTGTTTCGGTAAGCACTTAATTAAAGCCTTTGGTTCGAATTGATTTGTAGCTCTCGGACGGTCGTTAGGTACCACACGGGTCGGTACGGGTCAACGACCTTACAGCCCTGCCGTATGGTCGTTGGTACGGGTAGTCAAAAGCCGGAAAGTCAGACAATTAGTCTAACAAATGGGTATCGTGTTATCAAGTAACTGGTTTGTTGAGGTCTGATACGCAGTCGCCCTACGTGATTCACTGGCACTCCAATGTAGTGAGCTGCATACAGTTAAACTGAAAGCCGACCCTAACATAGTTGGGAACAGGCTCGGCAGATTGGCCACGGCATTGTAATGATGCTTAAAAATGAGTTATTATTTAGCGAAATTTAAAACAATAATGTAGGTACATTGTGATTTTCAAATTCGAACTACATCTAAGGTAAAATTATTTGCTATAAGTTGCTGTAGCTACAACAACTTGTACAGATCGCGGCACGTTGGTTGAACCTTCGATGCGCAGTAACAGATTTTCGAGTCTTAATCGAAATGCGGTATGACGAGCATCGCGGGGGCTCCCCGTAACCATAGCAACGACCTTCATTTTAGTTTAACGTACGTGCCGCGTTCGTTTCATAGAAATGTGGGCGGAGACTCGTACAGGCTGACGTCACTGGTCATCGCATTCACGCACACAGTGACATGACGCGCGATACATCGCAATGGGTGATTCTGTTTTTTTGAAGAGGGTTATTAAGAGAGTTATTCTGAAAAACGATAAAATTGAAAAATCGAAAAGAAAAAGTATTATTGATTATTGACTTGGTATCGTATTGTTATATGATTATTTACGAGTCTCATAACAACCTCCTGAAATATTTTGCAGGTTCAAAACTGCACCTTGTATATACCTAGTTTACATAAATACTATTTACCTTAAAAATAAAAAGAACAATAAAAAGTCTTAAATACGTAATTACTTATTTAGTTTGCGTAAAATAGTTTCTTGCACTTTATAACCTAGTTAAACACATAATTATTATTTTCCGTCACCAGAATTTGTAAGTGGGCTAAAGTAAATGTTGCACAAAAATTAAATCATGTTCGAGACTATGATTTTATTCGATTTTTACTGCGGACGACTAATGTGCTTAGACATCAACAAAATCGAGGATATGTAGGGCAGTGCAGTGTTTTGTTGAGTCAGCATTAAACACGGAATTCTGGCCTTGATAATGACGGTCTAGGCGCCCTCGTAGTCGATAGAGTTGATGTACCTGTACTCTGCTATTTTTCTAGCAGGGCAATCAGCGTCTCCCGTTTTATGGTTATTGGGCTTTTTAAAGCGTGAGCAAGTAGCACATTTCGGTGTGTCAGCTTTCTTCGGGCACTCAGACATCGAGTGTCCTTCTTCTCCGCAGTAACCACACGTACATTTCAGCTCTCTGCATGTTTTTGCTGCATGACCATATTGTTGGCATTTGTAGCATCTCGTAACCAGGGTGAAGTCCCTGATAGGGCAGGACGTCCAATTTATAAAAAGCCTTGATTGGGATAACAGGGCTTTACGTATAATCGCTGTAACTTCAATGACATAGTTACAGGTCGAAGCATCTTTCTTCCCAAATTTGTGGCTTAATTTAACCAAGCTCAAAAAGGACTCCATAGGCATTGCTGGTAACTTGTCGGCTACGTTCTGTTCGTAAATGCACCTGAAGACTTCAGTTTCAGCCAAAGTAGTCGGCACACCTACAACCACGATCCGAGGTTTGCGGTTGTTGGGTTCGTCGGCGGTAAGTCCGGATGTAGAGCTGGACTGCGTGCTTGAGTTTTTCAGCGTCGTGTTTCGATAACGAACGATTGTAAATATTTACGATAATGGCCGATATACGATGATCGTATCGGCACCGTTGAATCCCTACCAAAATGTAATAATAAATTTTATTATTATTAAAAATAAAAAAGTTTGTGCTATTAAAAATTCACATTTTTTGTACCAAAATTACCAATTACATTAATAATTAGCCATTTTTCAACAGGAGTCATAAGTTAAGACTTGTAGACAGCCGCTAAATGACGGCCGTCCCGTCCCCGCCTCATGTCCCAGTCACCCAGTAACATTCCCCATTGAAAAAAATAATACCTAGGATTATTTTTTTGTTTTTCCTGAGTTTTTATTGCAAGTTCGTTGCTATATAATGTAGGTAGGTACTTTCTAAGTTCAGTCAATCTTGGATGTCATTACTTGACAATAAACCGCACCATGTTGAAAGTGGACAAATGGAATCTTGCTTCCCTAGAGTAAGCCATACACCTTCTCATAACGTTCCTTTAACTTAATTCTAGAACATAGATCCATGTATTTATACAGGGTGTAAGGGATAGCCCTCCGCAAATTAACAGGGGGCATTGAGCTCCTTATTTTCAATCATATTCCATCGGAATTTTGCTCAGGAAAGTTTTGATTGTTTTATCGTTTTTTAGTTATTATTCCTTTATTTCAATGTAATATTACATTCTCTGTACGCAGCACACCATTTATGTAAATAAAACAGCTAAAATAAAAAAACCGACTTCCAACAAAAACACAAAAAACGTGAAACATAACTTTTATTTCGAAAGTCGGTGTCTTTGCTTTTCAATTTTCAGTTTTTGCCACCGACTTCTGAAATAAAAGTCGGTTTTTATTTCTTTTATTGTTGTTGTTTTTATTTTTCACTTTTTAGTTGTGGTACCTACCCCACACATTTTCAAATATCACTACCTGCTTTGTAAATACATAAGAGTGAAGGAAAATTAAGATATCGTCTACATACGCAAAGTGGGAAAAATACGTAATTATTGAAGCTAACTCAAAAACTACACAAGCAAAATTCAAATTTATATGGGACCACCTCTGAAGCATAACCAACCAAATAAAAAAAATCATCAAAATCTATTATATATCTATAATATATTATATAGTAGTCATTCGCATTTCGCAGTGTACAGACGTGCTCGAAAGCAATATTTAATAATTACCTACTGAAAAAATAGTGACCTCCTTTAGTGCATTACTAATGTGATGCAAATTGTAATTTTGCTAAGTGTGTAGTTTCAGCGAATAATGGACGCAAAATAGTGAAATTGTAAAAATACAAAATGGATAACAGCCCCTTTAATCCAAGGGGGGCAATGCACCCCTCCGCCTCGCCGTCGAAGACGACGACGCAAAACCCAGCCCTTGAGTCGGAGACGGTTGAAGTTATTTCAACGCCTGAGATACAGAAATGGATGTCAGCCATCGAACAGAACTTGAATGAAGTTTGCGCTATTGCCGCGGAAGGCAAACTCAACTCGGAGCAGAAAATGAAAATTTCTACCCTATGTCGTAAAGTAGGATCTGGCACCTCACAAATGGCAGTCCTATACCAGTCTCTCAAGCAAAAAGCCATTCAGGCGTATAACGCGGTTGAAGCCCTTCAAGAAAAATGCGACCTGATGGAACAGATTTCGGAACTCAAGCAGACGATTAAGGATTCTGGTTCTGCTAGAAATGGTTCGTTTGCCGATATGGTGAAGAAGGGAGCAAATGATTTCGTTCGACCCAATAACATAAGCTCTATTGCCATTTATCCCAGTGACAAATTAAAAACAAGTGTCCAAACAAAAGAACTCGTGCAAACAATCATACGGCCCGAGCAAATGAAGCTCCACGTTCGAGGTGTCCGGAATACAAAAAATGGAGGCGTAATTATCAGTACCGAGACGAAAGATGACACCGATAAACTGAAGCAAGCAGTCCACCTCTCTCTATCTGGTCTTACCACCGCCGAGCCCAACAAGCGCAAACCTAGGATCGTGGTTGTAGGAGTGCCGACTTCCTTGGCTGAAAATGAGGTGTTCAGATGCATTTTCGAACAAAATGTAGCCGACAAGTTACCAGAGATGTCCTTGGAATCCTTCTTGACCTTCATAAAATTAAGCCACAAATCGGGGAAGAGAGATGCTACGGCCTGTAATTACGTTGTTGAAGTTTCAGCCGATATACGGAAAGCCCTAATCCCTCAATCAAGGCTTTTTATAAATTGGACGTCCTGTCCTGTCAGGGACTTTACATTGGTAACAAGGTGTTATAAATGCCAACAATATGGCCATGCAGCAAAAACTTGCAGAGAGATCGTTCCTACGTGTGGTCACTGCGGTGACGCAGGCCATTCGTTGTCCGAATGCGCGAAGAAAGCCGACATTCCAAAATGTGCAACTTGCTCACGCTTTAAAAAGCCTAGTGGTCACAAAACAGGAGAAGCTGAATGCCCTGCTAGGAAAATTGCAGAATACAGATACATTAACTCCATCGATTATGAGGGCACCTAGTGCGTCATACTCAAGGCCTGACTTCCGTAACTCTTGTTGCTGACTCAACATATATGTATACCTGGCCACTGCGCTGTCCTACTTACCTTGCAATTTGTTGCTGTCTAAGCACATTAGCCGACTGCTTCAAAAACCTAATGTAGCCTTGAAGGTGATTTATGAAATATTTGTTTTAACCCAGTTAATGATACTGCAAACGTTATCGTGTTACTAAGTGCAAGCAACTATTTACCTTAATTATTAGTGTTTAAGTAAATTATAAAATAATAAATAACTAGCTATCACAATATTCTGAAAACTTACGTTAAATATTGTTAAGAAATCAGTTGTCCTAATAATAATCATAAGAACTAATGCCGCCTGTGATACAGGTTTATCCTAGTACAGGCATCATACTTTGTAATACCTACATTATTTCTAAGCTTTACACTGTTTTTTATGTACCAATTTTTATTTTCTTGAATAAATTTACTATTTACTATTTACTATTCATAAGTGGCGGAGTAATCGCGTAACATACATACAAAAAAAAAAACATACTGACGAATTGAGAACCTCCTCCTTTTTGAAGAAGTCGGTTAAAAACAGCAATAAATAAAAAATAAATAAATAAATAATTTTTTTATTGCATAAAACAAAATCACATTGCATTGCATACATTCAGTTGACGCTATTCAATACAACTTTAGCATAGGAGTACAGTAAAGGACAATGCCCATTTTCTTAGAAGCTTTGGGCCCCCAAAAAAGATTGTCGTGTCACGGTGGTTTTTATTTTATTTTGTAGATAAAGAAATATATTTTCATAATCTGCAAACGATTTCTGTTTATTCACCCTGGTTAAAGTGTAATCAATTTTTTTAGGTTGCTGAAATTGAGGTTATGAAAATTAAATTCTTCAAGATTTTATTTCTTCTGAATGGACAATTATGTACCATTCTAGTTGATATATTATGGTTAATGTTAATGGGGTCGCCTTTCCTATGCAGTGGACATTTAAAGGTTAATATGAGGATGATGATTCCTGACAGGCGACAGACAGAGAGCAGTGGTGGCCCAGTGGTAACGCCCGCAACTTACGATTTGTAGGTCGTAGGTTCGAACCCTGACAGACGCTTTACTTTGTATAAATTATTTCATCACCACTGCTCTCAGAACAGTGAAGGAAAACATTGTGAGGAATCCGGCGTGACCTAGAACCAAAAACTCGAAGACAGTCTGGGCCCGCGTGGTGGATTACGGTCCACTCCTTCTCACAGAGAGGAGGTTTGTGTCCCAGCAGTGGGAACATTATAGGTTGATTATGATTCCTGACAATAGGCCTCACTATCGCTTTCTCTCGCTAGAGATTAGTGTGCTTAGCCCTCTCCTTCTAGTAAGTATCGAAAAAGACGACTAAAAGCTTTGGAAGTAGCCTCTTAATTACTACTCAGTGTTGTATAAAATAAGTAATCATTATAATAAAACAGGTTTATGAAAAAAAAACAAATAAATAAAACATTTATTCTTCATAGAATATATTATCCAGAAATTGAGCTGGGGCGCTTATATCATTAAAACGGCCCCAGCTTAAATACCACAATACAGTCATGGTATGTGCGCAACACCCTACAGTACGATTTCCCACTAAGCAATTGCAATAATAAGCGATGATTCTCTCTAAAGAATTTGCCCTATTTTGTTCTCTACTTATCAGTAAATATGTATAATACACCCTGCTGCTGACATGTCGTGATTTAATTCTGGCCCTAACTAAATAATTATTATGACCTAATATTAAGGGCAAATCTTCTTCTATTAATTCATTGCTTATTTCTACACTGTAGGTACCATTTACTCGCACATGCTCCCCATAATAGGACCGTGCCTGTTTTAATTGGTAGGATCCTAATGCAAATCTTCTTAAATCGCTTAATGTTAGTCTTGGGAAATTATCTAGATGGGGAGCACTGCTGTTAATGCTTTGGAAAATCGTACGTCTTCTGTTTATATGTTCCCTTTGAATAAATTCTGATAAATAATTGACTGTGTTCAATCTTGCTTGGGCAATATTAAGAAACTCCACAGCATCGGGCGTATCGTCAATTGTGGGATGGAATTTATTCAAGAGGGAACAAGCTATTTTAAAATCAGCCATAAGGTGACTTGACGCTCTATTAAAATATTCCTGACGAAATAATTTATAATCTCTTTTAATTCTCCCATTCACAACCTCTACCACCCAACGACACATTGTTATACATCTGGACTTATTAGCCTGGACAGTGGTTAATTGATGCTCATTTTCTAATAATGATTCAGGCATATGAGTCTTATAATTGTAAGTTTCTAATTCAGGAATCACATCCCTAAACCCTCTATCCAAAATGAAGACATCATGGGGTCTAAAAAATGAGCGCATAGGACCATTTTCATTATGAAACATAGCACTCATAATTGATGAATCATTTTGGGTTGCTTCATATGGTCCTGCATACTCTAAAATATGCCCATCACAGCAAACAAATAAAAATGGTTTTACAAGATTAGCATATTTGTGTAGACTGTAGGTTCGTTTTTGATATAAATAATTACTGCTGCTTTGGACGTAAACATATGTACCATCACATATTACAATAGCAGGCTTAATATTTGAAGCCATATTGGCATCCCCAAAAAAACCCTCTGGTATGATTCTATTGCGCGATGCTACATTTTGGATAGACATGTGATTGATACCTAAATGTCTAGGAACAAACTGTACATCTAAACAATTTCTTACGATATTCATTTTTCTTTCCAAAGTGGATCTTGGTATTTTAAACAAGGTTGACAGTCTTTGATTGCTGTCACCTGTTCTGAGTTTGACCAAAAATATGCTGACAGCAACAGAAGGGTTTGCAAAATGATCATATAACAATGGAATACAATTTAAAAGCTCATTAAATTGCTCTGCATTAAGTCCCAACCAATAATGGCATAAATGTGGATCCATTGAGTTTATGTCACTGAAGTCTAACTGTCTTTCAGCAGCTTTTTCTAGTTTAGAAAATATGTCATCAACTTGAAATCCAGTAAAATCCGAATATGGGGTCTCTAGTTCCTCCCAATGATTACTGTACAAATGATATTCACAGATTCTAGCTGTAAAAGGAATGTATATTTTGTACTGAAATAATAAAACTTCCTTTATAGTAACCGGTACTAAAAGACGATCAGTTCTCTCACATCCAACAAATAGGCAATGACGTGAACTAGCAGATACTCGTTTATACTTAAGAGAATTAATTTTAGATACTGGTCGGGGCAATATTTGTCCCTGTGGTGGTGAAACAGGCAGTGGCAGTGGAGGTGGTTCAGGAATTACAGCATCCGAGATATCCATTCCTATATTTTCAAAATCCACAGACTCCAGTGCAGGTCTGTTAATGTCAAGAAGTGCCTGTCTTTGTATATCTCTTGTTGCAGCCTCCCAACAAGCACGACAAACTCTTTCCAAATGTATGACCTAAAAAATAATAAATTATTGTTTATTGTTATACTGACAAAAACTTTGTTCCTAATAAAAATAATACCAACAATTTAATGCAGTAGGTAATTCTGCCAAGTTAATAACACTTACGTGATGTGCTGGAGTCCATCTTAAAATAAAGGTCCTTTGAGGGCAGTCTTGGGAAACTCTGTGAGTTCTGCGACTTGCTATAGAAATGCCACATCCAAAACATATGTTTAGATGTCCAAGAGGCGGGGATACCTCAATTAGAGATGGAGTTGTGTTTGATAGTATACGCTCTTGCAGTAACAAAAAACATTCAAGGCACAGGATATCCTCGGATGATACCTGAAAAATAAAAAAATAACTGAATTTACCTACCTTTGTAAGTTATAATATCTATGTTCACTATTACAATAGGTACATATTCACTTATTGGTTGTACCGATTTTTTGTACAAACTCACGCAATGTTTACCTGCACAATATACTCTTTACATACACCCAATTATTTAGTACCAGTCTTAATACATAGATATAAATACCTATAATGATAATTACACCATTCACTTTAGTACACATTTTTATACATTTTCAATGTTACATAGTGAACAGTAATGTTTTGTAGCAACCACTGATATAACATTTATGCACATTTATTATAATATCAGCTTTTAAGGTAGACATTTACAGCTGAATATAGGCCTCCTCGGTCAGTGGGTCGTCTTAGGATAGGAAATATAAACTTACCGGTGTAGGTGATACCCAGGACCGTAGAAGGATGAGCATTTGTTCGTCTAAATCTTCAATAGGTCGTCTACGAAGATTAGGCGCCAAACGAAGGGAACAATTTACACATCGTCGTGAGAGTGGACGGTTTGTCCGATCTCGACCAGGTGTAGACATTTTGTTGTTAAAACTAGAGTCAATTCGCTCACTTAACAATAAAACAGGAGTCCGATATCTCACAAAAAACAAACACGAAAACACGTTAGCATTGAATCGTAACGTAGATCACAGAAGTAAATACGGAGGAATGTAATTCAACTCGACGCAAAACAAACAGCACTCACGAAACGAATAAACGGCTATTGATTTGACAGATAGATCTCTGACATCTGACACCATGAGTGGTGTTGCCAGGTATAATTATTTGTTAATCGACTTTCGATACCTATCGATTTTTCAAAGTTACAGTACAGTAGTGTATTTTTTAGGTCATTCAGTTTTTTTTTTTTCCTATCCTACGCTGTCCCACTCCTGGGTAAAGGCCTCCCTCCACGCCTTCCATCTTTCGCGAGCCCGCGCGTCCTCTTTCCAGTTTGGATGGAACCTATCCAGCTCGTCTCGCTATCTCCTACGTGATCTGCCGCGACCCCGTCTCACTGTCTTAGGGCACCAGTTCTGCGCTATTTGTGCCCACAGTTTGTCAATATGTCATGCGGCAGACATATCCTGCCCAGTTCCATTTAAGTTGGGCAGCCTTTTGAGCCACGTCAGCTATCTTTGTTTTGGAGCGCAGTATTGTGTTACAAACACAATCCGTTAATTTAACGCCTAGTATACTGCGCTCCATTGCTCGTTGGCAGACTTTGAGTTTGGAATTCTGGATTTTAGTCAAAGACCAAGTCTGTGCGCCATAGATTAAGACGGGAAGAATACACATGTCCATGAGCCTGCGTTTCAGTGCCATAGGCAACTCACCCTTAAATAGTTATTTTAAAATAATTATAGTAAAACGATACCAAAAATACAGTTTAGACATTTTAAAACAGACACCGTTAAGTATCGATATCAATCAATCGATTCCGATGTTTTTACCAAATATTGTTTGACATCTGGCAACATTTAATTTAGGTTTCGTTGGCGGATGTACTAAAGATTCAGTTAAGTAAATATTTATTACGTCTTTCAATGCTAGGGTAAACTAAATGTTCATAAAAAACAAATAAACATAAAAAAATAAGATATAAATTTTGTATAGCGTGAAGTTACGACACGGCGCCACAAAAAGGGGCCCGTCCGCGGTCAATCTCCTTTCAACTCTATCCCTTAAACTAGGTCAGGCCTGTATCTTAAGAGATAGGGTTCAGCCATTATGTGGACTAAGTTATTATATTTATTAAAAGACAACAACAAGTTAAACCAGTGACGATGTGGTACCTAAAAACGTACATCAATGAGAAGAATAAAAATAAAAACAATAATAAACCAAAAAATAAGGTATGAAGGTATGAATCGGTTGCGTATATTTGGGTAGATGATTGTGTGGTGTTGAGTATAGTGTATGTGTATAGTATGATGTGATGGTAGGGGAGATGTTAGGTATGTTTGAGTTTAAGAGATGTATGTCAGTAGATTTTCAGTTGTGATGTAGTCCTGTTGAAGTAGCCACTGTGTGATCTTGTGTTTTAGCGCGTATCTGTTAGAATCCAGTAAGTTAAGTTTACGGTGTAGTTGTTGTAGCAATGGATGTTAAAATACTCGAGCGCGCCCGCCCCGACACGGGGAGTGCGGCTACGCGGGTTTTGCCACGGTAACGATGCATTGCGCGTGAGGTAATAATACAAATCAAGTTTATTGGATTCCCATAACGTTCCTGAAATAATTTCATGTACCGATCGTCTTAGTATGATATGCTGAATTCACCCCATCAGTCTGCGGAGGGCTGTCCCTTACACCCTGTATATACAGTATACAAACGATATTCTTCTTCTTCTTCGTCGTTCCCTCAATGCTGAGGATCGCGACCACATGTGACGCGTCTCCAAGCTATGCGGTCTTCTGCAGTATGGACCGCTTGATAGATGCTGCCTCCAGCAACCTTTTTGATCGCGTCTGACCATCTTGCTGGTGCTCTGCCTTGAGCGCGTTTTCCTTCCACCCGGCCCAGTATCAAAAGCCTTTCCAGACTATGCTTAGGTGAACGCATAATATGTCCGAAAAAGCTAAGGGCACGCTCCTGACATACAGTAGATAGCCGCTTGGTGATGTTGAGTTCCTCCAGTATGGATTCATTCGTTCTCATGGCGGTCCATGGTATACGAAGTAGCCTCCGCCAACACCACATTTCGAAAGCATCGATTTTACTGCCTTCGCGGCTTTTAATGCACCACGTTTCAGCGCCATATAAAAAAATGGAAAAAACTAGAGCACGGGTCAGTCGCATTTTGGTATTTCGACGGATGCCACGGTTCTTCAAAATTTTCCCTAGACTGGTCATAGCACTTTTGGCCATACCAGTACGACGGCGGATTTCCTCCAAGCAGCTACCCTCATTACAAACGATATACCAACGCCAAATGTTTTTTTTCTATTACTTTAGGCCCATCAAGGATCCTAATTAGTTAAGTGTGCAACTTTACACTTAGTTTTATTGGTGTGTGGTCGTGGTATGGGTGACCAGAGGTCGTTGCTATGCAAGCTCTAATTTGATGACCGCTAGGTAGCTTGGCAAACGTGGCATTTGGTGGTCACGTCTTAAAAGAGGGTAAAATTACTAAGTTACTCTCGGGATGTGGCGTGTTACAGTAGGGGCACTTATGTAGATCCCCCCCCCCCCTATTACATGGGACACAAACATAACTGGCGGATTATGGGCGTACTATAAGTACACCTCTGCCTAACCTTTGGGGGATTAGAGGCGAGATGTTATGTTAAATGTCTGAATTATATGTAGAAAGGTATTCTGGAAAAGTTGGCTGTGCGTGGCACGAAGTGATCACGTTCTGCCAGCAACGTGTGCGTTGGGAAAAATTACCCACGGGATATGACACAGGTGTGGTACTGGTGCGCCATTGGTACCCTTTATCGGAGCTCTCAGGAGCTTCCTCCTAATGTACGCGTGTGTGTTTAGTATCCCCTTAGGTATAAAAGGTATAACTTAGCCTAGCACGGTCTCACTGTTGACCATTAATTATAACATAATGACATAAGGATAAGGATTATTTACACGAATTAATATCGAGACACGCGGCCGCGTGTCAAGCCAAGTTCAAGAAAAGAACTGGCGACGCAGCAGCCATGTGTTATATTACACGAACCATTTGGAGCTACTTTTCACCCCTCAATAACTCAAAATCTATTTAACATACACACATGAAACTTGGTTTATTTATTAATACCCCCTAGATTAACTAGAACCCCAAATTTCATAAATACAGCTCAAACGGTTGTTGAGATATATCTGAAAATCGTCATTTTTATCACTGACTAACTAACCTATAGATCAAAAATCTAACCCACTTCCAGGTGACCTAGAAAGTTGAGATTTGGCGTCCAGCTTGGTAATTGTGTGTATACAAAGGAAAAATCAGAAAACAGATTTATTTTACGATAAAAAAAAAATTAAGTAATCGATTTTTAACACCTAGCGCCTTTCGAAATTATAATAGCAAAAATATTTTCTTTTGTAGGAGAATTGGTTCCATTATAAAAAGTCGCCTTTATCGTTTTGTATATTAGGTACCAGATTATTTAATATAACTTAGACAACCAATAATTAATAATAATTGTTCATCATTGGCTGTTTAAGTTTTCCGCGAGGCGGGCAAGAGGAGTGCGGCGCGTCCGGGGTCACAAGGATTTCAGGGTTTGGAAATATAGTCATAGTCCGTATCTTGAGGTGACATTTAGGCTTCCTGTACATGATGTCGGAGCTGCATCAGAGCCGGACCACAAGACGAAAAAAATCGCGAAGTAAAATTTTCAGCTTGAATTCATCCTAAGTGCTTTGTGTAAATGATTCGACTATTCAATGAAGTTATATTTTTAAATAGTAAACATTGTTATAACAGAAAAAACAAGAAAATTTGTTTTAAATTTATTTGAGAATGTTGTATGGTCTTTATAAACAGGATTATCTATAGAACTTGGCACCCATTTAGATCTCAATTCTTTTGTCGGCGAAGTCGATAACCATTCCATTTCACATTTATGTTTTTGGTTGGATTATATCTACAAAAACCGATAAATTTTTAGTATTCGTTTTTAAATCTCTTAAAAGATCGTAACTTAATCCATTTTTTAATATCTGAGATCAACACTTCAGTTCAAAAATAATCACAATATCCTTTACGACATCACTATCACTATTTTTTAATCTTGAATATCAGTCGTCACTATTTTTAATTTTGTCAATCCTCAGCGCACATCTCGTCCGTATCTATCTATAGTCAAGCTATGGCTTGGCGCACATCGTGGGACCACGGTTTATTTTAAACTAGCTGATGCCCGCGGCTTTGCCCGCGGTTATTATAATATATACTATACTCAATCAAACCTTCCTCGAGAACCACTCTATCCATTGGTGAAAACAGCATGAAAATCGGTGCAGTAGTTTTTGAGTTTATCGCGAACAGGACGACAGACAGAGGCGGGGGAGGACTTTGTTTTATAATATGTAAGGATAAGGGGTACGTGAAAACTCCTGACCGAAACGCTGGTAAAGATTGTGCGTAGTGCAAGCGATACTTTTTACAGCTTCTTATTATTCTATTCGCATAATCAGCCTATAATGTTCCCACTGCTGGGACACAGGCCTCCTCTCTGTGAGAGGGAGCGGGCCGTAATCTACCACGCGGGCCCAGTGCGGGTTGGTAGGTGTCACATGTCTTCGAATTTTTGGTTCTAGGACATGCCGGTTTCCTCACGATGGTTTCCTTCACCGTTTTGACAGCAGTGGCGATGAAATAATTTACACAAAGTATAGCGCCTGTCAGGGTTCGAACCTACGACCTACAACTTGTATGTCGTGGCCGTTACCACTGGGCCACCACTGCTCGCACCGCACCATTATTCTATTGCATCCCTGCAACTGGTACACAAGACAAATGCCAAAATAGGTACGCAAGGTAGTCAGAACGTCAAAACAAGTAGTTTTTCTGGTTAGTTCACATTCAACCCCTAGAATCTCAACCCCTGCCCACGTTCAACCCCTAAATGGTGTCCACGTTCAACCCCCGAGGGGTTGAACGTGGACTTTTAATTTTGAATGTTTTTAATCCACGTTCAACCCTCAATGGACTGTAAAACACAAAAGTTTTACTCAACAATACATAACTAGCTGCCCGCCCCGGCTTCGCTCGGGTAGCACTAAGTACTTATCTACGGTGCACCTACCATCCTACCTACACCTACCTCGCTACCTACTCGAAGTCAAAACTACACATACATACATACACATAATATTTTTGAAAAAGTAATTGCTGCGAGGTCAGGGATCGATCTTAATTAGTGATATGCCGTTACCAGTAATTTACTCCAGTCGAGTATTTTCCCAGTAGCGTTACCAGTAACATTCTACAAAAATAGTAATTTAGGCTAACAGGGAAAAATTTTTTTTTTCTTAAATTAAATTTGCGATTATGAGTGGTCCGATAAGACTTCTACCACTTCTAGGTTAAATGCATAATGATGCGCAATTTCAAAAAAATACTGTGAATACAAAATTATGTGGACAACTTTTGTTTCCGCGAGAGCGTCTAGCTGTTAAGATTATTTTATTACCTTATAACAGGCAGGTATTACGAACCGCTCCCGCCACAATCCGCTTGACAGGCGAAGGTTCTAGAATAATCTAGAACCTTCCATCGCGACTGACACATTCGTCAGTCGTCCGTCAAGTGCTCCGCAGCTGATATGATTCGCGAAAACTATCTCTCCGACCCAAAACTGTTATAAACATATTATATGTGATGTGTGTATGTTAAAACCTTTCATTTAGTACGTAATTATGCCAAGGCCTGGGTACCTACAACATTAGATTCAAAATAACGCACGGTACCTAAGTCAAAGACGCGATACTAAATCAATCAATACGTGAAAAGTCAAAGTTAGTAAATTAAAAATCTACTTTAAAATATAACTAATCACGAACATAAAAAAAAACAAAAAAATGCCTCCTGAATAATAGGTTTTTGAAGGAACACAAAGAGTAACATTGAAATAGAATACCCTAATCAAAGTCAATGAAAAATATTTCCCCATTATCTCCTCAATAGCTTTCATTGTTCCGCAGCCTTTATTGTACCTGATAAGTAGGTTTCTAGGGCGGACCCGCCTTGGCACAAAGCATGCCAAGAGTAATCTATTAGCCTCTTTATATTCCGAAAATATTTTCTGAAGCCTACCTTAAAAACATGTTTGTAAAAACAGTATTGATTAAGATATTATTGTTATTTGAAAATATGTAGATTAACGTAAAATCTGAGTTGAATTATTAATGAATAACGTCAGATCAAGGCTGTACCAACTATACTTTGTTGTAATAAAGAGTAAGCAATCAGATTGGCACCTAATCAATTTGGCTGTCGGTGATTTATGAGCGGCGCCTTTAAAATGGTCTTTGAAGTTTTGAAATGTGAATTTTGAGATAAGCTCTCGTAACATCAAATCTACCAGGACCGTACTTATCAATCAATCTGCCTAGCCCTTTCCCAACTATGTTGGGGTCGCCTTCCAGTCTAACCGGATGCAGCTGAATACCAGTATTTTACATGGAGCGACTGCCTATCTGACCTCCACAATCCAGTAACTGGGTAATACGATACCCCTTGGTTAGACTGGTTGTCAGACTTTCGTGCTTCTGACGACTCGTAACGACTGTCAAAGATCCACAAATGACAGCCGGGACCAACGGCTTAACGTGCTTTCCGAGGCACGGAGGAGTCTCGATATGTGAAAATGGTCACCCGTCCACGGACCAACCCCGGCAAGCGTAGCTTAACCTGATAGATCGACCCGAGCGGCTGTTATTACTTTGCCACGAGCTCCTCCTGACCGTACTAATAAACATATATATCTCTTTCACAGATAATCTTCAAAAGAAAACATGAACAAAGCAGAACCAAATTCAGCGCTACAAAGGACAAGGCACAGAATCAACTCCTCATAAAAATGTCAGCAAACAACCTTCTGATGTCCAGATACCGAAAACCAATGCAATGTCAGACGGTGAAGAGCAACATGAAAAAGCCGACCCAATTCAAAATGAACAAGATCTCAATAAATTTTCTAATGACGATAGTCATCTTAGCTTCGTTGCCTTATAGCTCGACATTGAGTTTGCCGAACGGTGACCCTGCGCCGGGCAGGTCACCAGGGCCACCTCAACTCGATGATAAAGAAGTTGCAACAGATGACAAAGTAATAGAAATACCCGAGGTTTACGATGACACAACGACTAGTGAAGAAATGGTAGAAGTAACGACTGTGAGTGAGGTAGTGAGTGAAAGGACGGTGGATATCAGTGATGCTTGTGCCTTCGCGAGGATCCCGAGTGACAGTGACGATATTGTCACGCTCAGTGACGAAGATAGTGACGTTAACTTGACGCTTAGCCATCCGGTGTTTGAAGCTGATGAGCTGGTTCGAGGAGTGGTGTATGATGGTAAGTGAACTTCTTGTACTAAATACTTTGTAACTGTTATTGTTCCACAGCAATTTTGGATGATTGTAGGTCCTGGGGGCATGACTAGGAGTGAGGCGTATTTATCGTCACAGATATTAAAAAATAGCAGATAGCAATTGCTCCTAACGATTAAAAATATAAATACCAGGCTGTGATTTAATAACAGATATTTGGATCTGTTATTTTTTTGTCACAGTCACAGTGATCACAGATATCATGTTTCACCTGTTACAACCCATCTCTAGTCATGAACCCCCCCAAAATCATGCAAGCTGAATGATTTACATGCTTTACTAACTAAAACTGTAGGTACTTAGACACAGTGACCCTAATACAAAAAAAAGTTTTTAGAGTACTTATCATTTAGGTAACCATTTCCCTAAAAATATTCCTTGGCACCAATGACCCCCCCCCCAAAATCATTGGCTGCGACCGCGCCTGAGTCGTACTGATTAATGTATTAATATTCTCAAATAGTCCGTCAGTTCTTTCTAAAATTGATCCCATGCTGAATATGTACACGAACTCGTTGGGAATAGCCTGTTGCAACATATTGAATGCTATTCAACTCTCTGATGTATACATGAAATTGGAGTTGACTTAGAATTTCCATCTCAAAATCCAACAATATCGTGTCCATCACGGGAATACAGCCCAACATACACTCGGTACGCCAAACACGTGACGCTCAGACAATGAATACATAAGCTATGTAAAGTAGAAGTGAATAATATATTATGATTATGTAAAGTACATAATCTATGGATGTTGTAGAATTATGATTCGTTGTACGTGTAAGCGGGATCGTTCAGCCAAGCAGACAAGTCATTTAATATTCACAGAGCGTATAGCTTCGGATTGAGATATTGATTGATTCTTGGTTTAATGGTTTTCTTACTTCATTCCCCGCAAGTTTAAGCTTTAATATAATATAATGTTTTTTTAAGATAATGAATCTATAGAGTAGATTAGGTCGCGGGCGCCATTTGTGTCATGAACCAATGAACGTTGCAGTTTGAGTACCTTGGCTGGGTATGTCTAATAAGGACGTAGCGTTTAAAAAAGTCACTATCGCTAACCGCTGGAGAGACTACGACCCAATTTGGTTAACATTTGCAGTGCATTTGAATATTTTATCTACACCCATGCTATAAATCTTCTATAAAAGTTTCTGAAACAGTTAGCTTATTGCCAACATTAAAACAGCCAGTGCCATAGTAACCATAATATCATCCAAACGGGTGTTATAATGACTCATTAAAAAAAAAGAAGAGAATACTCGAAAACAAATGAAATAATATTGAAATAGGTACCGAGAGTGACGTCATCTCTTGAATATAGGCCCGCTCCAAGGGATAGCTACGATTAATGATCCCAGTATGAAATAATCAGAGAATAAATGGATGCTTCTACCCACGCGATGTAGGCGCAATTAGGCTGAATTTTATGTCTCACACGGAAAGAAAACGGGAACAATTACTATTCTTGGTTGTAGAAGTAAATAAGTGAAAGGAGCTCGTACCTTAGTAATAACAGCCGCACGGGTCGATCCACCCTTGCCGGGGTTGGTCCATGGATGGGTTGGACCATATTCGCATACCGAGACTTCTCCGTGCCTCGGAAAGCACGTTAAACCGTTGGTCCCGGCTGTCATTTGTGGATCTTTGACAGTCGTTACGGGTCTTCAGAAGCCTGGAAGTCTGACAACCAGTCTTGCCAAGGTATCGTACCTATTACCCAGTTACTGGGTTGTGGAGGTCAGATAGGCAGTCGCTCCAAGTAAAATACTGGTATTCAGCTGCATCCGGTTGGACAGGAACCCGACCCCAATATAGTTGGGAAAAGGCTAGGCAGATTGATTGGTTGTAGAAGTAAATAAAGAGCAAGCAGGATGCTTATGTAATGTAATGGACTTTGTCTGAAAATAAATATATAAATTATTGTACTTCTTATAAAATGCCTGGTTTACATGATGGCAGTGACTTGACCCAGTGACTTTGAATTTCGAACCCCGTCAGGTGTTGATGTAGACAAGATCGGCAGTTAGTTAGTAAGTCAGGCGGGAGATGCTAACGGGCCCAAAAATTGACGGGTAGGTTAGTCAACTTAACTGACTTGAGGACGCGAATTCAGCACTGGATTGAGTTGAAACTAGTATCAGACACTAGACACTAGTTTTACTGACTTACTGTATGTTACAATTACTCATAAATAAACCTTCCTGAATGTTTTTTGATGGCTCTACTAATTAATTCTAACTTCCTAACTATTTATTATAAATGCCAAACTGAGTTTGTTTGTTTGTTACGCTCTCACGCTAAAACGGCTGAACGGATTTAGGTGAAATTTGGCACATGAGTAGACCATGACCTGGAATAAGACAGGGATACTTTTCATCCCGATATTCCCACGGGATCGAAAATTATGCGGGTGAAACCGCAGGGCGCAGCTAGTTTAGTATACCTAATGTCTCCTAATAAACTAGGAAAACTAAACCTGGGAATTTGGCTTGAAAACCAGCTGATTTATTCCGCAAAAATCTCACCGAAAAATCTTAAGCTTTATCTTTCTTTATTTCTTCTTATCTTTATTTACTTTTTATTTTTCTTATCTTTCTTCTTCTTTCTTTTCTTCTTACGTAAGTTAAGTGATCGCGGTTCGTTTCACGAATCGGATACGAGTTTCATGTTGAAAGTTGTTTAGTGTGACGGGTAGAATCACCCCCTAGACGGATGCAGATGTCTAAATCGCCATCCTGTATAACTAGCTTGAAGCTTTTCAAATAACGTTCAGACAGAATAGCGCTCTAAGGAGTGTCGGACAGTCAACACTTGAGAAACTGATTGCTTCTCGGTGTAGACATAAACGACACTTGTGTCAGACACTGGAGTTGCTAAAACGATTCCTTAGGTAACGTGGTGAGTCTTTGAGATATTGCGCGCTGCTATAGTTTACCGTAGAATATAATTATTTTTAATACCAGCTTTTGCCCGCGACTACACACGCGTGGATGTACGGAAAATGTCCCACGGGAACGTACTACAAAGATTAAAAGTAAGTATCAGGGTTATAAACTTTCTATGTGCCAAATTTCATCCAACTCCGTTCAGCCCTTTTTGCATGATTGAGAAACAAACATCTAAACATGTGTACAAACTCTAGAATATTAAACAATTACAGATATAGATGTGCAAGGGTGACACAAAGCTTAGGGTAGGTAAGTTTAAATACATACTTTTATTTAAGTATTAGAAATGATTATCAATCAATCTGCCTTTTCCCTACTATGTTAGGGTTGGCTTCAATTCTAACCGGATGTAGCTGAATACCAGTATTTTACTTGGAGCGACTGCCTATCTGACCACCACAAACCAGTTACTGGGTAACACGATACCCCTTTGTACGACTGGTTGGCAGACTTCTGGGCTTCTAACTACCCGTTACGATTGCAAAAGATCTACGAATGACAGCCGGCACCTTAACGCGCTTTGCGAGACACGGAAGGGTCTCGATATCTAATGGATGGTCACCCATCCACGAATCGTCCGCTGCAAGCGTAGCTTAACGTTCGATCGACTCTTGGGGCTGTTATTATTTAGCCACGAGCACATAGAGACTATGAACAGTAGACACGGGTTTGAACAACACGACGTTACTCACCACACTCACTCACTTATCAGTTCGAGAGTCATTCATTTGTGTATGTCACAGTGAAGCGGTACAAAATGTTATTTTGAGGACTTGGGACATTCAATAATTTTGTATGTTACATTTAAAGTGCCTCGTGTATGTCCTACCCAACACTATAATCTATAGCTCTTGTCTACGATTTGTGCAATACGCGCACTTTATGTAATATTATATCTCTATGCACGAGCCTCTCTAAGTAAAGGAGTATACTATTCAAAATTCCATCACTAAGGGGTCAAATGCGTGTTTAAAATGTTCATGTAAGCGAAGTATACCCACGTGAAGAAAGAGACTAAAGACTTATGACTTGGCATCTGACGGTCACACCACTAGGCTATCACTGCTCTTACATTGTGAGGAACCCGGGCATGCTGTGCGATATTTCTCGACGGCATGTGAAGCCAAGTCAGAGGCCCATGGGCGGCTTTAAAAGTCCGACACCAAGTTAGTCACTAACCACAACAATAGAAGAGCGAAGTTTTATTAAAAATATTAGAAAGAGCAGTAACTGTCTGAAAAAATGCAAAAAAACTGCCAAATGCGAGTCGGACTAGTCCACGAAGGGTTCCGTACCATTATCTATAAAAACGGCAAAAAATCATGTCTGTTGTATGGGAGCCCTCTTAAATATTTATTTTATTTATTTTTTAGTATTTTTTGTTATAGCGGCAACGGAAATACATCATCTGTGAAAATTTCAACTGTCTAACTATCACGGTTCATGAGATACAGCCTGGTGACAGACGAATAGACTGACAGGCGGACAGACAGCGGAGTCTTAGTAAAATAGGGTTCCGTTTTACCCTTTGGGTATGGAATAGCAATAAAATAAAATCAGCTGATGACAAAATTAAAACTACCTGGCAAATAATAAATAATGAAACAGGTAGGAAAAAACAGCGTAGTACTGAATTTAATTTAGAGACTGCACATGGCCCAATCAACTCAAATGTAGAAATAGCTCAGGAATTTGAAAACTTTTTTGGAAATATTCCAGTTAAAACTACTGAAGCTCTAAATTCCTCACCCGCGCTTTCTGCTGCCTTACTTAGAAAGAATGTAAAGGCATGCCCTTTGGAGTTTAGGTTTCAGCATACAAACCCCCAAGCGGTTATAAAAGCTTTTAAAGATCTTAAAATTAAATCAACAGAAGATCTATGGGGAATGTCTGTAAAAGTCTGTAGATCTATCATAGAAACCATTGCGCCCTATTTAGCTTTCATATTTAACACCAGTGTAGACCAAGGAGTCTTTCCGGATCTCATGAAACACAGTAAAGTAGTTCCTTTGTTTAAATCCGGTGATAGTAAGGAACCCAACAATTATAGGCCTGTGTCAATTCTGCCAGTTCTCAGTAAGGTGTTTGAAAAGTTGATGCTCAATCAAATGTTACGTCACTTTAATAAAAATTCCATCTTTCATGAACATCAGTACGGTTTCACCAAAGGGCGTTGTACCACTGACGCCGGTGTCACCCTAATAAAGAACATTTTTAACGCCTGGGAGGAAGCACAAGATGCCATTGGAATCTTTTGCGACCTCTCGAAGGCGTTCGATTGCGTCGACCATGATACACTTCTGTTGAAACTAGAGCACTATGGGGTTAGGAATACAGCTCTTGATTTACTAAGATCATATCTGAAAGAAAGAAAAGTTCAAGTTCAAGTAAACGGCGTAAACTCATTGGGGTCTGAAATGGCAATGGGCGTTCTTCAAGGCTCGATATTAGGTCCATTCCTCTTTTTAGTTTATATTAATGATTTACCCCAATTACTTCTAAATCAACCGAAGATGGTGTTATTTGCAGATGACACATCATTGATTTTTAAAATAAATCGACGTTCACAAAATCTTGACGACGTGAATAGCTCTATTCTTCAGGTACAAGATTGGTTTACGGTAAATAATTTGGTACTAAATGAAAAAAAAACCAAATGCATTCGATTTAAATTACCTAATGTTAGAAGTAGCGAATGTGACATCATATTGAATGGAGAAAAACTGGAGTTTATTAATCAAACAGTTTTCTTGGGAATCACGCTAGACGGGAAATTACAATGGGGACCTCATATAAAATCTCTTGCGGGGCGGTTAAGCTCGGCCGCTTATGCTGTTAGAAAGATAAGACAGTTAACAGATGTAGAAACCGCGCGTTTGGTCTATTTCAGTTACTTCCACAGCATAATGTCGTATGGCATTTTACTGTGGGGTCGGGCTGCTGATATTGAATCCATTTTTATTTTGCAAAAAAGAGCTGTCAGAGCCATTTATAATCTTTGTCACCGCGAATCTCTCAGGGAACTATTTAAAAAGATTAATATCATGACGGTACCTTGCCAATTCATTTATGAGAATATTATGTATGTAAGAAAAAACTTAAATCTTTTTAATAAAATAAGTGATAGGCATAATTTTAATACTAGAAATAAAGATAAAATAGATCAACCATTTTTCAGATTAGCTAAAGTACAAACATCTTTTATGGGGTACTGCGTTAAATGCTATAACAAAATACCTTGTGATATATTGCAATTAAATGAAAGAAAATTTAAAACTCATATAAAAAGTACACTTTGTAAACAAGCTTATTACAAATTAGAGGATTATATCCAAGATAAGAATGCTTGGAAACATGCTGGTCTTGCTCCATAGGACGATTTAGTGTCTGGACAAAATCAAACTGATAGCTAATTTAGTTTTTTTTTTTATTTATTATTTGTATGTCATAGACTTTTACACTCTTTCATTACTTAAACTCACGCACTGACTTATTAGTACTACTTGTAACAATGTTAGGACTATTGTAATATCGTATACTTTTACAATCTTTGTAAATATGTGAGCACCATGTATCTGGTAATTAATTTATTCATTATTGCTCCATTTATAATTCTTTTTACCTTTCGTAGTACAGTAATCTTATTGTAGGTGCATCGTCTTCACATATAATTATATAATTAATGTATACAAAATATTGTAAAACATTTTTAAAAGAGTAACGATGGAGTTTCTTGCCCATTCTTCTCCATACGAAAACTACCTTTTGGAAGGGGCAACTAGAATCAATTCTATTTCTTTGTTTGACGTTCAAAAGTGCCATATATGTGCCTATTTGAAATAAATTATTTGACTTTGGAACCCTAAAAAGCTACCAAATTATACTTACGTAAGTAGTTTCCAATATTCTGGTCAAATGAAACCTTTTCGCAAAGCGAAATTCGGTACAAAGTACTACAAACATGCAATTTAAAAAATATAAAATATTTTTATAGGGCCCTAGGTAGCTTTGGCATAAATTTGGATAACCTTTGAGAGCAAAGTTGAAACATATTCAGTACAATTCGTACTTTATAGAAAATTATCCGTCCCCTAAGGCTTAAATATGACGACCTGATACCGACTCGCGGTTTAAATTTTCATAAAGTAGAATAAATATATTTGAGCAAAATTCGTTCATTTTACTAAAATGTACGCCATTTTAAAGAGCTATCGTGCTTCGTTTTTACGTTTGGCAATGTTTTCAGGAGCTAAATTACAAAATTGAAGTACCTACTTATGTGCTTATGTTTTATGTGAAATGTTATTTTACTTTTATCGGTATATCGTGTTTAGAGCCATTCCAATATACTCTAAGCCACCATAGCTATGGAAAATCCAATAGCGCGCTTTTATTTAGGCTGTCGTTTAGGTGTCGCCTAGTGTTAGTGAAAACAATTCAATTAGAAAATACTTAGGCCCTTTCCTCACTGGTCGCAATTGTTCTTCCTAATGATTTGTAATCCGAATGATCACTCTTCCTAAAATTTTTCATCCTAAAGTTTTCATTCATACTATTTGTAGTGCTACCGGCGATGTTCATAACACTAATGTTTCCGAAAATTGTAATTAATAATATCATTAATGTAAATACATTTAAACTCCTACTTTTTATCATAACGCTTTTATCCCTAAATCCATCGTTATGGACATGTGCCCAGAAGGCCGCACTGCCCGGAACAGGCAATTAACATAAACCATCCTAAATGTTACGGTTAAGATAGCAGTCGAGCGTTCAAATCACACAAGTGATTTAGTCTATACCTACGAAATATTCAAGTTTGATGGAGGTCTGTATAGACAAAACATAACAGTAAAAACCAAAATTATTCCAATTACCTGAGAAAATGTGTATGAAATAATTGACTTTTATAATAATATACTTTTTATTATTTAATTAATAATTCCACGTGGCAATGCTTTTTTTTTTTTTTTTTTTTTTGAGGGTGGGAAATCATCCAATGACTTCTCCCGGTCTGGGTGGAGCGGAAGGGCGTGTCAGACTTTTACTGACTAAAACCCACCCGTGTTCCTTCAGTTGCCTGTTGCCAGGGTCCCGGTATCCCTTTCGGACTACTCCGCAACCCTGGCAGAAACATAATGTACCTAAACCAATAACTATAGGACCGATTCGGTTCTGGCACTTCGCCGATCGCTACCGCGGCACGCTCGCTTCGCTCGCTCGGCTCGTGCGTAGTTGGTCACAGTTCTACCCTACCTAACCTATGGATCCCTCCCACATCTTTTTTACGACAAACCGTTAGTCGGAGACAAAAAACACCAAGACCCTTTTAGCCTTATATTTACGCAAAATTAATGTATTAATACTGATTATTATGAATAAAAAGAAATCTAAACAAAAAAGATATGACTTTGAATAATAGTGTAAAAGATGGATAAGTTGAGAAAATATAGTAAAACAAATAAAAGTCTAATAGATGTTTATTGCTACTGACATTATGAAATTGAATGCTTCGGAATTATGAACATTAGAGACAGAGTAGTTAGGAATTGTGATTGTTAGGATAAAAAATGTTAGGAAGAACATTTTCGGATTTCCAATTATCGGAGTTGAAAATTTAGGTGAACTTTGGCGCACCTGATTGCTAGGTATACGCGGGAGCGTTTCGGTACCGCGTGACGTCACGCGTTTTACTGCATGCGGTACCCCCACAAACCCTGAACCGTTACATGCACCCATAAACACAATGTTTTGCGAGCGTTACGTTACGTACGTGCACTACCGTAAACAGCGATTTTTCACGCCAAAAATAAAAATCGTTTCCCAGCAATAATTTATGTGTAATTTGATGTACAGAATGCGTAGTTGACGGCTATGTGATGGGTGTTTTTACATCCTGTATGTAGCTTCTACCGCTAAATATTAAAAGTAGGAACTTACCAATTATAGATATATATCGCTTAAATAGGAACAAATGTAAAATTACGGTAGTGGACCGCATTCGTAAGCTAAATTACACTGAGACCGAAAACCTATTGTCGATCGTAAAATAGCTTACAATAATACTCACCCTCCAACACACATACAGTCACGAGCAAAAATATGTATACACTCAGCAAAATTCAATAACGATTTTCTCGTGGAATTAAAATTGTAACATTGAGATGATAATTTTTTCATAATAATAGGGGTTCCAAAATACTATATTCGTAATATCATAAAGTTACAATCAATACAGTAGGAGAAAATCACTTTTAAAAGTTGCTAAGTGTATACATATTAGTGCTCGTGACTGTACACTCATTTACACTCTACTCACGGGAGGCCATCACAAATACATCTAATTTTTACCCGACTACGGCGAAGAAAAAGGAGGGTTATGATTTTGACCGGTATGTATGTATGTATGCATGTATGTTTGTATGTATGTTCATCTGTTCCCTCCTATCTTCCAAACCACTTATTACAATTTGACAAATGAGGTATCGTTAGAAGCGTCGTGTCCGCTGGTTATAGGCTATGTGAAGTCACATTAAATTAAAAATGGCGCCCTCTAGAGGACATAAAGTGAGGAACTTAAAAAAAAAAATGGTTTAATCGTACCATGTTGGATATCAAATGAAAGGGCTTAATGAGCACATTTCAAAAATATATATATTATAACCCCAAAAGAATTTTAAAAAAAATCAAGTATTAAAAACTAAAACCCAACTACGACTTAAAAGGTATAAACAAGACACCACAGACAGACAAATTAAAAATCCGGAGTCACACGTAATCTGTTCGATTTATGCCCTAACACGTGTGACTCCGGATTTTTAATTTGTCTGTCTGTGGTGCCTTGTTTATACCTTTTAAGTCGTAGTTGGGTTTTAGTTTTTAATACTTGATTTTTTTTTAAGATTGTTTTTCTATATTTGTCACTTTCTTTTATTTTATTATTATAATGTTCTATCGAATCTATTATAGATGTGTATAGAGGTCAAACAATTTAATTAATTTTTAAGTGTCGCCTACAACAAGGGAAGGGCGCTGATGTCTGAAATACAGATATTTTATATCTAGTTCAGACACAGATGTTTCGATATCTGAACATAGAATTAAGTAGTGTATCACCATATTATTATTTTATGTCTGTATATTTTGGAACAAATAAAATTATTCTTATTGTCTTATTCTTGATTAATTCAGACAGGTACCGAATATTGTAACTATTAATCACATTCATCTTATTTCAAAGGAACCAACAAATATAACCAGCGTGCATTAAATATAAGCTGTACACAAAGCAAGCTGATTTGAGCTTTATTAATATATGCATAAGGTGTAATAGGGTGTATCAGAGCGTTAATAATTAATTGCTACCTCTGTCAGAGCAAATTCTTGCCCAAAAGACAAGGTAAGTGTACAGGATCAGAAGGATTACCTAAACAATTTCAATGGTTGTCTGTATTTACGGTTGAGTACTTGTAAATACCATTTTGTTTTTTTTTGTTAATCATGTGTCCATTATTTAATAAATTATATTGCCTACAAGCGTCCCTGCTAAAACATATTTTTTTAAAGTCTTGCGTAAGTGCTAATCTTCCAGATTTAGGTCCTAAGTTTTAAGATTTTACATAACAAAATACAATAGACGTAGATATATTTAGTAACCTATTCCGCTTAACTATTATTCAAGAGTCATAAAAACCCTGTAAGGAATCGACACGTGTTTCACCTCTCAATGAGGCATCCTCAGGATGACGATTGACCTGTCGCAAACCAGAACACAACGTGTTGCCAAACCGAGCGCTGGACGCAGAGTGGAAAACTGTGTTACTTATCTGAATTGACGGATTGAAAAGAATAGGATCTGTGAACAAAATTATCCAGTCATCATCACCTTATAGCAGTCCACTGCTGGACATAGGCGTCTCCTATTTCAGGCCATTCAACTCGATTTTCAGCAACTCTCATCCAGCTGCTACTATAATAGCCGCCCTGCGAAGGTCGTCGCTCCATCTAGCCCGTAATAATAATCGTCCAGTACCTAAACGAAATTCACCCACTGAATTTCACACCACCCCCCCTTCGCTTGCAACCGACGAAATGCTAATCGCAAACAAGTCCAAACATGTTCAACAAAGCTTAACAAGCATGTTTAACATGTCGCTACATGCCTCATGCGTGCCCATCAAAGGACATGTTATACTATGAATAAACATAAACATGGACTATTTATCATAATGTAATTCCTGTTAACTTTTGTTTCATATTGTGTTATGGAAAAGGGTGGGTAGTATCCCATAAAGCTGAGTACTCACTGGTAAACAGTAACTGTAGGCCAAACAGACAGACGCACAACTGACAAATCGTTTTTTTCCGTATCGTCATTAAGTAAATACGATTTTTCAAATTATAATTAATTTACTAGCGACCCGCTCCTTGACAAAACATTGAGATTTCTTAGTTAGATGTAACTTTAATATTAACATAGAATCTAGTACATACTGACGCGATATCGCGGGCGCGACAGGCAGTGCAACCCTTGTTGCGTCAGCGACAGCGATATCGCGCCAGTTTGCACGACACCACATAAACCTTCCGGAAAAAATTCTCTCAACGATGGTGAAAACCTCATCAAAACTGTTGCGTGGAACAGAACGTGGTGGTTTAGAAGGACTACGCGGACAAATATGAAAAGCGTCTTTAATTTATAATATGTACCTGTAGAAGTGATTAATAAAATGTTATGAACACGTATTCGTATTCACACGCTCACGAAAAACGCCCGTACTATATAATTATGTCCATAATACGGATATCTTTCAGGATTAATCATCTTGTCATCATGCGAAAAGGTATTCTTTTTATGGATAAGAAGAATCTTCAATGACTAATCGCGATTCAGTCGACAATGCAATCGAATCAAAATGCGATGTCATTCTTATTGTATAAAGAAAGCGTCTCGTAGGTGTGCGTACACAGTACACACTCAACACACTAGAACTATAGTGTCTGTGTCTGCATTGATCACAGTAACGGCTCGCTAGTGAATACTTGGTTTTACATTGGGCAATGAAGGGTTAAATAACAAGCGACTCTTGCTAAGACACAATAAAGTGTAATTCTAATTACCTACAGTTATACAACTGACACTGACACCCTGTATAACTGTATATAATTATATAAAAAAAAGTTGTAATTTTCCATTGATTTTACGTTCTATAAATGACACCAAACCACTGGTTTCAAGGATAACGGTGTTTACCCTAACATCCTGTATTTACCTAGAAGTTGCCTTTCTTTCATTCGCGTAACTCTTATATCTTCTGACTACGCCACGTACTTGTAGCTTTAAGGGGGATGCGCTAGTGTGGCCCGCGAAATTCAATTTTTTTTACGTTTTTTGCAATTTGCAGGTCAGTATCAGGTTGTATGTTGATCTAAATATTATTTGCGGTCGTAACAAATAAGGGTTTACAGAATTATAAACATTAGAATCAGCAATACAACTCTCTAAGTTCATGTAAGTGCATGGAATGAAAATTTCAGGAAATTGTCATTCAATGCACTTACATGAACTTGAATTTCGCGGGCTACCCTAGCGCATCCACCTTAAACCTAAAATGCGGAGTGAATGTATTCATCTACTGTGCTTAAAGGTGGTTTTCGACTTTCCAATCCAAACTCTATCATATCGTTTAATTTCAATAGAAAATTATAATTTATTATCACCGCTGCGTTCAGTTGTTAGATTACATTGTGGAGTTCAAATATTTGATAAGCTCTCGTAAACCAATTTGAAACTCCAAAGTCAAATTGAAAACTCTTCAAAATTCGCATTTGCAAGAGATCTAATTGAACTATTGTGAGTACAATGAAATAATTGTATATTGTATAGACGGGACTAAATTTCTTGGAGATTAATTTTGAGGTCTGAGTGGCCATCAACAGATTGTGAAGCAGTTTCTGAGTGGCTATCAACAGATTGTGAAGCGGTTGGTGGTATTATGCACCCTGTATTATTTGCTTGACCCTTCACTGAATATAATACAGGGTGTAAGGGACAGCCCTCCGCAAATTAACAGGGGGCATTCAGCTGCTTATTGTGAATCATATTCCAACGGAAATTTTCTCAGGAAATTTTTCATTTTTTTATCGTTACCATTCCTTTATTTCAATGTAAAATTACATTCTCTGCACGCAGCACTGCATTTATGTAAATAAAACAGCTAAAATAAAAAAAAACCAGCAATGGATGGTAAAATACTCGAGCGCGCCCGCCGACACGGGGAGTGCGGCTACGCACGCACTACGTAAACCCGCGTAGCCGCACTCACGATGCATTGCGCGTGAGGTAATAATACAAAGCAGGTTTATTGGATTCCCATAACGTTCCTGAAATCATTTCTCGTTCCGATCGTCTTAGTATGATATGTTGAATTCATCCCATCAGTCTGCGGAAGGCTGTCCCTTACACCCTGTATGTAAGTATTGTCTGACCAATTACTTTTCTAGGTGTTTAGGGATGATTTATGCTAAACTGTCCAGGGCGCGAGCCGCATCCGTGTCTGCTTAATTTATAGTGACCAGGGGGGTAATCACCTAATAAACTTATAATGGCTATGGTTTTAATTTTGACAGTTCAACAACATTCATTGCGATAGTGAAGTTGTTGAGCAGCAGAATTTTTCAAACATATGAAGAAACTAGCTGCGCCCCGAGGTTTCACCCGCGTAAGTCTCGATCCCGTGAATATCGGGATAAAAAGTATCCTATGTGTTAATCCAGGTTATAAACTATCTGTTTGCCAAATTTCATCCAAATCCTTTCAGCCGTTTTTGCGTGATTGAGTAACAAACATCCAAACACACAAACTTATAATATCATATTATTAAGTAGCGCCCCGCGGTTTCACCCGCATATGTCTCGATCCCGTGGGAATATCAGGATAAAAAGTATCCTATGTGTTAATCCAGGTTATAAAGTATCTATGTGCCAAACATCCAAATCGGTTCAGTAGTTTTTGCGTGAAAGAGTAACAAACATCCATCCATCCATCCATACTTACAAATTTTCGCGTTTATAATATTTAGATTAGATACACATAATATTATCACATTTATAATATTACTAGCTGCGCCCCGCGGTTTCACCCGCGTAAGTCTCGATCCCGTGGGAATATCGGGATAAAAAGTATCCTATGTGTTAATCCAGGTTATAAGCTATCTGTTTGCCAAATTTCATCCAAATCCATTCTGCCGTTTTTGCCTGATTGAGTAACAAACATCCAAACACAAACACACAAACACACAAACTTTCACATTTATAATATTAGTAGGATATGTAAAGTAGGATTGATAAGCAACTAAAGGGAAAGGGAATAATATTAAACACTTGAGAAGGTTCTCGTTGGGCAGCTGCCTTGATTCAGAAAGCGGTAGTTACTTGTGGACTCAGCTCGTATTGCTAGTGGGTTCCATCTCTATGGAGCCCTGACAGCTAGCTTGCACCCTGTTCCCGATACAAGCGGGCTACAATAAAAAAAAAAAGTAATTTGCATGTTCAAAATAAAGAAGGCGTAAGATAATGAAATGAAATGAAATGTAATTGTGAAATGAAATGAAATGAAATTGTTTATTCTGTAAATAGGATATTGGAATCACTTTTACACGTCATATTAAAAAGTTGTAAAAATAAGCTAGATGAGGTCGGCGTTTCCTATCTGACTACTCTGAGAAGAAAGGCCGAAACAAACTCAGAGGTCACCGTCTCCTTTAAAGTCCAGACATAATCTTGGTCAGGCCATATGAGGACCATGTAGATTAGAGTCTGAAATGGTATTTTGAGGAAAGAACCAGACAGATTTGAGTGGACCTGTTCAGTCAGTGCAAGCATTTGTCAGTAATAGTGGAGCTCAACTCAGAACTTAAGGAGCTCAATAATAATAATAATGTTTATCAAAACCTATGACACATATAATTCTAAACTTATGAAGTTAGTATTAGAAGCTAGGGGAGGCCCCGAGGGCCTCACACATCTAAAATTAAACAGAACATGGAAGGGGTGTGTTGTCTAAACAGATTATAGCGTGCTAGTTTGCGACATGTATGTAAGTACAAATAGGACAGTATGTTGGGTCATTGTGTACCTTTATACACGGTTCCTATATCCAAAACGGATTGTACAGGTGGGTCCAAACATAACGCGGCAATCGTGTGCTGTGATTGGACGACTGCCGCGCGCGAACGCTTCTGTCTGCCTGCCGCGCACAAACATTTTTACCTATCTAGAGCGCTGCAGAAATGTGTCCTGCAAACGCCGCGTGCTGCTGCCGCGCTCTTGCCATTCATTGTTTGGACACACATTTAAACATATATTAAACGTAATTTTCATAATAACTTCTCCAATGTTTATTGGGTTTTCCATCAAGTATTTCTCAGAAGCAGCACAGAGTCTGAATTTCTTTCCGGTTGTCATCATCACTCTCCTTGTCTTATTTCACCTTATCTGGGGTCGACGCAGTAAATACTTCTCGTACTTCGTACTTCAAGGACGTCTTCTTTTTTTCCATACTTCTCTAAAAAAGAAAGAAAGAATAACATTTATTTGTACAAAGTTTGTGAAACAAAATATGCAAAAAAAAAAAGTGAAAATAATGTTAATAAACCGAGTTCAAGACCTGAGTGTCAATACTTCACAACAGTGATGACACTGGCAGCTTTTGAAAGCGGTTTAAATGTGCTGATCGCGTTCAGTCTCATTGGTGATTGCCCGTGAGTCGTCATCTCAGTAGACACGCCCTTTCTAGCCATATAATCTTTTACATCCTATTTATATCAACCTAAACATCTTTACTGCCTTACCCCTAAAATACTTTTCCAGACTCTAATCCAGAGGTTCATAATTTTTTTTTCACGTATACCTCTTTTATAATGTTCCTGTTTTCGGTCGAACCCCTGCTGCTAGATTTCTACCATAATTCACAAAAACGTAGAATTTTTTTTTTATAGGCCCTGTTTAAAAAAATAAAAAATTGTAGTATTTAGAACCGTAGCTCCTAAAAAACTTTAGCCAAAAAATTTGAAAATTTGAATTTTTAGAGCCTCAATACGACCATTTTTCACCGAAAAGCATCCTGAAAAAAATGCTCTCTTAATCTTCTCCCATTGTTTTTTCACGCCAACCGAACTGGTCACCCGTGGACCCCTGGGGGCCACCTGCACCCCTTTGGGAATCACTGCCTAATCTACATGGTCCTCACATGACCTGACCAAGATAATGAATTTGTCCCTGTCTTCCTTCTCACAGTTTTCGGATAGGAAGCACCGAACTCATCTGGTTTTAAACATAATTTATTTTCGACGTGTAAAAGAGTATGTACGAACTTACTCATAGTTATAAAAAATCATTTATCATTTATTTAGGAGAATAATAAAGGCACTATGGTATGTTATATCGCAACCTTGACATAAAACTCCGGATTTTCCTGGTTCCCCAGGTATATGTATCACCCTTATAAATCAGGCCTGATTTATCATAATGTAGTGCACAATGATCCAGGCCGCGCGGGGACCGTTGTAACAACAATGGCGTCGATTGATTCCTTTGTGCTAGTCCCCAATCGATTTCAGACGCTTCTAATATTAATCGTGTTTCCAGTCTTTGTGTTGTCGCCGGGAATGTCTGAATTTTTTAGACGTTTGCGCGAAAAAATGGCTTTTGAAGATTTTTTTTCTTTTGTTATTTCTAGCTGGATTTTAGTGAGCAGAACTGAGTTAAGACTGGCTTTAGATTTACTATCTGGGGTAGTATTATGAAGTATTAACGACATCATTATTCCACTGTGAAAGCGATATTGTATTTGTATTGTTTACTAACTGCGCCCCGTGGTTTTACCCGCGTAAGTCTCGATCCCGTGGGCATAACGGGATAAAAAAAGTATACTATGTCCTATTCCAGCTCATGGTCTACCCCTGTGCTAAATTTCATCCAAATCCGTTCAGCCGTTCATGCGTGATGGCGTGACCAAGGGAAATAAAGATAATAGATAATGTTTCTTTAGCCAAAGACGGTTATTGGCTATACAGTTTTTATATAAAAAAATAAATTCTTTTTCTATCCTTATTTCGAAAATATACCTTGAGTAATTTAAGCGTTATTGCAATTTTAAAAGTGTGGTACTAAGTTTTGATGACCAGTGTAGATGACGAAAATGTAACTAATTTTCTATCCTAAATTATTGTGTTGTGTGCCGTACCGCGTGACAATATGTCACAGTATTAATGTGTGCAGAGTAAACAGTAGTAGTAGCTACTTCTTCTTTGAGTACAAACAAATAGAGCTCCGACAAGTGCAGAAAACGTCGAGTGAGATTATCAGTTAATCCCTTATCGCTGGACACAGTTAAGTATCTAACTGTATAATGGAATCGTGGGTGTGTTTCATTATTATTTACTTTATTTCATAAAGACACTTATAAATTACATTTTTCAATATAAGAATATAAAAAATAGTAGCCCACCGGTATCGGGAACAGGGTCCAAGCTACCGGCGGTCAAGGCTCCAAAGAGAGGAACCTTCTAACAATTATTATTATTATTTGTATGTTTTATTATGTATGTCTGTAAGTATATCCAGAATAAGTCTTCTTTCGAATTGGCCATTTTGTGAATTGGCCATTTTAAGAATTAGTCCTTTTGTCAATTGGCCATTTTAAGAATTAGTCCTTTTACGAATCACCCATCTGTCGAATTAGGCATTTGTAGAGTGCTAGACATTTTAAGAATTGGGCATTTATGTGTTTTTATTACTCCATGGAAATATGGATTATCGCTAACTAGCGAACTGGAATTAATAAATGATGGAATAATTAATTGCAATTATAACACTGAATTTGATGTAATCGTTTTAGGTGTAAAAAAGGCATTTGGTAAGTTTCCAAATACTTTTTTACATCTAAAACTAAAACAATTCGGTGTTATGATATTAATTATTGCATTTCTTATTTTATATTTTAGTTTACTAGTTAGCCATATTTCCATACAGTAATATTACACCAGTGAAAAAGTCAATGAAAAATTGTATGAAGAATTTAGCGATGTTTTTTGTTTTTCTCTACCTTACTTTCTTTCCAAATCACATACAAAACTATTATGTCTTAATAAAATAACCCCTAGTTACAGTGAGCCAGCAAGCCATTCCCCAATTATACTTACAACATACGAAGGGTTGAAACTGTTTTCGTTTAATTTCAAGATCTTTAAGGAAAGATTCAGGGAAGGTAAAACCCTTATCATTAATATTATAATAATACCCTTGGGTTACTTTTGAATAAAAAAATATATTTGACCCATATTTTTTTATATTTTATGGAATTAATAATTAACAAAAAAAAAAAACTAAAACTTAAAGGACTTACTAATAGATATAAAAACAAAGGGGCGTCAGGCGTCGAAGTATTCGTCCGCATCGCTGTCATCCGGAAACGTGCCCAGAAGACTGGCAGCATTGCCACGTTGAATGGCAATGCTAATTCTTTGGCCAAAGAACAAGCCAGCCCTCTGGTCACGTGAAGTATCGACCAGTCGGTGAGAAATTTCCTTAAAAAGGAGACGCGCACTCGGGCCCCATGACCCGAGCGTTTCGACCCCAAACGGCTCAAAACTGTAGTTGCCCACAAGGTTACAGTATTTGCGCCGCTTGTGGGTCTCAGCAGCCGCAGCAGCGGCGCCAGCACAGCCCGCCGTGCTAGGAACATGGGATGGCGCTTTTGAATTAAATATGATATTAGGTACATAGCTTATTAGCGTTTGTTTTCAAGGAACGGGCCACCTCTAGATTTTTAGTGGGCATTTGAGGAATTATAGCAAGAACGTACGAAAGTACTTAAGGACTAATGAATGCTGTCAATATCGACATTAAATTAGTGATGTGAATTATGAATTACGATGAGTACTTTTGGAGATTGGAGTACTTAAATGTCATATTATTTATATTATGAAAAGTCTCTTATTCAGCTGTGAATATCTATGATCTTATGTGTATAAAATTGTGCAAGATAAACTTTTTCTTGGTTGTTCTTTAGTATGTTGTTTTTACAAAATTGGTACCTCGATCGACAGGGTAGACACAAATCGAATCTCGTAATTAAATTAACTATTATTTGGCGATCATTTGTTACTTAAAACTGACATAACTCAAAATGTCTACCCGAGTTCAGATTTATCCACTTCTAAAAGTAAACCAAAACTCCAAAGACACTCTTCACCAACTCTGAACTCGCTTTGTTTTGTTAAACAGAACATTAATTCACTCTGCGAGTCACCTCTCATATAAATCATGTAACGTCACAATAATTTGAGGGTACCTACCTAGAAGTTTGGAGGACGTTGGGAAGGCGACTCGCTTACCAAACACAGAATAGAAAGAAGGTCCGTTCCATACAAAGAGCGAAAACGCACGCACACAGCGCAGCACGCAGACATCCTTCACGTACAACAAGTGCAAGCGCACTCGCGACTGGTTTTCGTTTGAGATCGCCGAACGTGCGCGTCTCATGGCAACATCAAAATCGCGCAAAAAAAATACTAACCATAACAACCGTAGAAAACTTAAATACCTACTCGGCCCAAAGGGTTTGCACTTCGCAAAATGTGCACTTCGCAAAATGAGCAATTCTCAAAATAGTACTACTCAAAATAGCACTTCTCAAAATAGCACTTCTCAAAATAGCACTACTCAAAATAGCACTTCTCAAAATAGCACTTCTCAAAATAGCACTTCTCAAAATGAGCACTTCTCAGAATGTAGCTCCTGTCAAAATTAGTGTGAATTTTATCACAATAGGTCAAAATAAAAACGTATGGGACAGCAGATAATTTTCTCGCGATCATGTTTTTCACATGTTCACGCAGTGGACGCGCATGTACGGCGATCTCAAACAAATGCCAGCAGCAAGTGCGCTTTCTCTCATACATGCTGGCGCATCCAATACTGTCGCCAGAGCTGAATCTCCAGCGTGTCGTACTTTGAAGATGATCAACGCCCTTCTGATTGCCAACCCGGAATTTGGTGTGTTTGCCGATGTCTGGTGGTCATCCGTGTATGTTCTGGAATTCTGTGAGAGAAAGTATGCATTCCCGAGTCCACTGTTCCATGTTAGTTTTATTTTCAAAAGTGAATTAACAACAAAATTGTCAATATTAATCTTTTATGTTTCTATGTTAATTAATGTAATTGGTGTTGTACTGTTTTAAATAACTATAAAATAAATAAATGCTGTATGTGTGCGTGTGCGCAGACTTTCTGTACTGTATTGTGGCAAAGGCTTAACATAACTTATAAGTTGTTATTCTTGTGGCTTGTTGATTTTAATATAGCTAATGGATTAGTTAAACAACTGTTGTTGGTTTGATAAACTTAGATTGGATTCTGTTGTCTGTTCTAAACTTTTGTTTTGATAAAGGTAAAGTTACGAGAAATCGATTGTTTTTCGGTAACCAAAATTTCAAACAATTTATAATGCAGGTATATTTACAGCTTTTAGAAATTGAGTTGGTGATGCAATCTCGTAAAATGATTCACGAGATTGCTATTAAAATAAGGATATTTATAGTAGATATGAAAGTAAATGGGAAAATACGGCTTTCTAATCGTATCGACGTGCAAGTACTATCTTTCAATTAAACGGCACAGCATCTCATAAACGAATCATCTACCGTCTAGTAAACATTTAAATTAAAATAAGACACGGGCAATCTGCCTACCCTTTTCCCAGCTATGTTCGGGTCGGCTTCCAGTCAAACCGGATGCAGCTGAATATCAGTTTTTTACATAGAGAAAATGCCTATCTGTCCTCGACACTCGAGTTACTGGGTAAAGCCTCGTGCAAACTTGCGCGATATCGCGGGCGCGACAGGCATCCCAACCCTTGTTGCAACCGCGATATCGCGCATGTTTGTGGGAGCCTAACACGATATTGAGAAGACTGGTTATCAAAATCGGGCATCTGATTACATGTAGCTCGTACTGTCCAAGATCTACGAATGATAGCCGGGAACAACGGCCGCGTCAAGCGTAGCTTAACATTATGATTTAGCCACGAGCCCCTATTATCCGACACCGGCTAAATAGACTGGCTAATAGGAATTGAATTCAATTTTTTTTTTCGGATAATGTTTTCATTCCTTTTTGCACAATTCATCCACTCACATGTCTAACGATACTATACTATCCTAAAAAAAAGTCGAGTCATACGTCCCGGATAGTACACTATCCAAAGATGGGCTTTGGACTTGATCGCGAGGCCGCACGTGTGAGTGGAACGTTTCATAATAGTTTAAATACTGAACATACCGGTTCTTCTCCGAAGAGTTAAACCGACTTCTAAAAGCTTTTTGGGTACATTACTTGGCTGGAGACCACACAAGTTAGCTTTTAACTGCACTTTATATAAACTTTACACACGACTGCTTATCGTCTGGGAAAACAGTAACTTAGCAGAACTTCAGTTTTAAAGTTTATCGTTTAGCACCTAACTCTTGTAGGATCTTGGTCTTTCGTGCAGCCGACTTTTCGCGGAAATGGGCTTTAGCATAAGTGGAACAGAGTCTTTATTTCGTTTTATTTATTTATTTAACCATTTATGCACACACATAATAACAGACAAGAAGAAAGGAATAGAAAAATACGTACAAAGGCAATGCCTAATTGTGTCAAATGTCATCGAAATCCGTTCAGCCGTTTTAGCGTGAATGCGTAACAAAAAACTAATATTAGTTAGGATAAGTCCAGGTTTCCTCACGATGTTTTCCTTCACCGATGTCAGTGATGTCCGAGATAAACTCAGAAAGTTCATGAATTGAAAAAATTACCACAACCTACAACCCACCCACAACTTCGTGCATGACAGGCCACTGCAGAACGACAATTTGGTAATTCTATCCTAAGAAAGGCAAAAGTGAACCATGTTATTATATACACTGTCCTCATATACCTATTAACACTTTTAATTTGAAAATATTGTAAAAGCCAAAAGTGTTTTTAAAAGAGTAACCGTGACGTCTTGCCGCCTCTTCTTCATAACAATCGGGACCAATTGGAACCGTGCACCTAGCTTCTGACGTTTCATAAGTGTCCATGTATTTTTCAATAAGTATGAGAAATGAAATATCTTCATGATGATAATCCAACACAAATGAAACAACAGTATTTCAATAACCATTAGGTAGGTATCTATCAATTAGTTTTACACCTCCTGGGATACGTTGGGTCTATTTGCTGAAACCTGAACGTGCCCTTTTAGTTTCGTGTCGGGTTTCAATACAATTAAGCCCTGACCCCCATTATTATAGTTTTACTACTGTTTGTTACTAGGTATAGCTTCTTGAGTGAATATTGTGGGTACATAATTTTCACAAGTCTCTATTTTTTTTGCACCTTGCTTCTGACGTTTCATAAGTGCCCATGTGTGTGAAATAAAATATTTTGATTTTTTTTTTAATGATGTTTCTGGACTTTTCCCCAGCATTCTAGCAGTAGGGATGAGCTATGAGGGAAAAATACAGCAAAATGGTTTTTATTTGTCACAGTTTACACATTATCGATAAAGAAACTGTCGTATGTTCCCGTCCGAAAATTTCATACGTCCACGCATTCGAAGCTGCGGGCATAAGCTAGTTCTATTAAAGGCTATAAATTCATATCCCTTTTGTTAGTGGAGGGGCAGTTTCCTGTCCTCAAGATGTTACAAGTGACTACACCAGTTTGCCAGAAGATCGAAAGTACAAGTTTAATTTGAATAAAAACAAAGTCCTCGTGCCGGGTACATTAAGTCACTGCCCGTGATAGTTCGAGCAAGTTCTCTGACGTCACGACCTTGAGCCGTCCAATTTTGAGGAATCATTCCCCGTGTGTAAGTTTTGTAGCAAATAATTTGAAATCGGTTGATGTCGTGCGCCCATCGCGTGAAGTGCCGAGCAAGGGGCGGCCGTATTGAGAAGTTGTGAGAAGGTAATTTGTAACGCTACATGGAAATACAGAAGGCCTAATCTGAAAGGAGAATGTTTTATTAAGAGCGTGCATTCTAAAAGTTGGCAAAGTCGCTAAATAGCTGTCAATATGAAATATCACTCTTGCAATAATATTCAGTATTGGATGTTTAGGGGTATTAATAAAAGTTTATTTTCATTTTGGATGTAAAAAAGCGTTTATAAAGTTTCTTAATGTTTTTTTCTATATCCAAAACGAAATATTAAGAATGAACAGCGCGGCTGACGCGATGAAAACGACCCGACCCGCTCCCGCCCCACACCCGCTTTGTGTGTGTTTTCGGCGTACAGTCGGGCCGTCAGCCTCACTATAATAAAGTGCTACAAAGATCTTTGGGCGCCTGAATGACATTGACAGGGGGCAGGGGGGCGTTGCTGGAAAATATTTTTCAAACGTCTCATAATTAGAATGTATTAAAAAAACAAGGTGGCGACGGCGTTAGTTCCGATTTTGGCCGCGTGTCACAATTAATTAATTCTTTATTAAGAGTAACAATGAGACTCTAACCGCCTTACTAATAAACGTTGCATAGCGCCTGTATAGTTACACAACGCTTTGTCTTCTTCTTTCAAAATTAATTTGACTTTTGAAAGAAGAAGACAAAGCGTTGTATCTATACAGGCGCTATACAACGTTTATTAGTAAGGCGGATAGTGTTTGTAACAAAAAAATAAACTTACAAAGTAACTATGTTAGTGAACAGTAGCAACAATTACACAAAACATACATAACATAACAATCACTGATTCAGTAATCCAGCTGAAATACCGGAGCAGCGACTCACAACACAACAGTCTAGCCTGTCAGCAATCATTCCCAGGAACTGGCCCGCACCCTGCGCACCAAGGACGCACATCTTTTACGCATTAATGCATAAAAGCAGTCAACACGCAATTCCGCAAACATCCCTGATGCGCTACAGAAGCGAGTCATCAACACCCTGAAAGCATTATTGTACTGAACGCGGAGGGCGCTGTACGACCTCAACCGCGAAGGGCGCTGTACAATAACCTTGTAACGCTGTATGTACCACCTAGCACTGTCTTGTGTTTGCACCAGCAGGCGTAGCATGAGCACTGTTTTGTCGACGGAAGAGTAGACAAAAATTACGTTTCCTGTAGACAGTACGACTGAAGCAAAGTAGAAAGTGTCAACTGCACTTTTTAGGAAATTCGCTCTTTTACATAATTCGACTCAGAATTCTTTGTTTTGTCGGTTTTATCATAGGATTTATCGGTTGTCAGTGTAATTTTGACAGTAAGGATTGAAAACTTTCTGCAGAAATAGTCTACGTATAAAAAGACGTAGACAAAAATCAGAAATGAAAGATGAAATGAAAGAATGTTAGAAATGAAAGACAAAATGACAGATTGTAGAAAGATTTCTACGGTGGATGTCAAAAATGAAGAAACGAACTGTCACTTTGTATAGCAAAACTATGTCTATTCTTCGTAGAGATAGAAAGCGCCATGCTACGCCTGCTGAGAGAAGAAGTATACTATCCGTGTAGACTCAACCTTTTGTGTCTTATCTATGCTTCGTATATTAACTTTATTTCCGTGTGGCAGTTGGAAGGCTTTGATTTTGGCACGCCATGCTTTGTAACAATAATGTTGGCTTCAATGTCACCAAGTTGACGGTAATGACTTAAATGAGTTTAGAATTATTATGGAAAATTTTGTTTTGATTTCTTTTCGCTGAAGACTTGAAAAGGTCATGAAACAATGAGTCACTATATTTTTTCAATGTTTGTTCATTTTTTACTTTGTTTTCGAGTTACGTGTCATTATCAAAGTAAAACCGCAATACCTAGAATAAATAAAAAAAGAATTTGATGGTAGATAATTAAGAATGATGATCAAACCAATGATATATAAAACTATAGATACGTTGTCCGCACTCTAAAATGACAACATGAAATGAAGCCAATTGGCCACATCGCGCTTAGTTACGCACCAACCTGTCGCGCGACACTACGTTTGTTTTTAATTTATATTGTGTGTGTAAACCTATGCAAAATATAAAAAAAACATGCCGTCGTGTGTTTTCAGACGATGTACAAATTATACTCCAAAAGTTAAAGACAAAAACGTAGTAGCTATCTAGTATTTTTGCCGTTTTTAAGCGCCGTGATGTTGGTTTATGACGTGTCTATATAATAATACGTCATTGGATCAAACTGTGTACCTACCTACGAGTATTATTGAGCTAAGTTTCAGTTCAAGTTAATGCTCCGGATTGTGAATCCACCTGCCAGGGTTGCGGGTCCTGCCAGGGTTGCGGGTTAGTCCGAAAGGGATACCGGGACCTTGGCAACAGGCAACTGAAGGAACACGGGTGGGTTTTAGTCAGTAAAAGTCTGACACGCCCTTCCGCTCCACCCAGAGCGGGAGAAGTCATTGGATGATTTCCCACCATCAAAAAAAAAAAAAAAAAAAAAAGGGTTGCGGGAAAGTCCGAAAGGGATACCGGGACCCTTGGCAACGGGCAACTGAAGGAACGGGTGGGTTTTAGTCAGTAAAAGTCTGACACGCCCTCCCGTCTGAATCCAGTAGATCAATTACATAAAAGATAACGATATGAGATTTCGGTCCCGGTACTAATAAAGAAGGAATTGTATTACAGGTGTGTAATGTGAAGTCCGTGTAACTATAAACTAATTTAAAAAAACCGGCCAATTGCGAGTCGGATTCGCGCACGAAGGGTTCCGTACCATTATCTATAAATGGCCAAAAAATCATGTATATTGTATGGGAGCCCGCCTTAAATATTTGTTTTATTTTAATTTAATTATTTATTTTTAAAGTGATTATATAACAATAATCTGTGAATATTTCGACCGTCTAGCTGTTGCCGTTATCAATATCGAGCAAAAATATCACGTTTGTTGTATGGGAGCCCCTTAAATATTTATTTTATTCTATTTTTTAATATTTATTGTCGTAGCGGCAACAGAAATACATCATCTGAGAAAACAACTGTCTAACTATCACGGTTCATGAGATACAGCCTGGTGACAGACAGACAGACAGACAGCGGAGTCTTAGTAGTCTTAGTCTCGTTTTACCCTTTGGGTACGGAATCCTAAAAATGAGCTCAGCTATGGAAAATTGCTTACGACGTTTCACCCAGGCTATCTGACCCCTAATATCGTGTCATATGCAAGGTGTCAGAGGTCTAGGTGAAATGGGCGTGGTTGTTCAGGCTTACTGCGTCTTGTCAAGAAGATTAAATAAATTGATATCACAACGTTTTGAGCTTCTGTCTGTTATGGAGATACCTTATGTCGTGCCATCTTTGTTGTGAGTAAAACGGTTTATAGGTGGAGGTTTTATACCGAGTTCAAAAAAGGAAGAGTTTATGTATTCAATGCATTTTTAAAGTTCCGTACCCGAAGGTTGCCAGATAGAACCCTATTACTAAGCCTCGCAGTGTCCGTCCGTCTGTCAGCGAGCTGTATCTCATGAACCGTAATACGTAGTGAACTTTACACAGACAGTGCATTTCTATTAGCGCTATAAAATAAAAACAAAATAAACTTAAAGGGGAATACAAGGAACGTGTTTAATGTGTGGCATATAGGCTGAAAGTTTGTATGGAACTTCTTAATTTGTCCCGATGGGAAATCCCATCGGCTTGTAAAAACAAAAAAACCGGCCGGGTGAGTCAGACTCACATAATACGTTTTTTGCTCAATCTTAAGATTGAGCAAAAAACACCGGAAGAACCACATTTCTTGTATGAGGACGCCCTTTCATTATTACCTTTATTCAATTTTGTTATAGCGGAAATAGAAACACACAATCTGTGAAAACAACTGTCTACCTATTACGGTTCATGAGATACAGACCACGGGCAGACAGACGGATGGACGGAGAGTGGCAGGCTTCAAATTAACAGAACCCCGTTTGGCACTTTATGGGTACGTAACCCTAAAAGCTACCTAAACTGGCGTTAGTTCTACAAACGCCTACGAAGCTACGTAGTGTAGCTAGGCACTTACAACAATATGTCAACCCAGTTCAGTGCCCCGAAGAGCAAAAATCCTTTTCAAAAGTTAATGTAATATTTATTATTTATATAAAAACAGATTGTAGTTTTAGTAGGTAACAGTTTTCACAAATTGGGTAGTATCTAATCTTTGACAATCAAGTGGGTGATGTGCTGTGTGCTTAAAACTCACTTCACTTTAGCAGAATCATAATATGAAAATATTATGAACCATCGTAAAATGTCACAAAATGACAATTCATAGATCTGCGTGTAATTAATATTATGACAGTTTTCTATGGAGATTTGTAAAATGGTTCACAAATTATGAATTACTTACAAGTCAAAAAAGAGGAATTGCTAATGACAGCTGGGAATTCAGGAAATAAATTGCTTTTATAGGAATTGCTAATGTGCCGACTCAGGCCCTCTGCTCTCCTTGCTAGGATACGAAATAGCCGGTATTAAGTAGTAACAGTGGCTTTTCAAAAGTTGTTGACTTATTGACAATAAAAGTTATCTCGTGGATTGAAAAGGCGTGAAAACAAGAGCAACTTCTCACGAAAAACAGGTCGTTATAATTAGATTTACTTGTGAAAAAAACTTTGTGAAAGTTACGCAAAGTTCGAAGATCGATGGCGGAGGCAAACTGATTTAGGAGCCAAGTAACAAGTTACAACGCAATTTAAAGTATTGTTTGTTCTCGATCATTGGAAGATGGTCTTAACTGGTGAATTCTGTTTTAGCTTGTTTTTGCTTGAGACTTATCCTGGTTGTTGGTAAGGCTGATTCGAGGCTATATTACAGGTTACGAATACGAAGCCCGTGTATCGTTTTACCCAGCAACTGAATTGTGCAGGTCAGATAGGCAGACGGTGAGACTGGAAGCCAACCCCAACATATTTGGGAAAGGCTAGACAAATGATGATGATTTAGGTTATGGTCTTAATTGGTGAATTCTGTTTTAGCTTGTTTTTGCTTGAAACTTATCCTAGTTGTTGGTAAGGCTGATTCGAGCCTATATTACAGGTTACGAATACGAAGCCCGTGTATCGTGTTACCCAGTAACTGGGTTGTGCAGGTCAGATAGGCAGTCGGTCCATATAAAATACTGGTATTCAGCTGCATTCGGTTAGACTGGAAGCTGACGGCGACATAGTTGGCAAATGATGATGATTTTGGTTAATATCTAACTATGTAATTGGGATAAATTCTTTATTAGCAATAATTGAAACGCATCGCCATCAATTTCCAGAAGAGTTGAGCATTATCAGAACCCAAAATTATTGTTGGTTTCGAGTGTTACGACACCAATAGGTACCTTATTCCTTGCAAAGATAAATAAATTAAGTTTTCAGGAAATCAAAGCTCGTTACGGAGCTTTCTAGTCCAATAAAAAGCATTTAAAAATAAAAATAGATATGACACAAACAGACCTCATTCAGTATAGTTATTTCTGCAAACTGAAACTCGAAAAGCAATTAGGTTAAGAGCTTATCGACGTCAGTTCAAACCGAACTCGATAGTTTATTTGCATAAGTTTATTACTTACATAAAAATAAAAATCCATGACTTATGGACCTTTTCACTTTCTCGTGTTTTCTTTCAAAGAATTTAAGTGTTTAGTGGAAGTTATAATTTATTAGGCTTTTATCGCGTTTTCTTGGGTTTTTTAATTCATAATTCAATTCAAACGTTTGTTGCTCAACACAGTACATAATCATACATTTCTAGATGTCAATTGAAGGCGGCGTCCACTGTGTTGCACCAATTCAGGCATGCAAAATTATCATTAAAATTATACTATGTCATAATTCCTAAATAATACCATAAATACAATTTCATAAATTCCAACTAATACCATACAATGTCAACGATTTCAATTTTTGTTCTTTCAATAGTGATGGTGAGAAGCGCTTGTTAATTAATACAAATAGAAATAATCTAGTTAAACCACGTTGGTAACACGTCGCGTTCAGGTTTGCAATTGGTCTATCGTCATCCTGAAGATGCCTCGTTGAGAGGTGAAACACGTGTCGATTTATTATAGGGTTTTTATGACTCTTGAAGAATAGTCAAGCGGAGTAGGTTACTAAATATATCTGCGTCTATTGTATTTTATAATGGATTTCCGCAAAGTCACACCTGAATCAATTAACTATCTTAAAACTACTAACTATGATAATACTATACGGCGTGAATTTATTTCTCGGTGAATCCTCCTTACCGAGAAAAAAAACTGACTTATTATCTTTACTTAATTTAGGGTTTTCCTTAACATATCTCATCATCATCTGCCTGCCTTTTCCAAACTATGTTGCGGCTTCCAGTCTAACCGGATGCAGCTAAATACCAGTGTTTTACATGGAACGACTGCCTATCTGACCTCCACAACCCAGTTTCTGGGTAACATGATATCCCTTGGCAAGATTGGTTGTCAGATTTTCGGGCTTCTCACGAACCGTAACAACTGTCAAAGATCTACAAATGACAGCCGGGACCAACGGCTTAACGTGCTTTCCGAAGCACGGAGGGGTCTTGGTATGTAAAGATGGGCACCCATCCACGGACCAACCGCGGCCAGCGTAGCTTAACCTAATTGATCGACCCGTACGGCTGTTATTTCATAGCCACAAGCCCCTCTTTTCCTTAACATATCTATTTTATTAAATACTTTAAGAAATGAATATTTATTTATTTTTTAGTACAGCTTTCAGGCGATTACGTAAGGAATATATTAAAGGGATGAATAAAATCCTTTCTCATTATTGATATTAACAACAAACTTAAAACTATTGCGCAAGAAATAACTAATTTACTATAATGGACATTTTCTATCAAGCTACAAATACGATTATCTAAAGAAACTAAACCTGTAACAAACCACAAAATACTTTTCTCTCAGATTATTTAACTGGCAACGTTCTTTACTGAAGCATCTAGTTGCCTATCGGTAATGGGTTCTCTACTTTCATTTATATTTATTACCGTTCCCTAGCGACGGACGAGGAGCGAAGTCTTTGTCTCGACTTAATGCTGGTAGAAGGCGTTAAAGTATAAGGTTTTAGTCACGTTGCGTTGTGGTAACTTAGGGCTGGAATATGATGGGTTTAAGTATGTGGCAGTGACGGCTTTGAACAACGGCTTGCTGTTGTGTATAAATATGTTTTTGATTACGTTCAAATCATCATTATCAGCATATAATGTTCCCGCCTCCTCTCTACGAGAGGGAGTGGGCCGTAATCCACCACGCGGGCCCAGTGCGGGTTGGTAGATGTCAAATGTCTTTGAATTTTCGGTTCTAGGGCATGCTGGTTTCCTCACGATGTTTTTCTTCACCGTGTTTGAAGCAAATGATAATTATACAATACGCACAAGAATCTGAAAAGTTAGAGGTGCGTGCCTTGGGTTCGAACTCGAGACCTATGACTTGGCAGTCCGACGGTCACACAACTAGGCTATCACTGCACGTTCAAATAATAATTGTTAAAACCAAAGTGCAGTGGTTGAACCGTGTCCATCTATAACAATGTTAAAATACATGCATTAATTCACTGACAGACAACGCATGGACTAAACTGCTGGATCTAAATGCATGAAATTTAAAATATTCTTTATTAGTTCGAAAGGGTATACTCCCGAGGTGGTCCCATATAAATTTTTATTAACTTTGCTTGAGTAGTTTTTGAGTTAGCTTCAATAATTACGTATTTTTCCCACTTAGTCTATGTAGACAATATAATTATTATTTTTCTCCGTCACTGTTACTGTTGTCACATAGCAGGTAGTGGTATTCGAATTTGTGTGGGGTAGGTACCACAACTGTCGGTTGTTTTTTTTTGTAAAAAGTTTTTATATTATAACGAAAGTGAGCATCAAGACGGATTTTTTTAAATGCATCCCCGTTGTTAAATAGAGGACGAAAGTTTGTATGGGAAATCCCATCAGGCACACAGGTGGTTGTGCCAATTTGTTTTGTGCCAACTGTTTTCGAACAATAACGGTTATTTACCGAGCCACAGATAAAAGATATTCCCAAAACGACAATAATTTAACAACTATTTGCAATGACAACAGCAATAAAAATCTTTCAACCAATTATTCAGTTCATTTTGTGAAAACCTTATCTCTCTCCAATTATCAAAAACGATTTAAATAATTGATGTCGTTTCGGTTGATAACAGCTTCATGCAGATGACTAATATTACGTATAGGTATATTTGAAAGCCGCGGGAGATTCCCCGCGGCCTTCTGAAATGATCTGAAATGGTTCGCTAAATTAGGTAGATTTGTGAGTGCGAATAAAGGCTTATGCAAACTGGTGCGACTTGTTGCGGAACGTGTCGCGTGGCGATTCTGCGATATTATCGCCACGCAACACTTTCACACTAGTGCGCTGCGATATCGCTGGCGTGTCAGACAGCGCCCTAAAGGAACATTTTGTAGAGAGTATATTCCGAGTCGCGCCTCGACAGGTCAGAGGCCCTAGACAAAGTGACATTCTATCAGCGATAACGATGATGGAAAAGGCAAAAATGTATAGGACTGACATAAGCTGTCGAAAAGCTTAATTACGTCAATTCTGTTGAAAGTCGTTGTAGAAATACGAAACGCTTTCGAACCGATTGTCACTTGTCTAGGCCCTCAGGGTCGCTCCTGTGTGTAATGTAGTGTATGTTTTCATAGAAATTATTCAACGGTTATATTATATCGCAGAATGGCGTCGCGCGCCCTGCAGGCGTAGCATGGCGCTTTCTATCTCTACGAAGAATAGACATAGTTTTTTCTATACAAAGTGACAGTTCGTTTCTTCATTTTTGACATCCACCGTAGAAATCTTTCTACAATCTGTCATTTTGTCTTTCATTTCTAACGATCTTTGTCTAGGTCTTTTTATATGTAGACTATTTCGGAAGACAGTTTTTTATCCTTACTGTCAAAATCACACTGACAACCGATAAATCCTATGATAAAACAAAGAATTCTGAGTCGAATTATGTAAAAGAGTGAATTTCGTAAAAAGTGCAGTTGACTCTTTCTATTTTGCTGCCGTCTCGTACTGTCTACAGGAAACATCATTTTTGTCTACTCTTCGGTCGACAAAACGGTGCTCATGCTACGCCTGCTGGGTTCCAACGCACTGATAAAAGTTATTGGCGTGTAATAAAATGTTTAAACACCATGTTTTGTGTGTTTTCGACTTTATTTTAGTTGGAGTTTTTGTTTATTGTTGGCAAATAGGTTCTCTAGATATTGTGAATTGATTTGAAAATATTGTGTGGCTACTGAGTTAATGGATTGAAAATATAGGTAAAGGCCTTTTTTACAATGTGTTTATTTTTAGCACTTATTTAGTTTTAGCCTAGCTTAAAAGTTGTAGTCTGGCCTGCAACTGAGTGTACATTATGCTAATAAATAAATAAATATTTGTCAATTCTGCTTCCTTCTAAGAAATAAGTAGCTTTTTTAGGTAAAAGTTAATTTTTCTGTACTACATCAAGATATGATGAGACAGCTGTTTTAAGAGCATGTAGCATCAATTTTCGCTTAGCCAAAAATTTGTGACTATTCAGGCAACTGCAGTTTCTTTCGAAAACTGTATCTCTATAACTACCACTTCATGTACAAGTACCAATTAAGTATCAGGGCCAGATATTCAGCTTAGAGGTTAGATTGGAGGCCGACCTCAACATAGTTGGGAAAAGGCTAGGCAGATTATGTTGAGCTGAGCTTTTAGAAATATTGTGCGGTCTAATAAAATTACCACACACAGACTTTAACTGCTTATATCACTGTGAGAAATATATAATGAAAATGATTTCTCAAAGTCGACTCTATTTACGCAGTAAAGCATAAAATATCTGTCTGCGAAGGCCAAGAGATGTGGGCCAGACGTTTTTCTTTAAGAAAATAAAAAAGAATTAACTTAAATCTCGCCCTGACTGACGGACACGAAGGACGACCCAAAAATATATAATATTTTACGTCCCCTTGCAAATTCACGGAGTAAATTATCTTTTCTCCTGTGGGTCTGCCACGACCGCGCAGAGTAAATGTAACGTATATTCGAACGATTTTAAAATTGAAAATACTCGTCTCGCACGTAATATTTATTTAGTAAAACTGAATAAAAATGAGCACGGGGCTTAAAACAGCCACTTTGGCAGAATCATAATAGGAAAATATTTTTTTTTAATATTATATATTACTTTCACCCTGTATAGAAAACCTTTTACTTATAAATGGCCACCACTCTCAAATAAGTTGGGGAGCAAGGGACTTAAACACGGGGCCTTGGCCACATTAGCAATGCCTCTAAAAGCATTTCATTTCCTGAATCCCAGCTGTCATTAGCAATTCCTCTAATTTGACATAAAAGCAATTCATAATTAGTGGACCATTTTACGAATCTCCATAGAAAACTGTCAAACAAATGAATTATTTCGTAATATGAATTACACGCAGATCATATTATGAATTGTCAAATTGTGACATTTTATGATGATTCATAATATTTTCCTATTATGATTCTGCTAAAGTGGCCGTTTTAAGCCCCCAGAACACGGTCACAGAATACACCGTACCATTTTCTAAATTCGATGTAATTACGTTATTGCTAAGCTCTTCTAAATCCGATCACAAATCAGACGAAGCTCTTCATAACTCACGTGCAACCTGTTCTTGAGTTAATGAGTCATTAACCTGAGAGGCTCTTGGTGAAGGCTCTAGATAATTATACTTGAATTAACTGAATGATCATAAACGTTTAATGAACTGTATGGCTCTTTGGGGTGCGAAGAGAAATGTTCTAATTTTTTGTGGGGCGATTTTCAGGTTGAACGCTTTTCTGCTAAACCAAATATTATGTTTTCACTGCAGTTATATATAGGTAGAGATAGAGGACACTAATAGTTAGCAAATTATGTTGTAAGTCTTGTATAATCCAGACCTCTTCGTTTCGTGCCGATGGTACTTTTTTTAGGGTTCTGTAGTAAACAAGGAACCCGTAAATTTCGCCAAGTCCGTTTGTCTGTCTGTCTGTTTATTATTTGAGCCCAGTAGGTGGCTAAGCTTTCAAAATGGTGAAGGAAAACATCGTGAGGAAACCGGCATGTTCTAGAACCCAAAAATTCGAAGACATGTGACATCTACCAACCCGCACTGAACCCGCGTGGTGGATTACGGCCCGCTCCCTCTCGAAGGGAGGAGGCCTGTGTCCCAGCAATGGGAACATTGGCTGATTATGTTTGTTATGTTATGTAGATGGCTACGTTGATTGCGCCATCAGTGGCGTTCGTTAGGTCTTCTTTGGTGCAAGTAAACGGGTACTTAGGTCATTCCAGCAAGTGGGACATGGTCTGATCGGAAGCACCGCACTTACACTGGACATGGCATTCCTGTTATAGGCCGACCGCTTAACTGAGACCGTTCCTGAGATAGTTAAAGAAAGAAAGAAAGAATGAAAAGTTGTTTATTCTGCACAAAATAAAACGAACATTATAACAATAAAAAAAGACAAAATAAGTACAAAATAAAATTATCCAAAAGCCTCGCATTCAACCAATAAAAGTTTGACAGTACTGCTCATTGGTTGATGTCAAGGACAGAGACCAAAGACAATATTGCGTAATACATTACTGTTGTTGCGACATTGGCGATGACAGCAAAAAACAAAACAAAAAGCCGAATGCAGAGGTATCAAGCAGAATCGGAATCAGCAAGCAGAAGCGGTATAAGTAGGTAGCTCAGTGATTCGTCAACTTGTGACAACTGTCACCCCTCCCGCACCACACAGTTACCTCCGGAACGGACTCAGTTAAGCGGTCGCCCTATAGCGAGTAGAGGTTATTCATTGGAGTCGGTATTAAGCACTCCAATATTATCCGTCAGGTCTCATTTAGGGCAGTATCTAATTGCTTGGCATGGCAGTGTACCCGTTGCCACACTGGGCACGCAAATTCATAAGCAGAGTAACTTAATAAGGACAAACCAGACTTAAATCTGCTATTGAGAATTTCTTGATCACCCCTAAAAACAACACATTTCATTTCCAGGGATTGAATCTTAGGCTCAGCAGTCGTTTCGCGCGTTCCACGCGCGCCTCAAACAGATGTCAGCACAATTGGCGGGGTCCGCTAGGACCGATGCCTGCCAGGGTTGCGGGTTAGTCCGAAAGGGATACCGGGACCTTGGCAAAAGACAACTGAAGGAACACGGGTGGGTTTTAGTCAGTAAAAGTCTGACACGCCCTTCCGCTCCGCCAAGAGCGGGAGAAGTCATTGGAAGATTTGCCACCCTCAAAAAAAAAAAAGGCTCAGCAGTCGTTCGACCACTAGACAAACGAGTCAGTCAGTTTGCTGCACACTGATGTTAATATTGTCTACAACTTTGCCATAATCTCCACCTCGCTACTCCACCCACTACTTGCAGACATTATCAGTGCGCGTGAACTCAGCGAAGCCTATATGTTGCAAAATCGTGTTTCAAACTAATTTCCTTGAGCTGCAACTTTGTCTGGATAGCAGTAAGCTTATTGTCGTCTAGAACAGCTCACAAAGACTTGCTGGGGAAGCGAGGTGTGCGGTAATATAGTTCAGCTTAGATTCTATCTTTGAAGTAATTAAATATATCACGATTACACACTGGTTTCCTCACTATTATGTATTAGTAGGTAGGTATCATTTCGTCGTACGTAAGTCCGTTTAATTTTTGAAGAGAATATTGATAATTTAGAGATGGGTTGTAACAGGTGAATCACGATATCTGTGATCACTGTGACTGTGACAAAAAAATAACAGATCCAAATCTGTTATTAAATCACAGCCTGTGATTTTTGTACGGACGATAAATACGTATCTTAATCGAATATCATCTTTATTTCTTTTGATTTAAAGTCGAAAATCGTATCTATCTGTTATAAAATCACAGCCTGTGATTTTTTTTACAGACGATAAATACGTATTAACTCAATTGAATATCTTCTTTATTTTTTTTTGTTAAAGTCGAAAATCGTATCCGAAGTTTTAACAGTAACAGTCTTGAGGATCTGTGATTTTAAGTAACTGATATTTTTTATCGTTAGGAGCAATTGCTATCTGCTATTTTTTAATATCTGTGATTTCTATCTGTGACGATAAATACGCCTCACTCCTAATTGATATGATGCCATAATTATTTTAAGCTCAAACTAGACCTCCGTGCGACCATGGCTGCGTCATCTTTATCATTTATCGACTACGAGGGTCATGCTAAAAGAAGTTAGATATTCTTTACTCATTTGTTTGACACTGGCAAGTTATTCACTATCTTATAGGCTGGTAATTTATTCGCATATTTGAAACAGTTTGTCCTCGAACAGTAATATTAGCTTGGTGTGACAAGCGACCGCAGTCAGGAATCTGGCACCTTCTCGGGCACCACAAAAAGCGGTGCCCCCACTCGTCTGCCAGAACACTCGAATTTTTTAACTAAAAAAACGTGTCTATCCTCCCTCACCCACCATAATCCCCTGACCTAGCGCCTTGTGATTTTTACCTGTTTCCAAGAAACAAAGAAAAACTAAAGGGGAAAAGGTTTGAAAGCAAAGAATGCACCGACTGCTTATAATTTCGAGATTGCTGAGGTGTCTAAGGTCAGAGGTATTTTCCAATTGGTTCAGACGTATGGAAAAGTGTATACGTGCTCAGGGTGAATCCTTCGAAAAGATCGATACTTGTAATAAAGAATAAGCTGTCATTCGTGGATCTCTGACAGTCGTTACGGGTCGTCAGAAGCCTGAAATGACAATGTTCATTCATACCAGTGAAGTGAAGTTCACACATGATTCCAAAGTCCTACGTACCTAACAACCCACTCCCCCTATCTTGGGTTAGGTAATAAAACAGCCGCACCGCAGTTGGCCGCACTTTTTATTGCGGCCAAGCCGTAAACCGCACTGCAACGTCTTGTTTGTATCTCGTGCGGTTCGCTTCATTTCTAAATTTTTAATTTTGTGCGAAAAATACGGTTTTTGTTCAGTAGTAACAAGACTTGAGTTATGTATGTTGTATGTTTGTGTTGTGTGTGTTAGATTTTCTTTCTGTATACTTTTACGTATTTCCGTTTTTGTTTAGCTTTTAGATTATTTTTCGGGCAATTTGTGCATATCAAGAATTCATCATGTGAAATTCTGAAAACATCTTTGATTAAATATCAATCTGCCTAGCCTTTTCCAAATTATTTTGCCTCCATGACCGTATCTGACCTCCACAATCCAGTTAATGGCTAACACTTTTGGCTTACGGACTACCCTACCTGTCAAAAATCTACAAATTACTACCGAGACCACATGGCTTAACATGTTTTCCGAGGCACGGGTGACTCTCGATATTATGTTGTCACCCATCCGAAAAACCGACCGCGGCAAACGTAGTAACGGTGAACCTGCGATCGACCTGTGCAGCTATTATTATTAGCCCCTTCACTAAAAATAACTAATCACCGTCGTTTATTTATTTATAGACAACGCGGGCAAAGCCGCGGGCGTAGCTTGCCCGCGGCTTTGCCCGCGGAGTATGTCAATAACAAGTAGCCTGTGTCCTTCCCCGGGATGTCATCTATCTCCTTGGCAATTTTTGTTGAAATCCGTTCAGTTGTTTAGGCGTGAAAAGGTAACGTACAGACAGACAGACAGAGTTACTTTCGACTTTATAATATTAGTATGGATGCTCTCTGTCTCGATTTTTGGACGAGCAAAGTTGTGTGAACAGCTAGTATAGTATAGAAAGGTAATAAATACAGCGGCTACGAGCACGCATATGAAATCATGCAAATGCTCTTCATTCCAATAAGTCATATCAACAAACTTATTCAAAATACGACCACGCACATCACGCACGCACACACAACTGTAATCAAAATCCACAAAATCAGTTCCATGAAATTGAACAAATAAGCGCGGACATTGACCCCCAAGTCAGATCAAGAGAAAACCACTAGAATTCATCATTTGGCTGCCCCAAATGACAGACACCCATTCTTCAGTCAGTTCATGAATAAGAGATGGCGGTTTCACGAACCATTGCCTGAGACAAAGTACCCGTGGTAGATGAATGCTAGACGAGTAAAACTTCGATCATAAGAAGCTAAATAACTTATTTCTTGAACGAATAAATCAGGAAGATTAAGGATTTTGTTTGAGATATTTTTATGTACTTTTTTCCTGTAAGGAAAAGTTTTACGAGTACAGCTTTCGGATTAAGTATTGTATGGATTATTGTTTTAAGTTCTTTTTCTAACTACTTTTTTAAGCTAGCTATTTTTTTACGAAAGTAAAATAATGACTGCCCCGTTGGGTTATTGGTTGCAGACGCTTCTGCTGAGCTTGAGGTCCGGGGTTGAATTCCCAGGTCGGGCAGGGTTATTCCATCTGGAATTACTCAGTAGCAGGTCGGAGTCTGGATTTTGGTCGGAGACGGCTATAGTCTCGCCCCTATTACATGGGACATAAATATAGCTGGTGAAATGTGGGTGTACTATTAATCACCTCTGCCTAACCGTCTGAGGATGACAGGCGTAATGGACCAACGACCTTAAAAAGTTGGCTCGGATAGACTGGATGTGGAAGGCGGAAGACAGGGTGTTGTGGCGCAGCCTGGGAGAGGCCTATGTCCAGCAGTGGACTGCGATAGGCTGAGTTGATTGATTGATACTCCGTTACTGGGTTAAAAACGTGAGGTTAAAGACATTTTATTTCATATGTTCCACGTTCGGTCACAGAGGGCACAACTAGTGTAGATTAATATCTATGTATTAGGTCCGACCACAGAATTTAAATCAGATGAAAGTTAAAATGTATTAAGTAAACTTTAACTCAAGCTTCAGACCACAGGCTCAAAAACTTTGTTCTAAAATGTTAAAGTTATTAAATGTAGTAAATAAGTTTAATCTATGGTGTTAAAAAATAATCTTTAGGAGGTACTTTAGACTAGTTTAGACCATGGACCACTGAATAACTTTTAATAAGTGACCAACTTTGAAATCCAAAAAAAACAGCTGTCCTATACAGTTTAGAACAGTCTGTAGGTATTCGCCGACACGCACGTTGATAGTTTTCGGCCATCATGTGCAAGAGATGCGCATCTCTGTTACGCCGTGTTCGCGCCAGTCCCAACACCATTCTTAGAGCGTTGGCTGATAGGTGGGACTCTCCGATCTTGGGGCGGTTAAAATGGAAATATTATCGTAGGTACAGTACTAACTTTCTCCTATTTGGGTGCACCTCTGACCAACCCTTCGAGGAATACCGGCGTAAGGTTATGTAAATATATGTTTCTCTTACTATTTAATTTGAAGTGGTCCAACCACTGCAACTTACTTCCAAAACGACAATGGTCTCAGAAACACGCGCATACTCAAGTACTCGTTACGCGTTACTCAAGTCAATCAATCTGCCTAGCCTTTTCCCAACTATGTTGGGGTCGGCTTCCAGTCTAACCGGATGCAACTGAATACTACATACAACAGTATTTTACATGGAGCGACTGCCGATCTGACCCCAGTAACTGGGTAATACGATACCCCTTGGTAAGACTGGTTTTGTCAGACTTTCGGGCTTCTGACGGCCCGTAACGACTGTCAAAGATCCTCGAACGACAGCCGGGACCAACGGCTTAACATGCTTTCCGAGGCACGGAGGAGTCTCGATATGTAAAGATGGTCACCCATCTACGGACCAACCCCGGCAAGCGTAGCTTAACCTGATGGATCGACCCGTGCGGCTGTTATTACTTAACCACGAGCTCCTCGCGTTACTCAAGTAAGATTTATAATAAAATATCTCACTGTAATACTCTCAATTTATTTTAAAACGTACTATCCTGAAACTTAAATATTTTCTCACAATTCTTGGCGCGGACTTGGGGGTTTCATTCCCGAATACTTCCGAAGTAGATCGTTCACAGTACGATCACGTAGACTTTAGATTTTAAATATAAATTGTCCTAAATTCGGTTGAGAAATAACGAGGAAACTTTTAGTTGTTCAGAGAACTGTTCAAATGGTGCGACCGAGCTATTATTACTAGTACCCAAATGTCCTTTCTTTGGTATTGTTCGTCGAGTCGTCAAGCTCCTTAAGTTCTGAGTTGAGCTACACAATTACTGACAAATGCGTGCACTGAGTGGACAGGTCCACTCAAATCTGTATGGTTCTTTCCTCAAAAGACCATTTCAGACACAAATCTACATGGTCCTCAAATGATCTGACCAAGATTATGTCTGGACTTTAAAAGAGACTGTGACCTCTGAGTTTGTTTCGGCCTTTCTTCTCAGAGTAGTCAGATAGGAAACGCCGACCTAATCTAGTTTTAAAAATGTGATTGACGTGTAAAAGTGTTTGTACAAACCTACTTACAGAAATAAAATCATTTATCATTTATTAGGTGAGAGGGAGTTTTGTATCACAAAGGAACTAGTCATTAATTATAACGATTGAGTTATTTATCTTTCTTGTTCAAACTTCTGTGTCATTTGGGTTGCTTTAGAAAAGGAGTTTTGATTATACGGATAATTTGCAGGTACGGTATATCGAGAAACCTTTTTCGACAGCGGACATTTAAAATCTGACATAATGACCCTGATTGCGTTCATCATTATCATCCACAGCCCGACTTCACCCTCTGCTGGGCATAGGACTCTCTTTTCATGTGCCAATGCGCTCCTGTGCCAGACTCATCCGCTATCTAATTGCGTAACTTATTTTCGTAAGCGATTAAGACTAATTTGTTTCATTTTGACAGTTCAACAACATTAATTGAGTTGTTGAGCAAATTTTTTTTCGAACTGAAGCAATGGATTAGTCATGTGTTTCAAACCGATTCCAATTCTGATTGAACGTCGGTTTCTAATTATTATTTTTTAATTAATATTAATAATTAATCCCTAATTGCGTTACACACTTTCAATCACAATTCGAAAGATTTTAAAGAAAATTGCTTCATGTTTGAAAATGTCTTCTCCTCAATAACTGAAACGCAACGAATGTTGTTGAACTGTCAAAATTAAACGCATTGACATTGTAATTGTGTTACGTATGGACCCGAATGGCCTGCTTCATGATCCAGAAGCTCTAATTAAACTATTCGTACTACTTATATGATTTTTTGGACCTATAAACGAGTACCGTCGACTGACTATCCATATTTTTAGATGGGCTGTATCTAATATGGATAGTCAGTCGTTTTTACTTACCTGAGGGGACATAAAAAACACTATCCGCATACTATTAGGGCCGTGCTTGGGGCGTGGAAGGACCATGCTCCACCAGGGGTTAAAAAAAAAAAAATATTTTATATATCCTACTCGGTCACACACGTCCGTGTCCGGTCGGCGACGGAGCTTCAGTCTTTGCTGTGTGTGCCACGGCCCGGTCACGTCCCGGCCACGGCCCTAATATGTGTTGTTATACCTGAGGTCTGGCGCCCCCTGGGCAATCAATCTTACTGACAAATGTTTTGACAAACATTTTTCTCAAGAAAACTAGAAGAGAAAATTCAACTGTCCCGAAATTAACGTTTAAACATGTTTGAAGTTAAAATAGCCAACATTTTCAAACTTTTCAACTTTCTACATACATTTTACGTTTTCTAGCACTAGTAGTTACATTACATTACATGGAATAGCAGCAACTTGCTTTAGATTTGCAACATTTTCGAGTTGAAAGCCTTTTAGAGCCGCTCGGATTACCCTATGCAGATATGCGTGACCCGGATAGTTGGGTGGCCGTATAGCCGGGTGGCCGTATAGCCGTGTAGCTGGGTATTCAGCGAGTGCGACTGCGGAATCACTTTACGATTTATTCAGACGAATGTCATTTTATATTTCATGCTTTTATTCTCAGCAGAGGGAAGCAGAAACTACATAAAGGGTCTCTTAGCTGCCACGGCTTATTTTTAATTTATTTAAATTTTTGTTTTGTTTTTGTATTTTTTGTATTTTTATTACGGACGCTTTCAACGTCTTTCCGAGGCATGGAGGAGTCTCGGAATGTAAAGATGGAAGACTACCTATACTGCACCAAAAGTTTTTAATTAGACGAGTATTCATTGATCAGATTAGACTATTGGTAAGAGGGACTGGATGCGGAAGGCGGAGGACCGGGTGTTGTGGTGCAACTTAGGAGAGGCCTATGTCCACCACCGCACTACGATACGCTGATTGATTGTCTAGAATGGACAACAAACTGGACAGTTCTACGACTTTTTAAACGATGTAGCAAAAAAAAAACCGAGAAAAAAAGTACAACACATATTTTTCTCAAACATAAAATCTTAAGAGGCAACACTACAAGATATGCCTGTTAAGAATCAGTGTTGCCCTCTTTGTCTGGAACTCTGGCAATACTGGCATACTTCCAAACTTTATTGATTGCTTACATAACATGCCATCTTATGTAACGTTTTATTTGGACTATCGTGTCTGTGGGCGGACTCAATGGGTTTGTGGAACCCGATTAGGTACTTTATATACTTTAATCCTGAATAAATAATAGTTTTTTTTTGTAGATTAGTTTCCGGAAACTCTGTCAATCACTCATAGTGTTATGAAAATCAATATCATTATCGAAAGTCATTTATTCAAACTAGGTACTTTTCGAACGTCGAAATTACATAAGACTGTCCCCCAAAACGCCCGCCAATCACTAATAGGGTCACGGTGTACTATAAACAAACTCAAAGCTCAATCAATACACTAAAAACTGCTGCTGTCAAATCACACGTTATTGTTTGTAATTGAGTGACGAATTATAGCAATGTCCCCACTGGGAAACAGGCCTCTTCTCTTCAAGAGGGAGTGAGCTGTAATCTACCACGCGGGCCCAGTGCGGGTTGGTACATGTTAAATGTCCTCGATTATTTGGATATAGGACATCGGGTTTCCCCACGATATTTTCCTTCACCATTGTGAGAGCAGTGGTGATGAAATTATTTACAAAATCAAAATCAAAAGTCATTTATTCAAACTAGGCTGAGAATCAGCACTTTTCGAACGTCAAAATTACATAAGACAGTCCCCCAAAACGCCCACCCTTCACCACTTCCTAGTGCTTTAGCTGGGAAGAAGAAGTGACGCAACAAACTCCCCAGTATACAAAGTAAAGCGCCTGTCTGGGTTCGAATCTACGAGTCGTAAGTTACCACTGGCCCACCGCTGCTCTTGTGCGTCAACGAATTAACAAAAGATAATTATATCAATTCACTGCAAGCTTAAAACGACATTAATTAAGGCTTGTATTAGAGTCACGCTGAATACTACACTCGTCTCGGATAATGATATATAATCATACATATTGGGCCGTCAGCGCCGACGCTCAGCGTCAATAATTATTATGTATAATAATAATAATATAGACCAGTATGGAAACTGTTTTACCTTACCAAAAAAACCTACGATTTTGACCCAATTCCGATTAATTCGGTATTTTACGTCTTTGCATCTTCGTAATGTCTATGTAGAATTTTTACTTGCTTTCTATTGCATTTCTGATAATCCATTCCAATTTTACGAAGCAGAAAATCACAATAATGCTTTGCACAACTTTTTTATTTCCTGCCAACAAAGAAAACAGGAAAAAACAGTCCATGACAGAATTTTCCGTGAACGAATCAGAATCGTGTAAAACTGCTACTTTTACGAACTCAGTGAAAATAGTTGCCGTGCTTTACTGGATACTAAAAAGTTAGTCGGAAGCGGAGTTTGCGGTAAAACAGAGCTATCTAGGTTTCGTTTACGTCACAGGTGAGGTTAACGGCTTGGTCGGTCATCGATACGGGGTCGACGACCCGACTAGCGTCAGTAGGTGAATGGGACCGTCGCAGTACAAGTCTTGTTTTACGCTGCGTTGAGGTTTAGATATGTTAGTTATACGTTTGTAAGATAAATTGGATTATGTTTGTATGTAAAGCCGTGTACGAGTTAAGTAATGATACTCTTTCTGAATAACCCTCGCTTTAGTGGGTTAGATACCGGGGTTTAAAAGTGAAAAACGTATTCAATTTATACTAAATTGTAGTTTATTCGTAACATTTTCAATGTACAATAGAAGTGGCTGTCAATGTCAAACCATAAACTTTCGGCGGGAATTCAGAAATCGATCGAAATCGTACAACGCCAATAGTGACAAGCAATCAACAACTTTTCTATAATTGACATTACGATTCCGGAAGACAATGTCTGAAGACATTGTCTCTGTGCGGCTAAACACTTTCAGTTATATCGTGTATATTTTTGTCTAACCTTTAACGAACTTCTTGTAATATTCAATCAATGGTAGCAATCGTGAATTTCTGACAAAATACGTTTTTTGTTTTTTCGACTTTTCTATTGATGACTTTAGACTGGACCTACCACGCATTAAATACTCTACTTCGTTGGACCACCTACCCACATTTATGTCAATGATTTTTGTCTGACTCCAATATTCACATTTTACACTCGCGACAATCTAAGAAGTTCGTTTTGACGTTTCGTTCTCGTACATGTAATAACACGTTAAGCCTTGAGAATCAGTTTTAAGCAATGTAGATAAGTCGTCGATTACAAAATCTCTAAGTATGATCAATCGATGTCTCGAGAATGAGTTTATAAGAAACGAATTCTTTTTTTCATCGCTGGACGAAGCATTTTTATAGCTGTCAAAACGGACTTCTTAGATCGTCGCGAGTCATATTCACAACGAAATAACACTGCTGTCATGCAAGAAAATCGTTTAAAATGTGTCTAGAGGTGTGTCGTGGGAAAATCGTAAGTATTCGCCACCTGTCGAGGAAAACGCGAATTATCTTTGAATATCTGAAACGTAGAATGTCAAGTATTTACCGCAGGCGCAGACACTCAATTAACCCTTTTCTCGCCATGCACAGTATTAAGTAAAATATGAGGAATATTTTAGGATATTTGGCATTTTACTTTTATAGCACAACAATATTTTTTTGCGAATTGTAAATCATTTCGTTAGAATTATTTATAAAGTGTAGATGTAAGTTTCTGTCAGTTTAATAAGTTGTGGCAACATCCATGGATAAATAACTAAAGTGATGTCATTTGAATATTTAGAACCTAGCATTTTTTTTTACATTTAAAGAATACTGAGCGAAACATACCCATTACGTAGTAACGCGGTTTTGAAAACGTTCGATGTCTAAAAATAAACCTTACAACTGCTCAAACATTATAAAAGCTACCACTGCACCTGTTAAAATTACACCAAAATAATCTTCCCAATCCTTATTTAACTAAATTGATGTCCATTACCTGCTGAGGCTATTTTCGCTTGAGGTCAGCGCACTTGTGGCCGGTCACGGGAAATGCGGTAAAGGCGCAGTGTCTCACGCGATACCCAGCACTACAGGGTTGATATATGCAAGTAGATGTGGCTTTTTATTGTTTTTAGTGGAGAGAATAATTGCTGGTTGTTGTTGTGATTTGCAGTTGTGCATATAGGCTAAAGTAGACGGCGAAATTTAGATTATTTTACGTTTTTTTTCCAATTTCTAGGCCAGGGGGCTTAAAACAGTAACTTTGGCAGAATCATAATTGGAAAATATTATGAATCATCGTAAAATGTCAAAAACTGACAATTCATATGATCTGCGTGCAGTTCATATTACGAAATAATTCATCTGTTTGACAGTTTTCTATGGAGTACCGTAAAATGGTCCACGGTGTCAAATTAGAGGAATTGCAGCTGGAACAGCTGGAAATTCAGGAAATGAATTGCTTTTAGAGGAATTGCTAATGTGGCCATTTTAAGCCCCATCATTCAATAAAACAATTCGAACTTAGAACGTTGTGATGATGATTTTAATGATTATAATTATGTAAACATAAATATTTGTTGTTCGAATCATATTTTGTTTAACGTACTCGTACTGCCGCAAATTGTAATAAAAGTAAAAGGGTTATCACATCTCTTAGCTTCCAACCTAGAATCTAATGCTTCTAGAGACAAGGAGCTTAGAAATATTCCGACGTGAATATTTTGCACTTGGTACAAATTCTTGAGAATACTTCGTTGCAGCTTCGCGTAATCTTCGATTAGTTTTACGGTGCAGTTTTTGCATCCCGTGTGATCCTAGGCTAAGACTTTTTGTAATGGATTTTTGAAATTATGTTGTAAGCATATACCTACTTGGAAGAGCGTTACAATTTTATTCGCCTGTAGTTAAAAAGATTTTTAGTGAGTGTTCAAGATCGTTAGAATAAGAGAAAATACCTATTTAAAAAAAAATTGAAATGTATCACGAAAAGTGTTCCTCATAAATAAAAACAGATAAAGTTAACAAAAAAAAATTCTTGAAAGAAAAATGCTCCCAAAATTTATTTAATACGTTCCAGGGTCGCCGTCCGTTTCATGAAGTTTTCTATTTTATCGTTAAATTAAAATCTTGACATTTTGCAAAGTTTCAGGAGACGAGGTCGTCGCCTGCTCAATGTCTGTTTTCAAGCGTTTCTTATAAGTGACTGACTGGCGTTTTATTTGTTTTTTCTTTACATTCGAGTCTGAAAATAAGGGGATTATATTGCAAAAATTACGAAGTTCCATATAAAATTTCTTCCCCTATTTAAATCCTTTAGGGGTGAATAAAAAAAAAACCTTTTCATGTATTAAGGAAGGTTTTATCCTATAAGGAAAACTTTTGTGTAAAATTCAAGCTTCTAGACCAAGCGGTTAGGCTGGGCGTGAATGTCTGTCAGTGAATGAATGCATTTAACATTTTTATTAAGTAGTGTGAAAACCCACTATTCAAACCTGACGTGTAATAAATCCAATTCTTTGTGTCACCGATAAAACAAAAATATGAAAGTCAACAATGCAGTATCATCTCCATCTTGCTACGCATCGCGTTACGGCGTAGCTCCCAGTCTGCTACGGCGTAGCTCGCACCGAGATGCAAAGAATGGCTTCCAAATTAGGAAGCTTTCGTTTTGTAATGAATTCAATTAATTTGTCACAAGATACATTACTTTCCCCAGAGCATAATTTCTCTAAATATGTCCGGATACAGTGTCCAGTGTGTATAATCATATTCCTGCTGAACTTTGAGAAATATATCCCTTGACTATTGCACTGAATTTATAATGCTCACATTTCAATGCTTTACTTTGAGTCGAGTTGTTACCCGACTGCCCCGGAAAGAGGGTTATGTTCATCAAATCTGAGATTGAATTAAAATAACTACTAGCAACAGCATTAGAATTCTTGAAAAGTGATCTGGTTTTGAACTTTTTAGCGTTTTTTGGAGTTGGGTATTTTGATATTGTATATATTTTGTGTAGTAGTTGATTATGCGACGACGGCCATGTAAAGTTCACTCATCCTTGAAAAGGGAGGATCCTCTGACTAGACGGGTGTGGTGTCTGGCGGGCAACTGCCCAACGATTGATGTCGGATTCTTGCATGTATGTCCATCGTGCGGTAAACTTTAATTGCGCGATGCAGGATTTATGTGACGTCAGGATTTTTGTGTGACGTTAGGTCTTTGATGCGTAGTTCGCATGTGGCGATGTAGATGCCGCCACAGATATGCCAATTATCAGGCAACATGGTTTTATTGTATTAATCAAATCAATTAGGTATCCAAACTTAATTTTTTTAAATAACTTGAAACGGTTATCTTCCCAAAAATTTTTACTCGTTAATTTAATTTCCATTGTTTATACGTTGATAAATATTTAATGAAATTAAACACTTATGAGCTGAAATTCGTAGCAAGAATAACATAAAAAGTACTTATGTAATAGGATTAGCGTAAGCGTTTGCTCTTTCAAAATGTTTAATTTATAGGAGAATATGTTTTTACTTATTATGTTAAACTAATATCTCCAAGGTCGTAGCTTAGAAGAACAACGCAGTCACACGATTCTGCCTTATAGGTACTTTCTGTTTATAGATTTAACCGACCCGGTAATCAAACCTAGGAGGCCGCGCTTAGTAGTCGTGATTGCGACCATTACAGCAACCCATCCCACCGTCCTATCGGACTATGAGAGCGAGGGAAGAGAGAGTGGACCTGTGTCTGCGCAGACACTAGTGCGCAATGTGCACTATTATTATCCCGCGCCTAAGGCTTGTCCCCGCTAAGATTGGGCGCCATGGCTGAAATTTGGTCTAAAGGACTATATTTAAAGATTTATTATTGGGTAGGATTAATTTTAGTTTTAAACAACACAAGACTCATACACATATATGTCACACCATTTTATTTGACTTTGTATTAGCTTTTTTATATTATCGCTTTTTATTTACTCTCTTAATTTATTAAAACAGACACAGATTTCCCTATGTTTTTATAATTCTAGCACTTGTGGTGAAAAAGTACGTGTCCAATATTTTTTAATAGTCCATCTGGCGAACACAAAATAATTTTTAGTCAACATCCCTATATTGGAATTCATACCTACTTTCCTTCCCAATAAAATCAGTCAATCTAGCTGAAAGGCGTCTAACAATTTAATTTGCGGTTTTACGAGCACAAGGATCCGGGCTCAATATAGTCGACCAAATGTCAACACGCTGTAGATATTAGGTTCTAAGATCCAATCACACACACATACATACCTATCTATGCAGTCTGACAAACATAGAGCCTAAAGGCTCTTACATACTGGCGCGATTCGCCGCGCGACGCGAATTTTAACAAAACAATTTCTGAGAAAACTTCACGGCGAACAATGCGGCGGCGTCGCGTCGCGCGGCGAATCGCTTCAGTATGTAAGAGCCTTTATTTATCACGGAGCATATCGAGGACGAAAACCTGGGCCTAAAACGGCCACATTAGCAATTCCTCTAAAAGCGATTCATTTCCTGAATTTCCAGCTGTCATTAGCAATTCCTCTAATTTGACACAAAAGGAAGTCATAATTTGTGGACCATTTTACGAATCTCCATAGAAAACTGTCAAACAGATGAATTATTTCGTAATATGAATCGCACGCAGATCATTATTATGAATTGCCAGTTTGTGACATTTTACTATGATTCATGATATTTTCCTATTATGATTCTGCCAAAGTGGCTGTTTCTTTTTTTTTAAGCCCCCTGATGCCTGCAAAAACCAGTCAACAGCAGTCCACCGCTGGACATAACCCTCTAGCACTCAATAGCACTGGTCATTGAGGCCAGACTCGGCCAATCTCTTCCATCTGTAGAAAATAATAGAAGACTCTTTACTCATCTATTTGCAGAGATAAGAAACATTTTGAAACAAATAATATAATGTACGAGAACCGTTATCAGAGGTTCTGTTCCAATGTTTAGATAGATTATTTTTCTTCAAACTCAAACTCAAACTCAAAGCATTTATTTCAAATAAACCAATTACAGGCACTTTTGAATTGTCAAAGGGTCGGTCAGTCAGAAAATATGAAGCTAGTTGCCCATTCCAAAGCGTAGTAGGTTCCTATGGAGAAGAACGGGCAAGAAACTCCACGGACACTGTTTTAAATCAGAATATTGTTACAATCTGACGCACCGCCGGCGGCGAATGGGATATTTTCTACAAACCGAAAAAACGAATATTTCTTTTTAAGTAGCAACGAACATTTTATCGTATTACCCTGTAATACTGGTATTCAGCTGCATCCGGTTAGATTGGAAGCCGACACCAAAATAGTTGATGTTGATGTGCAGCAAAGAACACTGTTCACCCTCGAGTCTAAATTGTTTTTGTAGTGTATAAAAGATGTGGATCCATACCATGTTCTAATATTATCGAAGTAGTGAGGTGATTTTATCAATAATCAAAAATATATTGATTTATTTGTTGCTTCTTCCTTAAGTTAAAAACGTAACTTATGTTTACTAAACTATAATTTCCAAGAAAGCTGATGAAATTTGCTATAAAACGTTTTTTATTTAAAAACTCTAGCTTCTACAGTTTAGGAGAAAATGAAATTTTAAAAGTGTGGTACTGAGTTTTGAAGGTCAGTGTAGTACAATTTATTAGATAAATACAGAAAATTTTGCCAAGTTCGTTCCACGCTGTACATTTCCACGTACATTGTCAACACTCCCGCCCTGTTTTCCTCAAGGCGGACGAGTGGACGACATGTTATATGTTCCCATCAAACCTGGCTTTGTTTGTCTTCCCTCGTCTTTGGCAGTTTTATGGATTTCGATAATTGGCTTTTAGTGTTATTTGTCAGTGTTATTCTTTTGTTTTTTCCCGTAATAAAGAAAATATAGACGGATAATCAGTTAAGTAGTGAATGATAAATTCGTACTTCCTTACTAATATTATAAATGCGAAAGTAACCCTGTCTGTCTGTCGCGCTTTCACGCAAAAACTACGGAACCGATTTAAATAAAATTAGGTACTCAGATAGTCTAGAGCCTGAGAAAGGACATAGGCTACTTTTTATCGACATACCATGCGGGCGAAGCCGCGGGCGGAAGCTAGTATTATCAATGCGAAAGTAACTCTGTCTGTCTGTCGCGCTTTCACGCCAAAACTACTGAACTGATTTAAATGAAATTTGGTACACAGATAGTCTAGAGCCTGAGAAAGGACATAGGCTACTTTTTATCGACTCACCACGCGGGCGAAGCCACAGGCGATAGCTAGTACTTAATAAATAAAAAATAAAATGATTGTTGTGACTTAATGTTTTCTGACCCATATTAACCATAGAAGTTGGATATCTTTTTAATAACTTACAGACATCCACATAGTACATCTAATAAGCACATAGTCTGTTTTCTTAAAACTCCAAATAACTCTCGAAGTAGATGCAAAAGTTCGCGCAAGATGGATCTAGTTGTTAGTTTAAAAAGTTAGCACCGAGCTACACAGGTTTCCTTAAGGACACACTGGGTATAAGCCAAGTTATCTTGAGGAAAACTTGTACACCAACCTAACCCATATACTTACATTTTTAAGCAACCCGTGTAATGCCGTGATCCGACGGTGCGCCATATTGCGGACGGACATAGACGAGCCCGCACGACGCACCGTGGGAAGGTGTACGTGCGGGGTATCGCAGATATCGGAAGTTCCTCGGTGCGCGGTGCGTGGCGATACGTGGTCGCCTGCCGTGCGTGTCCGTCCGCAAAATCGCGGTTCGTCGGATCTCGGCAAAAGAGTAGCAAGCATGTGTGTGTAACCTCTCTCTCTCTCTTTAACATTTAAAATCCAGCCTCTGGAAGTTTTCAGCGCCGTTCGGAACGGAATCGATAAACCGCTTTAAAAATGCAAGTCCCGTATTTTTATATCCAGGTTCTGTTAAATATTAAACTGGCCAGCACTATCGGACTGGTATGAACCAATTTTGTGAATACAATACAGCCCTATCTATTGTTTTCGTTTACGTCACATTTTTTAAACGTGTTTGTTTTGCGAATTGGCTTAGTTTTTTAGCGTTCCGTACCCAAAGGGTAAAACGGGACCTTAATACTAAGACGCCGCTGTCTGTCTGTCTATAGGTCTGTCACCAGGCTGTATCTCATGAACCGTGATAGTTAGACAGTTGTAATTTTCACAGATGATGTATTTCTGTTGCCGCTATAACAGCAAGTACTTAAAACCAGAATAAAATTAATATTTAAGGGGGCTCCCATACAACAAACGTGATTTTTTTGCTCATTTTTGCTCGATATTGATAACGGCAATACGAGTATGTAAACGCTTGCAATATTTACAGAATATTTAGTTACATATTCACTTTTAAAATAAATAATTTAATTAAAACATTTAAGGGGGCTCCCATACAACAAACTTGATTTTTTTGCCATTTTTATAGATAATGGTACGGAACCCTTCGTGCGCGAGTACGACTCGCACTTGGCCGGTTTTTATTCAATTCGTGTGGTGTTTTGATTTCATTTGTTTTGAAAATGAGGTGACGTAGAGGGGGAAAATATAAAAAAAGTTTTCAACACTTCTCTTCCACCGACATATCCTAAAACAAATGAATCATGTAATTCCATTTATACAAACATAAGTATGGCCGCCTCGCCTGTCGAACATGACGTCACGAGCCCACAGGTGTACTCGCCAAACTCAAGATAGCATTTATTTTGCATGCAAATTGCCCGGCGCCCCTCATTAAATATCAACATCATTCCAAGCTGATAGTGTTAATAAAACAACGAAGATTGCCTGGGCTATATTTATCACTGTTCAAGTAAAGCAGACGTATTTTGATGGAGGCAAGAAATTAAAGTTTTATTTTTGAACTAGTGGCTTCGCCTGCGTGCCTTTCATCTAAATCCGTTCAGCCGTTTTTGCGTTAAAGAGTAACAGACACACAAACATACAAACTGTCACATTTATAATATTACTAGCTGCGTCCCGCGATATGAAATTAAATGAAATTGTTTATTCTGTAAATAGGATATTGGAATCACTTTTACGCGTCATATTAAAAAGTTGTAAAAATAAGCTAGATGAGGTTGGCGTTTCCTATCTGACTACTCTGAGAAGAAAGGCCGAAACAAACTCAGAGGTCACCGTCTCCTTTAAAGTCCAGACATAATCTTGGTCAGGCCATAATATGAGGACCATGTAGATTAGAGTCTGAATGGTCTTTTGAGGAAAGAACCACACAGATTTGAGTGGACCTGTCCAGTCAGTGCAAGCATTTGTCAGTAATAGTGGAGCTCAACTCAGAACTTAAGAAGCTCAACGACTCGACGAACAATACCAAAGAAAGGACATTTGGGTAGTAAAGTTCTCAAATTGCCAGACCTTCGCTAAAACTAACAGAACGAAAAATAAATATCTACATAGCCCTCACATTCACAATAAAACAATACTTTACAAGTAATCATCATGTCATTTTGTATTTAATTTTCAATAATGTCAATTTGTATACAAAACTGGTAGGTATATTTTTATGGTTTTCCATAATATTCAAAATGTCACAATGCTTAGCAGAGCGAGCAGCTCAATCCCATGCATTTTTGTCACCCGCGTAAGTCTCGATCCCGTACGAATATCGGGATAAAAAGTATCCTATGTCCTATTCCTGGTCATGTATTATTGTATGTATATAATTATGTATTCTACCCATGTGCCAAATTTCATCCAAATCCGTTCAGCCGTTTTAGCGTGAAAGCGTAAGAAACAAACTCACTTTCGCATTTATAATATTAGAAGATGGTAAGGATAGTAGAATTAGTAGGATAGTAGGATTTTGTGTTTTTAGTCAAGAGTTTTTTTTAATGAATAAAGTCTGCCTAAATGAATTAGTCAGCAAGTAGATTTTAGTCGCGTATATCCAAAAGTCAAAGGAATTCTCTATCTGGGGGCCAAGTGTACTAATTTACAAACGTCAGGGTCTCACAATGATCAGTTTTTGATAGATTTTGTATGTCTGTCAAAAACTGATCATTGTGAGACCACTGACACGTTTGTAAATTAGTAGACTTGGCCCCCTGGTGGCTGGTCTGACTGACGTTGCAGTGATTCATGTCAGAAACGTAATGTTGATTGTTTACCGATGCTATAGAGTTTTTAGAAAAAAAATACATAAACTCCATATTGCAAAATATACGTGCTATAATCTAGCAGGTCGCGTCGCGCTTCTCTCGGTTTTTACGACTTGACAAAACATTGTAGTTTCGTTAATAATCATGTATTTTGCACATAAACCTTCCGCAATCAATTCTCTAAGTGAAAACTGCATCCAAATCCGTTGCGGAGTTTAGAACACATCACACAGACATACACGAAAAACGTATTTAATTTGTAATAATAATATTTGTAGACCGAGTGGTGGCCCTTTGGTAACGGCCGCGACTTGTGAGTTGTAGGTTCAAACCAGCCAAGCGTTTTTACTTTTTATAAATTATTTCATCACCAATGCTCTTAAAACGGTAAAAGGAAACATCGTGAGGGAACCGGCATGTCCTGGACCAAAATAATTCAAAGACAATCTACCAACCCGCCCTGGGCCCGCGTGGTCGATTACGGCCCACTCCTGCTCACCGAGAGGAGGCCTGTGTCCCAGCAGTGGGAATATTTTAGGCTGATTAGTAGACACGTATCGTCATCAACTCGAAAAGTCTACTCAAAACAGAATGATTTGTGATTACTGCTTGGACACTTGAAGATCCCTTCAAAAAGAGACGGTAATAAAAGTATTTGAAACAAAACATTTAAACAAAAATAAATACGACTCCAACAGCTGCAAGTTTAAAACGATTTAAATACAACTTTGAACTTGACATTTAAAATTATCTTCTTTAAACTTATTGGAAACTAATTTTATTTTATTTTGGTGAGTGCGTAAATTAAAACTTATTTCAGTTTAACTAAAATTTTCCAAAGGTAAGTAAGCTTTTAATAGGATTTATTTTAAAGTAGGTACATTTAAACATAATATTAATTCAATTAAATCCTAACATTAAATTATATATTATTACGAGCATTTTCTTTAAAGGTATTTGTGTAAATATCCAATTAGTTAAGAGCATTAAGGTATTCGATTGGATTTAATTTTAAATTATTTTACCTTTAGTTTTGCTTTTACTCATTGTTATTAAGGGGTCATATTTATATTTTTGAAAAGTACATAAGACCTTCTCCTGAATAATCAAAAGTAATCAGCATCTATAGTATTGTACTGTACTCTAGTTGCTTAAATCTCCAGCTTCCAAAATATGTACAACCCGTGCGCATTAACATGGCACCTGGCTCAATGACGTTTGTAACTCCCCCCGCTTCCCCGCACGGCGACGGCGGGGGGTGGGCGGGTAGCGAGGGGAGTATTGAGTTCCGAGCCAGGTGCCATGTTAATGCGCACGGTTTGTAACGGTTCAGAAATAGCCTTTACCAGAAGTGATCATCGTATAATAATAGTTCAGCAGCTTGAATATCATCAGGATTGTGCCGGAACATAGAAAGAAGAAAGAAGAAAGAAAAGTAGGTTTAATTGTCACAGAAATACGTGCATACAAAAAGTTAACAATTCGTCGTGGGCGTGGTACGGCAGCGACTCCCCTTAATGCCTACCTCAAATTGCTTAGCATGATCCTCCGTTATGCCGAAAATACTGCAGCATTAATTTTGTAATAAATATATGTTAAAGTTGAGGATTGATGCTAGGTCCTATGTTTAGCGAAAACACAATAACATAAACCGACTATAAACCTTTGATATTCAATACTTCAAATTAGATCATAAAATTTAATAAAATTTGTTTAATAAAATTATTTTCACCGCAAAAATCAACTACCTAAACTAATCGAGGCTTGGAGCCGTCAGCACCTCACTCCGTCTCGCTCTCACTGAGGCCGCGAGTAGTATGGCGCGAGCGAGATAAAATTTGAGGTAGGGTAGGGGCTTAACTTTATCTGTCAGTAGAAGACAGCTGCCACGCAATCATCAATGCGACGCTCTACTAGAGTGACAGTAACACTGGTAAACAAAATGTTAACTTTGTCGTGCCACACGGACTTTCGACTTTCGAGTTCGGAGAGTGACACTGGCTGATTATAATCAGCCAGTGACACTCTTCGGAACTCTCCGGTTATTCCAGTAACTCCGTAAAACAAAACCAGACGGCGTCACTTTCTGCGCCGCCATACTTATGTTTTTAATGACATAAATGAGAGGCGCCTAGAGTAGTAGGTATCATACAGAATAGAGAAGAGAACTATAATTTTCTGCAAACCGCTCAACTGTGGATTGGCCTTCAGAAGGCCGATAACAATTAAAATTCTATGGTGTCTCGTTAGTCATCAAAACATCACGCCTGGTATTCTCCGATGGGTTTGGCAGGGGTGTAGCTATAGTACACCCATATTTCGCCAGTTACGCGTAAGTCCCATCATCCCATGTAATAGGTCGCGAGCCTATAGCCATCAACCGGGCACAAATCCTAAATCCGGGCAGCTACTGAAATTTCAGATGGAAAAACATTACCCCTTCTGGGTCGGGTAAAAACACTATAACACTTTGCCCGAACCAGGAATTGAACCCAGATCCACGCGCTCAGCAGTAGTGCTTGAGAAAACTAGACCAACGAAAACAAAATCTTTTCTGTTAAAACTTAGTTTATTAGCTAAACAAGGAAACATAAAGCAGGCCGCGCAACACAAACTTGGCGAGAATTAACAGTGGCTAATTAAAAGTAAACAGAGCACTGCTAATGCTAAACTGATACAGACTTGGACCTTCTTTGCATTTTTTTTAAATTGGCAAACTGTTTCTATTTAGAAAGAAACCGGCCTAGTGCCAATGAAGAGTTCCATAGTTGACATGACACAAAATGACATGGTGATTACTTTGTAATGTATTGTTTTATTGTGAATGTGAGGACTATGTGGATATTTATTTTTATATTTTTTTCGTTCTCAGTTAGTTTTAACGAAGGTCTGGCAATTTGAGAACTTTATGCGACCTACCTAAATGTCCTTTCTTTGGTATAGTTCGTCGAGTCGTTGAGCTCCTTAAGTTCCGAGTTGAGCTCCACTATTACTGACAAATGCTAGCACTGACTGGACAGGTTCACTAAAATCTGTGTGGTTCTTTCCTCAAAAGATCATTTCAGACTCTAATCTACATGGTCCTCATATGGCCTGACCAAGATTATGTCTGGACTTTAAAAGAGACTGTGACATCTGAGGTGAGATACGGAAACGCCGACCTCATCTAGCTTATTTTTACAACTTTTTAATATGACGTGAAAAATTGATTCCAATATCCTATTTACAGAATAAACAATTTCATTTCATTTCAGTTGAAAAACATGTTCTCCGATACATTGCAATTTCAAATGTAAGTTGGTACGCACATTATTGGGAGATTGGCCATGGTATTTTAAGACGATAGACTTTTTATAAGCTCTCCCAAAATCTATAAGTACGTACGGCTACACATCAAGCTGTACATTTCCAGTTTACGCTGATCTCGCATTGTATAGGATGTCCGTACAATGCGAGGTCACATTATACTGGAAATGTATAACTTGTGAAGCCGTGTGTACAGAAGTGTTTTCAGTATTTTTTTCAAAATTTTAGTCTCATTCGTTTCGGAGATAAGGGATAATGGTCAATTGTCATAAATTTTGTTAAATATACTTGAGAATTGACATATACTTATACCTCACAGTAAGCCCTTTTATTTGTTATATTGCACGGTAGAGTGTGCAAACCTTTCTTTATCTCTCTTATTAATCTCCTAAGGGCTGATTTTACCAAAGTTAGATATTTTTTATCCGTGGAATAAAAATGGCGTCTGACAGTTTTTGTATGGAAAAACTGTCAAAAATTCAATATTTATTCGCAGGATAAGACTTATACTCGGTATAAAAGTTTGGTGAAATTCGCCATTAATGTGACACCCTTATTCAAAATTCAATTATTTACGGAACACGTCCGTGTTTGGGTCACAGAAATTGATGTGTACCATGTGGTTCCAGTTTTTAATGCGGAAATTACGGAAAGTTAAAAACACCCCTAAAGTAAATTGCTGCAAGGATCTTTTGGCGCTCAAATGACTATGACAGGGGGGCGCTGCTGGTAAACATTTGTTTTAAAATTGAATAAAATTTGTATTGAAAAACCACGATGGCAGCTTAGTTCCTTATTCTGGCTACGCGTCAAAAGAACCTTGTAGTGCTTTAATGCCGAACTTTACTTTACTTTTACTAACATATTATGGATGTTTCTTCTGAAATAAAATTATTATTATTATATTATATATTATTTAATAACCGTAAACAGCAGTTTTTGCTTTGGAAACCGCGTCCAATCTTTGCATGAAAAAAAACTATTCACTCATAATAAATATGTAATTTACAACATATTGTTAGAAATGTTTTGCGAAATAGAATGAGCTTATGTATTCTTGAAAAAGGTTGCTTGTATAAAAATAAAAACATTAGAACCAGTAAATTAAATAAATTACATAAAAGATAACAAATAAAATAAACGTCAGTGTTACGCTACTAAGGGCGAATTTCACCAAACTTTTATACCGAGTATAAGTCTTAACCTGCGAATAAATTTTGAATTTTTGACAGTTTTTCCATACAAAAACTGTCGGACGACAATTTTTATTCCACGGATAAAAGATAACTGACTTTGATGAAATCAGCCCTTAGTGTTGTTAATATTGTTACACTTCTACCAACTTAGCTGTAAAATGGCGAAAATTGTAACTACGGCCGTCATGTTGAAAGTTATTCGATTGTCAGTATCTATTACATTCAGTGCACAATAAAATTATTATCATTATTAGAATGTAGATGAATTCATTCATTCTGTTGTTAGAATGTTAGATAATCTTAGAAAATTTATTTGTATAATCAATCAATTAGCAACACTGAATAGACGGCGTCCTCTTTCAGTTCACAGATAAGTTGGTAGGACTGTATTCAATTATTCTCTGGCGAAAAAAGTGTCAGAGTGAAAACGAACCGAGAACTAAATATCATTCACAACAGTGTGAAACAACACTAATTGGAACACAGCAAATCCATAACTGGAAATGACACCCGCATTTCCGATCCATGTTTGATGAGGAACCAATCAACTGCGCGTTCTAGTTAGCATTAGTTCCGTGGGAATATTTGGTAATCAGCGCAGAGTAAATCCTTTAACGAGTTTGGTAGGGTTGGTCTCATTAGTTGCTCCCTTTCAACGTGAACCAGCTGACGTCACCGTAAAGGGCGGTTTAGGTACCTATGTTGATACAGAGAGGCATGTTATTCAGCAGCAGTATGTATCTAGTAATTCACAGTTTAGAACTTTAGAATGATGTCCGGAAACTACTTACCAGGGAAATTTATTGTTATGCAAATTGATACATAACATAACGCTTGTATTTCTCCGAAGGATTGTGCAGCTGTGTACCTTTTGTACAGCCACATTTCACCAGTTATGTTTGATTCCTATTTAATAATGGGGCGAGCCTAAAGCCGTCAATTGGGCACACACTCAGACTCCGGGCTGCCACTGACAAATTCCAGATAGAAAAACTCAATAACACTTTGCCGGACCCAAATCGAACCCTCATGCTCAGCAGTAGTGCTTGCCTATCTCCCATGTCCATGTGTATGTGCCATGCGGTATGGTTTTGTGCCCGGTTAATGGCAAGAGGCGCGCCGCCTATTCCATTATACCTACCTTTTGGAAGGGGCAACTAGAATCAGTTCTATTTCTTTGTTTTTGACGTTCAAAAGTGCCTTTTATGTGCCTATTTGAAATAAAATATTCGATTTTGACTTTGACTTTGACTATGGGACGTAAACATGTCTGGCAAAATGTGGGTGTACTAGGAGTACACCTCTGTTTAACCCTTCGGAGAATACTACAAGCGTGGTGTTATGTTTATGAAAGAAAGAAAGAAAGAAAGAAAGAAAGAAAGATGATTTATTTGTCCAAAACATAAGTAGGTATACACACACATGGCATGCAAGATTTTACATAAAATTATAGCACAGTCATGTTTTGCCTTAACGGCGTACAAATATAAAAGGTAGGTTATTTTTATTTAACATATCAAATTTAAACTTAATCAATCAAATTATAATAAATATACTACAGAATAATGTCATAAACTCGTCATAGAAATGTATAATAACTAAAATTTGCCAGTCGAAAGTCTAAGTAATTAGTAAATAAAAAATGTAGGTATACACACTATTTCACACAAGTCAGATTAATTTATTTTATACATTTAGATTATTTCACAATTAGATAAAATGTCAAAATAAAAATGTAAATAAAAAAATAAAATAATAAACTATGTCAATACTTTGTCTGTTAGGAACTCGGAAATATTATAATAGGCTTTTTGAATTAGAATGTTCTTTAACTTTTTCTTAAATAAGTTAACATTTAATTCTTTAATGTGTGGCGGAATGTGATTGAATATATTTGGTGCCATGCAGAACACACTTTTTTGCATCAGTGCTGTATTGGACTTTCTTCCACATAATCTATTATCATCCCGTCGACTTCGGGTATGTTATTTAGTAATGACGCAGAGCTAACCCATTCACTAGTTTTTGGAAGACTCATTAGGCTGCTTATAAGTTCGTATCAAGTCTTCCTTGGCTGTACTGCGTTCAGTTTGTAATAAGACTTGTGAGTTAGTTTTAAGTTTAGCTTTCTAGTTTGTTTGTTGATTTGCCTCTGAATTGTCGTATACAGTGTTTTGTTTTTCAAGTTCTGTGTTAAGGGATTTTCGCACTAAAGGTCCGTAACCGTATCGAGTCGTTTAGTATTCTTTGTACGAAACTCCCTACTGAAAAGCATACAAATCGGAATCGTAACGTAAAAGATTCGCCTCGGACAAGCTCACGAACCGCGGTGTGGTGCGTGACTGCGTGGTCAACCAGCGGTCCCCACGCTTGCACCTCTCCTTCGCCGCGCTTGCGTCTCTTCGTCCACCCTTGCCCCTCTCACCCCTCCCGCGGCCATTCAAACTGATCTGGTGTTAGCCAGGTTAACCAGCGGTCGGAGAGCCGTAAGCGCTGCGCCTAGCTGTAGCCGAGTCGACGTATCGGAGCTACGGGTCCGCTTAGCTGATTATGTTAAGCTTATTAGACGAATATTCACAAGGTTCCATATTTATCTAGAAACTGTTTCGTCAGCTTTTAATAGCAGCAAAAACGAGCTTTTAATTGGCATTAAAATCTACAGTGCTTTATCAACCTTTTGGCACTTGAATGACATTGACAAGGAGGCGTTGTTGGTAAACATTTTTAACCTCTTAAAATATTTCCTCCCGTTTTTAAAATAAATTACATTACGTTAAAAGAGTATTAACAACTCTATATACTCCCAAGTCGATTGAGAGCGTCTGGTCTGCACTAAGTGCAAAGGGTACAAATAAAAATCCGACGACTCACGATACACGAAGTTTGCCGAGGGACATTAAAAAAAAAGTTGTACCTGCTGTACCTATTTATTACCAAACAACGCGAAGATCAAAAGGAGCATGTTTTGAAAGCTAGTTATGATTTCTCAAACAATGAGAAAGAAAAAGGTAATGTTAGTTTAGTCTGAGTATTCTCTTAATATTTCATATCCGTCATCCCAAGGCTCGCAGATGATGAACGATTTGAGAAAGACTCAATATTATGATGGATGCCATTAACGCAGCGGTATAAATATAGAAGTACTTATAAATAGTAATATATTATTGTTGTGGTGAAGGCTTGCCGAGGCATATACAATATACAGTATATTATCTAACGAAGGGCGTTCCCAATAGTGTAGCGTCTATAAATGCAAAAAAAAAAAACATTAAAAAAAAAGTTTATTTTTATTTTTTTATAGATATTCATAAAAAATGATACACACACACACATTTGTGACACTTGTCTTTTTACGTTGAAATACAAGTGTGCGTGAACAGAGTGTTAAAAGGTACTTACGTTTATAAATTAATGTTGACACCTCTGCTTCATCTTACAGGGAATACAGGCGAAATGTTATTAAATGTTATGTTTGCCGTCAAATCTCGTGTTATATATAATTTTATTGGCTGTTATTATTTCCTGCAAACCAACCACAACACAGTCTCTGACAAGATTTTCCAGATTAGAGACTTCACTTTTGAATTCAGTCATGAATAATCGCCAGAGCTCAAGGAACAATAATAAAAATGTGGGTATGGCAAAGCTGATATACGAAAAATATTGATTTCAATTGTTGAGTTAGTTATACGTTCACCTCAAACGGAACAATAAGCCCAACAATAAACATTAAATAAACAAAATAAAACATCCATCGTTCCTACTCGTAGTTTACAATAGTATAAGAACGTAGAACGCATGTAGGTACTTCGGCTATTGCGTGTAATCATTGAACATCGAGTGTACACTCAGGTATTTCCTTTTAATTTAGCCGATTCGCTTTTGAAATTGGAACTAATGCATGTGAAACAGCGTGAAATCCAAGCGATTACCGCCATCTTTGTAGTCGATTTTCCACAGAATCACGCATTCTACAACAATTTGTAAACCCTGCAAAATGTACCGTTGGTACGCAATAATTGTTGCTCTAACAATCAAAAACTGTAATGCGGCAGTAATTCATTTGAACGATATGAAATTTAATGTGAACGGTGCCCCGAGTGTGACACATACTAATAACTTGAGTGCAACCAATACTCCAGAAAGTGTCAAAGTATATATTGTTGAAGATAAACAAGTTAATACTAAAGTTGAAGAAACGGAATCTATTAAAAACGTTACTGATGTCATCAAGAGTCCTATCGTCATAAACGTACCGAAAACAGACACTACAGAAAAAAAAAGCACCATGCAGCATGAAGACGTTTTAGCGAAAAAAATTAAACCGCAAAATAAAGATGATACAACCACGCCACAGACAAAAGATGATACAACCAAGCCTCAGTTTAAAATAACCGTGCTAAAACCATCAGTTCAAGATATTTCATCGAACGATATAGAGACGCGAAGAATGCCCAAGTTTAATGTATATGTGCCTATAAGTGAAGATTTAAACCCATATAATGACGCCCCATTTGGTAAGGGAGAAGGAAGACGAGGATTGTCACTCATAGACTTAAAAGGGAATATTTTACGTATTCCTTTATTATAGAAGTGATATTATATTGGAGAGTAGTATCGAATTGGATTTTTATAATGTCAGTTTTGCTTTTATATAGTGATTTAAAGGATTATAATTATTATCATTTTGGTTTTGAATTTATATGTCGTTTTCCTTACAAGGCGGCGCGACACCCTGTCGGGTAGGTCCGGATTTTTTGTCGGGGTTTAGGTTTATTAATTACTAGCTGAACCCCGCGGTTTCACCCGCAAGCCTCGATCGTCTGGAATCTGAATATTGGGATAAAAATGTGTCTTAACCCAGCTTAGGTATGGTCTACCTATTTGCCAAATTTCATCCAAATCCGTTTAGCCGTTTTAGCGTGAAAGCGTAACAAACAAACTTTTGTATTTATAATATTTACACTCCATCAAACGATCGTGATTGGCTGGCACCGTGTCGAATATAGTCACACGCCGTGATTGGTCATTGTTGTGGTTGTTGCAACGCATTGCAAAATTCCTATTTCATCACTTTCGTACATTTTCTATGATCCAACACACACTGCAAGCGGCCGTACCTTTTTGTATGAAAATCCGTTGCGCTGCGCTCTGTTGCGGCTGTAATGTGTGCTTGGTTTTAGTCTAACCATTTTTTCCTTGCACTAGATTCAGTGTTCATTGTGTAACTGCCTCTAAATAAATCGCAAACTAGCATATCGAATGCTACCATCAACCACAATTCTCCAGCTCGAACAGTAGTAACAAAACGTGGCTCTTGGACATATTCCAATATCGAAATGTATCTCACCGGCTTTGTTTTGTTAAATCGGGCCAATTTGGAATACTCGCAGAGCACGGAATCGCTGCGAGACGGCAGTACTAATAATATTCATGCCACGCGAATGATTTACGCTGTGCGCAAATACGGAAGTCACGGGCCGTCAGTTTCTGTTCGCACAGATTTGCACGATATGAAATAAAAAAATATTAAAAAAGCGTCAGTAATATCTCATTGTTTTCCTCTCCGTTTTTTGGTGTAAAAATTAAAACGAAGATAAACCAAATTCTGTCGTGTCATTTCACAAGTTAATAAAAACAGTGACGCCCCCTGACACACATGGTTTGTATGGAAAGTGTTGACATTGCCATCTCTAGTCGCGCCCGCCGAGGCGTCTCCATGCTCTGTGGAAACACTGCTCGAGTTAACCACAGCTCGCAATTCTGCCAGTGACGTGAAATAAATGTTTGAAGATTTCACGCTGAGTTGCCAGTGTGAAAAATACGGTAAATGGTGGACTGGTTTGGATTCTGCCGGTGTACCGTTTTGGATGTGATCCAAAATGTGTGTTTTTTCTACAACTTTCTCATTGTGAGTCCGTTTATTTTTATTCTGGGAAAGAGGAACACGAAATAATGAGTTCAAACATAACAGCTACTTTAGCAGGTTTAAGAATGCATGCTCTGTAGTGTATTCTCTGTAATTTCGAAAAATGTAGTTTTGAAACAGACCTAGACGTTTTCCAACTCGCTTTTTTGTATTTTCAGCGTCAATAACTACACATTTACCGCCTCTGTGCTCTAGTGGTTAGACCACCTGTCGCAGACCCAGAGGTTCTATCCAGTGGGGTTTGCAAAATTTTCTGCCCGGTTTGGTTGGTGATGGGGCTTGTCCTAAGTCCGCCTGGCTAGCTGCCACCATCTTATCTAAGTCTGTCGCCATGCCAACAATGTTAACAGCATTGTTGTGTTTTGGCAGTTAGAGGTAAGATAGCCAGTTCCTCTGTGGTTCAGGATTCCGGGTGAAGCTCGCTTCCACCTTTCGGTGTGATCATCACGTACAATCAGGTGAGATGCAGGCCAAGAGCTTCCCCGTAATAATTAACAAAAAAAAAATAGCCGTGAAAGCAATAACCAATAGTCCGATAAGTGAATTAGTTTCATTTCAATGGAAAAAATAATTGCTCCAATACCTGAGTCTAGCGATTATTCCGGATTAACAGAGCCGACAACAACTCCATTCGTGTGTAAGGGGATAATTCTTCGGGGAGAAACGATTGGGTCTTCTCCCTGTTTGTGCCCATTTACCTCTCTGCCAAAAACCATTCAAATTGCTTTGATCGTTTAATCTATACGTAGCCTTGCTGGCTAGTTACTATTTTTTATTTTATAGAGCCAAAACGAACACATGACATGACGTCCATCAGTCCGCACTGGGCACGCGTGGTGGATTACAAACCGCTTTCTATCACGGGGAAGAGGCCTGAGTCCCGACAATGGGGATTTTGTAGGCTGGCCAGCCATGTGCCGGTGGGGCAATAATGACGAACTTCCATACAAACTTTTATCCCCTATTGAACCCCTCTGGGGATTATTTTTTTTTAATTCTTAGCGCGCGTTATCTGTCAGTGTATGAATGAATTTAATATTTTTAAGAAAAATATTTCAAGGAAATACTTTCGCATTTCAATAAGCGGTTATTTTAGCGAGTCCCAAAGTTTTTCCTTACTTCTAACCTACCTTTGTCCACACTTGAAGACATTTATTAATCTTTTACTCTACAAATATAACCCCCTTTAAACGTCATAATGACAAGACACAAGCCGACCCATTTCGGGCGTTTAGGGAATTAGGGCTTTTAGCTCCAAGTCCCCTGGGGACCCAAAGTTTCAAAGAAAAAGTGCCGTAAATCGCGAAGTTATTTTTTATCCTTTGCCTCCCTGGCGGCATGGAAGTAAATGTCTTGTATTGTTAACTTGTTATATGAAAAAGTGGAAAAGATTTCAGACTTTATTGACTCTTAGATAAAGGACAAAGTGCTAAAGAAATTATTGTTGTCCATATATGGATGAACATGACTATAGGGACTTAATTAGCCTAAAAAATCATAACCTTTGGGATGTTGTACGAGGGTCAGCGGTTAAATAGAATATAAGGGCCCCTCTACCTTATTTAAAAGCCAAAAGCCTGCAAGCTCGTGAATATGATAGGTAAAAAAGTGCCTTCAAAGAAAAAAAAATGCGCGTGGAGCACCGTACATGTGGTAGAAGTGAAACTTCTTAAAAAATTAAGAATATGAGAGATTGAGTGTGAGAGACAGAGAGAGTAACATCTTTCTTCTCCCTCATGTACCGAAATGTCCCGCCTGAAAAGTTTCACTTCAAAAAGGTGACTGTAATTTTCTGAGACATTTTAGATTCCAGAAATAGAAATAACGTTAGTCATAGTTGCATAGAACGAGCGATCCGAGAACCTTTTTCAAAGTCCAGGGGCAAAGTTGCACCAATCATTAACCAAAGTTAATAAAGTTAGTTCAAATATGTGCTAAGAACTACTCATAGCGGAAACTGGTGAAGTTCAAAGCGTTTTCCATTGAACTTATTGGAATATGCTAATACGGCGCAGATGAGGTAACTTTGCCAACTTTCTCTATGTCACGCTGAGTTGGCCGTGATTGGCGTTATTGGTTTCCCACCTTCATATTGATGACTCTGATTATTAAGTTTAAAGGGAAGTTCAATGTAGCAGGGGATGGTGATTTTGTTAGCAAAGGCAGAGTGCCAGTAATATCAATATTTCATTATTTTCACTATATAAATTTTCTTTTCACTATTATTGTTAAAACACATTTTTTTTCTGTATATTTTTGCGCCCCGCGGTTTCACACGCGTAAGTCTCGATCCCGTGGGAATATCGGGATAAAAAGTATTGTATGTGTTAATCCAGGTCATAAACTATCACTTTGCCAAATTTCATCCAAATCCATCCAGCCGTTTTTGCGTGATTGAGTAACAAACATCCAAACACATAGACACACAAACTTTCACATTTATAATATTAGTAGGATTTGTATTTTGTGTTTCACGAACTGTGTTCAAGTAAACGTTATTCTTTCTTTCTTTATTTTAGATAATTTTACATTCTTAAAAGACTATCCCAGTTGGGGGCCTATTATAAGCGAACCAAATGTTATGTCTAATGTTTTATCTTCTTCTTTTTGTTTCCGAGTCGATGGTAAAACATGTATTATGTTAAACGAGTTGGACCACTGGGTCCAACTCGTTTAACATAATACATGTTTTGCCACTGATACCGCGATTGGCCTGGCTACCTACTGAGGTAGCCAGGCCAATCGCGGTATCGGTGGCATTGTTTAGGTCCACAGAAGTGCAGGTGTGTGGACACTGGACTCACAGTATACGGGACATCGTTTGGTCAGGAGCACCGTATTTGCACTGGGTATTTGTGAGAAAGCGTCCATCACATCTAGTCTTACTATCAGATCAAAGGTGAGCCTATAATTGATTATAAAAAACAAACAATTTAAGCCTCTGAACAACTGGCCGGAGCGCGCGCGCAACCAATTAACTAATTAGTTAACGAACAAAGTAAAATATATTTTTTTTTATTACATAATTACTTTATTTCAAACTTTTTAGTTTATTTGTGTATTTGGAATTGACTCATTAGTTATTTGATACCTCAACGTTGACATGTATTTTAAAAAACCTTCCCCTCCCTTTTTAGAGTTCCGTAGTCAACAAGGAACCCTTATAGTTTTTTTTGTATTTGCAGAGGCAATATTTAAAATTTAAATATTTTTAAACCTATGTCACTCCCACAATTAAGACAGATCTAACGACACCTCATACGTGTTAAAATTCTTCCAACAGCCGTTTAGGGTACAGAGCGAGCCAAAGAAATAGACATACATACATTAATATTATACTCTCGAAAAACATTACCTTCCTTCTGGGGCAGTCGGGTAAAAGAGGATAGCGTGGTGGTCAATCTTCCTTCTTTGTATAAGGACAAGACTTGGCCCCACAGTGAAGCAATTTACGGGCTGATAATTATTATATTCTTTGCCTGCCATTTTGCATCAAAAAGTAACGATAAAACGGGTCATTAAATCACCAAGAGCGGTTCAGTACATCTAATTACAGGAACTAGGAGACTGATAACGTACTTAACGTCTGCGGGACATCATTACGCCAGGCATTTGGGAGTCTGCCAGACGTAGTGGGGGCTGTTGCCAAATGGGACAGTACGTATGGCTATGGGATGTTGTTTTGCTTTGGGCCTTTATCTTTATAATTGATGTGGTTGGGTTGTGCCTTTTCATTTTTGTGCCGTTTGTTCGTATTTTTTTTTTTTAACCACTTCTTCAAAAAGGAGGAGGTTCTCAATTCGTCTGTATGTTTTTTTTTTGTGAGTATGTTACGCGATTACTCCGCCAATTATGAATCGATTTTGATGATTCTTTTTTTGTTTGGTAGGTCATGCTTCAGAGGTGGTTCCATATACATTTTTATTAATTTTTCTTGCGAAGTTTTTGAATTAGCTTCAATAATTAAGTATTTTTCCCACTTTGCGTATGTAGACGATAATTATTATTATCTTAGTTCAATCCGTCACTGTTATTTACATAGCAGATAACGGTATACGAATTTGTGTGGGGTAGGTACCACAACTAAAAAGTGAAAAAAAAAGTAAAAAAAAAAAAGTTATTTTTCACTTTTTTTGTGTTTTTTTTGGAACTCGGTTGTTTTTTTTTTGTAAAAAGTTTTTTTCTTTTGCGGTTTCTGGTGTCCATATTTAGAACTATCACTTTTAGGAACTGTGTCAGTTTATGTAACTATTCCAAGTCTGCTTGTGTTGTTTTCTTTGTGATATACAAAAATGGGTCTTTCTCACCTTTACGGAATTTACGGCTTATATCATTTTGTCATCATAATTTATAGTAGCCAAATAATTATAATTTATTCTTTATTAAGGCTAGATTAGTTTAGGTGGGTTTAAGTTGATATAATTTAACGGGGTTATACTAAAGTAAACTATCTTTCAGTGTCCAAGAAAGTGTTTGCCCGAACGACAAAGTCATAATTAGTCACAAAACATAATGCATAGGTTTCTGGCTTTTCATGTTTTTTTTAATGGCCTTTATTTTGTTCCACCGCAAGTTAAAGGCCCTTTTTCCTCCCAAATCTCTCTGTTATGTGTGATTTCTGGCCATTTTCGCCCTAAAAATTATGATTAGATCGTCACACCACCGTCGCCGCGGTCTACCTCGACGGCGATGTCCTCCCTCAGGCATACAATGAGTGAAGATCTTTGCCCGCTCTCCGCGAGCATTCCGCCGGCCATAGCTTTCTTACATCCATAAAATTATAGCCGGCGGTATACCTTTGGGCTCTATATGGGTCGAGCAAGGTAATCTATTGTCTCAATCTATCGGAAGGGTAGACACGTACCTTCCCATAGATCTCGTAATGGACGATTGAGTACAAAGGAAGATTATTATGTTCCAATATCTCCAATTTTTCATGCCATAACAAAGGACCATGTTCAGAGTCCTATACATGCATACCCTTACTAAAACGATCACTTTCCAAAGCTGCAATTGGTGCATTTAAAAGCACTTTTTGAAGTGCTATATAAATAAATAAGTAATAAGGTGGCCTCCATGGTTATCTCCTGTGCCTCAAAAATAAGGTATACTCCTACCACTAATCTGATCACATTGAACGAATGAACGAAATGAACTGTAATCTTTCACATATCGTCGCCATTAATCGAAAATGTAACCGGAAATACAAATAATATTTATTTTTATTCAATTTTAAACATTGGCATTGATTGACTCTAGACTATTATCTGAAATCTAGTTTGAATAAATGATGGATACTTAAAAATATGAATTGGGTGGAATTGATTAGGGCATAAATGGTCATCGTCTTTTATGGTATGTTCCCAAAGAAACTATAATATTAGATTGACAACCAGTGGAAGCCGAAACATAATTTATTAACTCACCATGATCTGTTACGTCAGAAATAACAGCCGCACGGGTCGATCTATCAGGTGCTACGCTTGCTGGGGTTGGTCGTGGATGGGTGACCACCTTTGCATATCGAAACTCCTCTGTGCTTCGGAAACCACGTTAAGCCGTTGGTCCCGACTGTCATTCGTGGATCTTTGACAGTCGTTACGGGTCTTCAGAAGCCCGAAAGTCTGACAGGTTGTAAGACTAGTTACCAAGGGGTATCCAATAACTGGGTTGTGGAGGTCAGTTAAGCAGTCACTCCATGTAAAATACTGGTATTCAGCTGCATCCGGTTAGATTGGAGGCCGACCCCAACATAGTTGGGAAAAGGCTAGGCAGACTGATTGATTGATCTGTTACGTCAGAAAAAAAGAAAATAAACATTATTGTTTATGTTCGACGTATCGATTCGATTCGTTTCCGATTTCATGTCGATTCCGGATTGAAAGGAAATTTGATTGTGTTGTAATAAATTCTTGTAGTTTATGAGTTTTTTGTATGATTACGAGAGGTTTAGTCTTTAAGAGTCAGGTCATTGGCGAAGGCAAAAACTAATATATGCAGCAGTGAATTTTAAAGTACAATAATCCTTACATAATTATAAAACAAAGTCCTTCGCCGCGTCTGTCTGTATTCCTGGGTATTAGCTTTCATTAACAATTCCTCTAATTTGACACACAAGCAAATCATAATGAGTGGACCATTTTACAAATCTCCATAGAAAATTGTCAAACAGATGAATTATTTCGTAATACGAATCGCATGCAGATCATATTATGAATTGTCATTTATGACATTTTACGATGATTCATAATATTTTCATATTATGATTCTGCCAAAGTGACCGTTTTAAGCCCCAGTTCGCGATAAACTCAAAAACTACTGCACCGATTTTCATGCTGTTTTCACCAATGGATAGAGTGGTTCTCGAGGAAGGTTTAAGTATAAAATAACCGACATCCACGCGGGCGAAGCCGCGGGCATCAGCTTGTTAATTATAAGTAAAGTTTATTAATTAATTACTTAATTTAATACAGGCTGTAAGGGTAAACACTCTTGTCATTCAAACCATGGGTAGTTGACTTAAATATAAAAATAAATGACCGAACACAACAAAAAAAAACGTCATTTTCATTAAAAGATTTTAAAAAGTTTCTGTCCGACACCGTGCTCTCTAGCGAAACAGCTGACTGACTGAGGGAGGGGTCGCGCTCGCGGCCGGTCAGGTCACATCCCGCACCCCCCGCCCGTGTTGAGACGCAAGTTCGTTGCCCTAGCCCATAGGGCAACGAACTTGCGTCTCTTGTTGTAAAATGTAGATTAAAAAAAAAGTTGTAATTTTCCATTGATTTTACGTTCTATAAATGAAGAGCAAAGTTTGAAAACCAATATCATCTAGAATTCTCATGAAACGAAAGTTCGGAGGTAAATATCAGATGTGAACTTATCGAAAACATATAATCACGCCTGTAAACCTCAAAGGGTTAGGCAAAGGTGTACCTACCTGTAGTACACCCAAACTTCGCCAGTTATGTTTAAGTCCCATGTAAAAGAGGGCGAGCCTATTGGCATCAACCCTAGTATTATCACTCGAGAGCACTGATTGATTTGATTGCCTCATTGGTCCAGTGGTCGCAAGCACGATAGCTGAGTGTTGGGTCCTGGGTTCGATTCACTGTTCGGGCAAAGTGTATTGCGTTTTTCTATTAAGGCCGTAAACTACCTCAGATTTTATGTCGCTCGCACCATACTACTCGCGGCCTGAGTGAGACCGAGACGGAGTGGATTGCTGGCGGTTCTCAAGCCTCGAATAGTTTAGGTAATTGCTTTTTACGGTGAAAATAATGGTAATTAAAAAAAAACATAAGACCTGCTTTATAGTTAGTTCAGTTATTATGCAAAGTTTCGTGATCTAATTTGAAGTATTTTTTTAATACCAGCAATTCGGTTTAGAGGTAACTTTGGATATTTTTCTATTCTCTATAGAAAAAAATCCAAAGTTACCTCTAAACCGAATTGCTGGTATTAAAAAAATACTTCATTTAATTTGATGTAATCGTGTTTTCGCCAAGCATAGGACCTAGCATCAATCCTCAACTTTAACATAATATTTATTTCAAAATTAATGCTGCAGTATTTTCGGCATAACGGAGGATCATGCTAAGCAATTTGAGGTAGGGTAGGGCCTTAAGATTTCTTAGATTTATCTCTATAATTGCGGACGCTTTTAACGTGCTTTCTACATTGTTCGCACATGTATAATTTCAACATGAATGATATAACCAATATATTGTAACAATATTTTGATTTAAAAGAGTGTCCGTGGAGTTTCTTGCCCGTTCTGCTCCATAGGTACCTACTACGCTTTGGAATGGGCAACTAGCTTCATATTTCTGACTGACCGACTCCTTGACAATTCAAAAGTGCCTGTAAATGGTTTAATTGAAATAAATGCTTTGAGTTTGAGTTCAGTAGCAGCAACGAATCTGGATTTGTGCCCCGGGTGCTTGTCATGTTATTTTATTCTCAGCATAAAGCCAAAGTTTCGAAATAAAGATGAAGAAGTGTATTCATTGGCTGCTCATATCTCTTCTTGACATGTAATATTCATAATGGCGCCCAATAACGGATTGGTCCTTTATAAAATGATCTAAATCTATTGAATGAATAACGTTATTTTTTCAAATATTGTCAAAAAGGTTAACTTTAACAAGTTTAAGTAAGAAATTGTGTTCGAACACAGCTTTGTTGCTAAGTGTTTTTATTATCGTGTAAGGGAATTGTTTTTTAAGTAAATAGACTACCAACTTAAATTGTCTGTATATTCAAATTATGTCATTCTTTTTATGTAATAGCCATAATTCTGCAAATTGACATAGTGTGTCATTTTGGTTTACAATTAATTTTCCTGACTGTACCTAAGATTGAAAGAAAAAGTTATGTAAGAATCGCAGTTTAAATTGGGAAAGGGGGTGTGGTATTGTTTAGGGTTCCGTACCCAAAGGATAAAACGGGACCCTATTACTAAGACTCCGCTGTCTGTCCGTCTGTCACCAGGCTGTATCTCATGAACCGTGATTGTTAGACAGTTGAAATTTTCACAGGTGGTGTATTTCTGTATGCCGCTATAACAACAAATACTTAAAAACAGAATAAAATTAATATTTAAGGGGGCTCCCATAAAAAAAACAGTAATTTTTTTGCCGTTTTTATAAATGTCGTCCCGTTCAAGGTGCGGTGGACAAATACGTCCTTATTGGGTAACATGGTACCATGATTAAGCGCTCTGGTTTAAAGAAAGAAAGACAGGAAATAAATTTATTTGACCCAGGTAAGTTATCAAAGTAACCCGTCGTGCCTCACTCGAAACTCATGAAAAGTTATGACAAGCTCATTACAAAATGTATGATTAAACTGACGTTTCCTGTCGTAACTTTATAATATTCAGAGTTTACTTATACCCAAGGAGACCACGGCTAGATAATAGATGTACATTAATCGGAAAGTAATTAACCAGCAAATTGATACAGGGTGTCGTGCTATAGCCAGTTCAGTTACGATTCAATCTCTTGTTTATTTCTGGATAATAACCACATAATTTTAAAGGTAACATAACTGGTATTTAGCTGCATACGGTTAGACTGGAAGCCGACCCCAACATAGTTGGGAAAAGGCTAGGCAGATGATGGACCACATAATTTTAAAGCTTTTTAATGTCTTAAAATATTTTTTTTAAGACATTTTAAAATAATAACACATATGATTTAAATTATAAAGACAATTTAAGTTATTAAGGGTTTATTTATAAACGTTGCTTAAAGACGTCTGCTTAAATGTTTTTAGGGTTCCTTACCCAAAGGGTAAAACGGGGCCCTATTACTAAGGCTCCTGCTGTTTGTCTGTCCCTCTGTCACCACGCTGTATCTCATGAACCGTGATAGTTAAAAAGTTAAAATTTTCACAGATGATGTATTTCTGTTGCCGCTATAACAACAAATGCTAAAAAAAGAATAATAAATATTTAAGGGGGCTCCCATACAACAAACGTGATTGTTTTTGCCGTTTTTATAGATAATGGTATGGAACCCTTCGTGCGCGAGTCCGAATCGCACTTGGCCGGTTTTTTGACATTAAAACGTCTCTACCGTTTATAAATATAAAGAAGCTGTAAATTGCTACTAGGTAGACAGAAAACATAAACTGTGTCACAATTGTACACACAAATTCTATATATTATGGAAAACCCGTTAAAGCCACGTCAAGTGGTCCCACGACAATAGACCCAAATAATTTACCCCAGTAATGGACAAATTAAATTAAAAGGGGCTCCGACCTACATCATTAATAAAGGAATTGTGGAAGTTATCTTGCGATTCCCTTTTTATCTATATACATATAATAAATTAACTAGCTGATGCCCGCGGCTACGCCCGTGTGGATGTCGGTACACTAAAACCTTCCTCGAGAACCCTCTATGTCCATTGGTGAAAACACATGAAAATCGGTGCAGTAGTTTTTGAGTTTATCGTGAACAGCTGGCGTAGCATGTGCACCGTTTTGTCGACGGAAGAGTAGACAAAAATGACGTTTCCTGTAGACAGTAGACAGTACGAGACGGCAGCAAAGTAGAAAGAGTCAACTGCACTTTTTACGAAATTCACTCTTTTACATAATTCGACTCAGAATTCTTTGTTTTGTCATAGGATTTGTCGGTTGTCAGTGTGATTTTGACAGTAAGGATAGAAAACTTTCTTCCGAAATAGTCTACCTACAAAAAGACGTAGACAAAGATCGTTAGAAATGAAAGACAAAATGACAGATTGTAGAAAGATTTCTACGGTGGATGTCAAAAATGAAGAAACGAACTGTCACTTTGTATAGAAAAAGCTATGTCTATTCTTCGTAGAGATAGAAAACGCCATGCTACGCCTGCTCGACGACAGACAGACGCGGCGGAGGACTTTGTTTTATAATGTAAGGAAGTCGCTTTTCGTGTTTGTCTGTATGTCCGCGTTGTTCTTCTAAACCACGCAATAGATTTTGATGAGGTTTTAACCATCGTTTAGTGAATTTATTTCGTAGGTTTCGTAGGTTTATGGGTAACTTTAATGTAACTTCTATGTAACTTTAATATAAACGTATTATACAATACGTTCACTGTAACTTACTTACTATAAACTGTAACTTCTATGTAACTTTAATATAAACGTATTATACAATACGTTCACTGTAACTTACTTACTATAAACTGTAACTTCTATGTAACTTTAATATAAACGTATTATACAATACGTTCACTGTAACTTACTTACTATAAACTGTAACTTCTATGTAACTTTAATATAAACGTATTATACAATACGTTCACTGTAACTTACTTACTATAAACTGTAACTTCTATGTAACTTTAATATAAACGTATTATACAATACGTTCACTGTAACTTACTTACTGTAAAATGTAACTTCTATGTAACTTTAATATGAACGTATTATACAATACTATTACGTATTATGACTGCCCCGTTGGTCTCGTGGTCGCAAGCGCGACTGTAGAGCGTGGGGTCCTGGGTTCGATTCCTGGGTCGGGCAAAGTGTTATTGGATTTTTCCATTAGGAATTTCGTAGTAACAGCCCGGAGTTTGGAAGTTGGCGGTGTGATACCCCCGTGCCTCGGAAAGCACGTTAAGCCGTTGGTCCTACGCCTGATCTCTCTCCGGTCGTGTCGGATTGCCGTCCCATCGGACTATGAGAGTGAGGGAAGAGAGAGTGCACTTGTGTCTGCGCAAACACTTGTGCACTATAATATCTCCCGCGCCGATGGCTAGTCTCCGTTGAGATTGGCCGCCGTGGCCGAAAATACGGTCTGGAGGACTATTATTATTATACAATATGTTCATATTAAAGTTACATAGAAGTTATAACTAAAAAATATCGATGTTTTGTCAAGTCGTAAGAACCGTGCGAAGCTGGAGCGGGTCGCTAGTCCTACTAATATTTATAAATGTGAAAGTTTGTGTGTTTGAATGTTTGTTACTCAATCACGCAAAAACGGTTGAATGGATTTGGATGAAATATGTCTTTTGTTTATTTTTTTTTAATTTTTTTTATTTAAAAACATTGCCCCACACTAAGAATTTCTTCCTGTATCGTGGGTGCGTTTAAAAACATAGAAACTCACATACACTAACACCCAGACCCGGAACAACTACTTGCAGATCATACAAATATTTGTTCCGTGCGGGGATCGAACCCGCGACACGTGGCGCAGCAGTCCATCGCTCAGCCACTGCGCCAACCGTGTCGCCCAAAATGGCAAACAGATAACGATATGGCAACAGATATATGGCAAACAGATAGTTTATAGCCTGGATTAACACATACGATACTTTTTATCCCGATATTCACACGGCATCGAGACTTACGTGGGCGCAGCTAGTAGATAATAAACAAAACAATGATTCGCTTGCGATCCATTTGTGGCGGTTTTGTTACGCGTTTTTTGCGCGAGTTTCGATGTCCTGTGCAGGCCATTCCTTTGTAGTAGGTCATTTATCTTTGAGAAATATTAATCAAAGCTTTAGTAGACTTTATGTTTTTTGGGAAGTAAATAAGTTATATAGGTACTTTTCGGGCTAAAAGAGATTGTTAGCTGATGATAATACACCCATTTATGGGGGTCATGCTGCACAAAGACCGCAAACAAAAGATTTGAAACTCTTATTTTATTAATTGGACTTAGTATCTTCCCTCTATACCGGAACTGAGCAACGCTGCCTGGTGACAAGGTCGTATTTCTAACTTCTAATATTATTGGAAAACCGAATTCAAAGCTGCTTTAAAAATAAAATATTTCTTTTTCGTTTCTAAGAGTAGTCAGTTCACACTGAGATGCGGCGCGACGCGCACTTTTTTTACCCGACTACGGCGAAGAAAAAAGGAGGGTTATGATTTTGACCGGTATGTATGTATGTATGTATGTTCATCTGTTCCCTGCTATCTTCCAAACCACTTATCACAATTTAACAAATGAGGTATCGTTAGAAGCGTCGTGATTGTCCGCTGGTTATAGGCTATGTGAAGTCACATTAAATTAAAAATGGCGCCCTTTAAAGGATATAAAGTGAGGAACTTAAAAAAAAAATAGTTTAGTCGTACCATGTTGGGTATCAAATGAAAGGGCTGAATGAGCACATTTCAAAAATATATATATTATAACCCCAAAAGAATTTAAAAAAAAATCAAGTAATAAAAACTAAAACCCCATTACGACTTAAAAGGTATAAACAAGACACCACAAACAGACAAATTAAAAATCCGGAGTCACACGTAATCTGTTCGATTTATGCCCTAACACGTGTGACTCCGGATTTTTAATTTGTCTGTCTGTGGTGTCTTGTTTATACCTTTTAAGTCGTAGTGGGGTTTTAGTTTTTATTACTTGTTTTTTTTTTTATTAAGTGCTTGATTTTTTTTCCAATACAATATCGAATTTATTTACTATACAATTTTGTATACGCGCTGCGCGCCACCGCGCATCTCAGCGTACTTTGACACGTGTCAACACTCGCACTGAAATTGTACCTTTTCGAGAAGAAAATATGTTCGATAATTGTTAAAAAGTGCGTGAAGCGTCGCGTCGCTTCACGTCGCGTTCTGAATTGACTCTAAAAGAAACAATAACATTTTATTTTTAAAGCAGATTTCAATTCAATTTTTAATCATTTTTCCGATTGAAACAGATCACAAAATATTGTCGGGTTAAAACATTTTATCAACGGGGATCTGAATTAATTGACAATTAGCTTGAAAGCTTTGTCGATACATCGGCATCTTGCAACATAGACAACATAACTTTGTCTGCGATCCAGGATGAAAAGTATCCTACGTGCTTCTCCAGCACGCGTAGCATGGCGCTTTCTATCTCTACGAAGAATAGACATAGCTTTTTCTATACAAAGTGACAGTTCGTTTCTTCATTTATGACATCCACCGTAGAAATCTTTCTACAATCTGTCATTTTGTCTTTCATTTCTAACGATGTTTGTCTAGGTCTTTTTATATGTAGACTATTTCGGAAGAAAATTTTCTATCCTTACTGTCAAAATCAAACTGACAACCGATAAATCCTATGATAAAACAAAAATTTTGAGTCGAATTATGTAAAAGAGTGAATTTCGTAAAAAGTGCAGTTGACTCTTTCTATTTTGCTGCCGTCTCGTTCTGTCTACTGTCTATAGGAAACGTCATTTTTGTCTACTCTTCCGTCGACAAAACGGTGCTTAAATGTTTTTAGGGTTCCTTACCCCTTTGGGTAACGAACCCTAAAAGCCTTTCACCCTAAAAACATTTAAACATTTAAGGGCCCCGTTTTACCCTTTGGTAAAACGGGGCCCTATTACTAAGGCTCCGCTGTTTGTCTGTCCCTCTGTCACCACGCTGTATCTCATGAACCGTGATAGTTAAAAAGTTAAAATTTTCACAGATGATGTATTTCTGTTGCCGCTATAACAACAAATGCTAAAAAAAGAATAATAAATATTTAAGGGGGCTCCCATACAACAAACGTGATTTTTTTGCCGTTTTTATAGATAATGGTATGGAACCCTTCGTGCGCGAGTCCGACTCGCACTTGGCCGGTTTTTTGACATTAAAACGTCTCTACCGTTTATAAATATAAAGAAGCTGTAAATTGCTACTAGGTAGACAGAAAACATAAACTGTGTCACAATTGTACACACAAATTCTATATATTATGGAAAACCCGTTAAAGCCACGTCAAGTGGTCCCACGACAATAGACCCAAATAATTTACCCCAGTAATGGACAAATTATATATAAATGCGAAAGTGAGTTTGTTTGTTTCTCTTTCATGCTAAAACGGCTAAACGTATTTGAATGAAATTTGGCACATGGGAAGATGAGCTGGAATAGGACATAGGATACTTTTTATTCCGATATTCCCAAGGGATCGAGACTTAAGCAGGTGAAAAAGCGGGGCGCAGCTAGTAATATAATATAATATAGTCAGGATTTAGGATTAAAAGCTTATGAATATCACATGACTAGCGAGTACCCTGCTAGTATAGTTATTGATGTGAGACAATAATTTTACTTAACCCAAGTGCATTAGAAGTCGATTTAAAATAGCATCAAAGAATCAATGCTTAAGTATAGTACACCTTGGGTAGTAATTTTTAGGGTTCCGTACCTCATACGGAAAAACGGGACCCTTAGAGGATGACTTCGTTGTCTGTCAGTCTGTCAAAATCCTTTTTCTTAGGAAGTTGAAATTAATATCAAATACGGAGTCAATTGGAGTTAAAAAAGAACTTCATAGTACTATGCAATAAAAAAAATCGGCTATTTATGCGACATATTTTGATACTCGCAAATAAATCAAAACTTATAGGGTACTTCCCATTGACTTAGAATTCGAACCTCATCTGTCGCATTATTGACTCTATGTTTATCGAGAAAATTATCAAAGATCTACACCTCATTCATCATTCATTCATTCATCATCATCAGCATTCATCCCATCATCAACACCGCTGACAAAAACGTTCCCAACTAGAAATATGACGTTCACCACAACACTATCCAAAAACCAACAAGAGAACCTTTCACTGAACAAGCAGAAACTTTAGCTTAACAAACAGCGCCTTTTTAGCGGACCCCTGAAACGCGGCGGTGGTGGAAAGGGCACATAACTAGCTGAAATGCCAAGGCGAACCGTGGGCGGGCTCACTTACGCTCCGACGGAATCGTATAGATCAAGGGTTCCCAATCTTTTTCTGCGGCGCAGTTTCACGTTTAGTATTTTGTCACGGCCACGGCGCCCTACCCTAGCTAGCTATTTGAAAAAGATACAGTCGAAAGAAAAAGGTACCTAAGGACCTACAATAATAGTAGTTAGGTTAGGTAGATAGGAACAAAAATTAAAACATCCACATTATGTAATTGAGTTTTTTTATTACAAAAGAATTGAAACAGAAAACAACAAGCAAGACTTAAGAAAAACAGAGTAAGAACACAAAAAAAGAGTTTTACGACGCGATGTTCTTTACCGATGCGAGAGCTCAAAAAAGGTACCCGCGAATATTTCTTCTTTTTATTTTCTGGTTTCGGATAATGATAGAGGATCGACTCACGGTCCCCCTTTTTACTTTCTACGGCGGACGAGCTGGCGTAGCATGGCGCTTTCTATCTCTACGAAGAATAGACATAGCTTTTTCTATACAAAGTGACAGTTCGTTTCTTCATTTTTGACATCCACCGTAGAAATCTTTCTACAATCTCTCATTTTGTCTTTCATTTCTAACGATCTTTGTCAAGGTCTTTATAGCTGTAGACTATTTCGGAAGAAAGTTTTCTATCCTTACTGTCAAAATCACACTGACAACCAATAAATCCTATGATAAAACAAAGAATTCTGAGTCGAATTATGTAAAAGAGTGAATTTCGTAAAAAAGTGCAGTTGTCTCTTTCTATTTTGCTGCCGTCTCGTACTGTCTACTGTCTACAGGAAACGTCATTTTTGTCTTCTCTTCCGTCGACAAAACGGTGCTCATGCTACGCCTGCAGGGCGCCGCGGCGCACACTTTGGGAACCCCTGGTATAGATGCTGTTCTGTTATTATAGTTGTAGGATATGACAGTCCGTTTGTTCAGACTACGGACAGACTGGGTTGTGGAGGTCAGAGGGGCAGTCGCTCCATGTAAAATATTGGTATCCAGCTGCTCTGGTTAGACTGGAAGCCGACTCCTATATTGTTGGGAAAAGGCTGGGCAGATTGATTGACGTGAAGCCTACTTGTGTTTAAAACAGAAAGTTCATGACGAAAAATTGTTATTTCTTTTGTATTATGAGAAGAGAATGGATCGTTTATGTACAAGCTGATATTATTTATGGTTAGTTCGAAACACGAATAACGAAAAAGAAACAGATCAGAATCTACATATATTGCATTCGCGATTTAGTTTACAATCATGTAAACAAACAATTATGTGTTTTTGGCAAATCCACTTTAATAAATAAAGTTCAGTGTCCGCTACAAACAAATTATGACTTTTTCAATAGTACGAGGCATTCTGAAATCAACTTAATTAACACTAGTATAAAGTTGATATTCGATTAAATGGAAATTAACTGCAATTGGAAGAAAGGATTTAATTAGACTTTAGGTATAACTTGTCCACTCTGAAATGACGCGCCCCACATACACGGTAAAGGCTCGGGCAGATTAGCGCAACTTGTCAACGACGCGACTTTAACAAAACGATTTCAGAGAAATCTTCACGGTTGAACAATTACCGATGACGAGTCGCGCGACAAGTTGCGCTAGTCTGCCAGAGCCTTTACTGTGTGTATGGGGTGCGTCATTTATTTCTATGTAGATTCTGCTCTGTTTTATTTTCGTTATTTGTGTTTCGCGCTAGTCTGCACAAGCCTTAATGCAGATTCCTATGGGTAATGAGGTAGTGGGGCGCGTCATTTCTAAGTGCACAAGCTATAACTATATATGCCGAATGAAAGCGGATCAAACGTACGTTTGCGGCGAAAACCACTTTCGTGACTGTTGAGTACAAATATAGAAATACGGGCAAAATAAACTTAAAAAAAATACATATGGAAATGAAAATATGGAGTGCTTGCATAAAACTAAAAGGCCACTTGAACAGGTGTCCGTGGAATGGGTTCAATTGAAACGCTTCCAAATAAATTCGGTGAGCGGCTGTGGCTTTGTTTTGTTCACCACTTTAGAGGGTAGAGGACACTGTTGTTGGAATAGCTGAGTAGTTAAAAAAATTGGAAGTTTAATGTATTTATTTTAGTTACTGGCTCGAAATTGTGGGTAATCCTTGAACTGCCTATAATGTTGAAAAGTCTATCAAATATTCATGTTCCTGTAGGAATGTGATGTATGTCTGAAAATTCCGCCAAAAGTGACGACCAGACATTGCTTTCTTATCTTTTCACCATGTCACTTTGATCAATTGTTTTGCCATAATACATTGATATTAAAACATGGGTAAAAAAGTAATGAAAATGTCGTTGATATTGTATGTATTATGTTATTACGATAACGGCGATACTTGTGCAATTTAATTCTTACATATTATACGATAACAAAATGATTTTGGTTCTTATTGCGTTTTCTGTGAGAGTTCTTTCTCGTTACTTTAAATTAAAAGAGGCTTACACTAATGCACTACATCAAAATTTTGATCGATGTAAAAAAATATATCATATCCTAACTTAACTAAAGCTACCTATTAGCAAACTAAAATATTGCGCCGAAAAAATCTTCGGCATCGCTGTCAACTGGTAATGTATCCAAGAGACTGGCTGCAATTCCATTATATTTTTATTTTTATTTTAATTAGGGATATTTCATTTTAATTCTTAATAAATATATAGCTCCCTTTATGTCAAATTGATTTATGAGAAAATGGTTACATAATTGACAAAAATATTAAATTTTTCTTTAGTCGCGAAGCGAAGCTTTTTGAAGCGAAGAAACATCGTACCGATAAGTAAAAAATGATTATAGCAGTTAGTATGTGGCGAGGGGGATAACTGGTGCTTCCACCCTTGGATATACAATTAAAACGCGATACGTTAACACAAAAACGTAGATTGGATTTCCATTGTGAGAAGTTTTCCAAATTGGTTTTTCTTTTTACTTATGTACGACAGTAACTATCTGTGTATGTACCTACTGTAGATTATTTATTTTATTTTTATTTTTTATTTATTTAAAAAAAGGATGGTACAGTCTGTTACAATAAATAAAGATTTACAATTAACGGATAATAAAAATAAGAGAAACAATAAATAGAATATGAATCTGGCGTCCTAGCTAGGTTACATGGTAACCTGTATTAAGGATCGCCAGCCCCGCTTCCCATAAAAAGGAGCACACTTTTTGATAGAGACTGCTTAGGATTAAGATTACAGAGACCACTCATGATATCGCTCCTGATCTGATCATGTCCGCAACAAATAGTTTTCCGATCAATGCACACTTTTGTACAAAATTCTTACATAATACTTGTAGATGACTGTACAATATCTGTCTTATCAAGAATCTGCCAAAAAATGAATCTGCCGTAACAAGAATCTGCCCAAACCAGAATCTGTCCTAAAAGGAATAACCCATGCAAACGTATATTAACTTATATTTACTTACTAAGAGAGTAGTATGTGTACGTGTGTTCTGTGATGTAGATGTGGTAGGCTAATAAGATAATAATAGGCTAATAATTACTTTACAAATCCCTTATTTTCAGTAAGAAGACTTTCTGAAATTATGACAGCGCGTGCATGAATGGCAACGCATTTATTTGTTTCTTGGCTAATTTGAAGCTTTAGGCCGTGGCCTAACCAAAAGCGATGTCGCATGATTATCCGACCGTCACAGTCGTAGAATTTGCCATACTCGCACGATTAATCAAGCCGCGTTAGTACGTCATAATCATCTAAGCGATCGCGTAATCGCGTATTTGCACAAAAATCACTTTCGGTTAGGACACTGGGTATGACAATGCTTTTTATAAAAGATTTATTTATTAAATAATCTTGTACCTACGATGTTCGCTGCGCACCACAAGTACCTGTTCCCGTTAACCCTCCCAAGTGAGCTAAAGGCTATGATAACAAGTACGACATAACTTAGATATAGCTTTTTGAAAATTTTCATTCATTCATTTCAATTTTACGAATGGATTTGGTTTTATGACTTTACAACCTTTTGCGTTTGCGTAAAGATCATTTTCACCTATAGCAGTAATAAAGATTGGAGATTTTGAAGCCGCACTCAGTTCGGATGGTGATCGGTTTTACGAATTTTTCCGATGCATGTAGCATCGGAAAAATTGATTCTAAGTTGTGTCTTACTGTACCTACTTAGTTCAAACTCACGACCAAAAATAAAAAGAGAGATAATGTTTACTTTAGATAATGTCTACTACAAGAACTACACAAGGACTCAATATTTTGGCGCCTAAATTACATTGACAGGTGTGCGTTCTTGGTAAACATATTTTGTGAAATTGTCACAGAAATTGTATTGAAAAAACAAGATGGCGGCGTTAGTTTCGATTTTGGCCACACGTCAAAAACTCTACACGTTGTACCTCTACCTATCAGTAAGTATTGTCAATCTTTAATCGAATTTCATTAATAATGCTTACGAAAATGCTAGAATACAACTCTTTTCAAATATTACTTCACCGTATATACATCAAAGGTATAGACAACATGACTATACATCTGTAATGCTCTGTAGTGAGTCGGTACGCCGCCGGCGGCAATGCGGAGCTCTGAAAAGAGCAGCAAACAAAATGGAGGCTCAGTAGGTACTATTACGTAGGTATATTCCGCGTATTTGAAATTTTGTTTTAAAAATATCAGGCAGGGTGGTTATGTCGGACGTGGCAATTACTATATGAGAAAAATTCTTTAAGCGCGTTATGCGTTTTTTGGTAGGCTTGCGGCTTATGAGGCTACTGTACCTATCATTAATTGAATCTATTTCTGTAACTTAAGGTTTATGCTAACTTGTATTTTATTTATTTACTAGCTGCGCCCCGCGGTTTCACCCGCGTAAGTCTCGATCCCGTGGGAATATCGGAATAAAAAGTATCCTATGTGTTAATCCAGGATATAAACTATCTGTTTGCCAAATTTCATCCAAATCCATTCAGCCGTTTTTGCGTGATTGAGTAACAAACATCCAAAAACACAAACACACAAACTTTCACATTTATAGAATTAGTAGGATTTATTTTATAATTTATGTACACACAGTAAAATACATAGAGATACGACATAATTATAATATGAGTACAAAGGTACTACTTATTTCTTTCTTGCTTATTTTTATTTGAAGGTTTAGTTCTTAAATAAGCAAGACAGCTCCTCATTTTTCAAACAATTTGGCAAAAACAAGCTATTTGGTAAACAGGCAAAATATAATCATTTTCCGCCATACTGCCACGTTTTGATTGTGTGTGTAATTTAACTCTTCGAGCTAATAGCTTAACAAAGTGACGTAATAGGATTGTTAACTTCTGAAACCACTAACAAAATTGTTTAAAGTTGCCTGTATACCAAATAGCTTGTTCGACTGTACCTATGCACTATACTTTCTGTATTATCAACAATTTCATGTCCAGTCTGCACTCCTTGGGAGCACGTAACGTATCGAACAGTTTCATTCACGTCGTCTCGCTGTTTGCTGAGATATCGTCCACTACTGCCACATAATAGTCTTCACTTACCACTGAATGGATGCTCAAATATTGCGGGCAACGATTTATTTCTGTAATAGTAGTTTATTATTGATCTGATACTTTTTTAAAGGGCAAAGGGCAAAGTGTTATTTGGGTTTTTCCATTAGTAATTCCTCAGTAGCAGCCCGGAGTCTGGATTTGTGCCTGGTTGATGGCAATAGGCTATAGATATTACAAAATCTGGGTACAGTATTCTTGTTGCTTCTATATGTGAGATCAATGTAAAACCAAACATAATTCAAAATATACGATCAAAAATAACCCCTGGCAGATAAAGATGACCAGTCTCAACTGACGGCGCCCGTTCACGAACATGACACGTGGATCACCGCCATCTTTCGAATGATCCAACACACGCGCCACCATCAGCGTGACATACTCTCATCTGCGATGCTCTTTCAAGTCAACATACATCATGATACCCATGATGCCGTTGGTCCCGGCTGTCAATTTTGGATCTTTGACAGTCGTTACGGGTCGTCAGAAACCCGAAAGTCTGACCACCAGTCTTACCAAGGGGTATCAGAATTACCCACGGATGTGATGGATTGTGGAGATCCGATAGGCAGTCGCTCCATGTAAAATACTGGTATTCAGCTGTATCCGGTTAGACTGGAAGCAGAACCCAACATAGGTAGTTGAGAAAAGGCTAGGCAGATTGATTGATACATCATGATACCATAATAAACGGCTCCATGGTCCTCAAATTTACTAATCGAGCTGTAGGTTTATAATGATTGTGGATTGCTGAGTATGAACAGGGAGCCTAAACAAGCTACATTAGCAGTTCCTCTAAAAGCAGTTCATTACCTGAATTCCAGCTGTCATTAGCAATTCCTTTAATGTGACATAAAAGCAATTCTTAATTTGTGGACCATTTTACGAATCTCCATAGAAAACTGTCAAACAGATGAATTATTTCGTAATATGAATTACACGCTGAGTAGTCGAACTATTGTGTTTCGAAATTGAGACGCTGTCGAAATATAGACCTGTCGAAATTCAGAATGACAGTCGCAAATCATATTATGAATTGTCAGTTTGTGAAATTTTACGATAATTCATAATATTTTCATGTTATGATTCTGCTAAAGGACCGTTTGAAGCCGCAAAAAACGGCGGATTATAGTAACTTGTCTGAGACGAGCGGCGGATTAGCGAAGGAGTTACACTGTATTTCCTTGCTCCACATACATTCTCAATTTCTATGCCGATAAACGTATTTACCTAACGCATGTCCATTAGTTCGCAAAGACTAAATAACACAGGATACTCCAAATAAATTCAACACTTCAAACTGGAGCACCATTTTCACAATGTCTATTCCCGTATTGTCCATTCCGAGTAGAGATGGCTAGCACACCGTTTTAAAATGAGGATCGTGCCAGGCACTGGTTTACAAAGTATGCTAGCACACTGTGCTACCACGAACGAGGCGAGTCTGCGGTGGCTTGTGAGCACGAACGTGCTGTGAGTGTGTCAGTGAGACGCATGACTTGCGGACTCGCGAGTCCCGTGTGTACTGTGTGTTGTGTAGTGAGTAGAGTGCCAACAACGCGACACGACACGGCACACATACTTACGCAGTAGAGTAGGCACACGCGCGGTGAGTTCTGTGGTATATGTTTGTGCTAGCAATAGTGAACGAAGACATCAATGAACAAAATACAAAAAAAGAGTGAGTGACTCAATCGACTGACTCATTTCCTTCAAAACTCACAAGTACAAATGTTCTGTGTGTAGCGAAGCTGTGCCAGTGTGGTGTGTTAGCACATCAAAATAAAAAGAGTGAGTGACTCTTTTCATCCAAGTGAGTAGCTATACTGTGCTAGTACGTGTGCTGAGTTACCCAACACTAATTCCGAGTTCACGTAGCGTATTGAACGAATCGATTCCACGTCGCGCCGCGTTCACGGTGAGATACCGTGCAGAGCTGCCATCAAATAGCCTGGACTTGGTACACTCGCACAAATCATGTGAACAGTCGCGTTTGTGTGGTAAAAACAGTTATAGAAAGTATTTTTTTTAATTTTTTATTTTTGGAATAATAATTATAATAAATTGAGGAAAGGAGGAGCTCGTGGCTAAGTAATAACAGCCGCACGGATCGATTCGTCAGGTTAAGCTAGGCTTTCCGGGGTTGGTTCATGGATGGGTGACCATCTTTAAATATCGAGACTCCTCCGTGCCTCGGACAGCACGTTAAGCCGTTGGTCACGGCTGTCATTTGTTGATCTTTGACAGTCGTTACGGGTCGTCAGAAGCCCGAAAGTCTGACAACCAGTCTTACCAAGGGGTATCGTATTACCCAGTTACTGGGTTGTGGAGATCCGGTAGGCAGTCCGGCTCCATGTAAAATACTGGTATTCAGCTGCATCCGGTTAGACTGGAAGCCGACCCCAACATAGTTGGGAAAAGGCTAGGCAGATGATGATGAATTATAATAAATTAAAATCTTATAAATCAGTTTTTAATTTATTATTTATTCCAGCGTATAACACTCGCGGTGGGTTGCACTATACTTAGCCTGACTTAATAAGGTTTAGTTTTCTGTTATTTACATAATAATTCAAGGCTATTGTTTTATTATTTTCTGCATCGCGCGCTATTAACTACTTTTTAAACATTTTCGTCAAAGGTTTATAGGATTAAAAAGTTAAGTTTTAAAATCCACGCAAATCAAAGTAAAAAAGTTAAGCAATTACACGACGAACATTTTTATTCATTATTTTTTTAAGAAAGTTTGGTATCATTAATTAAAAACGCTGTCATAACGTTTTTAAATTAAATTCATGAGTAAAGGTCTCCACCCTCTAGAACGGATCATAGGACCGTAACCACAAACATTATTATTAAAAATAATGTTACTTCTAATGTAAAATGTAAAATAATGTTCGGTGTAGTAGATGGAGACCGTATGCAGATCAAACTGTTACTCATTGGTAAGGCCCCGTTCACGGCCTCGAGCGATGCAACTGGCGACGTGTCTTGCGACAAGCGACACTCGAGCGCGTCACCAGAGATCCTAGACAAGTGACAATCGCTTCGAAAGCGTTTCGTATTTCTACAACGACTTTCAACCTGAACTGACATAAGCTTTTAGACAGCTCATGTCAGTCCTATACATTTTTGCCTTTTCCATCATCGTTATCGCTGATAGAATGCTAATTTGTCTAGGGCCTCTATTTCTGTTTGTCGCTACGCAAGTCACGTTAGGGTCAGTTCACACCGAGACGTGAAGTGACGCGCACTTTTTTATGATCCGATACAATATCGAATTTATTTACTACACAATAAAGTACACGCGCTTCTCAGCACCGTGCATCTCAGCGTACTTTGACACGTATCAACCCTCGCACTGAATTTATACCTTTTCTTGAAGAAAATAAGGTCGATAATTGTTGAAAAGTGCTTGCGGCGTCAGTTGCAAGTCTACTAATTTACAAACGTGTCAGTGGTCTCACAATGATGAGTTTTAGACAGATTTTGTATGGCTTATCTGTCAAAAACTGATCATTGTGAGTGAGATCACTGACACGTTTGTAAATTAGTAGACTTGGCCCCCTGGTGAAAAAATACCCGACACGCAAAACATATTTCCAAAACGAAATGCCATCTGACAACAAAATAATATTATTTCCAAAACAACTGAAAGTTTCAAACACCCCTCACCCCTTTTCCCCCTTTCACATCCGCGTCTACCTATCAATAAATATTATTTTCATTTCAAGTTGTTCCGTATCGGTGTATCGATGTTGCCTACTCCACTCAATTTCCTTTAAACCTTTAAATTGAAAGGGGAGGTTCGGCGAGTAAACCCGGGGATATTGGAACACTTATCGCGGGTAATGACTGGTGTTGGGTTGCAATTTTAAAGTTATGCAGCGGTATCGGTGAACGTGATATGGCAATTTTCGCATGGTTTTCGATTTTGTATTATTTGTTGAGTTCGTTAATAAAGCAGTTTATTTTGCTTTGAACGTATGTTGGCATTTGTTTTTTTTTTCGTGTGTGTTTCGTTTTAGGGGATAGTGGCAAAGTAACATGCGCAAAGTTCGATCGACGTGGATAGGTGACCATCACTGCCACCATACAAGAATTTCTGTTCGTTAGTCTCGCTAAAACTCGAGAACGGCTGGACCGATTTGGATAATTATTTTTGTGTTGTATTCGTGCTTCTTAGGACAAGGCTTGTAAGTAAGGCAAGTGTAGGTAGGTAGGTAGGTGGGTAGGTATGTAAATATGTGCGTGCACTAAGTGTTACCCGTGCGAAGCCGGGGCGGGCAGCTAGTACTTTATTAATAATAGGTCTTTACCTATGAAATTGCCGTTCTGCAGTACTGGCCACTTCAAATCAAAATAATTTTTGTTTGGCTAAGAATTCTAATTTCAAATTAATTTTATTTTAAAAACATGGAATTCTTTTTTGTTTAATGATTAGTGTTACACTTTCATCGCATTTCAATCTTTTTCGTCATCATGGATACGTTAAAAATTCGAGTAATTATGGAATATGAGTACCGTCGTGGCAGCAACGCGGCACAAGCGGCACGCAACATCAACGACGTTTACGGAGCTAACACTACAAACCAACGCACCGCCTGTTATTGGTTTGCTCGCTTCCGTTCTGGAAATTTCGACCTGAAAAATGAACCTCGCGGTCGTCCGAAGACTTTGGTCGACAATGACGAATTAAAGGCGATTGTGGAAGCTGATGATACACAATCTACGGCTGAATTAGCAGCAGCTTTCGACGTTAGCGTCAAAACAATATTGGTCCATTTGCGTCAAATTGGCAAGGTAAAAAAGCTTGACAAATGGGTGCCCCACGAACTCAATGATCGCCAGCGCGAAGTACGCGTCGAGGCGTGCCTTGCACTGCTCAACAGACACACAAATGAAGGAATTTTGAACCGCATTGTTACCTGCGATGAAAAATGGATTCTGTTTGATAACCGCAAGCGCTCAGCAAGTTGGTTGGATCCTGGTTCAGTACCTAAACAATGCTCTAAACGAAAACTTACCCCTAGAAAAGTGATGGTCACTGTTTGGTGGTCTAGCGCCGGTGTGATTCATCACAGCTTCTTACCAAACGGGGTGAGCATTACTGCAGATGTGTACTGTGAAGAACTGAACACAATGATGGAGAAGCTGGCACATCTCCAATCAGCATTGGTCAATCGCTCGTGTCCGCTGCTCCTGCACGACAACGCGCGACCTCGTACTGCACAGCAGATGGTCTCCAAGTTGCAAGAACTGGGGTTGAAAGCTCTCCGTCATCTGCCCTACTCACCAGACCTTGCGCCTACAGACTACAACTTTTTCCAGAATTTGGATAACTTCTTGGCGGGAAAAAATTCAATACCCGAGAGGCAGTACAAAATGCCTTTGAAGAATTTGTTGCCTCCCGTCCAGCTGATTTCTTTAAGAAGGGCATCAATAAACTGCCACTGCGTTGGCAAAGATGCATTGATTGCATGGGTGATTACTTCGATTAATACAAATAAAAAATACATGAAAAAAATTCGTTTAATTTTTTTCATACAAAACGGCAATTTCATAGGTAAAGACTAATTAAAGAAAATTCTTTCACTACTGGGAAGCTACAGTATTGCCAAGTGTAACAATTTTCACGCGGACGAAGTCGCGGGCTGAAGCTAGTATAGATATAAACAAAAACATGACGAGGGAAGTCCATCACAAGTTGTAAGCGAAACAATATTTTAAACCTTACCTTTAAGAAAATTATAAAAATAAAATAAAGCCTTATATTTAATTTTATATTCTACTCGTGTCTAAACTCCAAGCCACAAGCTCCAGACATAAAACGTTTAAAAAGAATGACAATTTATATCACAGACAGCATAATGCTAACTTTTAAAGTCAACTGCATAAATTGGCGACGGTGAGTTCAGTCCCAGGTAGGGTTACCATAACTTTGAAAAGTCCTGACAAAAAACCGGACATCTTCAAAAACGTCCGGACATTTTACAATATAATCTTTCTTTTGTCAGTATTTTTAATAATAATAATAGTAGGACTTCATTACAACACATAGACACAAAAAAAATACATGAAACCGCTGATTTTACTTAGTTTCGGCCCGTAAGTGCAGCCAAAGAGCTGGGAAGAAAATATCATCATCTGCCTAGCCTTTTCCTAACTATGTTAGGGTCGGCTTCCAGTCTAACTGGATGCAGCTGAATACCATTATTTTACATGGAGCGACTACCTATCTGACCTCCACAACCCAGTAACTGTGTAATACGATACCCCATTGCAAGACTGGTTGTCAGACTTTCGGGCTTCTGACGACTCGTAACGACTGTCAAGTCCACAAATAACAGCTGGGACCAACGGCTTAACGTGCTTTCCGAGGCACGGAGGAGTCTCGATATGTAAAGATGGTCACCCACGCACGGACCAACCCCGACAAGCGTAGCTTAACCTGACGAATCGATCCGTGCGGCTGTTATTACTTAGCCACGAGCTCCTGCGATTTCAGCCGATCTTCGATAAAAATAGTAACGAAGTTAAAACTGGATTAACACATAGAGTACTTTTAATCCCGGTGGTACGTTCGCGGGGGATATTTTCCGACATCCATGAGGACCAAGCTGTAGGCAGAAACTAGTTAACTATAAAGTCCAGGTTTCCTGAAGATATTTTCCTTCACTGATTTCAGTAATATCCAAGATAAACTAAAATTATATTTAAAAAATAAATACAATTATTTTGAAAAGTTCGAAGAAATGACAAGGCCGGACGGCAAGCGGGGGCTAAAAAGCCGGACATGTCCGGAGAAATCTAGATGGATGGTAACCCTACTCCCAGGTATATTTCACGGACATATTTCAGCTTATTGTGGGGTGAAAGACAAAATAAGTAAATGTAAAACAGATGCTGCTTATTTTAAACTTTGCCTGTTTTCGTTTTGAAAGTTCTGAAGTATTTCGTTATTATTATGGCTCAGATTTTCTTTAGGAAAATAATAGCGAAAATATAATATGATTTCTTGGCGAAGGTGCTACAGAGTTTGAAACTGATTTATGCAACGTCAACTAGGTTAACGTAAAACCTCTTCTTCTAAACTCAGCGTCTGTGGTTGCTCGCTTTTTCTAAACCATTCTAAAGAAGTTTTCTTACAATAGATTTGAGATATCGCCCTGTGTTTACTTGTTCAACATTAGTCAATATAATAGTTTAATTGTCTTATTCTAATTTTTCAGCAAGGTAGCCAACTTCTACAATGTTTTATCCTCCTCAGATGATCAATTTTGCAATCATTTCAGATTCCATCTTAAAATCCTTGCTTATTCAACATTCATACACTCTCTACTTTTATCCAAAAACATCCCCTCCCTCGAAACTCCAAGAATTAGCTCAACATGACTCTAAACGTCCCAAAAACATCTGGACATGTTCCAACATGAATAAATCATGTCCCAACATGTCTGCAATAAAGGGGAATACGCTTCCGTTAAAGACTGAGCAACATTGGGTTATTGGCTCCAATGTTTGTCTTAGTGGCGGAAACAGCGTCGTTGCTCCATTTAGTTATGGTCGTAATATAAACCAATATTGGTGACATTGGTGATTGGTTTTGGGTGTGTGGGACATAACAGTTTCCCGATATTGTTAGAGTAGTGTTTGTCGAGTGTATCGATATGTCGTCTTGTTTTACTTTACTCTTGAAGCGTGCTTTAGCAGATTGAATGTCCCTACATGTAGCCTTCTATCTTGCTGCTTCGATTTTATGTATCGGTGTATCGTAAATAAAATAAAAAAACCGGCGAAGTGCATGTCGATCCGTGTCGTTCCGTAGTTGGGATGAATTTATTCAACAAACTTTACATTGAAAACTGACAACCAACCATTTAGCTGCCAGGGGGGGACACTTGACTCTAACACAAATTAGCACTTTACAGCTTAATATTTCGCAAACGGATCCCTGAATCCAAAAATGGTTTTCACAAACTCGTGGTTTTAAACGACCTTTCCGACGATACCCGACAGGGTATCGTTGGAAAGGTCGGTTAAAACCATGGGACTGACGAGAAAAAAAAAACCATCCCCATTTAACGAGTAGGGGACGAACCCTAAAAAAAACAGCGCTGATTAATTTGACAGGACTACACTAAAATATATCTTCTGTCCTTTTCTTAATGAAATAGAAAGAAAAAGATGCACTGAACTTAAATTTAGTTTAGTTTGTGAACAACAGAATCGGCATTCGGCTCCAATAACTGAAAACTAGAATATTTCTACAGCAGTCTTCAAAAGACAAATTTTCCAAATAGAATCTGTCGAAAACATACAGATTCGTATCAAAACATACAGGTTGAGAACAAATACCTTCAATTCAAACAAATATTTGTCTCAGTCTTGGGATCGAGCAGAATCTTATGACATGTAAAATTGAGACATGTCGGGTGTTCTCACGGGTATGCTTACAACTTTGTGTTCGTCCCAAAGGGGTTTGAAATCTATCGTTCAACTGTATCGTAGTTTTTGAAGGAATAGTTTATTGGAATACTAGAGAACCGCCCCTGTTTCGCACGTGTGCAATCTACTGACGGGGCGACATTTGTCAAAACATAAAGATTTCTATGCTAAATCTATTTAATCTAGAAATAATACACTATTAACCTTCAATTTTCTCAATTATAGTAGACTTGACCCTCTGCAGGCGTAGCATGGCGCTTTCTATCTCTACGAAGAATAGACATAGCTTTTTCTATACAAAGTGACAGTTCGTGTCTTCATTTTTGACATCCACCGTAGAATTTTTTCTATAATCTGTCATTTTGTCAAATCCTATGACAAAACAAAGAATTCTGAGTCGGAAACGTCATTTTTGTCTACTCTTCCGTGGACAAAACGGTGCTCATGCTACGCTTGCTGGTCATACACGCACACCTAATAGGGATACACGTATCGAGTCACTAAAGTCATAGTCATAGATTTCATTGTTTTTCCATCATTAATATTATAGGAATAATCTTAAAAAAAATACTGACTAGGTAGGTATATACTCATTAAAAACAAATTGTAAATATAAACACAACCCCATTACATCAGAACTATGAAAAGTAATGACTGCACTTGCACGCGATTCCATACCTAAAACAGTCGGTAATAAAGCGTAAATTCCCGTAATGCCGCCATTTTCGAGTCAAAACGATAGTGGATTTCAACAGTGGCGTTACTTATCATGCGATTATATTTTCTTTATTGACACTCAGCTAACAAGCTCATGTTACTAGAGTGAGCGTTTAAGGTGAAGGTGAAATGAGATTCACATTCCGCCGTTCAAGGGTTTGCCTAGACTTTTCCCACCTATTTTGGGATTAATGATAAAGATATACAGGGTGTAAGGGTAAACACCGGTGTCACTCAAACCATGGGTAGTTGACTTAACTATAATAAAAATAAAATGACCGAGTAACAACAAAAAAATAACATTATTTTCATTAAGAGATTTTATAAAGTTTCTATCCAGCACCGTGCTCACTAGCGAAACAGCTGACTGACTAAGGGAGGGGTCGCGCTCACAACCAGTCAGATCACGTCCCGCACCCCCCCCCCCCCCACCTGTGTTGAGAGGCAAGTTTGTTGCCCTAGCGCATAGGGTGAAAGGGTGAAATATTCTTGTGGTAAAATGTAATGAAGATATATAAACCAAACCACTGGTTTCAAGGATAACGATGTTTATACATTGCTTAACTGTGTTCGTGTTCTTATTATAAGGTTTAAAAAAAATTGCCCAACAGTCTACCCAATTACCTACCCATGTTACAAATGGATTAAAAACAGTCACAACCAGCTCGTCTCCTCTGTCTTGCGCCAACAGTTCTGTGCGATTGCCCTATTTCTTTCGGGAGCAACCCTAAACTGCGTGCGGGGTGGTATTAAAGAGTCGACAAAATATCGTGACAGCCACCAGCACGATTACTCCGAGTCTCGTTTGGTAATATTTAGTTCATCACGCGATTTTGGGCTTGATTGCATCATTATTGTAATTAACTAAACAGCATTTTCTTCCATTATTTAACTGCAGTTAATGAATAAAAGGAAACGAAAATCTGAAAGTCATGTGAACGAAATTTAAGTTTTATTTTTTTATAATTTGTAACATTTAGACAATACGCACTATCGGCTTTAGCGCCCTCGAAAACTATGAAAATGACACCAATGAAGAGAAAATTTAAAATTTTCGCAGCCGCCATTTTGGATTTTCATTTTGACCAAATTCACTGATGTGTACATATTTATCCCACGACACTGTAACCAGTAATAATCTTTTGTTTTATTTTTCTGCCAGCGTTCTGTCTCTCTCTCGCTTTCTTTCTGATTAATTTAAAAGAAGACAGTCACAAGTATTAACCCTTTCTTGCGTGACGATTTATGCCAGTTTGCAAGCCGCGTTAAAGAACCTCGTTTCTAACTATTTTCACCACACTAAGTACAATTGCGAAAAACTAATCAGCTCTCCCATACAAGTTACGTTGAGTAATGATAATTATATTTCTAATACACGCTGTATTCGGCTTATGGCAACACAAGCAAATTACTACAATATTTACATTTCTCTAAATTATCATGGAAGATAGTTATGGAAGAAATATACCGAATATCGACCAGAATTACATTACTTTCTACATAAAGTATCGAAAGACTTGCCTACTGAGGTAGCTGGCAAATCGCCAAAGAAAATAATAGGTGCAAGGAGGCCAACATACTAATATTGGTATATAGTTGGTAATATCGCCAGGACGCTCGATTGAGCTTCTAATATCGCGTGATGGGGACATAATTATTATTATTTACTTATTTATAATTAGACACGTCCGTTTTGAAAAGAATATTGGCAGTCAAAGTTACAAAATTAGCCTTTATGAAAATGATGGTAGAGGGGTTTTACTTTACAGTCTCTGGTGGTGGAAACACCAACTTACCTTCATAAATAACGTTTCAGAGACGTCATTCGACGGTAAATTGCAGACGCTACTACCGCAGTCTTAGGGAAACCTTGCATAACCGGATGCAGCTGAATACCAAGATGTGATATGGAGCGACTATCAGACCTCTACAACCCAGTTACTGGGTAAAACGAACGATATTTTATTGGTGTCTTTAGAATTCGTTGAATTAATGCTTTCGACCTTTTCGCGTAGCTTGCTTCCCATGAAATAGAGAATTTATGTGTTCTTAAGAGGCCCGAGCCATGTGCTAGTTTTAAAATAAATATAAAATATTGTTATGTTATTCAATAGGAGTAAATGACAGACAGTCCCACTAACATTTATTTTTTTATTTAATTTATTAAACTTTATGCACAAGTAAAAAAATTACTATACAAAGGCGGACTTAATGCCTGAGGCATTTTTTACCAGTCAACCTTAGGGTGATGTAGAGACAGGCATGGCAGGTGCAACATAAGATAATACATTTAGTACTCATAATGATTCGTCTTTAATTGCACCAGCAATGTTGCCATAAAAAAAATTCCAAAGGTCGTAAAAGATAGCCAAGTTTAAGTATTGAATATTACACGTGTTGCTCGGTGTTGCCAGTTCGTTTGGCGGGTTGCCAGCAAGCCAGGAACTCTGAATAAATAAACTTAAATGAAAACATTTTGTTGCTCTCAAGCCATTATCAGGTTTGTTTTTTCCGGTTTCATGGAGGTACTATTTTGTTATTTTTTCAAAACGACAGAACAATTTTCAACTTCTTTAATTCGTAAAATACCTACGTAAATAGAATCAAAGTTAAAGAAATAGAAGCAAAAGGTCGGGTGATTTCCATTATTTTTTAGACTTAACATCAGGCCTGCATTTCTCGAAGGTTAAGCAGATGTAGGTATAACTAAAGTACCTACAGCCTCATTTTGCCATTCAAGTTTAGCACAAATTCAAATCCCGGGCTGCAACTAAGAAATTCCTAATTGTAAAACCCAATACCACTTTGCCAGACCCGGGAATCGAACCCAGGACCTGATACTCAGTAGTACCTAGTTGATTTAAAATAGTCTATGGAGTTTCTTGCGGAACCCTAACCTTAATGGAAAATCTCCTCTGCTATGCTTTGGAATGGGCAGCTTCATCTTTCGTACTGCAGGCTTAGCATGACGCTTTCTATCTCTACGAAGAATAGACAAAGCTTTTTCTATACAAATTGACATTTCGTTTCTTCATTTTTGACATCGCATCGTAGAAATCCTTCTACAATCTGTCATTTTGTCTTTCATTTCTAACGATCTTTGTCAAGGTCTTTTTATATGTAGACAATTTCTGAAGAAAGTTTTCTATCCCAACTGTCAAAATCACCATCAGAAAATACGTACTATGACAAAACAAAGAATTTTGAGTCGAATTATGTAGAAGAGTGAATTTCGTAAAAAGTGCAGTTGACTCTTTCTACTTTCTGCTATTGTACTGTCTACACGGGGGGCTAAAACGGCCGCATTAGCTATTTCTCATTTCCTGAATTTCCAGCTGTCTTTAGCAATTCCTCTAATTTGAAAAGCAATACATAATGTGTTTACGATTCTCCTTAGAAAACTGTCAAATATATGAATTATTGCGTAATATGAATCGCACGCAGATCATAATGAATGATCAAAAAGTCAGTTTGTGACATTTTATGATGATTCATATTATTTGTATGATTCTGCAAAAGTGACTGTTTTAAGCCCAGACAGTTAAAAAGTGCTTTTCATTTCTACCACGTAATGTTTTTCGAGAGTATGCATATTTCATTGGCACGCTCTGTAGCCTAAATGGCTTGATGGATTTTAATATGTGACATGTCGTTACATTCGTCTTAGTTGTGAAAGTGACTTAGGCTATACTTTAATAATATTAATATATTGCAGCTGCATCTACAAACAAAAAAGAGATGGAAAGGTTTAAAAAAAATATAAATTACAACAATATTGGTATCAAATAAAAGCTAGCAGTTTTGAAATCAATAGTTAAATCCAAATATATTATATACAGTATGTAACAAAAACCCTGTCGGATCCGTAAGGGTATTATTTGGTATAGTATTGTGTGCCCATATACGTAACCATTTCATGGTTTTGAGATTATTATTTTTCCCCAATGAAAATAATTAATTTAAAAAAATAAAAATAAACTTATCAAAGGCAACACTTATCCTCGATAAAGTTCATGTGTGTGTGTATTTGTTTTCATGTGTTCATGTTCTACAATTTGAAGCCGCCCGAGCGGGACGGTTTTTATGATTCTTTGACATGAGCCGCCCGCCTGCTTTGTCGCTTGCCGCCAAACAAACTTATAGCTAAATAAACCTACGTTATGCCTACGCGTTGTTATCAGCTGATTTGAGCTGATATCGTTTAGGCATAGTGAACTTGACTTCAATTTCTGTTCATCAAGAAACAATTAATTGAAATAAATGTAGCCCAGAAAAGGGCTTTTTAAAAATGTGCTTTTGGCACAGAAATGAAAACAGACACAAGTGAGCTAAGAAAAAGGTACTTACCGAATTTTGGTATTAGTTTATTAAAACAGTAACTTGTTGTTGTTGGATACCTCGGCGATCATGCTCCACATGTCTACCTCCAACACTGATACACATTCGACACCTTTTTATTAAATTGTCACGTACTCTTTGCAGCGCACTTGTTTCTGATTTAATTAAATTGAAAGCTGCTACAATCCGAGCTCTTACTTCGATTTCCGAATCACACTCTTTTTTAAAAACCATTTGTTTGACATGACCCCATAAATAGAAGTCCAGAGGCGTAAGATCGGGAGACCGTGCTGGCCACGAAAGACAGGTAGTTTGACAAGAAAGACAGGTAGTTTGAACCATTCATTGTGGGCCTCAAAAAGTATGGACCAATAATCTGGTCTCCGAGGATACCAGCCCACACGTTAACACGCCAACGATGTTGGAAATTACTCGGTTTCATAGCTAGCGGGTTTTCGAGCGCCCACACGTGTTCGTTGTGGCAGTTCACACCTGTTCTTACAAACGAGCATTCATCGGAGAAAAGCACGCGATTCAAGAAACCTTCATGTTCTTCGACTTTTCTTAAGATCCAATTACAAAATTCCATTCTTGGTTCGTAATCAGTGGGAAGAAGGGATTGAACCCGCCGGTAGTGATAAGGGTGCTGACCATCTCCCTTCAGCACTCTCCAAACCAGCATGTGATTAGTGTCTAGTTGTCGAGCAACAGAGCGTGTGCTTTGCGTGGCGTCCGCCGCAAACATATCCAAAACTTGTTCCTCGATATCCAGGTTGCGCTCTCGTGGTCTTCCAGCATCAGCGCGCTGTGTCTCGTGGCCATGAGCACTGCCTGTGGTGAACACACGGTTATGTAGACGTTGGAACGCACGCTCCGACGGTACTGGCACACCTGGCCTGTGAAAACGCACCTCATAATCTCTACGCGCAGCTGCATAATTACAATCGGCCTTGCCTAAGCACATTAACATATTAAAATATTCCCGATTGGAATATGACATTACGGACGTCCGATCGAAAGGAATCTTCACGAAAGACTGACTAGCAACAAGCGTACAGACACGCGCCGCATCGCACGGTAGGCAACCAGTCGGCTACATCAGACAAGTCGGCGACTCGCTAGAGAGCACCGACAGCGCGCCCAGTGTAGGGCGGTATCCTTTGAAATAAAAATAGGTAAAATAAAAAGATTTCCCCGGTGAGTGGAATGTTGTCAATTTATGAAAATTTGCCGTATTTAGTGTGAATGTCGCATGGTTTATAAAAATAAAATAATCATTATCTTTTGATTTTTATGAGTTACATTTTTAAATATATTTTTTATAGTACGTATGTTAACCCAGGAATACGCCTTTAATGGATCGGACAGGGTTTTTGTTACATACTGTATATTAATAAAAACAAAAAAAAACTTGAAACAAGGCAAATTAATTTTTTTTTTTTTACTCAGCCTCCAACTTTTGACTGTTGTCAATTTTTGACTGTTGGAGGATACATACGACTACCTGGAACAACTTGTGAAGTATAATGTTATTATTATTTTAATTATTGTGAATATATGGACTATGTGGGTCATATTTTTTATTTATCTGGCAGTTTGAGAACTTTAAGCGGCCTACCCAAATGTCCTTTCTTTAATATTGTTGGTCAAATCGTTGAGCTCCTTGAATTCTGAGTTGAGCTGCACGATTACTGACAAATGCGTGCACTGACTGGACATGTCCACTCAATCTGGGTGGTTCTTTCCTCAAAAGACCATTTCAGACATCTAGTTTTAAAAATTTGATTGACGTGTAAAAGCGTTTGTACAAATCTACTTACAGAAATAAATCATTTATCATCATTGTCATTTACCTACCTACGAAATGATAATGATAAATGATTTATTTCTGTAAGTAGCCGTAGCCGGTGTGTTGCTGGCGTTGATTTCTTATAGGTAATCGTGTATATGCTCCGACTGTTGTACATAATATTGTGCAACAGCGCACTATTTATGTTCCAGACTGTAGTCATAAAACTTGGGGTTGTATTCCATGTTAATTCTGTACTCTGTCTTTCGTATCAATAAGGCCACATCTTTAATGTCTATGTCTATCCTTGTTATTTTCTCCACTATTTTTAAAAAGTAGTATAATGATTTGACCGCTTCTGATCTGTTCTTTCTCCATTCTACTTTTAGGGAATAATAAAGCCATTTTTGCACATTATTGAGACTTCTAATTAATGCAAATAGGAATCCAATCCTGTATATTTGGCTATTGAGATACTTTAATCTTAATAATTGTGCATACACAAGCTTGTAACGCGAGACATAAACCAAGTGCTCCATCAGATTAATCATATGCAGCTTTGAGGACTTCTTCCAAATTCTATCTTCGGGTGTGTCCAATTCATCATAAATCTCTCTTCTGGACCTAAGAGTTAAATTATTCTTATTTTCCTCAACTAATTGGTCAAATGTACGCGTCAGCTTGTCTGCATCTAATTCGCCTATGTAATCTGATACCGATTTATGACTGCTTAATATTTTATCGAGTTGCCGTTTCCAGACTTGCTTTCTTATTTCTCTTAAAGATGTGTTCTGAAGTTCTGCTGCTATTTCTGGTGGTATTGTAGCCTTAAGAATGCTCTCTGTGGTTGAAATATCCGGTGCTTTTGAAGTATTTTGAGACATGAGAGTCATTATATCATTAAAGTTAAAAGTTATACTTTGTAACCTTTGTCGCTCTTTGTAAATATCATCTCCAATTTCATCAGCAAAAATGTCGTCGGCATTAAAATTAAAGACATCTTCTTCTCGTTTCGAATTGGAACACAGCGCTATAACATGTAAGGAAATTATTAAATACCTTTTTAGTAGCATAAAACTATATTTTGATTTTTTTTTGTAACAAGTTTATAGGTATTTGGGATAAATAACTGCCATTATAAATACATGAATAGTAAATAAAAATGATTTATTTTTAACCGAATGGAGCATTCTTCTTAAAGGAGAATGTTATCAATTCGGATGATTTTTTTATTACCTAAATTGATTTTGTTCTCTGTTTAAATGTGGATCGAAAAGCAGTTCAAATACGAATACAAAGGCTACTTACCTAACATTAAAAATAATATGCACCTTTTAATCATATTTCTTGCGTGCTGTCGTCATTTAGAGAAACAATAACAATGTGCAGGTAATAATCACAGGCAAATGTTCAATTAAAACATTTAAATTATTTTAATGGATTGTTTATGATTATTGCATAGGGCTGCTTGCATATAGATGGAGGAGCTCGTGGCTAAGTTAACAGCCGCTCGGATCGATCCATCAGGTTAAGCTACGCTTGCCGGGGTTGGTCCGTGGATGGGTGACCATCTTCACATATCGAGACTCCTCCGTGCCTCGGAAAGCATGTTAAGCCTTTGGTTCCAGCTGTCATTTGTGGATCTTTTACAGTCGTTACGGGTCGTCAGAAGCACGAAAGTCTGACAACCAGTCTAACCAAGGGGTATCGTATTACCCAGTTACTGGGTTGTGGAGGTCAGATAGGCAGTCGCTCCATGTAAAATACTGGTATTCAGCTGCATCCAGTTAGATTGGAAGCTGACCCGCAACCCCCGACTGGTCCGCGACTGAGGGCCTCCTCGGGTTAGGGGGGGAGTGAGGTATTTGATTACCCCCGTGACGTGTAAGAGGGGCACTCATGGATCACTACGCGCCGTCACCTCGGGTCACAGTTCTAACCTAACCTAACCTATTTAGGCTTAGTTTCTGCGACCAATTCGACTCGCGCGTGGTTGGTCACAGATCTAACCTAACCAAACCGCCGGCTGTCGGTGAAAACCAGCGCTGGGGCTCTGTTTCACATAGGTTCGCAGCATTATGCTGAGCGATGGCCGTTTTGCGTGAATGTGACGCATATTTTCCCCACCTTGTTCTTTTTCGTGTTTATATTCCTTCTTTGGGTCATGTTTACCGCAAATAAACGTTTTTCTTTCTTTGTCTTTCTTTCTCGCGTGGTCCGGGTACCTTAGCTTAGGTACTACGACCAACTATCGCAAATGGCCAGAAAATTAAAAAGAGGCTTATGGACTTTAAAAAGTATGCACCGTTTTAAAAGTTTTATTTAAATACTAGCTGCGCCCCGCGGTTTCACCCGCGTAAGTCTCGATCCAGTGAGAAAATCGCGATAAAAAGTATCCTATGTCCTATTCCAGTTTATTGTCTACCCTTGTGCCAAATTTCATCTAAATCCGTTCAGCCTTTTTAGCGTGAAGGCGTAACAAACAAATACAGAAAACATACACATTCACTTCCGCATTAGAATTTCCCGTAAAATAGTCCCATAGGTACTTTTTGTATAACACACATAAAACGGAGTTAAACTTGTTGGTACCGACTACACCTTTTTCATAGCGGGCAGTCGTTAGTAGATCTTGTGGCCGTTCTAAAAGTCATTCATTTCCTGAATTTCCAGCAGATCATTAACAATTCCTCTAATTTGACACAAAATTGTGACACATTAGTTGAATCATTTATGTACTCAATTCATTCGAATCATATTTAGTGTAAATATTGCTGCATGAAAATGACGTAATTAATAAAATTTCCGTAATTTAAATTAATTGATTTTAATTTAGCAATTAAACTTCACTTCATAATTTGTGGATCATTTTACGAATCTCCATACAAAACTGTCAAACAGATGAAATGCACGCAGATAATATTATGAATTGTCAGTTTGTGACATTTTACGATGATTCATAATATGTATTATCATATTTATTACTAGCTTCCGCCCGCGGCTTCGCCCGCGTGGTATGTCGATGAAAAGTACCCTATGTCCTTCCCCAGGATGCCAAATTTTATCGAAATCCGTTCAGTGGTTTAGGCGTGAAAAGGTAACATACAGACAGACAGACAGACAGAGTTACTTTCGAATTTATAATATTAGTAAGGGTGAGTGGCTGTTTTAGGCCCCCTGTATCTATATGTCAGTCCGACCTGTTCCGACAAATCGGGACCGGAAAACCTATTATATCTTTATGGAAGCACTCTTACACAATAACCCTTAAAAACAATTACAATTTAATTCTAATTGTTTTTTTTAACGGTTACATGTTACGCAATAATATAATGAGAGTGATTTAATTGCCTATTAATTATCTAAGTAATTATTTTCAGTTATGAAGAGTGGCGTGTTTTTAGGGTTCCGTACCTCACAAGGAAAAACGGAACCCAAGGATCCAATGGACCAAATCAAACTGGTTGCTAATCTAGTTGTATAATTTAATATTTGTATATCATAGATTTTTTACATTTTATGATTATTACACTCACACACTGTCTTATTAGTGTTACTTGTAAATTTGTAGGAATATTGTGATATCGTATACTTTTACAATGTTTGTAAATATGTGAGCACCATGTATCTATCACATGCTTAATTAATTTATTTGTCATTGCTTCATTTTTTTTTATCTATTGTGGTACAGTAATTGTATTCTCGGTGCATCGTCTTCACATGATTACATGTGAAGACGATGCACCGCATGCATATATAATTGATGTATACCAAATATTGTAAAATATTTTTTATTTTTTTTAAAGAGTGACGAGTTTCTTGCCCATTCTTCTCCATACGAAAACTACCTCTTGGAAGGGGCAACTAGAATCAGTTCTATTTCTATGTATTTGACGTTCAAAAGTGCCTTTAATGTGCCTAGTTGAAATAAATTATTTGACTTTGACTTTGACTTTGACCGATAAAGTTGAAAGGTACATATATATATGTATTTTTGTGACCCAAACACGGACGTGTAACGTAAATAAATGAATTTTGAATAGGTATGCAACTCATCTAAAAAATCTTTCTTGAACACTTTCGTACATTTCTATGAACCAACGCACACTATACAGACAGGCTGCGCCGCATTTTTTGGATGTTGCGTTGCGCTGCGGCCCGTTGCGGCTGAAATGTTCAAACATGCTGCTAAAATACTGTATAAATAATACCTTTAAACAAAGTTTAAGTGATTTAATTCATTTTAAATTGAAACTGTTTCCATTCAATTAGAATTCAAAAACTTAGTTCATTCGTTCATTCTATTTTTGGTTTTTTCCGTGTTTAGCAGTCGCTCGGTTAAATTTTATAACATATTTAGCTTCAGGCGCTTATCGAAATGTATACCAAATATAAGCAAAAACATGAGTTAGAAAGAAAAGAAAGAAAGAAGATACGTTTATTAGTAATTAGTTCTTTAGTTATTTTTGTATTAACCTGTAGAATTATTTTATCATGTATTTCTTTATTACAAGATTATGCGACACTAAAAACAGGGTTATATCTTTATATACGCGGGATTCCTTTGGGCGACAACCTTATTACATAATAATATTTAAATTAATATCCACAAAAGAAAAAATAAATGTTATACTAGTATAGTCAACCATACTGCTTTTCAGAACAAAATATTCAACTTGGGAAAAAAAATGTTGCCAACACAAAAATGCAAAAAGCTCGAGTCTCATCAAAGTTGATGCACCATTCCATTCGTGAAATGTTTTCGCAGAACGCGCTGGTCCCTGGAGAGTGTCGGAAAATATCATAAAAATTATTAATACACATGTTGGTACCAACGTTGAGACCAAGGACGAATGTTGGATAGACTTTTATTATCTGTTTTATGTAGTTCGTGAGTGCATTAAAATAGGCGAGGTGAGAATTTTTTGCAGTCATCAACAACTTATAAAATAGAAAATAAAAAATAAATAAAATTGTTTATTTCAATCACAAAGGGCATTTTATTAGATACATTGTTAATGGAGAACGCCTTTTAAGCAGAAATTGCTTGTGTTAGGAGAAACTTATATAAATAATTTCTATCAGACGTGTCCACCACTTGGGTTAAAACCTACAATATATAAAGTAAAACCGTTGTAATAATGTGCTTTTGTCAATAAAATCGCAAATCAAAAATAAAGGATACACACCTCAGATCCGCTCAACTGTCGATTGGCCTTCTAATGGCCGATAACAATTAAAATTCTATTGTGGCTCGTTAATGACAGTTGGAGGTATAATACGTTCTAGAAAACCGGCGAAGTGCGAGTCGGACTCGCGCACGAAGGGTTAATTCTTATCTATCATATGATATCAGGATGATTTTTATGCCATCATTCGAAAACGATGCGCCTCTCTCCGGCACAGAACAGATATCAGCACCCACGGCATGTTGAGAGCATTGAGTGACCGGTGGGACTGCCCGATGCTTGGTCGATGGGTGAGACTGCACACACAGATCTGCTCTTGATAACTGTACGTGCATTTTATTTTATTTTATTTTATTAATTCCTATTATGTTATTATTATTATGCCTATTTGTGATTTTTATGTGTATTGTGTGTTGTGTGTGTATACCTACTGATGTAATTCTATGGACTTCAATGTCTGCAAATAAATGATTAAATAAAAAATCATTATCTATAAAAACGGCAAATTTCATCCAAATCCGTTCAGCCGTTTTAGCGTGAAAGCGTAACAAACTCACTTTCATATTTATAATACTAAGTTAGGATTAGGATAAAAGGCGAAACGTGGGCTACCTTATCGCATCCTTTAAGTTAAGGTTACAAAGTCAACTATCACCCACAAACGTTTCTCAATAACATCTGCACAGCCGCACAAACGAAAAAAAAACAATTTAACTTAAACAAAATCAAAATTCCCCAACATCTGGGTAAAACCTTACAATAAATCATTCGGGGCTGCCATCAATTCGTTAGTGTTGCCAACTTCTCCGTATTTTTTGCCCGAGAGTTCCGATATCTGGCAAATAAGTCTGCGTTCTACTTTCAAATGTGTTCCCATTAATGTATGACGATACCCCATTTATTTTGCGCACTCATGTCAGGCAAAGGCACCGTATGTATGAAGTGCCAGGTGTGCTTTCACAGGGCTGTTTTTTGAGACCAAAAGAAAAATACAGGGGTAAAGCTGCTTACATTTTGCATACGATGACTGTGTGAGGTGAAAGATGGATGCTTGTGATCCTGGCAGCAAATGGATTGTATACTCTATACTGTGACCTTCTTTTTGTTCTTATTTTTGTTTTGTATTATACTAGGGAACTTTTTTAAAAAAAAAAAACACCAGTTCATTTGCGGGCATAGAGTAAAGTAATACATAGGGTTGCGGGTGTAACACCAGGGGGCTTAAAACGGTCACTTTAGCAGAATCATAATATGAAAATATTATGAATCATCCTAAAATGTCACAAACTGACTATTCATAATATTATGATCTGCATGTAATTCATATTACGAAATAATTAATCTGTTTGACAGTTTTCTATGGAGATTCGTAAAATGGTCCACTAATGATGAGTTGCTTTTATGTCAAACTAGCTGTGCCCGCGACTTCGTTCGCATGGATGTCGGAAAACAATAATATGTCGCTTAGAAAAGTTGTACCTTCATTTTAAAAAGGGGGAATCTTTCGACCAGGGCTGGTGATTTTTCCTAGTAAGAAACTGCCAAAAAACTTGTGTTTTTATTTAAGAAAATGCTTCTCTTTATAAATTATTAGCGGTGGAACCACCTGGAGCGTACACAAAAAAGTTGCTAGGGTTGCTCACACGCGAAAGAGCTACATAAAGTTGGCCGTGGGAAAAGCAACCAATACTAAGATCCACCCCCCCAACGGATAATGTCTGGCCCTGAGCTTTGTTAATGGTCATGGCGTAACACAGGCTGACGGGGAATTGCACACGCTTAAAACTAAACGGGAAATTATTGGGAATGAGAGGAATTCTTGGAATAAAAACAACATCACCGGCGCCGCAACCTGTTAAGATTTCGGCTTCGATGACGTTTTGTTGGTGATTGGTGACTGGTGAATATGAGCCGAGTGCCGTTGCAAAGTTTGGGAGGACTTAAATTTCTGAGAAGAATTTAAGTCCGGCACTCCGACTTTTAAACAAATTTTGTGTGCTGAAAGACCGGGTGTGTTAAGGGATTCTAAGAACTCTACTGGATAGTCTGTGGCATCTTCTTCTTCGGGAACCGTATTTATCGATGTATATTGTTGACTTTCCCCAGAAACATGTGCCAATATTTGTGTATTTATTGCTGTCCGATAGTCGAACAAATCAAATCAACCATAAGGCCTCTGCCTCGAACCTTGCGGGCAGCGGGGCGGCGGCGGCGGCGCGGGCGCAGCAGGATCTTATGCGTAAAATCAAATGGACCGGTTCTCGAAAACAGCGGCGCGGCAGCGGCGAGGCGGCGGGCAGCGAGCGGTGCACTCCATTCAAGCGGTGACCGCCTGCGCGTCTGCATTGCAGTGTTGTTGCCCACAATAAATTGAGCGTTAGGAATAAATTTGAATCGAAAAGATGTTGCCGCCATTGTTCAGCCATTTCTTTCGCGAATTAAAACAAATATCTCGACGACAAAATCGTGAACACAACAATACGCGGCTATAGTGACGCGCGATCTGCCCGCTAGTTTCGAGAACGGGTCTTTGATGCCCGCCCCGCTCCCGCGCCGCCGCCGCCGCCGCCCCGCTGCCCGCAAGATTCGAGGCCGAGGCCTTACACACGCCAACAACGATCGAATCGAATGAGCGGTGGTCACGAATCATACGAACAAATTACGAAGTATAGTACAGTTCGATTCAAACTTAATGGCGGCTCGGAACATGAGGCGAGTCGCTGCGCAGTAACAATTTCATGTGACAGCGGGGGTGAGGGGTGGGGTACTGCGCAGCTAAAAGTTAACTTCCGAGCCGCCATCCGCCCCGCTGCCCGCAAGATTTAAGGCCGAGGCCTTACACACGCCAACAACGATCGAATCGAATGAGCGGCGGTCACGAATCATACGAACAAATTACGAAGTATAGTACAGTTCGATTCAAACTTGGGGTGAGCGGTGGGGTACTGTGCAGCTAAAAGCTAACTTCCGAGCCGCCATTAAGTTTGAATCGATCTGTAACGACTCGTTTCTTGACTTCTTAATTTGAACCTAATGAACGAAACCAACCAAAATACCAAATCAAAACCAATCAGATCAATTAGGAGTGAGGCGTATTTATCGTCACAGATAGAAATCACAGATATTATAAAATAGCAGATAGCAATTTCTCCTAACGATACAAAATATCTGTTACTTAAAATCACAGATCCTCAAGACTTAAAACTTCGGGTACGATTTTCGACTTTAAATCAAAAGAAATAAAGATGATATTCGATTGAGATACGTATTTATCAAAAATCACAGGCTGTGATTTAATAACAGATATTTGGATCTGTTATTTTTTGTCACAGTCACAGTGATCACAGATATCGTGTTTCACCTGTTACAACCCATCTCTAAGATCAATACTTTCAACGAATGACAACCCAACCAACAATTTATTATTTATTTATTATTATTAATTTTTATATATTTTGCATATCTCGGGACCATCGGGGTCCCGGTCTTTTGAAAGGCGTATGAGGGGCCGAAGCCAACTCGCAGAGGCCCCTTAGACAATTTTAAATGGAATGAGGTACCAACCGACGATTATCCCTGTACACACTATGCTAGTGCACCCAAGGACAACCCCCGGTTGGTGTAGGACTATTGCAGTACATGGAAACAAAACATTGGACTATGGGTTTGGCTGGCTATAGTGGAATGGTTACCAGGAACTATGGAAGGACTATGACCCCTGCCTGACCAATGATATATAATATATATTATGGATAAGATGGCAGGGGGTGACTTGCACACTCAATAATGGGCCCCCAGAAACGGTCGCTAGCACATAGTGACGTAGCGACAAGGGGGCAACATGTCCTGAGGTGCTTGAGGAGTGGAGAGGTATTCCACGGCTTTCAGAACAATCCCAGAGCCCGGAAGATGGTCAAGATCCCTACGAGCACTTACTGGAATACTTCCTTCCTCCGAGCACGTTTGCTCTTGCGAGTCTCCACTCAAGCCGGCCAATCAAGGCAAGAATGAGGTGGGAGCTCTGTTCATCGTCAGTGTTCACTCCAGCCGGCCAATAAAGGCAAGCCAGAGGTGAGGAACAAGAATTCTCCCGGGAGATAGGGTCCGTGGGGTCGCTACTGCCCAACAGCTCGCCACATGCTGCCCTGCGGGTTTCTGTATCTCTCTTGGTCTGGCTCCCCATCCTAGACCCGTCCCGGCAAAGTAAACTCTACCAGCACAGACCAGAGTTCGGAGCGCGCAAGCCCCACCACGACGTCAACGTAGAGATACGGCGGTGGGGATTGGGATTATTATTATATTATCGACACTAAAGAAGTCAAAAACAAAGATACCTACACTAAAAATTATTTGAAATATCTGGGCGAAAGTCATTCTTCGACGGAGACTCTTAACACCGCGATTCAAAAAATGACATTAAACGAACAACGCCATCTATCGAGCACGAAATGATACTGTCAAAATACTATATGGGAAAACGTTCGAACACTCTGTAAGCTAAATAAACTATGTAGAAAAGTGAACAATTAAAGAATAAGTACCTATATTTTTTAAGAAATTAACATTTGTCACTATTCTTTCATGATTATCAAGATTTGAAAGATAGGTAGCGCCACCTATCGCACTAATACTAAACTAATAAATAAACAACGCATCTGGAAAATTTTAATTAATCTAACTTTAGAGTTATATTCTATACACAATGTATCGCGTTAAGTTTCCGTGCAAAGAAATTGACGGTCATATAACAACACACGATCTCACAAACCTAGTAATTAAGAAGTAAGTATCATTTCGCGTTAATAGATGTCGTTACGTGTATGTACATTACGTAATGAAAAATCCTTCTGGAACACTTTAAATTCATATATCTTTTGATATTTTGAAGCGATTGCGATGAAACAAAAACTAATTGAAACATCGAGTTACACACAATATTTGAGTATAAAAGATAATTACTTCGTACTTTTTACGTGATAGTGGAACAATCAAACTAAAGAACATACAAACAGACAGACAGACAAACAGACAAAAATTCCAAAAATGGTAGAAATGGAATCTGTTGGTTATTCTTGGACAACCCACCAATTTTTTTTTTTTTTTTTCATTGTACAGAAACGCCTCGTCTACTGATTTATTATATGTATAGATTAGAGGAATTGCTAATGACAGCTGGGATTCAGGAAATGAACTGCTTTTAGAGGGATTGCTAATGTGGCCGGTTTAGGCCCCCAGTTCTTTTTTATTTCTATAGCAAATTAGTTGTATAATACAACTTGCAACGCAAATAAAATAATATGAATATTAATATGAACTTTTTTTTTTACGTTACTTAAATGCAGTTTCAAAGCTCCTTCAAAAAATCTTTGAACGACTTAAGATATGGTCCAGAAATAGCAAAAGGAGTGAATGTATTCCGTCCAACCTACCTACGCGCAGTTTGCTCAAGTGCCTACAGGAGCGTATCAATTTGCGCGTCTTTTGCACTTTCCGGACAAGGGCAGAAGCACTGGTGGAATTACGTGTTGGGTCGTAGGTTCGAACCCAGGGATAAGCATGCAGTTTACTTTATGCAATTTAACTTACCACCTCAAAACGGTGAAGGAAAACATCGTGAAGAAACCGGCATGTCGCAGAATCAAGAAATTTATAAAACCGGCCAAGTGCGAGTCGGACTCGCGCACGAAGAGTTCCGTACCATTATTACCGGCAAAAAAACCTTTAAATATTTATTTTATTCGGTTTTTTAGTATTTTTTGTTATAGCGGCAACAGAAATAAAAAAAAATAAACTGATGTGCTGTGAAAACTATCACGTTTCATGAGATACAGCCTGGTCACAGACGGACAGACGAACAGCGGAGCCTTATTAATAGGGTCCCGTGTTACCCTTTGGGTACGAAACCCTAATAAAAACATGTAACAGTGACTAACCCACACTGGGCTCTCGTGGTTGAAAACGTCCCACTCCCTCTAAGAGGAGGCCTGTGTCCCAGTAGCAGGAACATTATACACTGATTATTATGCTAGACAGGGCTCAGTGTCTCCCATGTCCCATGTCCGCTTATTTACATACATAAAAACGGCATTTACACATACAAAATTCGGCCTTATTGACCACAATTCGCTGCCAAACATCTACTTTTTTAGCACACCCATTTATCTCCATAATAGGCTAGCTACAAGCGAGCAAGCCAAACAATGGTACACCGGTCGGCACAAAAGTATCCATCGATCGATTGACCTACAAACCAAACAGTCAAAGCTGAACTAACGGACAGAGTCATAAAACATTGATTTATGGCCGAGATCATGATGGTGCAGAAGTACCTAATGGGATTTGAATCAGCTGTTTGACATTCAGAGGGAATTCTTTAGCACACGTTATACTCTCTGCTAACTAGGCGAATGGTAGCTAGACCCAAAAAAGTGTAACATTTTGACCGTCAAGACACTTTTGTTATGTAACAAAAGTGCCATTCACCAATGGTGCAAAAGCGATAGGACATTCATTCGAACCGGCTGTCCAAGGACACCTCTCATTCCAACTAGCTGTCCAACGACACCTCTCGTACCAACTAGCTGTCCAACGACACCTCTCGTTCTAACTAGCTGTCCAACGACACCTCTCGTTCCAACCGGCTGTCCAACGACACCTCTCGTTCCAACCGGCTGTCCAACGACACCTCTCGTACCAACTAGCTGTCTAACGACACCTCTCGTTCTAACTAGCTGTCCAACGACACCTCTCGTTCCAACCGGCTGTCCAACGACACCTCTCGTTCCAACCGGCTGTCCAACGACAAATATCGTTCCAACCAGCTGTCCAACGACACCTCTCGTTCCATCCGGCTGTCCAACCATACCTCTCATTCCAACCGGCTGTCCAAAGACACCTCTCATTCCAACCGGCTATCTAACGACAACTCTCATTCCAACCGGCTGTCCAACGACACCTCTCGTTTCATCCGGCTGTCCAATGACACCTCTCGTTCCAACTGGCTGTCCAACGACACCTCTCGTTTTTTTTTCGTGGCAAGTGGTTTATAAGTATAACTAAAACCCAAACTCAAAGCATTTATTTCAATTAAACCATTTGTTCTCTTGGAGCCTTCTCCCCGCAGCCGCTCAGTCTCACTCTCAATCAGTCTGCGAGCGAGAAAAGAGTGAATTTGAGCCTTAACTAAACAGAGCCTGTACAAAATACTAGTATCTATACTAATATTATAAATTCGAAAGAAACTGTCTATCTGTCTGTATGTTACCTATTCACGCCTAAACCACTGAACGGATTTCGATAAAATTTGGCATGGAGATATATGGTATCCCGGGAAAGGAGATAAGCTACTTTTTATTGACATACCACGCGAGCGAAACCGCGGGCGGAAGCTAGTGCTATATATACAGGATCTTACCAAAATCGAGTACAGTTTCACAAGAAAAATGACCGATATTAATTAATTAAAGGCCCCTTGGGGGTGACCCTTTATAAGTTCAATTTAACGCAACGTTTTGGTGAAGACCTTTGTGTTCTTTCCAGTAATTACGCCGTAGTTAAATTATCCCTGAACTGCTTAATGATTTTCCGTTTTGTTGATGAACTGGATCATCATTCTCCTGCCCTTATCCCAATTTATTTGGGGTCGGCGCAACATGTCCCTTTCTTCCATACTTCTCTATTAGCCGTCATCTCGATAGTCACCCCCTTTCTAGCCATATCATCTTTCACACAGTCCATCCATCGTTTCTTTGGTCTTCCCCTACTCTTATAGCCATCGACATTCATACCCAAAACTTTCCTCACAACATTTTCCTCATTCCTTCGCATCACGTGCCCATACCATGACAACCGATTTCCGCTTCCGCTGTTGATGAACTGGATACCGTTCGGGAATTTGTGTACTTCATAAATTATTGGGTAAATAAAACACGATAAACATAATTTCTTAGTAGCAGTAGCAGCCTGGAGTTTGTGCCCGGTTAATGGCAATAGGCTCGCCCTTTATTACATGAAACTTAATTGGAAAAATGTGAGTGGGCCTATAGGGCCACCTCTGCCTAACCTTTCAAATTAAATAAAAAATATTTATTTGCTAGCATCATCATCTGCCTACCCTTTTTCCCGAATATGTTGGGGTCGGCTTCCAGTCTAACTAGATGCAGCTCAATACCAGTATTTTACATGGAGCGACTGCCTATCTGACCTCCACAACCCAGTAACTGGGTAATACGATACCCCTTGGCAAGTCTGGTTGTCAGACTTTCGGGCTTCTGACGACCAATAACGACTGTCAAAGATCCACAAATGACAGCCGGGACCAACGGGTTAACGTGCTTTCCGAGGCACGGAGGAGTCTCGATATGTGAAAATGGTCACCCATCCACGGACCAACCCCGGCAAGCGTAGCTTAACGTGATGGATCGACCCAAGCGGCTGTTATTACTTAGCCACGAGCTCCTCCAGAGGGTCAATTTTAATCTCAGTCTCAATCTGTCAAAAATGCAATTTTACCTACATTTTTGATCAGTTTTTGACATTGATTGTCGCTGAGGTGAGATTGCATTTTTGACAGATTAACCTGGAAAGCTGCGAGGTACACGCTATCGCACCTTAGTTAATACGGGGTAATACGATACCCCTTGGCAAGTCTGGTTGTCAGACTTTCGGGCTTCTGACGACCAATAACGACTGTCAAAGATCCACAAATGACAGCCGGGACCAACGGCTTAACGTGCTTTCCGAGGCACGGAGGAGTCTCGATATGTAAAGATGGTCACCCATCCATGGACCAACCCCGGCAAGCGTAGCTTAACCTGATGGATCGACCCGTGCGGCTGTTATTACTTAGCCACGAGCTCCTCATATTTGCTAGCATATGGTACAATAGATATTATAGTAAATCGGGGAAAACATGATAAGCGTGAGGTATGTGATCAACCTTAGCAGTTGATTCTACCTGTATGTGTATTGTTTGTGAATTTCCTCTACTGCCTGGTGGGTCTAGTGGTCGCACTGTAGCTGGGCGTGGAATAAACCCTATTTCAATTTGCATGTCCCGGGAATCGAACCCAGGACCTTATTATACTCAGCAGTAGCGCTTGCAACCACTAGAGTAACAAGGCACAGTACTCTGACAATAAGAAAATACACTGGACAAATATATTCTGGGAATCGAACCTGCTACATTTATACAATTGCGATTATAGTGCCATCCCCCGTTCTGTGAGTATTAGAAATATCTAGTTATAACAACAACTTAGGCGTCGTCCTATTTGGCGATTATCGCACGATGACACGATGCGTTTGATCGTGCGATCATGTAATCAAAGCAACAGATCTCTTTTGAGTGTCCTAATCGGTTACCTACGCGATGCGTCGACGCGCGAGGGCATCACACGATGGACATCGCGCGATCTATTAGGACACCTGTTAGGTCATCGCACGACCACTTTGATCGTGAGATGAAAAACGCATCGCGCCATCGTACGATCGCTCCCAATTAGGACGCCGCCTTATAGAGCTTCATCTCTTTCCTACACTGAAGTAATATTAAAATAATACTGCTGTAAGAGCCCAGGAACAATGGAAATAAACCTCACTTATTTCAATTTTTTTTTAAGATTCATGTTTAAAACTACTTAAATTTCCAGTGCCTCAAACGCAAACGAAAGCAATTTCCTCACAATAACTGCTTCCAATCCCAGATCAAAAAGGACTCACATCATACAAAATTAATATAAACGACGTTACAAAAGTAACATATTGCTCAGTATTGCTACATGTAAATATTTCGCCGGCGCCAATAATGTTACCATAAATCAAATTTGTATTACGATGAGATCTTGTGAATGTGAAAGGTCACAAGTAAAATGTTAGAATGTGATATAAGTTAAAAGAGGCAGCGTGGGAGTAGACGGAAAATGTGCTACATTTTCATTTCATCCCTACATATTATAAAACAAAGTCCTCCGCCGTGTCTGTCTGTCATCCTGTTCGCGATAAACTCAAAAACTACTGCACCGATTTTCATGCTGTTTTCACCAATGGATAGAGTGGTTCTCGAGGAAGGTTTTAGTATATTATAACCGACATCCACGAGGGCGAAGCCGCCGGTATCAGCTAGTTTATTATAAATGTGAAATGTTTTGATTGTGAAAAACTTTCAACAATAAAATAAAGATTAAAAAAAAATAGATCTAAGTAACTCTCTGGGTTCTCGAATCAGTCTTGGAATTGTTTTTTTTTACAATGAACTATTATGATTTAAGTTTTAGAACGACATAGGTATTTAATAACGAGAAAAAACACGCTTACACCTCTGCCCAACCTTTCAGCGATTACAGGCGTGATATTATGTAGAAACACGCTTAAAAAATATTTGAAGCTTTACATAGGTACGGTTAAACAAATGTCCAAAATGATCGAATAGTCCCAGTCGCCCCCACATGGATTGGCTACCGGGTGGCAATTGGGAAAAAAAATCCTAGTTGTTCGACTGGGAACTTATTGCCCCCACTTCAAATAGCTGTACATTGCGGCGTGGAACGCCAAACTCCCTCTCATCGCTATCTGTCTTACGGCGGGAAGACTGTTATTTTAAAGTTTTTTTTTACTATTAATATTTTTAAGCGCTTTTAATACAACTGCCCGAAAACGGAACCCACAAGAGACGAAGACAAATATGACCTTCCATCACAACGGTATACTCACAAATATCAGACGAGTAACTAATTCCCACGGAGCTCCATAAAAGATTACACATCGGCTATCCGTCTCGTCCAGCCGGCCGGAAATTGGGCCCTTCGCTGGACGATTTTGGGGCGCCGACCCGTTCCGGCGTCAATGGACGACCCAGAATGGTCCAGAGCATAGACGACAGATGACATAGTTTTTTGATTGGTTGACTACGCTGAGTCATCTGAAAGATTGGTTCCATTTTGATTATGACATTTACTGAATTCATAGAACATCATAATAGTTTATTGTAGGTATTAGGTAGGTATCATGTTGTATATAGGTATTTTCCCCCATTGATCAAAAATATGATAGACCCTACTACTTACTTATAAAAATACTGCACTTTGATACAATATCACAAACAAAACCACAGACGGAATGAAAAATGCATTTTTATTTACGAGTACTACCCGGAAAGTAACATGTGGCGGTATCTACATTGCCACATGCGAACTACGCATCAAAGACCTGACATCACATAAATCCTGCATCGCGCAATCAAAGTTTATCGTGCAATGGACATATACAGACACAACAACCGTCTGGTTGGAGGATCCTCCCTTTTCTATGGTGGATGAGTGAACTTTTCACCCTGTTCCTCATACCCCTAAACTGTCATTCCATTATTGACAGCTCACTTAAAGCTAACTTTACGTAAGTTTTCACGGCGAGAGAAGTTCTTACACATTAAAACAAACATCAAATCTAACATAAATTCTCTCTCTCTTTTCAGTTCACCTTCAGTTCGAGGACCTGACTCTCCGGGACTACGTGCTCCACTCAATCGTAGACAACATCATCCGAGGGAACTTCACGCCGACCTCCTTCACCGAGAGACCGTGCAGAGACGAGTCTCTCCCCTACTTTCTCCCGAAACACATGCGTTCCGAGCGCTCAAAGCACATGAAAAAGTCTAAAAAATACGGTGATACCTACAGGACATTTGAAGACTATAGTTTAAAAAGTGTAGATAGCCTTAGTGACGGGTATTACTTCAGACCAAAGTACCGTAGTTATAATAAAGATGAGCGGTCGGTGTATAGAAGGATCGCAAAGAGTTTGCGGATGAGGAGCCGGTACTTGCCAGCCAGGGTGGTCAGTGGCCCGCTGGCCAGCAGGACGGCCGTGCTGCTGCAGTGGTCGCTAAATGATGCCGTGCATTTAGATAGTGAGGGGACTAGTGTTGTTTTTAGGTGAGTGGCTTTTGTATTTTTTAATGGAGTAATGAAGCAATGAAGCTCTATCGAAAAATATGTAGTTAAGTATTCTGAAGCAGGACAAGACTGTTTCTCGCTGCGAAATTATTCTTAATTTCTTATCCTCTCTTGTCTCTCCTGCCAGTATTGACAGCTAGCATTCCATTGGCTTATTACTCCAAGCTTTTTTATTTACATACATTTAAAAAAAGAAATGATTTTACCTACTTATAATTTATCAATGGTTAGTACTGTCATAATACTGCGAAAAACACAGTTAATTTGCGTGTAAACATCGTGGCTACGTAATTAATTGGACACGTGATGTCACTCACGCCCATGCATGATATTTGTTTTGATGACGTCACTCATATCCGTGGAAGCTTGACATTTGAGATGCATGTCACAGCCCACGATCTTATTAAAATACAATTTGATTCTCCGGTCGGCAAAAGTCCTGCCAGGGTTGCGGGAAAGTCCGAAAGGGATACCGGGACCTTTGCAATAGGCAACTGAAGGAACACGGGTGGGTTTTAGTCAGTAAAAGTCTGACACGCCCTCCCGCTCCGCCCAGAGCGGGAGAAGTCATTTGATCATTAAAAACCCACAAAAAAAAAAAAGAAGATCGTCCAAAGTGTTGTTAGGTTTTTTGATTTTGAATTTATGCTCAGGTTTCGGCATCAACTCGGACCGTTCTACATGGGCCTTAAACAAGGCGAAATTGTATAATGACTATACAACTCTACCTACACCCTAGGGGAGCACATTCATGATGAAAAGATACCAAGGATGTAACCTTGTCGAGCAGTTCCATCTTCGTGCAATTCCTCATTTCCACTCCTCACGAATTAGTTTCATTTCCAATTTCCTGTCGTGTCAGTATCATCAAAATGTATTTTAAACATTAATTTTATACGTTTTGCTGTGGGGCTATGCAGGGTCCGTAATTCTACCTAAGCTGTAAGTCTTCTTCTAAGATCTTTTTAAACATTATGAAACGCAAAACAAAGATATTAATATGAATCGCCCCACCAATATAGTTTCAAGGTAAACAGATAATGCAAAAGACTGTCATCTGCCTAGCCTCTTCCCAACTATGTTAGGGTCGGCTTCCAGTCTAACCGTAGACTGTATAATATATTTTACATGGAGCGACTGTTTATCTGTTCTTCACAACCTAGTGACTAGGTAACACGATACCCCTTGGTAAGACTGGTTGTCAGAATTTCGGGCTTCGGAAGACCCGTAACAATTGTTAAAGATCCACGAATGACAGCCAGAACCAACGCGGCAAAATGTGCTTTCCGAGACACGGAGAGGTCTTGGAATGTAGACATGGTCACCCATCCACGGACCAACCACGGCAAGCGTAGCTTAACCAGGGGGCCAAGTCTACTAATTTACAAACGTGTCAGTGATCTCACAATGATGTGTTTTTGGCAGGTTTTGTATGGCATATCTGTCAAAAACTGATAATTGTGAGACCACTGACGCATTTTTAACTTAGTAGACTTGGCCCCCTGGTTGATCGACCCGTGCGGCTGTTATTACTTAGCCACTAGTCCCTTTCTATGCAAAAGACTAGCCTTATTACCACAAAACCGTGTTTATCAGTTGTTTAGCTTATACACCTTTTAAACATGACATTTCTGTATGGACTTTGACATAAAACTGACATTAAACAGGCGATGAACAAGTGCCAAGTTTTTTCGGTAAGGCCCTAGGCGTCAAAATCATTTACCAATTTATATCTTCAAACTCTTTTATTCCAATTTTCAGCAAAATAAGATCCCAAAAGTACACAGACATCACATTACTAACCCAATTTTCTTAATACTTTGTACCCTTACGGTTGATAAGACTGACCGCAGCCCTATCGGACCGTAATCCGAAGGCTCGGAGCCCTATCATCATAATTTACAGGGATTCATCGCCCTTTACGATCCCTCTGCTGAGCCTTATTTGTGCAAACCTCATCCTATAAACATTATTGTCGCTACGGGGTATGTTTTTTGTAACTGACAATGATATTTGGTTACATTATTCCTTCTAAATTGGGGCTTTGTTATTTATTATCTAAAAAAATTCCATGGCATTTAAAAGTAAAGAATATACAAAAACTTATGGTCGCTGCACACAGCGGGCGCGGCGCGGCGTGACCGGGCGGCGACGCGACGCTGAGCAGTTGTAATGTACTAGTTACTATGGACGACGCCACACAGAGACGCCGCGCTCGGCGCGACGCGAACCGTCGCGCCACGCCGGCGTCGCGCCGAGCGCGAATACAACTCCGACGCGGCGGGGCGCGGCGCGACGGGACGTTTTTGATTTATTTCATGCCCCCATTTCCGTTTACGTTGTTTTTCTTAGCTAGCGCAAATAAGAGCAAGAGCGTTTCCACGTCTGAATCGCTCAACATCTTTTTGATGAATGAATCGCGTCGCTAAACGGTCGGCAAGAATGGGCGCGGCGGGACGTAATCGCGCCCGCAATGTGAACGCTCCCGTCGCGCCAGCGCCGCGTCGGCGCCCGGTCACGCCACGCCCGCTGTGTGCATAGACCTTTATTGTGGCACAGATTTGAAACGGTTTGTTGCTATGGGCGTGTGCGCAGCGTATCTGATATGTTTTCAATCAGACAGATGCCTAATTTAAAATAAAAGACACTGTAAATTGACCGGTACTATTTTTTTTTATTAAAAAATCTTTTTATTAAAAATATTATATACTTAATATATTTTTTTTTACTTGTCACTTCCCTAAGATTATAATTACTACATGGAGTTTTTTGCCCAATTATTTCGAGAGGAAAACCACAATCTAATTGAATACACAATTGTTTTAACATAGCCTTCGCTGTCTTCCGGAAATAGCCGACCGCGTAAGTCTCGATCCCGTGGGAATATTGGGATGAGAAGTATCCTATGTCCTATTCCAGGTCCTACCCCTGTGCTAAAGATCATCCAAATCCGTTCAGCCGAAAGCGTAACAAACAAACAAACTTATTTTCGCATTTATAATATTATATAAGTTAGGATGCCCAAGTAGCCATGCAAAACAAGCTTCAAAAGAACATAACGGATCGCAAAACGATCCGACATTTTGCAGAATTATTGTAGCAAATGGGTATCCAAAGTGTCCCAGCCGAGCACAACAATCTGAAAGCTGACTTTAGAATAGAAACGTTTAAAATATCAGAAAACAAAATAAAAAAGCACTGACAGTCAAAACTAAACTCTATTTTATACACTTAAGATTGGTTTAGGTATAGCAAAATTGCACTAGTTCTTTTTAAGCGCTGCATCCGTACATTATGTGGAGTTTCAAAACATTTTATTTGAATTGTGGCCGCGAACGGCTTTCAGCCCTTTGTGGCATTACATTCATTGTTCCTTGGCCTGTTTACGATGTCGAATTAAAAAAATAACGACCGACGAACTTTCCCGCCCACTGTCCGCCATATTTGATGGCATAATTCGAACAAATTAAACATTGTGTTCTGTTGGTAATTTAAAGTCGAATTTAATGGTACCTACTGCTATTGTGATAAGTAATTATTGTGAGTGACAATATAAAATTAAGTACTAACATATCACATAACATTACGCCTGCATTCCCCGAAGGATTGGGCAGACGTATACCTATAGTACACCCACATTTCGCCAGTCATGTTTAAGTCCCATATTACCTATTGCCTCAACCGGGAAATCTAGACTCCGGGCTGCCACTGAAAAATTCCTTATGGAATAAAACACTTTGTTTTTTATTTGTTTTGAAACTCAACAACATAATGTACAGATGCAGCACTTAAAAAGTACTAGGTAATGCTATTGTTATACCAAAACCAATCTTAAATGTACGGAATAGAATATAATTTTGAATGTTAGTGTTTTTTTTATTTGTGTTTCAACTGAAGTCAATTTAATAACACAACAACTGAACCTGTTTTAATAAAACTTCGTCGCGTGAAAATAACTAAGGGCGGATTTGGCGGATTTCACCGATGCAACTGAACGCGATCAGCAAATCTAAACTGCGTTCAAGAGCTGTCGGTGTCAATATTCCACAACAATGGCACAATAAATTGGCACTAAGAAACAAAATATTCTTCCATTAAAATACAGTAACATTTTTGATGTTTAATTACAGTTTCATTCTTCATCTTGATACTACTTATATATAGTATATGTAAATTTTAATTGGATGTTCCATTAGCAAAATACGTTAGTCTTACATCGCTACCATCGTTTTCAAAAGCTGAATTAATCTTTTAAAATCTACCTACTGTTATTTTTTATAGCTAAAATCTTTTTTTAAGATACCTAAGATTAATAAGCGTTACATACAATATTGTCACATTATTTACTAGATTCTACCCGCGATTCCGTCCGCGTGGAAGCTAACTGTATCATAAAATATCCCATAGCACTTGGCAATAGTGTTGCTTCCTATCATTGAAATAAACAAACACACAAACATACAAGCTGTATGTTCTTTATAATATTATTGTAGACAAAACAGTGTCCAATTCCACCAAGACTTTTGGTCTTTAACTGTAGTTTAAAATACATAAACGTATTTCTTCAAATTATTTAAAAGTTTATTTCTGCTCTTATTTTGTTACAAAAGTTACCGTCCCTGCTATAAGTACCTACATTTCGCCAGTTATGTTAAGTCCCACGTTAAAGGGGGCGAGCGCCTACTGCCATCAATCGGGCATCATTCCAATCTTTTACTCGAATTCCTCGACCATCAACTGTACAAACTACAATCCCATAATTATCATCCTCATCTGCCTAGCCTTTCCCAAATATGTTCGGGTCGGCATCCAGTCTAACTGGATGCAGCTAAATACCATTGCACTTTACATTTAGTGACTGCTTAACTGACATCCACAACCCAGTTACTGGGTAACATGATACCCTTTGGCAAGGGCTTGTGACTACCCGTTACGACTGACAGAGATCTATAAATGGGTGGGGGTGGGTTGGGACCAATAGCTGTACATGTTTTACGAGGCATGGTCAGTCTCGGCATGTAATGTATCTACGGACCAACCTCGGCAAACGATGATTAATCTTTGATCAACCCGAGCGGCTGTTATTACTTGGCCACAAACGTGTCCACCGTCCCATCAGATTCCTCATCTATCGATCATTACGAGCATCGCAAGTGGAATGCCTCTTCATCATTAAGGCAGCTGGTCCTTCGGTACAAGTGTCATTCATCGAACCGTTCTGCTTCACATAGAAGTGTCAATTAACTGCACTTGGATCAGGGTTCCACAACCGCAGTCTAGTGTGGCTAGTTGCTAGAGTTTGTAATCTGAAGGATCACGTGTTGTAACGATGATTTCACTGAGTTGGGGCTGAATGTTATTGAGTTTACAAGCGATAAGTCACGATGTTTTAGCTTTCTTTCTTGTTCAGGTCTAATTTGAGTAAGAATAAGGGACAAGAAGAATAATTATTATAAATCCTACACTGCCTGATCGCCGGGACGTAGGTCTCACATCCCGGCGACCAGGAAAATGGACGATTCAAAAAACATGCACTAGCATGGTTGTTGAAATTGAGAAGTTTTCAGATTTCATCCCACTTTTTATGAGGGCGAATGTATAGTTTAGATACTGCTGCCAAACACTCACTCAAGGGTGCAATAAAACATCTCATACGAGTGACTGCCAAGCGAGTAGACTGGCTAATCTTATAATGGAGTCACGAAGAAGGACCCAAAATAAACATAAACAGCGTGAAAGATTTGCCAGCATGCATGTACAGCTTCATGCATGCTGGCAAATGATGCGCAGAAATTTTTTATTTCTTTCACTAACGCAAAAAAGAAAATTATAATAGGGAATATGCATGTGATTCAAATATGTGTCAAATTTTTTTTTTATAAACTGTATTACTTCAGAATTATGCCTCCATCAATATTTTTGAATAAAATTTCTTTTTGAGCGAGAAATTAATTTTATTAAAGTCCCAAAAAACCGTGGGTAATTCAAATACTTGAAAAGCTAAGAGCGGATGTGACGTAACAATCCGGGATAACAATCAAAATGTCAATGTCAAGTCAATCAACAAGTGTCAAGTCAATGTCAAACGCTCATACAAAAAGGAGTGTTTGACGTTGTCTTGACAGTTGCTTGTTTGTTTTCACGGTCTGTGACGTCACCACACAAAGCGCGCCAAATGCAGGGCGTTTAAATAGCCCGGATCGGTTGGATATTTTTAAACTTTTGTTTAAGTACTTTAAATTGCTTTTTTGCCGTCGATTTTTTTTTTACTATTATTTGACGATGTAAATTATCGAATAAAAATATTAAAAAAATACATGCATATTCCCTATTGTTTTAGTTAGAAATTTCTTGTAGCAGCCCAGAGTCTGAATTTGTGCCCGGTTAATGACAACAGGCTCGCCCCCTATTACATTATGACTTAAAAACATAATTGGTAAATTGTGGGTGTACTACAGGCGCACCTCACAATTTTTGCAACACGCTGTAATGCCTAGAATAAGTCTACCCACTAGTTATATCTACTTGTGTACATTTCTGTAACTATTTTGGTAAATAAACTTTATTATTATTATTCGTTTATTTATTTATTTTCTTATTTGTTTACATTTTTAAATATTTCATAAATTCAAATAAAAATATAAAAAAACATTTAAAAATATAAAAAATAGATGGCCGCCGGTGTCGGGAGCAGGGTCCAAGCTACCGGTGGTTAGGGCTGCAGAGACAGGAACCTCCTCACAATGCGAGCCGTATCAAGGAGTACTGCCTTCTGAATCAGGCCCTTGATCCAACCGCCTAACGAGAGCCTCGAGAGATGTTGGTCGAGGCTTTCGGCTATCAGGCCATTGGCCATTACGACAATCGGCACAATGAAAGCCGAGCTCACATTCCACATGTCGACAACCTCGTGTGCTAAGTCGAGATATTTTATTTGTTTCTCTTTCTTAGCTTTCACGAGGTTCACGTCATGTGGGATGGTAACATCGACTATCATTGCGCGGCGCGCTAATCGCTAGTCTATCACTACGATATCAGGTTTATTGGCAACAATAGTCCTGTCAGTAATGATAGACCGATCCCAGTACAACGTGACATGGTCATTTTCGAGAACTGGGTCGGGCACATACTTGTAGTACGGTACCTCAGAGTCCACAAGTTTATATTTCAACGCAAGTTGCTGGTGAATAATCCTGGCCACTTGATTATGCCTGTGCAAGTACTCGCCGTTAGCTAGACGAGAACAACCAGAGATAATATGTCTGATGGACTCACCCGGACGGTGGCATGCCCGACACACGTCAACCGTCCCGTCCTTCATAATATGTCTCCGGTAGTTATTTGTCAGGATAACTTCGTCCATAATTGCACAGACGAAACCTTCAGTTTCCCCGAAAAGGTCACCAAAACGTAGCCAGGATACGGACGCTAAGAAATCTACACCGGGCTCATGAAGAGCCCGATAGAAGCGCCCGTGAAGCTCCTTGCTTTGCCATACCTCCTTGCGGTCTTCCGTAGTAAGCACCACAGGTTTGCGCCAGTTCTCTTTAGCCATGGAGAGCGGGGTGAGTCCTTTGTCCACTGCCACCACATCGCGGTGCATACCCACTTCGGCTTTAAAAAAATATTCTCTGAGATTCTAGAGGGTCTTCGCATTTAAAAAGCCTCGACCCCCGCACTTCCGCGGGATTTACAATCTCATCACCGATGATCGTGGGTGATGCATCCGGTTTGCGGTCAACAGTGTACGAACCCTCCTATCCAGGGCGTCAAGTTCGGTCTGAGTCCATTTGAGTATGCCGAAAGAGTACATCAGAACCGGCATGACCCAACCGTTGAAGGCGCGCACCTTGTTTCCGCCTGAAAGAAGACTAATTAATACTTTTTTCAGGCGACCAAAGAAGCGCTCCTTCAACGATTGCTTCATGTCAGCAACGTTGATGCCTAACGCTTCCGACATACCCAAATACTTATAGCTTTCAGATGAGGAGAGGGACCTGAGGTATATGGAATCCGAGAGTTGAATTCCCTCTGATTCCATAATCTCCCCTCGCTTTACATGCATGACTGCACATTTGTCCACACCAAATTCCATCCTGATGGTGTTACTGAAGGTTTCAGTTACCTTCAGTAGCTCCATCAGTCGCAATTCGTTGGGGGCAAAGAGTTTCAGATCATCCATGTAGAGGAGGTGAGATATGACCTGACCACCTCTCCTCAACCGATAGCCTAGACCTGAATCCTCTAGCAGTGTGCTTAGAGGGTTCAGGGCTAAGCAGAACCAAAGCGGATTCAAACTGTCGCCCTGAAATATTCCCCGTTTAATCCGTACAGGTTCATCATTCCCTTGGATCTGTCGACACCCCGGGTAGCGAAGAACTGTCCTCCATTGCCCCATACACGACTCAAGGAAGGTGCGTAGAGTTGCATCAATCTTGTACAACTCCAGCACCCTCATGAGCCACGTATGTGGCACCGAGTCGTAGGCCTTCTTATAGTCTATCCAGCATGTCGAGAGGTCCTTACGGGATCGACGAACCTGTTGGCTTATGGCCATGTCGATGAGGAGTAGCTCCTTAGTACCGCGGGACCCGTTCCTACATCCATTTTGAGAGGCGGACATTATTGAATTGTTGTCAATGTGTGTGTTTATTTTCACTCTCAAAATGGATGTAAGAAGTTTATAGACCGTCGACAAACATGTGATCGGTCTATAATTCTTCGGTTCCGCGGGACTACCTGACTTATGGAGCAGGTGGGTAACGCCTGTTGTTAGAAACTGCGGTAGCGACCCAGACTCTAAGGATGACTGGAATTGAGATGCCAGGCGAGCGTGTGAACTAATCATCCATTTTAACCAGAAGTTGTGCAGTCCGTCCGGTCCCGGTGATTTCCAATTCGGTAACGGACGGACTGCTGTGGCTACGTCTTGTGGAGAGATTAAAACAGCTTCCATTTCTGGTATAGTTTCACACACTCGCTCGACATCCTGTATCCAGTCAGCCTCAGCGTGACAGACGGGCACCGACCATATACTGCCCCAGAATGCGCTCGTGGTGGCATCATCCGGACGGCAAACGTCCGCCACATTTTGTTCAGGTCGCTCCCAAGCTCTATATATCCACCTCTCATCGCTCTGGAACATGCAATTCTGCGTGTATCGGTCCACCCGCCGCTTATACCGCCGAATTCGGCTCGCCCATGCACAGACTTTTTGCTTCAGGAAGTCGATACGCTCTGTGACACGGGACATGTATTCTGGAGGACTGATTCCTGTCCCCGAGAATGCCCGTCTCACAAAGCGCATCACTCGTGGTCGTGTATTGCCCTCCCTGAAGCTGTATAGTTTGCCGATGAGTACCCTGGCTCCATCGATACGGCGCTCGATCCTGCACTGCCAGGCTGGTACAGCTGGTTTTGGTCGAGTAGCTTTGTCATAGTTTGGGAACTTGACGTTAGCTAAACGAAATGCCGCAACAGCCGCGCAATACAGGATCGAGTGTGTATCAACGAGATCCTCGCTGCTCTCGAAAAAGTTTAAAGTTATTATTATTATTATTACCTCTGCCTTTTTCTTCAGGAGTATAGGCGTGATGTTATATTATAATGATGGTCTGGTAGTGTGAGTACTTTATGCGGCCTACCCAAATGTCCTTTCTTTAATATTGTTCGTCGAGTCGTTGAGCTCCTTAAGTTCTGAGTTGAGCTCCTCGGTTACTGACAAATGCTTGCACTGACTGGACAGGTCCTCTCAAATATGTCTGGTTCTTTCTTCATAAGATCATTTCAGACATTAATCTACATGGTCCGGAAAATGGCCTGACCAAGATTATGTCTGGACTTTGAGAGACTGCGACCTCTGAGTTTGTTTCGGCCTTTCTTCTCAGAGTAGTCAGATAGGAAACGCCGACCTTATCTAGCTTATTTTTTTTATATGACGTGTCAAAGTGATTCCGATATCCTATTTACAGAATAAACAATTTCATATCATTACATTTCATTGTTCCAACAATGTACAACGTCATATTGTATTCATTTGTGTAACGCATCCTAATCCAATGTATTATCTTCATCCAACGGGCCTGTTCGCTCGCAGCCATGATATTATTTCCCCGGAGACAAACACAGTTTATGTTCCCGTCACACGACCGTAAACCCTCGACCTATGAGCTGGTATTATAATCTGCAAGTTTGCATGGATTAACAGCCGTGTGACTTTTATTTTCTAAGTCTTACAGCATAACACTTTGTAAAAATCTCTTAGGTTGAGCCAAATCTATGAAACTTTTGGGAGATCAGATAACTGTTGTTCCGTTAGCTTTCTTGATGCACTTTCTTTTGAGATTATTTTACAGTGCAACGTGAACGTGTAGTGTATTGCCGATTTTGGTGTTTAAAATTCTGTAAATCCATATTTTTTACGGTCGCGAATTATAGTTAGATCAACAAACAACCTCATACTATCCTGCAAATTTCAAAAACACGTAAGAAAATTTGAATTTCGCGAGCTACCCGGAAGCTTTCGCCTTAACCCCTCCAAAAATAACAGATGTAATAGTTAATGTTATTCCTGATGGACACAATGTTTATGATCGTGTCAGAATCACTAGTAAAGTCGTAAATTCTGGACCAATCTGTTGCGCGGCACTGCAGCAGCTCCCTGGACCATTTTATGGTGTCCCGGTGTTACGGGGTAGTTCCTTTACGTTCCATTGCAGTAGTAATATTTTATTGTTACCATCTTTTACGTTTGTTTTGATTGATAAAGTCATTTGTAGAATATTGTTTTTACCAGACTTTATAGAGCTAGATTGTTATGAACAAGAATACATGCGAAACACTGAATCTATCAATAGATTTAGTGTTTCGCATGTATTCTTGAGCAAACTTGGTGACGTGATATTTTTACGCTCTTAATGTTAACTTAGGCATAATATATTTTAACAACTGTGGATTTCTTATTTTGTGAAGACAGTAAAAATAATTGTAGGTGAGTGTAAGGGTCAGTTCACAACGCGACGTGAAGCGGCGTGACGTTGCGCGCACTTTTTAACGATTATCGAACTTATTTTCTTCCCGAAAAGGTATTATTTCAGTGCGAGTGTTGACACGGTGTCAAAGTACGCTAAGATGAGCAGTACTGCGCAGCGCGTGTACCTTATTGTGTGGTAAATACATTCGATATTGTATCAGATTATAAAAAGTGCGCTTCGCGTCGCGTCTCGGTGTGAACTGACCCTAAGAGCAAGAGACTGACGAGTTGAAACAGGGTGTGCGGTCTAATCAGAAAAAAAAACAAAATATACCAAACGCTAAGTAATTTTGTCGCCTATTAACCGTATTAAACATCTTCCATCGAAAGTCCTTCGATCCTCTTGTAGCTAGATATGCCGAAATCGAATCAATGAAATCTAACTACGCAGGTGTACCCGTTGTCCCCCCTACAGACCACTTGCGCCACACGTGTAGGGGCAAAGGTCGCGAACGTCCATAATTGATGGCGGGTTCAGAATTTACAGCAGGCGCTCGAATAACCCAGTTCATTCAGAGTTTCTCAGAACTAAAGCCAAGGAAATAGTTCATTGTTCTGTTACCCGACTACGCGACAGCGAAGACAGGGTTATGTTTTTTACGGGTAGGTATGTCACGCGTATTTATCTATGTATGTGGTGATTCTTTGTACCCTCGAGGCATCCTAACGGCCGGATGGATTTTAATACATGATGTGTCTATAAATCGACTCGTAACTCGTCTAGCGCATACCCTCCTACACCCATCAGCTAAGTTTTGTTTAAATAAAATCAAAATGGCGGATTTTCATTGAAAAAATAGATGTAAAAAAAATAGTTACACACAAAACGGCTTTTTTTTGGGTACAAGAATGGAAGTAATATAATGCCCGCTAGAACAAATTGTTTACCAAAAAAAAAAAAACATTAGAGCCACAATAAATAAGAAGGTAAGTATATGATGCATAAACTCACGCCTCCTTCCCATAGGGGTAGGCAGAAAGTATAAAACACTGCCTGCCCTTTTTTACCGACTTCAAAAAAGGAGGAGGTACTACGTTCGAATGTTTTTTATTTTATTTTTTATTTATGTTCACCGATTACTCCGCCGTTTGTGAACCGATTTTAAAAATCCTTTTTTAGTTCGAAAGGGGTATACTTCCGAGATGGTCCCATATAAATTTTATTAAGTTTGCTTGCGTAGTTTTTGAGCTAGCTTCAATATTACGTATTTTTCCCACAGTCTATGTAGACGATATAATTATTAGACTCCTTCACTGTTATTTACATATCAGGTAGTAACTTGTGTGGGGTAGGTACCACCACTAAAAAGTGAAAAATAAATACTTTTTTTTTTTTTTTTAAAGTTTTTTTATTATTATTAAGCCTTTATTGCCAACACTTTTTTTACAATAAAAGAAGGAGAAAAAGCTGGAGAAGGCCTTCGTGTCTCAAAGACACGCCGACGCCCAATAACATACAAATTGTTAAAATATAATAATTTATATATTTTAATTATTATGCATACCCTTATCATCCTTTTATTTTTTGGGTTATATGATTTTCACAAAATTACATCATCAAAAGTTTTGCTCCAAAACGCCTTTCTCCAACAAAGGCTAACTGTAACCAGTACATCAATAACAGGCCCCGATGCGTCATTTACCATTCAAAGTCCAAACATAGTTTAAAACGGGCTGACGAAGATAAATTACCGTTTTTCCGGAGCTGACGTGACACACGGCCGCTGAGGTTGGTCAACTGTTTCATAATGAACGTTTATTTTTCATACCAGAGGGTCAATTTTAATCAATCTGCCTGCCTTTGCCCAACTATGTTGGGGTCGGCTGCCAGTCTAACCGAATGCAGCTGAATACCAGTATTTCACATGGAGCGACTGCCTATCTGACCTCTACAACCCAGTAACTGGGTAATACGATACCCCTTGGTTAGACTGGTTGTCAGACTTTCGTGCTTCTGACGACTCGTAACGACTGTCAAAGATCCACAAATGACAGCCGGGACCAACGGGTTAACGTGCTTTCCGAGGCACGGAGGAGTCTCGATATGGTCGAAAATGGTCACCCATCCACGGACCAACCCCGGCAAGCGTAGCTTAACGTGATGGATCGACCCAAGCGGCTGTTATTACTTAGCCACGAGCTCCTCCAGAGGGTCAATTTTAATCTCAGTCTCAATCTGTTAAAAATGCAATTTTACCTACATTTTTGATCAGTTTTTGACATTGATTGTCGCTGAGGTGAGATTGCAACTTGTATTTGAACGTTTCTCAGCACGAGAATTGGTCTCCAGTCTGTAATGATCAAAGCTGTAGGTGTCCATATTTTATAGGGAATCAGAGACGTTGGAAGGTATGACCACAATTACCATATAATCATTACCACCGTCAGTAAAAGTTTGCTTTAAAGTATCGGACTGGTTAAGTAGGTATGAACCTAATTATAGCGAATAGACAAAATCTAAATCGGAGCTCGTGGCTAAGTAATAACAGCCACACGGGTTGATCCATCAGATTAAGCAGCGCTTGCCGGGGTTGGTCCACGGATGGGTGACCATCTTTACATATCGAGACTCCTCCGTGCCTTGGAAAGCACCTTAAGCCGTTAGTCCCGGCTGTCATTCGTGGATCTTAGACAGTCGTTACGGGTCATCAGAAGCTCAAAAATCTAACAACCAGTCTTACCAAGGGGTTTTGTATTACCCAGTTACTGGGTTGTGGAGGCCAGATAGGCAGTTGCTCCATGTAAAATACTGGTATTCAGCTGCATCCGGTTAGACTGGAAGCCGACCCCAACATAGTTGGGAAAAGGCTAGGCAGATTGAAACAACATCTAAGTCGGCTCTTATTCGGCTTTTATAATTTAACACCGAAGGCGGTTCTTCTCGATATAGTGCGTATTGTGAGGAGGATCACCAAGAGCCTTTACCGTGAATTCTGAGCATAAAAAACATTTTTGCTTATATGCCCAGAATTTCAAAGTATTATGAGAAATCGAGGTAAAGTAGCCTTCGGCCAAAAAACGCTAAGTAACTACTACGCTAAAGTAAAACGCTACAGTGTTTTTTAAACCTTTGACTCATAAAAAAACTAGGTTCCTTATTAATTACGTTATGTTAGGTGTTTAAAACAACATTTTCACAATAAATACTAACAAACAAGATTACGACAGACTATTTAACATAATATTTGTAAATACGCTCGCAGAATGCTCTTAGCTAATCCGATTTTGTTCAGCGCCACAGCTCTCGCTGCGGGTGCGCTACAACGCAGTTCTTTTTACTAGAAATCTGCAACAAAAAATCACTTACCTACCTAGCTTTGTGGTGAGTGGAAGTAAAAGAGGAAATAGATTTATTGGGAAAGATAGATAGACTAGAGGGAAAGAAAGAAAAATGGTTTACAAACAAAACGCACATTATACAAAAAATATTATAATACCACTGGTATTCAAAAAATACTTCAAATTAGATCATGAAACTTTGCATAATAACTGAACTAACTACAAAGCTGGTCTCATGTTTTTTTTTAATTTTTATAACCATTATTTTCAACGTAAAAAGCAATTACCTTAACTATTCGAGGCTTGAGAGCCGCCAGCACCCCACTCCGTCTCGCTCTCACTCAGGCCGCATGTATTATAGTGCGAGCGAGATACAATTTGAGGTAGGGTACGGCCTTAAGACGCAGATATTATATGCCAATGGCTTTGAGTTGGCTAGCGTGTTCTGTGCTGAGCTCACGCAACGCGTTGTACGAGTATGTCCAGCCAGTAATAGGACTCGCTCATCAAGGAGCGCTGTCCCAAATTACACGCATTATTAAGGGCCTAACCACCCTCAAATTGCTTACCATTATCCTCCGTTATGCCGAAAATACTGCAGCATTCATTTTGAAATAAATATAAATGTTAACGTGGATTGATGCTAGGTCCTATGTATGACGAAAACGCGATTACATAAAAATTTCTCGATACAAAAAAATTCCAAAGTTGCCTCTAAACCGAACTAGATACTAGGTAAGTATTTTAATTAAACACGCACTTAAACTTAAAGATATATGTAATTAAATTATCTTTAAAATATCCAGCCTATGTCCAGCAGTGGACTGCGATAGGCTGAGTTGATTGATCTTTAAAATGGTGAAGATTTCAGAAAAATACGCTTGATAGTTTGATAGAGAATATTTGCGTAATTCTCAGTTTTTATCCGATAAACATATTTTTACAAATTAATTACACTATATAATCTAAACTTAATCTAAAACATTTATTAAGAAAATACTCTAATTTTTAAATTGTTTAGACGTAATTTTCAGTATAATTTTATTGAAAATCGGTTATCGTCGCCTTAATAAGAATTAAAAAATCTTCCTAAAACCGCCACAGCAGCGTGTCACGCCACCGCGAATTAATGTCGACGTAATTACTGGCGAGCAAACGAACAATATTGAATTGTGAACAGATCCCAATCACTGGACATCGGTGATCGCTCATACAAACCCACGAATAACAGTGAACAACCATCACGAGCCTTCATACGATCAGCGAATTTATGTACACTTTTTATATCGTTTAATTAAAATGCGCGTAAAATAAATATAATTGCGCGGAAAATTTTTGTTGCGCGATATATTATTTGTGTGACATCATCTGCCTAGCCTTTTCCCAACTATGTTGGGGTCGGCTTCCAGTCTAACCGGTTGCAGCTGAATACCTGTATTTAACATGACGCGACTGCTTAACTGTCCTCAACAATCCAGTAATTGGGTAACACGATAGGTATATCCCTTGGTAAGACTGGTTGTCAGACTTTCGGGCTTCTGAAGATCCGTAACGACTGTCAAAGATCTACAAATGACGGCCGGGACGCTGCTTAACTTGCTTTCCGAGGCACGGAGGGGTCTTGGTATGTAAAGATGGTCACACATCCACGGACCAACCGCGGCAAGCGTAACTTAACCTGATTGATCGACCCGTGCGGCTGTTATTTCTTAGCCACAAGCCCCTCATATTATTATATTATTTGTGTGACGTCATATTTGTAGATTCTTAAGAGGCGTTACAGTCACCACAAAAAAACGACCTGTATATCGAAAAAATCTTATTAAGTGGGTTAAAAGATGTTAATAATTGTATTTGTACATTAATGTGTATTAATAATTGTTGTTTATTAAACCGTGATCTGTGATCTCTCGCATGATTAACCGTCAAACGATTATCAGAATTTACACATTTGACATGATTTCTACATTTGACTGAATAACGAGGTAAAACGGGGTCCTTTTGAAGCAAGACTATTGAGTATTGTAGGTATTCCAAAGTATTGGTAGGTAACTCTAACGATTCATCGATTCGATTTAGGTACAATATTACCCTTTTTTGTTCTTTTTAAGGCTATACCCTACCTCAGATTTTATCTCGCTCGCACCATACTACTCGCAACCTGAGTGAGACCGAGACGGAGTGGGGCGCTAGCGGCTCTCAAGCGTCGAAACGTTTAATTAAAGAGTAATTAAAAAAAAAAGAAAACATAAGACCTGCTTTATAGATAGTTCAGTTATTATGCAAAGTTTCATGATCTAATTTGAAGTATTTTTTGAGTTCTGTTTAGAGGTAACTTTGGATTTTTTTTTTATAGAGAAAATTTTATGTAATCGTGTTTTCGCCAAACATAAGAACTAGCATCAATCCTCAACTTTAACATAATTATATTTATTTCAAAATTAATGCTATTTAATTAATGGTATTTTCGGCATAACGGAGGATCATGCTAAGCAATTTGAGGTAGGGTGCGCCCTTAAGTAAAACTCGGCCTCACCTGAATAAAAGCGGTCACAGCTGCCTATGGGCTTCTGCAATACCATAGGCATTACCATCTCAGAGGCAAAATTAAAATGTCTCATGTGCCTGTAATTACCACATGTAATTAGCCCCTAGTGGGATTTATATAATACTAACTGATGCCCGCGGCTTCGCCCGCGTGGATGTCGGTTATTATATACTAAAACCTTCCTCGAGAACCACTCTATCCATTGGTGAAAACAGCATGAAAATCGGTGCAGTAGTTTTTGAGCTTATCGCGAACAGGACGACAGACAGACGCGGCGGAGGACTTTGTTTTATAATATGTTAGGATAAGGATATCCGTGGCATCACAGCAGGCCCTATCAGAATACCAGCGCTGCGCTATTTATTTTCAGATATCGCAGCATTATGTTGAGCTTTTTGGCCTCTCCAAGGTCGAGATTTTGTTTACCGTTTATTTAAAAAAATATGTTAATTTTGTTATTTTTGTTGCTTTATGCTCCTTTAAAACAGGCAGACTGGGACTGCTGAAAAAGTGAAGACTTAAAACTATGAAAAAAGCGTGATTAAAAAACAAAATTGCGATCCCATAACATGTTCCCGTACCAAAAATCGCTCAACGAACAAGAAGTTTTCACTTCAAATAACAAACATACAAAAAGACGAATTGAGAACCTCCTCCTTTTTGAAGAAGTCGGCTAAAATAATTAAAATTAATAGTACGCTTATAGTAGGCGTATCCTATAATCCCGTATTTACGCGATCAAGAAATAGTAACTTAGATTAATGGTTCCATAACGTAATAGGTTTTTACTGAGGCTCTCTCGGCCTTTGTTTTTGCATGTTTTCGCGAGTAAAGTTATACTTTATGGGTTTATGATGACAAACAGACGCCAACTGTTTTTCCTTTGACCTTGATCAACTAATTTCTATTTAATGTCAGCTTTTTGTCTCGACTTGTATATGGATTCGTAGTTTTGTTTTCATTTGCTAATCATTTATAGGTATTAGTTAATTTTTCGTTACATTGAAGTTGTACAAAACAAAAAAATCAAAAGTCATTAATTCAAATTGGGCTAAGAATCAGCAGTTTTTGAACTTCAAAATTACATAAGACAGTTCCACAAAACGTCCGCCCTTCACCATTTACTACAACTTTAGCTGGGAAAAATAAATGGCGCAACAAACTCCCCAGCATCAACATCCAGAGTTATGTCATAAAAATTAACATACATAAATTAAGATTCGTTTATTTATTTTTATGACGTCACGCAAGTCACACACCTTCAAATACAAAATGCAAAAAATAGAAAGAAAGAAAGAAAATACGTTTATTTGCGGTAAATATGACGCAAAAAACAAAAAAAGAAAATAACCACAAAGTAAAAATAAAAAAGGTTGGGGGAAACATGCGTCACATCCACGCAAAACGGCTATCGCTCAGCATTATGCTGCGACCCTATGCAAGACAGCCCCAGCGCTGGTTTTCAGCGACAGCAGGCGCTGACGTAATGACGTCGATCGGTGCGGCAAACCATTATCAGAACGCTGTACCGGTACAGCGTACTGTAATAAAAAATAAAATATATTATATTATTATCTAATAGTATAAAAAAATATATATATATAAAAATAAAAATGAATAAAAGAAATGGGTAAACGAGAATATCATCCTCCGTGTTGCGTTTTGTGTAGTGGCAACATTTTGAAGCGTCCTCTTTGACGTACATACACCCAACATGCACCAAACCAAAGAGTTATGAATATGATGTAATATATTACAAAATGGCCAGTGATGTAATGTATTATTGTGAAAGTTATGTGTCAGTAATTTAAAATACTGATTACCACGCGCTACCGACCCTTACCTAAACTCAAACTCAAACTCAAAGCATTTATTTCAAATAAACCAATTACAGGCACTTTTAAATTGTCAAGGGGTCAGTCAGATAGATGAAGCTAGTTGCCTATTCCAAAGCGTAGTAGGTTCCTATGGAAAAGAACGGGCAAGAAACTCCACGGACACTCTTTTTAAATCAGAATATTGTTACAATACCTAGGCAGTCCAGAAATTAACTAAAACAATTAATTAAATTCTAGGTAACAAAGTTCTGATTTCCTAAAATTAATTAGAACTCTCTTCAGGATATTCTGAAGTAGCTAGAGGCACTTCAGAATATCCAACAAAATGTATAAGTATGAAACAGTTCGAGGAAGCCATCAATTTGGAACAACATCAACTTATTGACGCAAACTGCTTGTGATGCGACCATCAATAACTTGGAGTAAAGTACATTAATCACCAAGTTTTCAAGAATACGAGTATTCGACAGTTTGTTTAACAAGGCCTGCATCCTAACCGTATTTTATGTACCTACCTACCTGGGCGCTCATATTGAGAAAGGCGCAGACCGCATTAGGAACTCTACAGGGCGTTAGGGATTTTTTTTTAAATATAATATAAATATATTTTTTTAAATAATGAATATATATTTTTTTTAATACATAGGTAATTTATATATTTTGTATTTTGTTTACTTATTGTATTGTATTTTATGTTTCTTTCAAGTTTTATTTTTATTTTATTACTATGTGGTCTTGTGGCAAATGCTGTGTATACCTATAATAGGCATTCATACCAGTATATTTTTATCTTACTGTTCCCATTTAATTGTTTTTGTATGTACTGCTGTTGGTGTACCAAATAAATAAATAAAATAAAATTACAGGTTTTATAATATTTTAGTTTTTTTTTTCTGGTATTATTAGTGCAGTACCTATGTGCCCCGTACAGGGTTTTTATTACACGCTGTAGTTAGATGCGAGCAGTTTTAAATGATACGATCTCCACCAATCTTTCTCTCAACTAAACCAATAAAAAAGAACTGGACAGAACCGCCCATAAATCACCAACTTGGTAAGAAACTCTCAACTAATATCGAGTACCAATGGAAAGTTAAAATGTATAACTTTACGTTTCTTTTAACATCGTAAAACTTTTAATAAAGTAGGTCGAACCGATATTGGTTCAAGTAAGATGAAATGCTTAGTAATCCTTAAGCGAAGGATGGATGAGGACGGAAAACAAAATTTAATTATGTTTTTTGTTACTGTGTTATCTGTTTAGGGTGTACCAAATCGAATATCAATTGATCGACCACTATAAATCGAACGTCTAAATACTCGAACGTTCATAATATCGAATGGTTAATAAATCGAACATTCAATACATCATACACTCAATACATCGAGTGTTCAAAACATCGATTGTTTATTGGATCGAGCGTTTAACGCACCGCATATTCATTCTATCGAAATATCGATATACTGATTTATAAAGCCATCCGTTTGGGGTCTTGAAGTTGAACTTTAGTTGAAGTTGACTTGAAACAGGCACATTCCATAAAATTCTGTCTCAACTAAATGGTGATGATGCGAAGAGTCAGGAGAGTCAGGTTCATCGCCCAAATGTAATCCGTAACAGCGTGTATTTAGGGTACAATGGGACTGTCATACTCATTGACGATATAAAAGTCCCTTATTAAATAAATCATAAAAAAATAAAAGATTACAAGTATCTAAACAAGAGTACAAGTATCTAGTAAGAGCTCGTGGCTACGTTATAACAGCCGTACGGATCCATCCATCAGGTTAAGCTACGCTTGCCAGGGTTGCTCCGTGGATGGGTGACCATCTTTACATACCGAAACTCCTCCGTGCTTCGGAAAGCACGTTAAGCCGTTTGTCCCATCTGTCATTTGTGGATCTTTGACAGTCGTTACGGGTCGTCAGAAGCCCAAAGTCTTACAACCAGTCTTACCAAGGGGTATCGTATTACCTAGTTATTGGGTAATGGCAGTCGCTCCATATAAAATACTGGTATTCAGCTGCATCCGGTTAGACTGAAAGCCGACCCCAACATAGTTAGGAAAAGGCTCGGAAGAATGAAGATTGTACATCTGCCAACCTGCGCTAGGCTCACGTGGCGGATTACTGCCCATCGTAGATGATGAAAGATGGTCACCCATCCACGGACCAACCCTGGCCAGCGTAGCTTAACCTGATGGAAAGAACCGTTACTACTTACCCACGAGCTCCTACCTATGTAACTATGTCTTTTAATATTCGGTTCTATGACAAACCGGTTTTCTCAGGCTTTCCTGCTCCGTTTTAAGAGCAGCGGTAAATGAAATAAATTGATACATAAAACAGCACGTAGATATAAAAACACAAGAAATTATCTCCCATCAGCTCAGGCCATTTGGTCCCGTATAGAATTCGCTACGTCCACTCAGCAATATCATGCTAATTGCGAAAAACGACCGCAAATTAAACATTTATGGAATCAAAGCTAAAAATGTGCATAAACTCCAGTTTTAATTCAATTAAGCTAATTGAATTTCTGGCCGGTTTTGCCTTCCTGAGTAATGTTCTTTGGAGCTAATGACAAAAATTCACATTAGGGTTTTAACTTTTAGTTCAAATGTCGGGTTACATAAGAACTAGCTGACGCCTGCGGCTTCGCCCGCGTGGATGTCCGTTATTATATATTAAAACCTTCCTCAAAGACCACTCTATCCATATTGGTGAAAACAGCATGAAAATCAGTGCAGTCGTTTTTGAGTTTATCGCGGACAGAGCGACAGAAAGACAAGACAGACGTGGCGGAAGACTTTGTTTTATAATAATGTAGTGATGTCGAGTTACATAATATTTTGGATAATAACTAGTGTTGGTCAAACCCAAAACTCCGGGCTGCTAATGAGAAATTCCAGATGGAAAAATCCAATATAACTTTGCCTGACCCGGGGATCGGACCCAGGACCTTGCAGTAGCTCTTTCGCCCATTAGACCCACGAAGCAGTCATGGGAAGGGCGATTCTATTTATAATTCGGATTCCATATACTACGCCAAATGACGAAAGAATGACATAAGCCGGAACACCCACTCCCATATGAATTTTGGGAAAAAGATGACTTATATTTTGACTTTGACAACATTAAGGGCGGGTAGGAAGCAAAATTGCCTGTCTTCAATTTGATTTTTCATGAAATTGATAAGACTTAGGTATAAAATAAAAATAGTATGAGTAACTACATGATATTTCCAAACTTTTTGTGGAACAGAAACACAAAATATTAAAATTTTCTCGATAAAAAAATATCACGAAGTTACCTCTAATTTTCACGTATTTTCGATTAATTTGTACTTAAAATGCTAATGCCTATTATGATAAAAATTAGATGATTATATGTATTAAAACAAGGCAAAAAAAAATTGTGTAGGCTTTTTTTTTTATTCCTTTTATTTTTGGTTTTATTACGAATCAAAGCTTGTAGGACTTACGACGTTCTTAGTTCGTGGAAGAAGCCATCTTCCGTCGCACATTACGGGAACTTCAAGCATATTTTTGTTCCACAAATCAGACGGCGTTGCTCTGTTGAGACGAGAGGACTACGCTCAAATTTTTAGCTGCGCTGAGATATTATTTATTTTCGTAAATAATATTTTCGTAATTTATCACATTCCACAAAAGAAACTGAGACAGAAAACATGAAAAAAACACTAAAACCACTTCCAAAACGAATATTACAAGTGTTATTGATTGATAAATAAATAAATACCGAGTCTAAATAAACATATAAAATTCAATGTTGATATTTGAAAACTCAAGATGACATACATTTTATTTGACAGATTTTTGACTGGTATAGTAGCACGGAGTATAGAAAGAAGTAGGTAAAACTAGCGCCATTGCTCTGTATTGCGGTGAATTTTCTTGCGGAGAAAATTTACAACACAGCCAACGAGCCCATTCCACGTTCATTTGAAAGTTCGCGCTGGAGATTAAATCTTATTGCTATTTACTCGGGATCCAAATTCGTTTACTCCCACTTTTTTTGACAAACTTCTTGTAAGGTGACCCTTAGACGAACAATTGGAGCGACTGACCGCCCCTAAATAAAACTTGTTTAGAATAATACCTTTATTCTTCGGTTATTGGTATAACGAACGAACTCGAACAGATTCCGTATGACTCCGGATTTTTAATTTGTCTGTCCGTGATGTCTTGTTTATATCTCTTTAGTTGACTTTTTTGTCGTAGTTGGGTTTTAGTTTTTACCTGACTACGGCGAAACAAAAAGGAGGGTTAAGATTTTGACCGGTTTCTATGTATTTATCTATGTCTGTTCCCACATATTATCTTCTAAAAGACTCATCACAATTTGACAAATGAGGTATCGTTGGAAGCTTCTTGATTGTCCGCTGGTCATAGGCTATATGAAGACACATTAAATTGAAAATGGCGCCCTCTAGGTGACATATCATGAACAACAAAAAATATTTTTTAATCATACCATGTTGGGTATCAAATGAAAGGTAGCACATTTCAAAAATATATATTATAACCCCAAAAAAAACCGCGACAATCAAGACGTATATTGCCATATGTTTATGTTAACGCGTGGGATGATAACTGCCGCTTCACGCGCCGCCGCACCATAAACAGAAAAAACGTCAGACGCGCAGCGTGACGCCACACTGCACGCGACGCGCCACGCCCCGCGTCTCCGTAAATGAGGCCTAAAGTTATAATGCAACTTGGCATGTTTTCAAAGCTACAATTTCAACAGTTACAAAGAGGGACCATACTAAACTTTCTACTAAGGGACTAGTTATAACAAGCGCCCGAGACTCGCCCGGGCGCTCAATAAAATTGTATGAATTCCTATGTAACGAATTATATCAAGCGCTGCAGTCTAAGCGAGCGTCCATGCCGGGCGCCGTTAGGCCTGCACATGTCGCAACTTGCCACTCTCAACTTGCATCTCCGTTGTGCGATTTACAAATAAGACTGGGAGAAGGTATGCCGCGGGCATTGCTGCTGCGTGCGCCGCCGTGATGAAACGCCGCGTGTGCCGCGGCTATGCCATTCGCGGGCTCCGCCGCAAAAAACACTCCATTTCAAACAAACGCGTGTAAAATCGTCTCCGTAAACGCACTCATTTAACGCCATATGTTTGAATTCAGTGCGAGCCGCGCCGCCCAAAGCCACGCGCGAATCCTCGCATCTCCGTAAATGAAGCCTAACCGTGCCCTTGACGCTTGGACGCGAGTTCCTTTTTCACTATTTTTCCTTGTCATTTTCTCCGCATTACTAATAAACTTAAAAGAAACAGTTCAAAAGTTACAACAAAATGTGGAAATCTTGTTGCGTTTGACGAGCGTCCAAAACGCGCCGGGCGCGCGCCCAAAACACAACGCAGGTACTGAGCGCGTACCTCGGGCCCTTGTTATAATTAGTCCCTTTGGTACTTTGGCACCTATTTACATAGATGAATAGATGTCAATTCTTTTAGTGGTGAAGCCGACAATCCTACATTTATTTCTTTTGTACAGAACTCGGCCTCTTTTTCACATGCTTCAAATGTTTTCGAAGGGGATTGTTCGCGTTTCGCGCAAGGTTTTCATGACACATGCCATATTCGTTGCACAATACAGTGCAAAATTCATTATACGAATATTATTTTTTACTTGGGTATCACTTTGCACGATCCTCCAAAGAGATAAATCCACGATATAGCATTATATTTATTACTTGGTAACACAGTTTTCCACAAAGACGTCATTAGGTACAAATTGTACAAGGTCCTAAATAAAATTTGGTAACGTTTTTAATTTGAACTTTTTCACGTCAACATTGAGTTTCTAGTTCCAAAACATGAACATGATCTATAGTTCTGAATTCAAGCTTAGCGTATCGTATAAGCAAAATAAACTACAGAAGATTGAAATTCGAATTCTATAAACGCCAGACGAAAAGTTTCTGCTGGCGGGAAGGCATTGTGTTTTGTTTTCGTCGTGTTTAATGAGAGGGGTAGGTAAGGGTTGCGCGGGTGAAATATGTTTTTTTGCTGTCAAACTACTCCCCCTTAAGAGTCCTTTTGCAGTGGTGGCCCAGTGGTACCGGCTCCGACTTACGGGTTCGTTGTAAGTCTTGGGTTCCAGGGGAACCCAGCCAGGCTCTGTACTTTGTGTAAACAATTTCATCACCACTGCTCTCAAAACAGTGAAGAGAAAACATCGTGAGGAAACCGGCATGTCCTAGAACCAAAAATTCGAAGACATGTGACATCTACCAACCCGCACTGGGCCTGCGTGGTAGATTACAGCCCACTCCCTCTCCTTGAAGAGAGGAGGCCTGTGTCCCAGCAGTGGGCACATTTTATGCTGATTATGTACCTATGTATGTACGACTTCTTTTCCTTATTAATGACGACTCAAACAAGTTCCATACAAAAACCATACTAATGTAACATTCCTTAGTTACTAATATAACTTGTAACATTTCTCGCCCTCATTCCCCTCCCCACTAATTGCGCCCCCAACCGGAATCGGTATCATTTGACATTTCTCCCTCGCCCGGCTCAACGGTAGAAATGGACGAAGGCATATCGAAGTGATTAATAGCTTGGTTAATTCCCGGGGTGTTATCATTACTCCCTTTTCATTTAGGGATGGATTCTACGTTTCATCTTTGTGGAATATTTATGCTCCTTAACCTGGATTAAATTCAGCAATTCGAATCTTCGAGCTGCGACTTGAAGTTCGAAGAATGGGTAGGTAATAGTTAATTAGAGAAATCCTAACTTAAATATTATAAATGCGAAAGTGATTTTGATTGTTTGTTACGCTTTCACGCTAAAACAGCTGAAGAGATTTGGATGAAATTTGGCACATAGGTAGACCATGACCTAGAGCATGACAAAGTATACTTTTTACCCCGATATTTCCAAGGGATCGAGACTTATGCGGTTGAAACCGCGGGGTGCAGCTAGTTGTTTCGTAAATCAAAATAAAAACGCCTCTTTTTTTTACATGAAATCTGTACACTTGCCACCGGATTTAGCAAAGAACCCGTGGAAAGCATGAGTATGGATCCAATGCTACAATTCGTTTCAAAATGAAAATTATATTTTGACTGCTCCATTTATAATTATTTTTACCTTTTGTGGTACAGTAATCTTATTGTAGGTGCATCGTCTTCACATATAATTATATAATTCGTGTAATAAGTGCACCGTATACAAAATATTGTAAAACATTTTTCAAAGAGTAACGTTTCTTGTTGCCCATTCTTCTCCATACAAAAACTACCTTTTGGAATCAGTTCTATTTCTTTAATTTTGACGTTCAAAAGTGCCTTTTATATGCCTATTTGAAATAAATTATTTGACTTTGACTTTGACAAAAGTCATTCGGTTGAGAATCAGCACTTTTTCAACGTCAAAATTACAAAACGTCGCCGTTTTAAGAACTTTAAAGCCTGAGAAGCAAAGTCACTAAAGACACAATATAATATAAACTATGCTAAAGAGCTCACGAAGAGGTAAAACCAGCCGAAGAAGCACGAAAAAAAATCGACTTACTAAATAATTCTTACGTTCGCGACTTCCGAAAACCCATTCAAAAAGATGTAAATGTAAATATTTTCCTGTGGATTAAAAGGAAAATATTTACCTTGAATTTATTAAACATCTTTTACTTACATTTCCTTTCTACGGAAAAATAGGTAAGGCTTTGATACCCACAAAAATTACTAATGGCGAAAATGGATCATTTCACTCGCTAGGATATTATATTGTAATATTGTAAGTAATAATATATCTTGGATTTCAGAGGTAAAATACCGGGATTCCTGATTTATAATATTATCGGTGAATTATATATTGGTTTCTTGTCAGTTTGGCGGTATATTTGCTTTGTTGTGAGATGGATGAAGTATGTATTATCCTTAATATATCTACAGCTACAAAGAATAGTAGCTTTTCATAAGAAAAAAATAGGGTGCGTTTCTACTGGAGCGGAGACGAGCGATGCTGAGCGGAGACGGGCAGGAATTGTCCAATCACAGACGAGATGCGACATGTGATGAGGATTTTAATAATTGTGATAGGAAGCCCGGGCCGCGATAACGTTTTAATATACGTAAACAAAAACAAAACAAGATCACAAAATTGAATCTTCTGTCATTAAAGCAATTTTTCTTTTTTACCCGACTACGGCGAAGAAAAAAGGAGGGTTATGATTTGAACCGGTATGTATGTATGAATGTATGTATGTTCATCTGTTCCCTCCTATCTTCTAAATAAACTTATTACAATTTGACAAATGAGGTATCGTTGGAAGCGTCTTGATTGTCCGCTGGTTATAGGCTATGTGACGTCACATTAAATATGACGCCCTCTGGAGGACATAAAGACATGAAGTAAAAAACCGGCCAAGTGCGAGTCGCACGAAGGGTTCCGTACCATTATCTATAAAAACGGCAAAAAAATCACGTTTGTTGTATGGGAGCCCCCCTTAAATATTTGTTTTATTTTAATTTAATTATTTTGTTTTTAAATTGAATATGTAACTAAATATTCTGCGAATATTTCAAGCATCTACCTGTTGTCATTTTCAATATCGAGCAAAAACGAGCAAAAAAATCACGTTTGTTGTATGGGAGCCCACTTAAATATTTATTTTATTTTTGTTTTTAGTATTTGTTGTTATAGCGGCAATAGATATACATCATCTGTGAAAATTTCAAGTATCTAGATATCACGGTTCATGAGATACAGCCTGGTCACAGACGGACGGACGGACGGACAGACAGACAGACAGACAGCGGAGCCTTAGTAATAGGGTCCCGTTTTACCCTTTAACCTAAAAACGGTATCAAATGTAAAGTCGGGTATCAAATGAAAGGGCTTAGATAGCACATTACACATTAAAAAAATATATATAACCCCTAAAGTATAATTAAATATATAATATAAAATTATAGTCGTACTTGGGTTGTGGTTTTGATTACTTAATTTTTTTTGCTATTCTTTTTAGTAATCATTATAAGGCCTTTGTTCATCACAATTATTTAAAAGATAACTTCGATCAATAATTAGAAATATAGCCATTAGATTCACTGAAAAAAACTTAATGCTGCAAAAAAGAGGAAGGAATCATAAAAAATCATTAAAAAACGTAGCATGCAATGATTCTTCTTCATTATACAAACCCGGAAAAAAAAAGAAAATTTAACGAAGAGAAATTATGATCTGATTTATATTTTATTGAACCTTCCATAATAATACTAATGGCCAATCCTCGTTTCCGTAGAAAATATGCCAATTACAAAATTTATTTTCTCCACCTGACCCATTGCATAACGACATTCGAAAATCAAACTTATTTCCCTTGATATAAGAGGCATTTTCTAATGGATGTATAAAGTTGTTCGTTAAAGGACTACAGGAAAATGGCTCCGATTTTTTTTAATATTTGAACTTATTGTTATTGCAGATCTATACAGAATGATTAGACGCGACCAAAAATTTTACTCAACTGTCTGAAGAAGCATAAAATTATCCATTTTGGTAAATGATAATGATAAATGATTTCCTGAAAGTAAGGTTGTACAAACACTTTTAAACGTCAATCATATATATATATTATCATATATATAAAAAAACTAAATGAGGGTGTTTGCTATCCCACTACTCTGAGAAGAAAGACTGAAACAAACTCAGAAGTCTATTTTAAAGTCCAGAAATAACCATGGTCAGACCATGTAGATTGGTGTCTGAAATGGTCTTTTCAGGAAAGACCCACACATATTATTTGAGTGGACCTGTCGAGTCAGTGCACGCATTTGTCAGTAATCGTGAAGCTCAACTCAGAACTTAAGGAGCTCAACGATTCTACGAACAATATCAAAGAAAGGACATTTTGGAAGGCCGCAAAAATAATTATCAGATGCTTAATGAACGATATTATGTAACGAGGAAATACAAAATGTAGAATTGGGGATATAGAATGTATTGTTAGCAATAACAAGCTCAAGATGAAGAAGCTACGAGGGTCATGCCAAAAGAATTTAGATATTCTTTACTAATTTGTTTGACACTGGCAATTTATTCACTATCTTATAGGCTGGTTATTTATTGACATATTTGAAACAGTTTGTCCTCGAACAGTAATATTAGCTTGGTGTGACTAGCAACCGCAGTCAGGAATCTGGCACCGTCTCGGGCACCACGAAAATGCGGTGCCCCACACGTCTGCCAGAACACTTGAATTTTTTAACAAAATTATCGTATCTATCCTCCCACACCCGCCATATTCCCCTGACCTAGCTCCTTGTGATTTTTACCTGTTTCCAAGAAACGAAGAAAAACTAACCTTTCCCAGGTTTGAAAGCAAAGAGAGCATGTTTGTAACACTTTCAAGCTAAAAGCTACCACTGAGATCACTCACTAAAACTCACTGAGCTACCATCTTTTATATCGCCTTAATTGTTAATTAGTTAATTGATTCAGGCGTGACTTGGCGGAAATCCATTATAAAATACAATAGACGCAGATATATTTAGTAACCTATCCCGCTTGACTATTCTTCAAGAGTCATAAAAAACCCTGTAAGAAATCGACACGTGTTTCACCTCTCAACGAGGCATCTTCAGGCAATTGCAAACCAGAACGCGACGTGTTACCACACCGAACGCTGAACGCAGAGTGAATCAAATCGCTCGACACCCCCAATTGTACCAAAGAAAAGAGTAAAAATCATCAGTAATTCAGTGTTCATGTACTTCAAAAGCAGGTGCTTCTACGAAGGCTTTTGTAAAAGAAGATGCGACACCTCTTTTGGCCAGCGTTGTCTAATTGCGATGGCAGCGCCACCTCGCTGCACTCAACGCCAAACGAAGCCCTTTGTGTCAAAGACAAAAGACTGCCAGGATTATAATGATTATAATGCTGTATGAAAGAATGCTTACAGCGGCTTTAAGGTATAAAATAAAGGTGTAGATCGATTTTCAGGATACGAGCTGGAACAAAAAGTACAGTTATTATGAGGTTATGAATGTGTTCGTGCCATCATCGGGTCAGTTTTAGCGATACCTACATAGTACTTTCAGGATACAGTACAAGACAAACACGGGAAAGCTTTTTTCCAAAATGATACAAAATTCACTGGGGAATAATAATAAATACTGTTAGTTAATTAATTCAGGCGTGGCTTTGCGGAAATCCATTAAAATACAATAGACGTAGATATATTTAATAACCTATGCCGCTTAACAATTCCTGTGAGAAACCGACACGTGTTTCACCTCTCAACGTGGCATCCTCAGGATGACAATTGACCAGTCGCGAACCCGAACACGACGTATTGCCACACCGAGCGCTGGTTGTTCTGTGCGTCCAGCGCTCGGCGTGGCAATACGTCGTGTTCGGCACCTCGTTGTGAGGTGAAACACGTGTCAATTTCTAACAGGGTTTTTTATGACTCTTCAAAAATAGTTAAGTAGAATAGGTTACTAAATATAACTACGTCTATTGTATTTTTTAATCAATTCTGTTTTAAATTCCATAGTACGGCTAGATCAATTCCAACCACTAAATAACCTCAGACAAATAAATACTAGAATTTACGCAGTCGAGTTGATATCCAATCATATCAAACTGTACTCATATTTTACCGAAAACACATTCAGAGTATATTCATAACCAATTTTCCTGAAATTGAAAGCACTCAATGACAGGCGAACTAATGTCAAGCGGCGTATAATTTGAAAGCCACTTTAGTAGAAAAATAAAACTGGTGAAGTGCGAGTCGTACTCGCACAGGTTGGGGTTCAGTACCACTAAAACTAACTAGACAAGAGGTGGTGACTAGGAACCATAACCAATAAGAATTTTAACTAGCCTTAATAACATATTAACCTCAGTATCGGAGTATAAAACTATATTTCTGGTAGGTGACATTAACATTAATATAAGCCCTACAAATAATGATCCACATTACAATCAGTATATGAACTTAACAGCATCACATGGACTATTACCTGCTTACACATCCCCTACTAGAGAAAAAAACTGTTTAGACCACCCCATGATCAAAATTAAAAACACAGTAGCTTCCATTATATTAGAAACTCACATTACAGATCATGCACCAATACTTACTTGTGTTAAAAATTACTCGAGTTCACAAGTATCCCTAAGGTTGTTACAAAAATTGATCAAAGTAAAATAGCCACAGATATAGGCAAAGCGGATTTTAGTCCCGTCATGTTAACTGACAATCCAAACGAGGCTACAGAACGGTTAATAAATACAATTACCTCTATTATCCAAAACAACACTAAAATTATTCATGTTCCCTCTAAGTTGAGAGTTATTAAGCCATGGATCACACAGGGTCTATTGAGATGTATCCGAAATAGGGATATTATGCATAGTGACCATAATAAATCACCGGATAATTATAATCTTAAAATCACTTACATCCGGTACCGTCACTTTTGTAATAAACTCCTAAGCAGACTAAAAACAGAATATGAGAAAAATGAATTAATTAAAGCAAAAAATAATCCCAAAGCGACTTGGAAAGTAATTAATGATATACTGAGTAAACAAAATTCTAAAACTCCTCCCACAGACCTGTTATCCACTTCTGGTGTCGACGACAAGAGCTCAGTTAATTTGGTAAATAATTTTTTCGCTAATATTGGCAAAAATCTCGCGGACAAACACACAAGTACACCCACTAATCATGTTCCCCATCTCCAAGACGAAGCACAATCAAACTCTCTCGTGCTCCTGACTCCTGATGAGGCTGAAGTAGAAAGAACTATAATGAATCTTCGTACTGACTTTGCCGCGGGTTGGGATGGAATTACAACCAGAATGATAAAGATGAGCAAACAGACCTTAGTCCCCCCAATTACATACATATGTGAACTATGTTTCTCGAAGGGTGTCTTTCCAAGGGTTTTAAAGAGAGCGGTTGTGCATCCAATACACAAGGGTGGAGACAGAGGCAGTGTAAATAATTACAGACCAATATCGGTACTTCCGGCTTTGTCAAAAATTTTAGAAAAGGTCCTTAACAATCGCCTCATCAACTTCATGGAAGCCCATAATATATTATCGGATAATCAATATGGCTTCCGCAGAGGAAAATCTTGTGAGGACGCTGTTGCTGCCTTTGTTGACAAAGCCGTTAGGATGCTTGATATAAAATATAAATGTCTGGGTATATTCTTGGACTTGTCTAAAGCATTTGACACTGTCTCTGTCCCTACTCTAATATTAAAATTGGAGAGGATAGGAGTGAGGGGTTCTGCACTTGCAATCTTTGAGAGCTACCTTTCTGAGCGGACACAATGTGTCAAAATTGGCACATATGTTAGTGAAGAATACATGTTGTCTTTTGGAGTTCCTCAGGGCTCCATTTTAGGACCCACTCTCTTTTTAATCTATGTAAACAGTCTTTGTAATCTGACCATCCCAAATAGTAACATATACACATACGTGGACGATACGGCTCTACTCGTATATGGTCTAGACTGGAAGGCAGTCCATGAGCGAGCTGAATCAGCTCTAGGCATCGTCATGGCATGGCTATCTGCAAACACCTTAACTTTAAATGTTGATAAGACAAACTTTATCCCTTTCTCAATTAAACAATCTTCGCAACCCGATGAGTCGTTTGCCATCAGGGCACATATCTGTAGTCAACAATTAGACCAATGCTCCTGCCTTCCCCTGACCAGAGCAACCAACGTCAGATACCTAGGCATCGTTATTGACTATCTTATGTCGTGGAGTATGCAGATGAAGGCGTTGTCTGGCAGAGTGAGGAAGCTTATCTCAATCTTTAAAAATCTACGATGTAGCGCAGATTTTGATACCCTGCGAATGGTATATTTCTCACTGTGCCAGTCAGTGCTATCGTTTGGTGTGACGGTTTGGGGTGGCGCTCCAAAAACAAACATTTTACAATTAGAAAGAGCGCAACGAGCTGTCCTTAAAGTTATGACGTTTAAACACTTTCGGTATAGCACTAAGCAATTGTATAAAGACTCTCAAGTCATGACCGTTAGACAGCTCTTTGTGCTCAATACCATTTTGCGCAAACATGTATCTTTGGAATATAGTAGCGATCATCTGGCAAAACAAAGATCAACTCATGTCTGTCCCATAGAAAGACATAGAACCAAATTTGCTGAAAGAAGTTTCCGAATTCTGGGAAGCCGCTTGTACAATGCAGTTAACAAACACTGTGGCATCTATAAAATGTAAAAAGTTAGTGAGTGAATGGATCATGACTCATACGTATGAGAAAACGGAAAACCTATTAGAAAAGCTACTCTAAAAAACCGACTTATTTATTCTTGCACTCTATATTATAAAATCCTTATAATAGCGCAAACCTATACAGTAGGCCCGCGCACACACGAACACGCACACATTCACACACCCATACACACTCACGCATATACACAAACACACACACACATATGTACACTTAGAGAATGGCTACAGTTTATAGTTTTAAGTTTTATTTTATATAATTTTTATTCCATTCTTTTGTTTTGTATTAAACTTTAATAACCATGCTGCTTGCTCCGGCAATCGCTAGTGACACTAATCACTATGTAACTCAGAACTTGTATAAATTATCTGGTAAATGTTTATAGAGAGAGCCCTGTCACCCATAACACAAGTTTAATCTTAGCTTGGGTGCCAGAGGTTTAAACTCAGTGGTATTTTTACAATTGTTTAGGTTTTAAACTCTGTTCTACATAGTGCTATTCTGCTAAATTGTAAACCTGGAAATAAAGCATTATTATTATTATTATTATTTGTTATATATTTTGCATATCTCGGGATCATCGGGGTCCTGGTCTTTTGAAAGGCGTACGAGGGGCCGAAGCCAACTCACAGAGGCCCCTTAGACAATTTTAAATGGAATGAGGCACCAACCGACGATTATCCTTGTACACACTATGCTAGTGCACCCAAGGACAATCCCCGGTTGGTGTAGGACTATTGCAGTACATGGAAACAAAACATTGGGCTATGGGTTTGGCTGGCTATAGTGGAATGGTTACCAGGAACTATGGAAGGACTATGACCCCTGCCTGACCAATGATATATAATATATATTATGGATAAGATGGCAGGGGGTGACTTGCACACTCAATAATGGGCCCCCAGAAACTGTCGCTAGCACATAGTGACGTAGCAACAAGGGGGCAACATATCCTGAGGTGCTTGAGGAGTGGAGAGGTATTCCACGGCTTTCAGAACAATCCCAGAGCCCGGAAGATGGTCAAGATTCCTACGAGCACTTACTGGAATACTTCCTTCCTCCGAGCACGTTTGCTCTTGCGAATCTCCACTCAAGCCGGCCAATCAAGGCAAGAATGAGGTGGGAGCTCTGTTCCTCGTCAGTGTTCACTCCAGCCAGCCAATAAAGGCAAGCCAGAGATGAGGAACAAGACTTCTCCCGGGAGGTAGGGTCCGTGGGGTCGCTACTGCCCAACAGCTCGCCACAAGCTGCCCTGTGGGTTTTTGTATCTCTCTTGGTCTGGCTCCTCATCCTAGACCTGTTCCGGCAAAGTAAACTCTACCGACACAGACCTAGAGTTCGGAGCGCGCAAGCCCCACCACGACGTCAACGTAGAGATACGGCGGTGGGGCTATTATTATTATTATTAATTAAGCTTGCTTAGGAATTGAACGCGACGCCGACGCGTCGCTTAATCAGCATCATCTCAACCATTTTTCATCGTTAGAAAACTATTAGTGAAGTTTTGTTTTTTACTAAATAAAGGTGATTTAACAATAAAACTACACCAAATTAGGTGTCAATTTTAAATAATAAAAACAAACGCAAATTATCTAAATTCAAATAATTTTAGCTACTCGGTGTCTCTATTGAGACACCAGCACGCGTAGCATGACCACCGTAGATACGGGTGTTGTCGACGGAAGAATAGACAAAACGACAGATAAACAATCACAATCTGTCATTTTGTCTATTCCTCCGTCGACAAAATTCATTTCTATGGTGGTCATGCTACGCGTGCTGACGGATAGACTAACAGACGATCTAGGCCGAGTAATATGGTCTCGTTAGTACTTCACAGAATTGGGTTACCCTTTAGACAGGGAACCCTAACGAGATTGCTGTAATGACATGTTATTTAAAACGCATCAGCTTGCGGAACATTAGCCTTTGATGTGACAATCGATTTTATATTGTTTCCTAGATTATCAGTAGGTATCCATTACCTACTGTCATTATTATCATGATGTACCCACAGTTCTTCAACATGCTTTAGGGACTTGTAACTTACTATAAATCATTAAGTTAGTAGGTAAATCTTGCCATTCTATTTGCGAACGTATTGCAATATCTGGACTAAGCAGATCGCGAAATTAAATTAATTTGCTGCAAATCGTCATAATTTCTCCCGAAATTGTCCTATCTGCAGCAAATATAATTTCGAGAGCTATATTGATGTTTTAAATGATTATTATTTATCAATTATGTTATCATTATTGCCGCGTATTAAATTTGGATCAACTTACAACGTAACATAGCGCTGCAATTTGCAAAAAACGTAAGAAATTTTCAATTTTGCGGACTACATGAGTAGGTATTTGATTTTAGAAAACTTGCTCCTATTTTTCGAGATTGTATTTACATTTAAATATATATTTCCGGACTTGTTTAATTCTCCGACAAAACAATCTCAAACATCTGTCACACAACACAAGACAAACAAATATTAAATTATAGCATAACACCACGCCAGTATTCCCGAAGGGTAGGGCAGAGATGTGGATATGTATAATACACACATATTTCGCCAATTATCTATGTTTAAGTATCAGCGAAAAATTAAATAAAAGCATAAATATTGACCCGTCCCTGACATTATTCTTTAAAATATAAAGCCAGAGCACCTTAGTTTAAAACCTGTTTTATTGCATACCTCTCACCTTTTCAGCGAGAGCTTACAGCTGTAATAAAAATATCCATTATAAACCGCGGAATACCTCGTCTCGCCGAGTTTCAACTCTATATAAAAGAATATTAACGTCATTCTCTTTTACAACGTTAATTTCTTAAGTTATAGAATTAAAAGAGCGCAGTCTGGAAGCTGTTTGTCATACTTAGCAGGTTGTAAGCTGTACGCTTCTTGTGGCAGCTTTTTGTTGGTTTTATTTAGTTTTAGGACATTTTTATTTTGTCAAGAATTCTTTAACCATTTTAACCGAACATAGATCCACACGAGACACAGTTAGAGCTAATTGTTATGAGGAGTTTCGATAGCTCTTAGCTCTTTTGAAATAAAGATAGACAAAAAATAGTAATAAATTAAAGCAATTATCAGCTGTTCCATACATTTTGTCGATTAAAGGCTCTTACATACTAGGGCGATTCGTCGCGCGACGCGACGCCGCCGCATTGTTCGCCGTGTAGTTTTCTCAGAAATTCTTTTGTTCAAATTCGCGTCGCGCGGCGAATCGCCCCAGTATGTAAGAGCCCTTAAGTGACCACAAATGTAGGGAAGAGCTGATTTTTTTTTCGCGATTTCAAGTTTGGTCCCATAGAAAAAGTTGTTCAAAATGATGAGTACAATGACCCCTTTTCGGGTTTAGCATAAACAAAAAATAAGTTTGTATATAAAAAATAGTTATTCTGCACATAATAAAACGCAACCAATTTACTTACTGAATAAATCAAGTTGAGATAATTTATGATGACAAGCGAAAAGACAAGCTCATGTAACTTTTTAGCAATGCCTTCAAAAGGTCAGCCATCCGTCTAGGTAATGTAGAGGAATGAGAGAGGAATCATTGACGTGAAGTGTTTGTACAAACCTACTTAGTACTTACAGAAATAAAATCATTTAATATCAAATAGGCTGAATTTTCTCTGTCAAAGTTTTAAGTCGATTTTTAAGGCTGATAGTTAAACCTTTAGCTGCATCTACATCGCCACATGCGTACTACGCATCAAAGATCTTTTTTTTTTTGATATTGGGAATTATTCCCTTACTTATAACCCGTCAGCCTTCAAAACAAGAGTGAACAGGCATCTTCTGGGCTTGCTCGTTCCATCATAGACCTCATCTATCGCTTTCCATCAGGCGAGATCAAGGTCAAGAGCAGTCCCATAACACAATAAAAAAGCTTGCTAGCGGCCTTGTCTAGCTCCGTCTCTCTCACACACTGGAAAAATGGTGGCATTAATACTTCATAATACAGCACGTGGTCATACACGCACGCCGGTTGCGAGTACTAGTACTACGCACCTGACCTTTCTGAAGAGTGATATTCTTCAATAAGTTCACTATAAGTCCTGCTAGGGCGACCCCTCCCTGCGCTTCCATTCAGAATGTCTTTTTTTTTTCGAGTTTGGGTATCATCGAATGACTTCTCCCGCTCTGGGCGGAGCGGGAGGCCGTGTCAGACTTTTACTGACTAAAACCCACCCGTGTTCCTTCAGTTGCCTGTTGCCAAGAGTTCCGGTATCCTCAAAGACCTGATGTCACACAAAAATCCAGACGTCACATAAATCCTGCATCGCGCAATTAGAGTTTACCGCGCGATGGACATAAATATTCCGTCACCAATCATTGGGCAGTTGCCCGCCAGACACAACACCCGTCTGGTCGGAGGATCCTCCCTTTTCTATAGAGGATGAGAGAACTTTACACCCTGTTCCTCATACCTCTAACACCCCATAATTACAAGTACATACACTGAAAACTTCGTAAGTAGCATGCTGTAATAACCACACTTATGACGATACCAACCGATACCTATATTATACCGGTTACTAATGAAAAATGTTTCCAAACTATACCATGAACCCGAGACGATATAACCAGTGAACCACCCACAAACCGACTCCACTAAAGTTTCCTTCAATGACATGAGAGGGTAAAGTATACCTATTTATTATGAAAAAAAAACCTTCGACCTACTTAACGTATGAATAATGTATTATTTGTGTTGTTACGAGTCGCGATGACCACGCAATCTTTACCACAGAAATCAATATGCAATGGCAGCTACTGGGCTATTTGTGCCGCGTTTAGACTGGACGAGTTACTGGACTGTTAAACTGGAATAATAATACTACCCATTATTATCCCACTACAGGGCAAAGGCCTGTTCTCAGACTTACTGAGAAGGCACCAGAATCGATCACCACGCTTGCTCAAGACGATTGCGATTTCAGACTTCCTTACGATGGTTGCCTTCACCGATGTCAGTAAAGTAAAGTAAGTAAGTAAAGTAAAGTTTATTAATCAAAAAGTAACAATACAATTTAGCCAAATTCGGTGAGCCACAAACTAAGCGTCGCTTGTATCTTGTGGCTCGGGAGTGCGGTTAACAATATTGTGGTTACCTTCCAGTGTGAGGGTATTAAAGATAAAATGAATATAACAATAACAAAAAAAAACATAATATGTCAAATTCTAGACGTAAGCTAAGGAAAAGTAAAAATAGTATACATTTTGTTGGGCTTGTGTAGTTGTGTGTGGTGGGGTGGGGTGTGTGATGGTGTGTGTGGTGGTGTATGTGTGTGAAGTAGGTTCTATATCAAGGCTTCGGTGTCATCGTATGTTAATGTTAGAAGGGCTGAGGTTAGGATTTTCTTACAGTTTTTGGTTGAGCAGTCTCTTAGGTCGCAGATTTTACTGACTTTATTGTAAGTGTTTGGATAGGAATAAAAGGTACAACGTCGAGCTAGTTCGGATTTGGCGTTTGGTATGGGTACTCTGAAGACACGTTTGTTTATTATTTCGTTGTAGTCAGGCCGTTTTTTCATTTTAGTGTGGTATTTAAGAGTTGCTTGGAGTATAAAAATTTGTCGTACTCTGAGAACTTCAAACTCACGGTAGACAAGGTCTGTAGGGAACCTGAAAGGTTTTTTGAGAGCAACCTTGATTAGTGCCCGTTGCGCCCTCTCTAGCGTGATAAGTGTGCTTTTGCCAGCGCGTCCCCATATGCAGATACAATATTGTATGATTGTCTGGCAGAGTGCGAAATAGACCATTCGTAAAATATCGATAGGGGTACAGTCCCGGAGCTTTTTTAGGACGTGTATTAATTTACGTACTCTGGAGGAAAGGGCATAAATGTGGGCTTTGTACGTTAGGTTGTTGTCTATGGTTATTCCGAGATATTTAATTGCGTTAGTACGTTCAAGGATTTTGCATGTGCAATTAAGGTCAGAGGCGTTATTGCGTGCCTGTAAGCAAGTATGTATTTTTAGAGACATAGTTTGAGAGGGGCTGGAAGCGCTGGTTTTGGAAAAGGCGATATATTTGCTTTTACTGACATTTAAGGTCAGTAAGTTTATGTCTAGGGAGTGCGTTATCTGAGTAAGGCCTTGTTCCGTCAAATGAAACACCCGCTCCCAAGTCTTGTCATGAAAAACAATGGCTGTGTCATCGGCGTAGGAGATCACTTCAGCATTACCTATAGAGAGATTTACTACGTCATTTATGTACAGCGTGAACAGTGTTGGACCAAGAGTGCTGCCCTGCGGGACACCAAACGTGATAGGGAGCAAACTGCTTTGAAGACTGCCTATTTTGGAGTATTGATGCCGAGATGTCAAGTAGCTACGGAACCATTCCAGAGGTACACCCCTTATACCCAATGCCTCTAATTTCTTTAGAAGCAGCCCTGGTGAAACGGTGTCAAATGCTTTTGCCAAATCAAGAAAAACACCGATACAACATTCTCCATTTTCTATGTGGTGGGAGACTTGATTTGTCAATAATGACACCGCGTCTTCAGTGGACCTTCCTCGCCGGAATCCAAATTGTTTGTCTGAGACAATATTGGTTTCGTCGAGAAAATTTACCAGTCTCTTATTAACTATTTTCTCAAGAATTTTTGAGACTATACACAGCAAAGCGATAAGCCTGTAGTTTTCTGGCATATCTTTGGGACCGCTTTTGTAGATAGGGGACACAGCAGCGATTTTCCAGGAGTCAGGAAAGATACCTGATTCTAGACTCAAATTAAATATGTGCGTGATTGGTTTGATTAGGCTTTCTCGGCAGTTTATGAGTAGTGGTACTGTTAGTTGATCTGGCCCCGGTGCGCTGTCTATTTTCAAGTTTTGTATTATGTTAGAGACTTCTTCTTCGTCGGTCGGGTGAAGATAGAAGGATTGTGAGTTAGAGTTCGGTGTTATGTGTGATTCTATTAGTGATTCATGAGTGGTTGCAAGTTTGTCAAGGATTTTAGCAGCGTGTTTTTCTCCTACAGAGACGAAATGCTGATTGCAGTTATCAAGGGATGTTGTTGGAGAGATACTGGATGTAATTAAATGTGTTGAGGTATTTTGACAAGTATTATTCTTACATATGCCTTTTATTGCCGTCCATAGTTTTTTAGGGTTGTTCTTGTTGGTTTCAATTTCTTGTCTGTTGTGTAATGTTCTAACATTGCGAAGGAGCGTGTAAACGAAATTCCTGTACCTAGTGTAAATTAATTGTTTTGTGTCGTCATTAGGGTTGGCTTTGCAGTCAAGATGAAGTTTGTCACGTTGTCTTATGCATCTAATTAAGCCAGGAGTAACCCAGGGTTGAATGTTAACCATTCTGCGACTAATTTTAACATTTTGTGTGTGATTTTCAGTGGCACGTGAGATACTGTCGTTGAAGTATTTTAATGCAGTGTTAACACAAGATGAGCCAGTGACTGGATCCCAGTTGGTTTGATTGATCTCAGCAGCTACGGCAGCCCAGTCAGTCCTGACTCTCCAGCGTTTACTATTTTTGGGCCTTTCTGGTTTAATGGGGACACTGCATAGGGCTAGGTCGTGATCTGTAATAGCTAAGCTACATACGAGACCAAAAGGAATTGCGCGTGATTTTATAAATATGTGGTCAATACAAGCTCCGCATCTTGTTGGGAGAGTTATGGCGGGGGATAAACCGTGTGACGCCATGAGGCACGCGTAGTTAGCTACTTGGCAATTACTTGGATCCTTGGATCAGTCCTGCTTGTTATGACCTACGGAGCCGAAACGTGGACACTCACGGTACGGCTGGTCCATAAATTCAAGGTTGCTCAGCGAGCTATGGAAACTGCTATGATCGGAGTATCTCTGAGAGATAGAATCCGGAATGAGGTAATCCGGCAGAGAACCAAAATTTGTCGACATAGCTCACAGAATAAGCAAGCTGAGGTGGCAATGGGCCGGCCATATTAGCCGTAGAACTGATGACCGTTGGGGTAGAAGTGTTCTTGAGTGGAGACCGCGAATCGAAAAACGTAAGGTAGTACGCCCTCAGGCTAGGTGGAGCGACGATCTTCGCAGGGTGGCTAGTAGCAGTTGCTACCAGCCACCCTGCGAAGATCGTCGCTCATCCAGTTGGATGAGAGTTGCCGAGAATCGAGCTGAATGGCGTGCAATTGGAGAGGCCTATGTCCAGCAGCAGCAGCAATTGCTGATGGTGAAGCAATATAGGCTGATGATGATGATGTCAGTAATGTCCAATAAGATAAACTGAGAAAGTACAAACGAATTGGAAAAAGGCACATCGGTACTTGCCTGGATTTGAACCATGTAACTGGAATTAGTATTGTGAGATTAAGGTTAGCCATGTTATTTGCTCTAAGTTACAATTAGTACGTGGGAAAACCTTGGACCGATTTTATCTATTTGGTAAAGCAAGGGCTCATAGGGCGTCAAAAAATTCTTCCGCATCGCTGTCAGTGGGAAAAGTGTCCAAAAGGCTGGCAGCATTGCCACGTTGGATGGCAATGGTGATTCTTTGACCTAGACATTTTTGACGCCCTATGAGCCCTTCCTTTAAATATATTTTTTTCCTTTTGTATATAATGTTAGAATAAGACAGATATGTATATTTTATTTAAAATTGTACTTATTGAAACGTTTCAGAATTATATTCTATTTGGTTTCTAATAGATAAAAGGCTGATTGAAACAAGTTACACTACACTTCCAAGAAACACCAGTGTGGCATCTAATTACTTCCCTCAGAATGTCAACATTGCTAACAGTTTAATAAATCCTCAAGCGAATCCTGAACTTACTCAAACATAATTAAGTCAAAAAACATTCCTCTCAAAAAATCATATGAGAAATCTTGTGTATACACAATTTAGGGAAATGATAAACAACTGGCACCTGAGACACAAAATCGAGGAATTAGGAAAATATTCTTGTTTTTCTAACAAACTTAATACCTTCTTTTCTTATTTAAATATTTATTTTTCGGTTCAACGATGTTTCAGATCAAGCAAAATTTTAATAGCATTCGTAGACCTCGTTTAATGTATAAGATGCGAAAGAAAATGGGGCATAACATTATATTTCCTGGCATTGCGGAAAGATGTTAAAAGAAAATTCAAGATGGGTTGAATTTTATTATCATTCGCTGTTTAATTTGGTTTTAGCTTAATATTTTTTTATGAAAATAAGCCACAAAATACTATTATGCGTTTGATGTCTTATGTCATTTTGTAATTTCGTTACGGCAATTTAGATCTTAGAATACTAAAATCCTACAAGTATCGAATATTTAGTGTATTGTAGTTGTAATCGTCAAGTCTTTTTGTTGCATTTGTATGGTATTTTTTAACTTGACAGACTTTTCAAAATCAAATTTCTTAATTATTTATGGTGAGATGCCTGATATTTCTCACCATCATACACGAAGGGTCAATAACAGTTTGCGTACAATAAATAGAAGGGTCAAGCTATTCGTACTAATAACTGTAGCAAGTCGCTCGTTGTAAACGAAGCACGATGGTCAAGGTCTGCGGTTAGCTGTGTATCGGTGCGTAATATAAAGGCAGTGTCCGACAGTCTATATACTCAAGTATATCTACATTACTTACGCATATAACTTTATGTATAAGGTACCAAAACCATTTTATAATATAGGTATTGTCAGCACTCGGCGAGCTAACGGCACACGAGTACCTAAAGAATTTCTTTACTCTGTGCTAACGGTACCTATAGTCGAATTATTAATTCACTGTAGTAAAATGACAGGTGCTAGCTGTCACTTTTAAAATATTTTATGGGAATATTGTGTTCTAGATTGTACACTTAATATTAAACTTAAATTACTTAGATTATACTAACTTGTTCGTTAATTCATCGTTTGTGATACTAATATTACAATAGAAATAGGACCTTATTATGTTACTAGGTGACAGCTAGCACCCGTCATTTAACTCCAGTGAATTAATAATTCGACTTTAAGTAAATAAAACGCCTGTTTATAATAATATCTCGTAATTATTTGGACCTTTTCATTTATATTCATTCGGCCGAATTTACTCGCCCAAATCGGGCGAATCGACACCTCATCTGCCTAGCCTTTTTCCCAACCAAGGTGGGGTCGACTTCCAGTCTAACCGGATGCAGCTGAATACCAGTATTTTTACGGGCGAATCGACACCTATAAGTAATATTATTGTTTCTTGAGGCGATTCGCACGAAATTAATTTAATTATATTTATTAGGTGAATCGACAACGTTTCGTAATTTACGGAAATCCAATGTACCGTGATTCTGACATATAAATCGTCAATGACGGATCCCGTACGAATGCGGCCTAAGTTTGTACTCTTTTGGCGTGTGGCCACAATCGGAACTAACGCCGCCATCTTGTTTTTTCAATACAAATTCTGTAACAATTACACAAATGTTTACCAACAAATACAATGACATTGACAGGGGGGCGCGCCAAAAGATCCATGTAGGTTACGCTTGTAGGAGTGTTATGCTTGAAGTTAACTGTTATTAGTGTCAAACCACGGGTGGAATGACAGCTCACTTCACATAAGTTTTCACGTTATGGTTTTTACAGAATAGACCAGTGCCCTGTTTATCAAAAGTTACAAGCCTTGTATTACCAAATGTCATTATTTAGTTCACAAGTACTTCTATTTTTACACTACTATTCGTGATTTTGTTTATTAAAAAAATATTTGTAAGTTACAACTTGTAGAAAATCATAACAAATCCTGAAAGTGTCCGGTGACTCTCTATTCCGTCTTACAAGTTTACAAGTGTCGTGCTTAGTACCGCAATAAATGTTTAAATTAGATTTTATGATTTAAAATGTGGTCAAAAGAGAGAGTTGACCTGATGCCCGTGTCCCAATGGAACATTAAGGCAGATTAAGAATATGGAGATGAGCTATAAATTTAACAAAAATGAACGTTCTAGGTAACTTGTGAACGTGTAGACTTGTAACTTTAGATAAACAGGGCCCTGGGTTGGGCTGTACTCTTCCACTATTCTCGAAACTACGTTAGTGTATTAATCTATTATTCGTGTAAATCACACAGTACTGGGTGGTGCGAGCCTCAGACTGGCGAGCTAATCAAGGTAGAAGCTGATTGATGGCCGCGACCTTCAGTGACGTCACTCACTTAAAGGGCAACGGTTGTCTATAGGGCATTGTTCTTTTTACCTACTTCAGGTACTTATAACATAGAACTTGAATAGCCTACAATGTGATCAATGTGATCATGTGGCTAAGTAATAATAAACGCATGGGTCGATCCATCATGTTAAGCTACGCTTACCGGGGTCGGTCCGTGGATGGGTCCTCGGAAAAGCACGTTAAGCCGTTGGTCCCGGCTGTCAATGGGTGACCATCTTTATATACCGAGACTCTTCCATGCCTCGGAAAAACACGTTAAGTCGTTGGTCCCAGCTGTCATTCGTGGATCTTTCACAGTCGTTACGGGTCGTCAGAACCCCAAAAGTCTGACAACTAGTCTTACCAAGGGGTATCGTATTACCCAGTTACTGGGTTGTACATGCACGCATTTGTCAGTAATAGTAATTTGAGTGTTTCCAATTTGTGGGATTCCATATATTGCGGTGTAAGAAACACATCCGACCTTATCTTGTGGGTAGTCGTAAAAAGTTTCGTGATGGGCTATGTTATGACGCTGTCAACCAACTCCTTGCGTACTCATCCTACTTACCAAATGGAACACGTGCGAAATATTTCATACGTAGAAACAAAAAAAGCGGCCAAGTGCGCGTCGGACTCGCACACGTCGAGTTCCGTAGACAACATACAATATTTTATTTTTACTTCTACACTATAATATTATAAAGAGGAAAGATTTTGTATTTTTGTGTGTATGTTTGTAATGAAAACTCAAAAACTACTGCGCCGATTTCAAAAATTCTTTGACCATTAGAAAGCTACATTCACAGACACATTTATTTATAAGGGGACCCCCTTTAATTTGTTTTTATTATTTGTTATTCAAGCGGCTATAGTAAATACTTACTCACTCTGTGAAAGTTTGAAGTTTCTATTACGGTTCAAAAGATACAGCCCTGTGACAAACAGACGGACGAACGGACAGTGGAGCCTTAGTAATAGCGTCCCGTTGGCACCCTTTGGGTAAAGGATGTCCCCAGTTCATACCTTTCTGATGAAATTAAGTTATGCTTTTTTTTTTCTAACTGAACAGACAATCGTGCTGCTGGGGAGTTTGTTGCGCCACTTCTTTTTCCCAGCTAAAGCACTGGGAAGGAAGTGGTGAAGGGTGGGCGTTTTTGGGGGACTGTCTTATGTAGTTTTGACGTTCGAAAACTGCTGATTCTCAGCCTAGTTTGAATAAATGACTTTTGTTTTTTAATTTTTTATCTCTTACTTGCTTCTGGCTTACTTCGTCCGCTTGATATATCTTGTGCCCCCGACCCATCAGCATTCCATCCAACCGCGCAGTTACTTCGTTTTGGCTTAGCGTTCTTTTTTGCTCGGCTCTGATGGATCGTAACGTGATGATAAATAGCGTTATTTCTCAAGAAATGGGCTATCAAATTATCAAATGTAAAAAGATTTTTTCAAATTCGACTGGTAGTTTCAGAGATTAGCGTGTTCAAACAAACAAACAACACAACAAACTCTTCAGCTTTATTTATAGTAATAGATAATAATATAAATATTTTTAACCATAAGACGGTTCAAGTTATGTCGATAACAAGTAGCTAAAGGCTCTTACATACTGGCGTGACTTGTCGCTCCTCGCGACGCAGCCGTTATTGTTCTGTCAAGTTTCTCAGAAATTGTTTTGTTAAAAGTCGCGTCACGCGACAAGTCGCGCCAGTATGTAAGAGCCTTTAGTCCTTTTCCAGATCAAGGTGCCAAACATCCAAATCCATTCAGCCGTTTTAGCGTGACAGCGTAAAAAACAAACTCACTTTCGCATTTATAAAATTAGGATAATGTTAGGAACTTAGGATTGCACTTCATTAATGTCGTTTTCTTTTGTTCCAGGTTACGATATAGGAAGACGACGAGTGCCACCATATACCAAGTGTTCTTTACTAAAAATTTAAGATTAGGTAAGTGCAATACAATTCCTAAATTATTATTATACCTTTTGTTAGTCGCCTTTCATTCTTCCTCTCACCATCATCCCATCACCATCTAAGAATACTCTTTGCAATTTTTGTCACTACATCTTCTTTTAAACCGCACTGTTTCCTTCTTATCACATCATTCCTCAGCCAGCCAGGGTTGCGGGAAAGTCTGAAAGGGATACCGGGACCTAGGCAATAGGCAAATGAAGGAACACGGGTGGGTTTTAATCAGTAAAAGTCTGACACTTCCGCTCCACTCAGAGCGGGAGAAGTCATTTGATGATTTCCCACGCTCAAAAAAGAATAAAAAAATGCCTAGCATTCACACTCACACCACACATACTTCGCAAGAAACGCATTTCCACAGCATTTATTCTCTCTGTATAAGGATTTTTACTCTAATTATCTACTAAATGAACCTAATGGCCTCTTGTTGTGGGAATTAAAAACAAAACCGGACAGCAAAGGCAACCCTTTAAAAGTAAGACTATAAGGTTTAGTGAAATGCGATAAATCATTCGCGAGGAATCCGAGAAGTCTTAAGTAATTTCTTAAAAGCTAAGTCGTAAATCACAGCGTTTTGTAAATTCTTTTAAACCAAAAGATTTTACGCCGCTTTATGCAAAAAAAATAAGCTAGCATTTTGGTAAACAAAGTATTAAGTAATAAATTCTTTTAAACACAGATTTTATTTTCTTCTTTACGTCAAAATAATGTCGAAAATATACCAAAATATGATATTTTTCGAACAAATCCTTTATTTTATCCTCTTCGTATTTTCGTAACTCGGTCAATGCCTAGATCCTGAGCGATCAAAACGTCTCATAAAGATAAACTCATACACATCACTGATATCCCTACAAACCGACGGATCTATCGTCTGCCACTCACCCATTTATCACCTAAATGTACCCAACCAACGAAGGAAAATAGACCCTAATATGTGGAAATAAAATGCATTTCGTTTCGTATAGTTATGAGGAGTTAAGCTGTTTTGGAGTTTGCTGGGGTAGCCATGTTTTAAGATAGTGTTCGGGATTTATGTGAGAAACGATGATGTTAAGATAAAAATTCTAAACAATTTTACTACTTATAGAAAAAAAGAGTTTAGTTTTGCACGACTTATTTTATTCCAAATACAGATTACAAAGGACTCAGGTACCACATAGTTTTCAGTAAATAAAATAATCTCCGACCTGCGATTAAATATATTTTAATTCGTATTAAGATCGAGCGAAAAACGCCAATAAAAACACTTTTCTTGTACGGGGCTTTTAATTATTAGGTAACTTTATATAATTTTTATTATTTATTGTTGTATGTGTAGATTATGCTTTGTATGTGTAGATTTCAACTGGCGCAGTCATTGGCGCACATACAGCCCGCAGACGGACGGACGAACCGCGGATCAAAATCAAAATATTTTATTTCACATAAACCTACATGGGCACTTATAAAACGTCAGAAGCTAGGTGCACGGTTCCAATTGGTCGTTTCCTACGGAGGCTTAGTAATAGGGTTCCGAGGATCCTTCAGCAACGGAACCCTAAACATGTTGGATTTCGGATCGTTTTGATCCTCATTAGCCTAAATATTGACACTGTCATTTACTACATCAGATTTGCGCTCGAAACAGCTAAATCACCGGGTGTAAAAAGGCCTCACTTCATAGGAGCAATCAAACGTAAGAACATCGTAACTAAAGAAATTCCACGAACGATCGCATCTGGAGCCTCAACGGGCAGAAATAACACACATTACGAGGACTATAAACATTTATAAATTCTCGACGGAATCACCGTTATCTGTATTTGTGACGGTTTGATATCAAACGTTGGGAAATAGGCCTTTTTTGCTTGTCACACAGAATAAATAGTACAGAAGGCGCACTTCGCATTTTAGGTATGAAGCCACAAGGCAAGGTAGGCGGCGGGCTCATCGTGTCAGGCCAATTCAGTGAGCGTTACGTAGTCTTATAAGAGTTACTCGATAAAAGGAGAGGCAACTTCTAGGTGAATACAACTGTTCGTGGGAAAGTCCGAAAGGGATACCATGGCCTCTGACACCTTACAGGCAACTGAAGGAACACGGGTGGGTTTTAGTCAGTAAGAGTCTGACACGCCCTTCCCGCTCTCAGCTCCCGCTTCCAGAGAGGGAGAAGTTATTTGATAATTTCCCACAGAAAAAAAAAATGAATACAACTTAGGTAATTACCACTTTGCGACCTTTTTTTTTGTTTTTTGCCAATGGCCCCGGTATCTCTTACAGACTTTCCCGCAGCCCTCGCAGGAGCGCTATGAGACCTGAATTGCATTTTATTGTATCGTTGCAAGAGTTGCTTTTTATTTAAATGATTTTGCGGAGAGAACCATCTGTATTAATCTGTGCTTGCCGCTAATAATTTTATGACAAGCTCCTTATACCTAAATTTCGTTGGTAAATAACTAAATCGAGTATCAAGTCATGCAAATAAATCTAACATAAAAGAGCGTGACAGGCTTTCTTGTGTGTCTGGCGTGACTTTAATAAACAAAACGTTATTATTCATTGTTTGAGAATTAAAAAATTTTTTTTTTTTTTTCTAGTGAGTTTTCCACGCTATAACACTTGTCTAGCCACCTAAATTGCTAGAAATCAAGTATTAAAACAAAAAAAACTTTACAAGAGTACTTAAAATGAACAATAATTTATTGAACTACATTAAAATTTCACAAAACCGAATGAAAAAACACTTGAACGACAGCATTTTATCGGGTATATTTATTTGAAAACTTCATAAGCAAAATAAGTCTACCAAAAAAAATATTTTTAGCTTATAGCCAACTTAAATTGTTAGCAATCAAGTAGGTACCTAACTAAACAAAAATTTTCACAAGAGTGCTTAAAATAAACAATCATAATGAATCTAAAATAAAATTGTTCAAAATCGAATGTTAAACGATATCTTTTTATCAGTTACCTTTATTTGAAAACTTTATTAGCGAGCCGCCCCTTTATCCCACGGTATTTACGATTTTATAAAGTATCGATACTTCTTCATAACTAAATATATGTTATTAATGCACTGTACACACAAACCTTCCTAAAATGATAGTGGAAACTGTATCAAAATTAGTTGCATAGTTAAGAAGAACAAGGCAGTCACACAGACTGACACGAAAATTGACTTCCTTACATTATTATAAAACAAAGTCCTCCGCGCGTCTATTGCACGTCCTGTTCGCGATAAACTCAAAAACTACAGCACCGATTTTCATGCTGTTTTCACCAATGGATAGAGTGGTTCTCGAGGAAGGTATTATATAATAACTGACAGACACGCGGGCGAAGCCGCGGGCATCATCTAGTTGATTTATAACTATTACATAGATAAGAAATAACTCTACAAAACAAGTAGGACGAGTTGACGAATTACTCAAATATTCAAGCGTCTCGAACCAAACCATTTAGCCGAAAAGTTTTCACAATGAACACCCACGCTCATAACAAAACTACAAGGTTACTCCACAAGAGATTCTTATGTCATTGTTAGGTACAAGTTTTCTGTCATGAATTCGTCACGCGTGAGTCGAGGGAAGGGACAGAACAAGACGAAATGACCTGAGAGCTTTGCCGAAGATTCGACGAAAGACGAACGGAATTAAGTTAGAGTTAGTTTATCGCGAGAACTTAATATTAAGGGCTGCTACTCTGATTCTTTGAAAATTAATGATCATAATTATAACCGAGTAATCCCATATAACTTATACAGGGTTAAATTTTACTCGGTGAAATCCTCTTAAGGGGTCAAAATGTAGCGAATAGCTGATTTTATTTTTGCTATCTAGAAGTATACCGCAAGACCTGGTTCGAGGTGGCCCAGGAAAAGAATACGTGGAATTATTTGAGGGAGTCTTTTCCCAGCAGTGGAACCACAGTGTTGGCTGAATTAAAAAAAAACAACTAACAAATTATGTGGTGGTGGCATCTACAACGCCACGTGCGAACTGCGCATCAATGACCTGACGTCACATAAATCCTGCCGCTGGTGGGCAACTGTAGAACTAGGGCTAGACAAGTGTTGTGTCTGATAGACACGACACCTGTCTGGTGGGAGGATTCTCCCTCTTCTCTATAGAGGATGAGTGAACTTAACACTCTGTTCCTCAAGCCCTCATCCCTATAATCCCCGAAGAGTCATGCAAACTTATACCACTTTTTACCAGCAGGCGTAGCATGGCGCTTTCTATCTCTACGAAGAATAGACATAGCTTTTTCTATACAAAGTGACAGTTCGTTTCTTCATTTTTAACATCCACCGTAGAAATCTTTCTACAATCTGTCATTGTGTCTTTCATTTTTAACGATCTTTGTCTAGGTCTTTTTATATGTAGACTATTTCGGAAGAAAGTTTTCTATCCTTACTGTCAAAATCACACTGACAACCGATAAATCCTATGATAAAACAAAGAATTCTGAGTCGAATTATGTAAAAGAGTGAATTTCGTAACAAGTGCAGTTGACTCTTTCTACTTTGCTGCCGTCTCGTACTGTCTACTGTCCACAGGAAACGTCATTTTTGTCTACTCTTCCGTCGACAAAACGGTGCTCATGCTACGCCTGCTGATGATGTTTATTAATTCCTTGTAACCCTCACCAAACTTTTTTGCTATCTTTACGTGAAGTCTGAGTAAAAAAGCCTTACCCTATCGCATTTCGTCGGCTATAGCATAATTGATACCTCGGGGAGGTTTATTGTATGTTATAAAGAAATGGTAAACAAACGCCGGATAACATAGTGTTTGTAAGATGTATCGATAGAAAGAACGTTTCCGATATCTTGGATTCTGGATGTTAGAAGAATGTACTTTGGATGGACAATAGTCTTTTACGATAAATTTGGTCCAAAAATGTTTACTGCGAGGCATTTTAAGTACCTACCTGGGCCTATTTCAAGTGATTTTGTTTTGTTTGTACCTAATACTTCCTAAAATGAATAAATATTACAAGTTTCAACAGTAAATCATTACCAATAATTGAGAGTTTTCTCAATTATTTAAAATAATTTATTACATAACTTACAAATGTAGCATGTTCATTTTATTTTTTATCTAAAAAATGGTAATTGAATCACTAACACGAACAAGCTATCAAAAACACCACTCAGCCACAAACTCGTTATTTATTACAATAATATAATTTAATTTATAGCCCTAAAAGCCAATAAAAAACAAAACAATTACTATTTCAAAGAGAAAACAAACCATAAATAACAAAGTCATTGCACAAAACGATATGTCAAAGTAGTTTGCATATTATTGTTGCCAATGACAAAGACAATACGTCGTCGGGAAGAAATGCGAGATATGCTCGGGACATTTTTATTTTAAAACGTCTTATTTGTCTGTCATGCTGATTTGATTTCTAAAAATAGTCATGTGAGAAATAGGAGCCATTTTAATAAAGTGCCAATGGTATGTACCTAGTTTAAAATTATTTACTCACAGATACAAAAAAGAATACAAATGCAAACGGATGGAATATGGATTCACAAAAATTAAATATTCCCTCTCTATTTCCACACAGACAAAACCGTATGCAAGCAATGACTACAGTGAAAACTTCCAAAATATTAAAAAGGCCCCGGCTATTATTAGCACAGGCCTAAAAATTAGAACATCTCGTGTCCCGGTTTCACGGGACGTTGACAACCAGAGCGTGACCGCCCTCAAATATTAACACTGGCAGTAATCGAGTCGTGCACACCAAATAATATGGCGGCGAATTCTTTTTCAATATTTTAAATATGGCCGAGTAGGTATTCTCTTTTCAAAAAGCTTTGTTCCCTCTTTCGTGTGGCCAGTGCTAATATTTGGTAGGTATGATTAAAAGGTGTAATTAGACCTTTTCAGTCAAACAAATATTTAAGAAATGCTGGGCGTCTAGATGTTTCTTTTCCAATTACTTAATGTTTGCTAAAAGCATTTCTGAATAATCAGCAAGTTATGTAAACGTCATAATATTAGTTCTAATTGAAATATTCAAGTATTCATTAGGTAGTTTTACATTGCTCTATACTGGGAATTATAAAAGTAACCATTGAAACTAGAAGTTTTTAGAAAGGGGATTTCCCAGGGAGACCTAGATTGAATTCATCGTCACATTTTGTTCAAAGCAATTTATTTTCCTCTCTTTATTTATTTTTCTTACACTTAATATTTTAAAGACAAACCGTTCTTAACATTATTTCTAAGGCAACCTTTTGGTGCACCCAAAGACATAAATAAATAAAAACCAACATATTTTAAGAATCACCTTCGTTAAATTAAATTAAGTATCAGAAAAAAACAACAAATCGTACCTTCGTCTTTACATTTCGGACCTTTCAGAGTTTTTCACAGGTCATTAAAGTTATATAAAAAGATTTTCCAATTTGGACATCAAATAGGTTTTTCTTTCAACCTTTTTTTATTCACTCTTCAACGTCACAATATTAAAGTCTTTTGGCTCACTGAAAAGAAACATTTTCTTTTGATAAAACCTTGCTTTATATTTTGTCTTTTTAATAGGCGAGTTTGCTAAACCGTTATTACTTGCTAACTGTCCGGAAAGGTCCACCCAAATCTGTAAGGATTTTTCCTCATGACACTGAATTTCATTTTGTCTGTTCAACAATATTCATTGCATGATGGACATTGTCAGCAGACTTTTTTAAACATAATATGAAGCATTAGGAATATCCGAATGTTCGGGTTCATAACTGGTCAATCGTCATCCTGAGAATGCCTCGTTGAGAGGTGAAACACGTGTCGATTTCTTAAAGAGTTTGTATGACTCTTGAAGAATATTTAAGCCTATTAGGTTACTAAATATATCTACGTCTATTTCATGTTACTACGGATGTAATATCCAGAAACACTATAATATTTACGAAGTGAAAATGTGAACAGAAATAGAAGAACAAGCTAAACTCATGTCCACAGGACCTAAATACTCTATCCACCAAAACAAATCCGACATTTCATAAACAGGCTAATTTACTGTGTAATTCCTGCCTATTTAATTAGCTAATTGTATACATATTTACCGAAGCATTATCTACTTGGCCGAATTACTGGAATGTCACGTATATGTACATTTAATCTCGTATTGTGTACCAAATATTTACTTCAAGTCTTCAACACACTTGGGAATAGTTGTGTCAATGTTATCTTTGATGGCACGATGTGACTGAGATCAAAGAAGAACAGACAATGTCGGAACTTGAAAATACGACAAAATGTAGCTTCATTTTTATTTTTAGTGAGTACTTCTGTGGAATTTGCAATCTCGGGATTTATTCACAGGTCAAGCAAAAATAATTGGACTGACAGAACTAAGTCTTAGGTATAAGGATGGTACACTGTAATCGATAGTACCTATGTGATAGAGTTGTTCCCAATTACATGAGAAGTTAACAGTATATTGAGATAAAGATAAAGATATATTTATTGCACAACTGTGTACATCAGTTCTTATTATATAACGTAAAAGGCTCAACAGTCGACCCAATTACCCATGTCGGATATGCAATCGTGTTACATTTCAAATAAATTTCAAATACATTATACAAATAGGTTAAAAACAGATTACAAATAAATTACTAGTATGTAATTTATTTGTAATCTGTTTTTAACGTTAGCATCATTTTTCCTCAAAAAACTCCTGCAGATTATAAAATACATTATCGATTAATAATTTTTTAATTTTGTTTTTTCAAATCAAATCAAATCAAATAATTTATTTGCTTGAATATAGGTACATGAGGTGATACATACAACAAAGTTCTTTAACCGTATTCTACCTAAACAGGTGTGCAAATATCTTTTATAATTATTTAGTACATTATTCGTTAATTTAAAGAATATTAATATTAGATTATTTATGAAATTTATTAATTACAAATATAATTCTATTACTAACCCATACAAAAAAAAAAAAATAATAATAATTACATTTGTCATTTAAATAATAATTAATTTTATAATAAGCTTTATTGACTAGTTATATCTTTGATTTATTTTCAAAAAGCTATATAAATGAAAGTAGAATTAATATCCACATTACTACATTTAAATTAGTTTGAAATTATTATTATTATTATTTTTAAACAATATCAGTTTAATTTTTTTAATTTATTTATTATTATTATTTATGAATTAAATGTCAAATTTACTAATTAAGTACTTATATAATGTCAAATGCTTATAAATTAAAAAGTCACTAAACACACAAAGTATTGATAAAAAAAAATTAAAAAAAAATCTTTTATAATTTAAAAATTCGGTAACTGAATAGAAACAGTTGTCCAAAAGCCAGGCAAATATTGTTTTCCTGAATTTATTAGTGGGCAGCACTCGTAGGCGGGGGGGTTTTAAACATATTTCCATTTAATTGCTTAATGGCTGGTGGTAACTGGTTGTATACACGAATAGCAGTTACATAGGTACTTTTATAATAAATCATATTATTATTAATAACAGGTAAATTAATGTCATATTTATATTATTGCTTGCGAATGTTTCTCTTAGAATTTGATTTGAAATTAAAATATTGCATATTATTTTTGACAAAAGAAAGAGAAAACTTTGGTATACCTTTTTTACCGGTAATAGTTGTTGTTCATGGTGAAGAATGGAGTCGCGTGTTTAAGTGTCGGTCACTAATTGCCAGTCACCCTTAAAATATTTAGGTATATTATATTATAATCTATATTATGTAGTTTTTATAGGTATTCCACAATTTTCGCTATTGCACCTACCACTGTTTGTCTCTGCATCACCCAAAGGTTGACTGGTAGGAAATACATATGGGAGTCCGCCTCTGTACATTTGTGTGCTTAAATAAATAAATACATTATACAGTATGTTAACTAACAAAGGGCGTTCCCGTTAACCTGCAATAGTATAGCGTGTATATATGCAATAAAAAATATTACCATTAAAAAAAAAAGTTTTTTTTTTTGTTATTGTATAGTAAAATATTCACAAAAAATATTAAATTGTTACGGAAAATAAACTCTCTGTACACTCCCACTTCTCACACTTGTTTTTCTACGTTGAAATACAAGTGTGCGTGTACAGAGTGTTTCTTTTACGTTTAAATTTAATCGTTTTGTGAACATTTCACGACACAAACTAAAAAAAAATTTTTTTTTTTTGAGTGGTAATATTTTTTTTAGCATGTATAGACGCTATACTATTGCAGGTTAACGGGAACGCCCTTTGTTAGTTAACATACTGTATACTTACTTAGATTTGAGACGGAAATGTAATGTAGCACCTAGCTCACAAATCACTACTTATTATAAAAATCAAGTAATAAAAACTAAAACGCAACTACGACTTAAAAGGTATAAACAAGACACCACAGACAGACCGATTTATGCCCTAACACGTGTGACTCCGGATTTTTAATTTGTCTGTCTGTGGTGTCTTGTTTATACCTTTTAAGTCGTAGTTGGGTTTTAGTTTTTATTACTTGATTTTTTTTAAATACTTTTGGGGTTATAATATATATAGGTATTTTTGAAATGTGCTCATTAAGCCCTTTCATTTGATACCCAACATGGTACGATTAAACCATTTTTTTTTTTTAAGTTCCTCACTTTATGTCCTCTAGAGGGCGCCATTTTTAATTTAATCGGCGGACATCCAGCGGACAATCACGACGCTTCTAACGATACCTCATTTGTCAAATTATGATGAGTGGTTTGGAAGATAGGAGGGAACAGATGAACATACATACATACATACATACCGGTCAAAATCATAACCCTCCTTTTTTCTTCGCCGTAGTCGGGTAAAAACAAAGTACTCCGCCGCGTCTGTCTGTCTGTTCGCGATAAACTCAAAAACTGCTGCACTGATTTTCATGCTGTTTCCACCAATGGATAGAGTGGTTCACGAGGAAGATTTAGGTAATAACCGACATCCACGCGGGCGCAGCCGCGGATATCAGCAAGTATTATGATAAAATGTATCGATTGTCACACGGCCTGGGTTTTTGTGGTGACGACTTTCTATTATACGCGACAGAGCGCGAACTTCAACAAATATTTGTATGTCCCTTATAATATGCCTACTTATACAGGCTGTAAGGGTAAACACTCTTGTCATTCAAACCATGGGTAGTTGACTTAAATATAAAAATAAATGACCGAACACAACAAAAAAAAAACGTTATTTTCATTAAAAGATTTTAAAAAGTTTCTATCCGACACCGTGCTCTCTAGCGAAACAGCTGACTGACTGAGGGAGAGGTCGCGCTCGCGGTCGGTCAGGTCACTTCCCGCAACCCCCGCCCGTGTTGAGACGCAAGTTCGTTGTCCTAGCGCATAGGGCAACGAACTTGCGTCTCTTGTGGTAAAATGTAGATTTGAAAAAAAGAAAAAAAAAGTTGTAATTTTCCATTGATTTTACGTTCTATAAATGAAACCAAACCACTGGTTGCAAGGATAACGGTGTTCACCCTAACACCCTGTATACAGTTTAGTAAGTTTTATTCAGTTACGTGAGTGTGTTTCTAAGCCAAGTTCAACCTTGTTAAAGCAGGCATTATCAATCTGTCTAGCCTTTTCCCAACTATATTGGGGTCGGCTTCCCATCTAACCTAATGCAGCTGAGTATCCGGTATTTTACATGGAGCTACTGCCTATCTGACCTCCACAACCCAGTAACTAGGTAATACGATACCCCTTGGCAAGACTGGTTGTCAGACTTTCGAGCTTCTGACGACCCGTAACGACTGTCAAAGATCAACGAATGACAGCCGGGACCAACGGCTTAACGTGCTTTCCGAGGCACGGAGGAGTCTCAATATGTAAAGATGGATGGACGGTATGTAATGACGGTCACCCATCCACAGACCAACCCCAGCAAACGTAGCTTAACCTGACGGATCAACCCGTGCGCTTGTTATTACTTAGCGACGAGCTCCTCCTTAAAGCAGGCATTATATTATAGAAATACTAGTTTGAACCTTTAGAAAAAAATAATTATAGTTTGCAGTTGATGACACTGAAAGCCATACAAACCATACCTATTAAGGAACAGGCTCTAAGGCATTAGGCTTTAAGTACACTTAGTGTACACTCAGTACCTACAGTAGTGTAAACCAAACCTAATGGTCCCTTAAGACTGTTACAGACGGCGGACGTATCCCCACTAAATTACGGTAATATACAAACCACTTTGCTGAGTGGGTTGCTATGCTCTGAGGAATCTATACATGCTTCTGTTGTAATGGTGTGCAGCGGGCCTAAAACAGCCATGTGGCTGTTTTAGGCCCTGTTTTTTTTTTGTTTTAGAGGAATTGCTAATGTTAGCAATTCCTCTAAAAGCATTTCATTTCCTGAATTCCCAGCTGTCATTAGCAATTCCTCTAATTTGACACAAAAGCAATTCATAATTTGTGGACCATTTTACGAATCGCCATAGAAAACTGTCAAACAGATGAATTATTTCGTATTAAGAATTATGAATCATCCGCAGATCATTATGAATTGTCAGTTTGTGACATTTTACGATGATTCATAATATTTTCCTAATACGATTCTGCTAAAGTGATCTTTCACATCATCATCATCATCATCTGCCTAGCCTTTTCCCAACCATATTGGGGTTGGCTTTAAGTCTTTTATTCCATGTCCTTCTCCAGATCATGGTCTATCCATGTGTCAAATTTCATCCAAATCCGTTTAGCCATTTTTGCGTGAAAGCGTAACAATGCCGTGCTATCCGACAAAATTTTTGTCGTGAACATGATGAATTGGTCCTTTCTGCAGCAGACACGGTGAATTTTCTTAGCGTGTACACTCGAACAAGCTATTTGGTATACAGGTAGATAACTTGCAACTACTTTAAACAATTTCGTGAGTGTTTTCAATAGTCAACAATCCTTTTACGTCACTCTCCTAAGCCATAAGCTCAAAAAGTTACAGATATTACACACACAATCAAAACGAATTTTGGCAGTGTAGCAGACTGATTTTGCCTGTATACCAAATAGCTTGTTCGAAAGTACAAGCGGCCTTTAAAAAAAACATAGAACTTAATAACACTTCTATCAGATTAGCGTACTTGATATAAACTCACACAATACAAACACACGGGTACAAGCCAAACGCCTGCCTATTGATTCCACTGCAACTGATTCCCAGATTGGCGCCCTCATATCCCGTCGTATGAATAATTCAGACTAGCTCCACATGGTGATACGAACTCTGAATCTGTTCGGTGTTCTAACGAGGTGGGCTGATACGGGGGCTGTATGTCCACATACAGTCATTTGGTTTGGATGGTTTTTGTATTCAAGAGTCCGTTTGACGAATTTGACAAACAATTTCTATTACTATTTTAAAGTGTCTTTTATAAAAAAAATAATGATAAAAAAATTCGCATAACTCGTCAAAATTAGGGAATAGCTGTTTTTTTTCGCGATTTCAGGATTGGTCCCATAGTGAAAGTTTTTACCCTTAAAGCCTTTTAAGTCGTAGTTGGGTTTTAGTTTTTATTACTTGATTTTTTTTTTTTATCTTTTGGGGTTATCATATATATATTTTTGAAATATGCTCATTAAGCCCTTTCATTTGATACCCAACATGGTACGATTAAACCATATTTTTTTTTAAGTTCCACACTTTATGTCCTCTCGAGGGCGCCATTTTTAACTTAATGTGACTTCACATAGCCTATAACCAGCGGACAATCACGACGCTTCTAACGATACCTCATTTGTCAAATTGTGATAAGTGGTTTGGAAGATAGGAGGGAACAGATGAACATACATACATACCGGTCAAAATCATAACCCTCCTTTCTTCCGTAGTCGGGTAAATAGAGGACTACAGCCAGAATCATAGCTAGCTAGCTTACATTCATTAAGCGTTACTTCACAAGAAATACATCTCTTTGTTTCTTGATGTTGTGTGTCTTAAATGTAAATTATCTTAAGTGGTTTACGTTGAAAAATCACTGTATACATCTGCAAGTCAAATACCTACGGTGATTTCTAAAACGAGAACCTAGAGAGGGACTCTCATGATGCATCATGAAGTAGAGAAGGTAATTTAAAAACAATAACAACACAAAACGACAGACGATAAACAATAAAAGCCCTAAAGAAAACCAAAACACCGTTATTCCGTGAGTTAGAGCAAGTGACGTCACAAAACAAAGATGGCGGAGCTAAAAGCGCGCGAACATACGCTTATTACGTTCATTGTGTGCACAATGAATGTTTTCTTATTTCACGTCTAAATTGCTTTATGTAACACTCGGAAATTATGTTCAAGATTATGGGCATGTGTTTTATTTTCTGTTATTTATCATCTTGTCTTTTTATTCATTATTTATGAAAAAATGCTTGTGGAAATTTCTTTCGAGCTGCAGATTTGACGTGTTTGTGTCAACTTTATGATAGTTAATTGATTATGGCGTGACTTTGCGGAAATCCATTATAAAATAGAATAAACGTAGATATATTTAGCTTAAACTACACCACACACAGCACGCTTTAAGGGTTTTTTTTTATTCTTTAGGAATAGTTAAGCGAAATAGGTTACTAAATAAATATCTACGTCTATTGTATTTTATTTTTCAACTTTATGATGATAAGTTTGTGTTATCTTGACTAGCAAGTCAAATTTTATGGTTATTGCACCCTTCATAGTAGCGATTTCTGAGAGATTCATTTTATAATAGCTTACTGAATAAGCTGGCACCTCTTTGTAGCTAGAAATTCCTACAATACAACTACTACCCTACAACATATTATGAATACAATGTGCCGCTACAATGGCGACATTAATTTAACACACGGGTAGGGCTAGTGGGGAGTAAACATTAAAATTATAATAAAATAAAATAATTCGTAAATTGAAAAAAAAAAATTTTCAAGCAAACTAAATAATAAAAACATAACGAAAATTGAGATCACTCTGTGTAAAAGATTCATTCATGAAGCTACCTACCAGCTGGCTTACGTTCTATCGGTAAGTTCCTTTGTCGGCATAATTTCTAAGAAATTGCGCGGCTTTCCTTCTATTTGCCTACATATGATCCATGACCCCGGCAAATGACCTCTTCGCTACAGTTCTTTAAGTGCAGGTTGCTCCAGGATCGTAGTTTAGAAAATTGTAAATAAATCAATAAATAATAACGTTTAATGAAATTCAAATATTTTCATAAAATGAATACGCGAAAACGTATAAGTACGTGTGTTAAATTAATTTCGCCACTGTAGCGGCACGTTGTATAATTTTATATACATATTTTCACCAAACAAACCTAGAACAGAATATGGTCCGGTGAGCGAATATCAAAAACATTGTTTGCTTATTACATAAAAGCGCATTTTGTCAGTTAGTTCATCACGAAATTGGATTTAACGTGCTTTCAATAATAATTCAAGGGCAACAGTGTGTTCCTGGAAAATTGGTTCAACTGTGAAACAGATAATAATAATGTTAGGATTATTAGACAATTTCTGTTGAATATCAGACATTAATTAGACAGGTCGTCAAATTAATTAAAACTGTTGATCTTGTTTAATTCGAGGAGCTCGTGGCTAAGTAATCTTGCTGGGGTTGGTCTGTGGATGGGTGACCATCTTTACATACCGAGACTCCTCCGTGCCTCGGAAAACACGGTAAGCCGTTGGTTCCGGCTGGCATTCGTGGATCTTTGACAGTCGTTACGGGTCGTCAGAAAGTCTAACAACCAGTCTTAGCAAGGGGTATCGTATTACTCAATAGAGATCAGGTTGTAGAGGTCAGATAGGCAGTTGCTCGCTGTAAAATACTGGTATTCAGCTGTATCCGGTTAGACTGGAAGCTGACCCCAATATAGTTGGTAAAGGCTAGGCAGATTAATTGATTGGTCTTGTTTAATTCGGAAACCATCAGATTCATCATCAATACCAGCCATAGCGCCAAACTAATATTCTCACAGTCATATAAATATAACAAACACAAACATATGTGCACATAAATTCAATGGACACAACCGCACTGCAGTACCTACCTACAAATAAAAGGCAAAGTAAACTCTTTCCTCGGTGAACAGCTTTGCAATAATATCTCACTTTATGATTCATCCATATGTCGTCAAGATGACGGCATATATGTGATCATTTGTGGAAGGCTCAAGCACAAATATGTGTCATCGAAGGAACACCAAAACTATCTGAAGAGATTAGCGACGCCTGTATAAGATGCTGCTACAAAAATATGTGTCACCTAACTTTTTTTTTTTAGGTTTGGAAATCATTCAATGACTTCTCCCGCTCTGGGCGGAGCGGAAGGGCGTATCAGACTTTTACTAACTAAAACCCACCCATGTTCCTTGCCTGTTACCAAGGTCCCGGTATCCCTTTCGGACTTTCCCGCAACACTGGCAGGATATGTCACCTACCTGCATACTCAGTTACGTTCATGAACATGATGTAAGGATCATCTCAACCATTTTGAAGGGAAGGGCCCAAAATTACCGGGATAAAAACTAGCCTATGTCAGGTTCCAGGTCATGTCTACCCATGTACCAAATTTCTTCCTAATCCGTTCAGCCGTATTAGCGTATAAGCTTAAGAAACAAAACTTAGAGCCGCATCTATAACATTCGTTTATTTATTTAAGTAAGATTCACCGACAGGAACATATAATGAAATGAACCTTTTTGGCGCAGCCGTGAGGCGCACACTATTATTGTTATAACACTATTCTTACCTTTATATTTTTACCCGACTACGGCGAAGAAAAAAGGAGGGTTATGATTTTGACCGACGTGTATGTATGTATGTATGTATGTTCATCTGTTCCCTCCTATCTTCCAAACCACTTATCACAATTTGACAAATGAGGTATCGTTAGAAGCGTCGTGATTGTCCGCTGGTTATAGGCTATGTGAAGTCACATTAAATTAAAAATGGCGCCCTCTAGAGGACATAAAGTGAGGAACTTAAAAAAAAAAATGGTTTAATCGTACCATGTTGGATATCAAATGAAAGGGCTTAATGAGCACATTTCAAAAATATATATATTATAAGCCCAAAAGAATTTAAAAAAAAAACAAGTAATAAAAACTAAAACCAAACTACGACTTAAAAAGTATAAACAAGACCCCACAGACAGACAAATTAAAAATCCGGAGTCACACGTAATCTGTTCGATTTATGCCCTAACACGTGTGACTCCGGATTTTTAATTTGTCTGTCTGTGGTGTCTCTGTTGTTTATACTTTTTAAGTCGTAGTTGGGTTTTAGTTTTTATTACTTGTTTTTTTTGTGTCTTAAATCTAACTGCACAACCAATTACAGGGAAACACCACATGCAGTTACGATATTACTTTTACAATTTTTAACACAACCATTTATTTACACAAGGTATTAAAACGGGATAATTCAAAAGAAGCAAGTAGCACATTCTTAAAAAACAAAATCCGCATAGTTTATTCCAGATTTTCACACAACAGAAATATAGTGAAAATAAAATTAAAAGCAAAGTTCTGTAGTACGGAACGAGTACAAAGCTCGCTACTTCATGTAGCGTAGCACGAAAACCTACAAGTGCAGAACATTGCACGGAACCCGTATGTAACACGTGATACTTAGGACAATGTAGCTACTCTAAGTAGATAATAGTATTCATATATTCGCCTAGTATTCGTGATTTGAAAACTATTTCTCTATTTAAACTTCGTGTAAAAGAGCATTATCTTTCCTCTCAACTTTGAGTATTTATTATTATATAGGTACCTATAGTGTATTTATGTTTATATATTTAAGCTTTATGTATTTATTTAAGTATATGTTAATTTTCTTGCGTATATGTGTAGGTATATTTGTTATTTTTAGTTAAGACTTCGCATATTCATGTTTTTTCTCTTCTTGTTCTCACACACTATTGTCTACATTTCTTTTTCGTTTCTCCTTTCGCAGGTCTGCTGGAAGAAATTTCTTAAGAAATAAGCAGTACCTTTGTACTCATATTTTAATTATGTCGTATCTTTTGTATTTTACTGTGTGTACATAAATAATAAAATAAATAAATAAATAATACCGAGGGGATAGTGTGTTAATGAATTGGTGGATTTAGAAACAGGTAGACTTATTACTATGGACGTATCTGGGCGGACTTCTTTTAGGGTTTCGTAGACACAGGATAGGAACCAGGAACCGGGCACCGGGAACCGTAGGCCTATAGAACTTCCGGCCGTCTACCAATCAATCTTTTCCCAACTATGTTGGAATCGGCTTCCAGTCTAACTGGATACAGCTGAATCCAGTATTTTACATGGAGCGACTGTCGATCTGACCTCCACAACCCAGTAACTGAGTTATATGATACCCCTTGGTAAGACTGGTTGTCAGACTTTCGGGCTTCTGATGACCCGTAACGACTGTCAAAGATCCACGAATGACAGCCGGGACCAACGGCTTACGTGTTTTCCGAGGCACGGAGCAGTCACTCATCTACCGATCAACCCCGGCAAGCGTTGCTTAACCTAATGGATCGACCCGTGCGGCTGGTATTACTTAGCCACGAGCTCTTCTCCGGAACTTACGCCGGCAGTCTACCACAACCTACAATAATGTTCTTTTTTTTAAGAAATTCTTAGAATTGTGATAAAAATTTAGAGTCTAAACGCACTGAGAGTTTTATGCAAGCCTGAATTTTCTTTATCTATATCTTTTTTTGTTTCGTTCTTCATCTTACGGCACGTAGAAGTACCTATACCCCTTTGACAACCTGTTTACGTGTACCAAAAATGACACTATAATCTCCTTTAATCATCAATAACTATAGCCGCGCCCCGCGGTTTCATCTGCGTAAGTCTCAATCCCGTGAGAATATCGGGATAAAAATTATCCTATGTCCTAATCCAGGTCATGGTCTACCCATGTGTTAAGTTTCATCTAAATCCGTTTATCCGTTTTAGCGTGATAGCGCAACAAACTCACTTTCGCATTTATAATATACTAGCTTTCGCCCGCCTGGTATGTCGATAAAAAGTAGCCATGTCCGTCCGCGGGATGCCATTTATCTCCATGCCAAATTTTATCGAAATCCATTCAGTGGTTTAGGTGTGAAATGGTAACATACAGACGGGCAGACAGAGTTACTTTCGAATTTATAATATTAGTATGGTTAAAGTGAGGATTAGTATTTTACACATAAATTACATTTTTTAAGATTTGTAGGTACTTAACTAAACTGTTATGTGCAACACAGATTCATACTAATACAATCAGTGATACGTAGAAACAGGTACATATTGTGTGCGGAACCCCCACGTTGTGTGCGGTTTTCTCGCCTCTCGAGAGCTTTGAAGAGAGAGCGGCTATCAACACAATAGGTTAAGTAGAGGACATGTTGTTGAATGATTAGCGATTTGTTATAATTATTTGCAGTTTCGGTGTACAAACACAGACTCCTTGTGCACGATGTCGTATACCTACTGTATTGTTTGAATGATTTAGTAATAAATAATTATTCAGAATTTAAATAGGTAAACCAACAGTATGGTTTCACCAAAGGACGTTGTACGACCGACGCCGGTGTAACCTTATTAAGACTCATTTTTAACGCGTGGGAAGAGGCCCAAGACGCCATAGGAATCTTTTGTGACCTCTCCAAGGCATTTGATTGCGTCGATCACGAAACCTTACTCTTGAAACTTGGGCATTACGGACTTGGAAAACTTGCGCTCAGTTTAGTAAAATCTTATTTAAATGATAGACAACAGCAAGTTCAAATAAACGGTATCAACTCACTAGGTTTAAAAGTAAAAATGGGTGTTCCACAAGGCTCGATTTTGGGTCCTTTCCTCTTTTTAGTGTACATTAATGATCTACTACATTTATTAAAAAATCAGCCACACATGGTGTTATTTGCTGACGATACTTCCTTAATTTTTAAGGTAGATAGACGTGCTACAAATTTTGACGAAGTAAATAACGCCCTACTGCAGGTCCAAAATTGGTTCACTGCTAATAATTTAGTATTAAATGGAAAAAAAACTAAGTGCATAAAATTTTCTTTACCAAATGTCAAAAGTAGGGATTGTGTGATTATATTGAATCAAGAGAAACTAGAATTCGTCGATAAAACTGTTTTCCTAGGGATCACGCTCGACTCAAGGCTACAATGGGGTTCTCATTTAACATCTCTTGCAGGACGGCTAAGTTCAGCAGCATATGCTGTCAGAAAAATCCGTCAATTTACTGATGTAGAGACCGCGAGGCTAGTCTATTTTAGTTACTTTCATAGCATCATGTCTTACGGTATTTTACTATGGGGACGGGCTGCAGACATCGAGTCTATCTTTATTCTGCAGAAAAGAGCGATTAGAGCCATTTATAATCTCCGCAGGCGCGATTCTTTACGGGAACTGTTTAAGGATATTAACATCATGACGGTAGCTTGCCAATATATCTATGAAAACATCATGCACGTAAGAAAAAATTTACATCTTTTTAGTAAAAGAGGTGATAGACATAACTATAGTACTAGAAATAGGGACCTATTAGTTCAACCAGGTTTCAGACTGGCTAAAGTAGACTCATCTTTCATGGGGTACTGTTTAAAATGTTACAATAAAATTCCTCCCCACATACTTCAACTGAACGAGACGAAATTCAAAACTTGTATAAAACGCACACTATGCAGGCAGGCATATTATAAGTTGGAGGATTACATTTCTGATAAAAATGCTTGGCTTAATGCTGGTCCTGCTCCACAACCACAACTAACTAATTAACATTCGAAAATAATGTTGGAGCTGCTGAAGATTGTAAGACCATCTTTGCATTGTATAAACTCAATTTCCTTTGTATTATATAACTGCATAGCACAGGTGTGAGTACTATGTACTATAGAGCCATTTACCGGGTAATTTGTCTTTAATTGACTTGAATGTGCCCTGGCGGCTGGGAATGTCATGCTCACTCAAATGTCTCGCTGATGGTGGCGCGTGTGTTGGATCATTTAGCTCCCTTCAAAATGGTTGAGCTGAATGGTGCTGATCCATGCGTCATGTTCGTGAACGGGCGCCGTCAGTTGTGACTGGTCATCTCTTAGCTGCCATGGCTTATTTTAATTTTTGATTTGTTTGTTATAATTGCGGACGCTTTTAACGTGCTTTCTACATTGTTCTCACATGTATAATTTCAACATAAATGATGTAACCAATATTTTGTAACAATATTTTGATTTAAAAGAGTGTTCGTGGAGTTTCTTGCCCGTTCTTCTCCATAGGTACCTACTACGCTTTGGAATGGGCAACTAGCTTCATATTTCTGACTGACCGACTCCTTGACAATTCAAAAGTGCCTGTAAATGGTTTAATTGAAATAAATGCTTTGAGTTTGAGTTTGAGTTTAAAATCTACAGTGACACAGCCTAAACCACTGGGTCTAGAAACATTACATTTGGCACAAGAGTTACCTCAAAATTGAGCTTTAAAGAAGGATTTTTTGAAATCATCAAATACAAATACATACTTTACAAATATGTTTTATTTGTTGAACATAGGTTTTAACCAATATAACCTAAAGAAAAGAAAGTTAAAGAGAAAACCTAAATAGGGGATGAAAGGTTGTACCTATGGAAGTTCATAATTTTTGCCGAAGGGAAATCCCTTTGGGCGCTCGGCTTGTATCCCTTCGGGTGCTCGACATAAGAAGCGAAGCTGCGGGCGGAAGCTAGTAATTATATAATTGATGTATACAAAATATAGTAAAACATTTTTAAAAGAGTAACGGTGGAGTTTCTTGCCCATTCTTCTCCATACGACAACTACCTTTTGGAAGGGGCAACTAGAATCAGTTCTATTAATTTGTTTTGACGTTAAAAGTGCCTTTTATGTGCCTAATTGTAATAAATTATTTGACTTTGCATACCAAACGCACTCGCTCCCGCGCCTGCCCTCAACAAGCCACCTACCTAAGGGTAATAGCACATAAACAAACATTGTTAGAGGCAATACACGGGCAAGCTGCAAGCTATTCACAACACTGTCGGGTTTACTACGAAATTGCTCCAAGATAACAATTTACCATTTAAAGTGAATTGCTCGTAATTGCTCGTATTTGCATGATATTGCTTGTAACGTGTGGTACAGTCAGCCTCAATAAGATGTATTCATCGACAACAATATTAGTTTAATATCTACAACCTTTGTTCGAAATCTTTTTTAGGGTTGCGTACCCAAAGGGTAAAACGGGACCCTATTACTAAGACTCCACTGTCTGTCTGTCCGTCTGTCACCAGGCTGTATCTCATGAACCGTGATAGTTAGACAGTTGTCACAGGTGATGAATTTCTGTTGCCGCTACAACAACAAATACTAAAAAACAGAATAAAATAAATATTTAGGGGGCTCCCATACAACACACGTGATTTTTTTGCCGTTTTTATACATAATGGTACGGAACCCTTCGTGCGCGAGTCCGACTCGCACTTGGCCGGTTGTTTTTTTTTTTCATTTTATACAAGTATGTCTGTATCTTTCGCCAAAGCCCACTGTCTAACATGAGCAACTATATTTGCTAAGAACAACACACCATACTTCATTTGCATTAATTAATCAGTAATAATATTATTCATGACATCGATAATTAATGCATGTACCTAATGAACCAATAACTCTATCGTGTGACCTATGACGGGCTGTCCAACATTATTACTACACACATCGCTGTCTCTCAATAAATCGGAGACACACTTGAGTACCTACTTAGACTTGACATTCTAAACTGTAGCCACATAGTTCTTGTACCCGTTACAAGGATATTAATTTACAATGTAACCAACCATCAAATGCTTCAGCAGTACCTCTATGTACGTATAATATGTATGTGTGTATGTCGGTGTAGAAATATGATAGGTATCCCTGTATGGGAAAGGCAAGCACTGTCGCGATATCGCACTACCACAAACACTACGTTACAATACAAGTACCTATACTAATAACTCAAAACTTTTCACAAAAAAAAAACAACCGACTTCCAAAAAAAACACTAAAAAAGTGAAAAATAACTTTAATTTCGGAAGTCGGTGTCTTTGCTTTACAATTTTCGTTTTTTGCCACCGACTTCCGAAATTAAAGTTATTTTTCACTAACTAACCTACCCCATTAACCTACCCCACCCACACAAATTCGAATACCACTACCTGCTATGTAAATAACAGTGATGGAGTCAAATAATATAATTATCGTCTAAAAAAATACGTAATTATTGAATCTAACTCAAAAACCACGCAAGCAAAGTTAATTTTATACGGGACCACCTCGGGAGTATACTCTTTTGAAGTAAAGAATTTTTTAAATCGGTTCACAAAATTGGCGAAAATATCGATGATCACACACAAAAAAAAATACATAAAGACGAACATAGAACCTTTTTGAAGAAGTCGGTTAAAAAGGATCGCACCATTCGTATGTACTTAGTTAGTTCATCACCAACGATTAGGCACATAGATTATTTATTCATTTTAATTATTAACTGAGAATGTTTAACGTATACTAACAAACTTTATTAACTATTTACATTATATTACTAAATTAAATTACTGATTAAAACTAACTATACAAATAAACAATCAACTAAAATATGGCGTCGAAAAATTCCTCCGCATCGCTGTCGGTTGGTAATGTACCCAAGAGACTGGCGGCATTGCTACGTTGTATGGCAATGCTTATCCTCTGACTAAAGTAAAAGCCAGCCCTTTGGTCACGGGAAGTGTCAGTGGTCACCAACGATTGCCTGTAATGCAACAGTTCAGATTCAAGCTTTATATCAATGAGTGATGAGAACCGAACATTACAGTGCGCAACCTGTAATAATACAATTTGTAACATTACATTCACCGGGACCATTCACCTGTAATGTAACAGTGGTGAGTGGGAGCACCCGCTGGTACCTACAATTTGTAACATGAATGCGAATCTTTTGTTACATTACAGACGAATGCTCGAGGGAGAGCCTTATCCCTTGGCCATAACATCACCGCTCCCGCGACCTGCGTCTTGCGTCTGCGACCGCGGCGAAAGTAAATATTACAAGTTATTTAGAGCATGCTATGAGTCGCCGCGGCACGGGAGCATTCTAGTTCCAGCGCCGCCCCGCGCCGCAAAATACACCGCAAGACGCACCACAAGATGCACAGCTCTATGTCGTGGCCTCTATGCAGTTTTAAATGCAATGAAATTATTGTAGACAAGTCATGACCAAACGATAGCAAAACCCAAACACTGTATTATTCTTGTCTTAAAAACTCGATGTACCTAAATAAACCCTCATTCGATCTCGAACATATTCATTGGTAAATCTCAAAACGTGTCCAAGGTTTTCCTGCAACATATTGTTCATGTCTCACAAGCCACAGCATCTTTGTATGACGCACAGCTATGCAACAGCATGTTATGGACATAGTTATCTGAAACTATGCCAACGCGGTAATTTGTAACTGGACACACGAAGCGTCTTAATATAAGTACCTACATAACAGACACGAACTGAACATTAACTTAGAGAGCTGATGTTCTAGTGAAAATACTTATCTTTTATTTTAATTTTTAAGACCCATTCAACCCCTACAATCTCAACCCCTGACCACGTTCAAACCCTAAGGTCCGTATTACAGAAGGAAACTCAAGTATTGATCTCTGTTTAAAACTAGTTTTAAGTCCGCTTTTAATTTTAGAACGTTGCTTAAGCATAGTTTCATTGATCTTAGTTCAACTGAGTTTGGCTTTATTTTACATCGTTACTCAGTTACTCAATCGAACCCAAGCAGTGATAAAATCTGTAATCACCCAAGTGTGGTCGAGACCGCGCTTGAGCATAGATTGTCATGTCAAATTGTCAATATTTCTTCTGTTCCAATAGTGCAATGTCGAGTTCTGTTGATATATTTTTTTAAAATAGGTACCTACTATCAAAATCATAATCGATATATTTGAAGAGGTAGATAATTATAATAACTTATTTAACGATAATTCTATTATAACGTTAAACTTTTTCCAAAGTACTAAATTTTTCTTCCGTCCTTGTATTTTAAAAGTGTTTAACCGATCGATTCCCAATGTGATGAGATGTGGATGAATGTGGGGATGATCCGTGAATAAAATCAACTAAACAAATAATTAAAATGAAAACAACAAACGAATGTTTTTCACACTGATGTTTTGACATACTGACATTTTAAATAGCATAATTTACTAGGCCACAAATACAAGTCTTTTAAGCTTGACAATTTTGCTTACAAAATTACTATACTTCACTTCAAGACCTTTACTTCTTCAATAAATGGGGCCTTTTACTATTCAGGAATGAAATAATAACGCTGATTTCCTAAATAACTGGGGTTCTATGGTGTATTTTAATATTTCTAATCCAATGAAGATCGGATCAAAGTCGGTTGATATAATAAATCGTAAACGAAAACAGGCAGATGCATAGAAAATACACATCTCTGCTTGAGGCTCGATTTGAGTCTCGATTCAGCTGAGTATAGATTGATTGCCGTTCTGGAATAAGACCGATGCTCAAGTACTGATTCTATACTCAAACAGTGATCAACTGATTGCAGATCAAACTGGACTTGAGGAACGTTCTGTAATACGGACCTAAATGTTGGATTTCAATACATTGGTCACCTTTTCTTTGTCCATATTCAACCCCTTGTTTCTAGGTAGCTAATAATGACATTAAATTAATACTGAGAGCAGAAGTGTATTTATTTTCTTTACAATTAATCTTTTACACATTTTTGATGTGTTGCTTGTGGCTCAGAAATAACAGCCACACGGGTCGATCAATCAGGTTAAGCTACGCTTACGATTGGTCCGTGGATGGGAGACCATCTTTACATACCAAGAAAGAACTCTCCGTGTCTCGGAAAGTACAATAAGCCGTTCGTCCCGGCTGTCATTTGTAGATCTTTGACATTTGTTACGGGTAGTCAGAAGCCCGAAAGTCTGACAACAAATCTTACCGAGGGGTGTCGTGTTACCCAATAACTGGATTGTGGAAGTCAGATAGGCAGTCGCTTCATGTAAAATACTGGTATTCAGCTGCACCCGGTTAGACTGGAAGCCGACCCCAACATAGTTGGGAAAAGGCTAGGCAGATGATAAGAGGTGCAATTTCTTGTATGATGTGATGATTGTTTGTAAGAATAGAAACTCAAATAGTTCAAACAGAGCCTTGAAGTGTATACGAATGAACTCACTATCAAGAATATTGTCCAATATCAAGATCGCCCCAAATCTCTTTTCAAATCTCCCCTCGGAATAATTTTCGACTTGGATCACGCTATTTTCAGCCGAATAGGGACAGTATTGATCGTTTCCTAAATAGAAATAACTCTGTCATTTACATTTTATTTATAACACAGCCACTTTTCCTGACTTTGTCCGACTGAGATATTTGAACGTTTTATCAACTTAGCAACAAAGGTTGAAATTCTATTGTCCCGATAAACAAAGAGACAATCACACTTCACACAAATAATAATATTCACAGCCATTTGTCCTCGTCTGTTGGACAAAGGGCTTTCAACTCCAAATACAACGTAAATATAGTAATAAATATCTCATCCTTGTTTCAGATTGTGCAATACGCCTAAGAAATTTGCGCGTGGGTCGCGTGCACTCGGGGCACGTGCCGCGCACGCACGGGTGCCGCGTGCTCGTGCCGCCCCCAGGCCCGCGCCGCGCCGTCCTCATCGAGCTGCACAAGCTCAACGTGCCCTGTTCCACCGGCTTCATCCGCTTCGCACCCAACACCCCCACCCTCTGCGGCAAACTGGACCAAATACCACTCCCAAACAGAAAGTTCCTTTACACCGCATCGTACAAGAACCCCGCCATAGAACTCCACGGTCGACCCACGTTCGCCGCGATATACCGTCTAGTAGACCATTGCCATGATGTTCTACTCACGGGAAGAAACGGCTCGTTCGAAGTCGGCCCGACCGTCAAGCTCTCATGCTCGTATGAGATCCACCTGCCGTACGGCAACCGCGTCGCTCTGCGGCTACAAATGGGCACAGGACCAATGAAAGCGAAAGAAAACGATTCGTCCAATATTATACACGAAGATGTGCAAGCTTTGTGTAGAGGAATGGAGTTAAGTTTAGAGGATGGGGAGTCAAAGTGGAGGCATTGTTCGCAGCCTGGGGATCCCTTGAGAAGTGTTCAGATAGTGTCAGAAGGGAACTCTGTCAGGCTGAATATTAGTATAACTGCTAAGAAGAATACGTCAGCTATGTGGTTGAAAGTGTGGTGGATGGATAAGGCTATAGAGGATATTGTGGGGCACTGCGACTACGGGTGGGTGCTGTCGGGGGATTTTTGCATATCAGCGGTACGGGAGGCCAAGAAGGCGTGGAGACAGGCGGAGGCAGAGTGTGTGAGGCTGGGGGGACACCTCGCCAGTGTGCTTAACGAGAGGCAGCGGCAGATTATGGACCAACTACTTATACATGCGTGAGTACCTGTATCGTAGACCTGTGGGCCTAAAACGGCCACATTAGCAATTCCTCTAAAAGCATTTCATTTCCTGAATTTCCAGCTGTCATTAGCAATTCCTCTAATATGATACAAAAGCAATCCATAATAATATGTGGACCATTTTACGAATCTACATAGAAAACTGTAAAACAGATGAATTATTTCGTAATATGAATTGCACGCAGATCATAATATGAATTGTCAGTTTGTGACATTTTACGATGATTCATAATATTTTCCTATTATGATTCTGCCAGAGTGACTGTTTTAAGCCCCCTGTATTGTTTTTTTTCGCGTTTTGTACCATTCTTTCTCGTCAAAATGATCAAAATAGGAAACGCTCTCCCTGACCTGACACTAGGTATAATGAATAAGCTGAATTGCAAGAACATCTAAGTGTTTTTGACCAATATTTCCTTCTAAAATAATGTCATGGAGGCAGGTGTAAGGCAATTTATTCTAGAATCTAGATATACGCGAGTTCAATAGCCTTTTCTACAGCAATTTGTCGACACATTAAAGCCAGCCTGACAAGTATTTCCACATATTTTTACTTGAAAAACATTACCGTTGAGGATTCAAATGTGAGTTAGGAAAAAGTTATTTCTTTTTCATAAAGACAAATGTACTTCTCGGCAAGGATTTGCTTAGCTTAGAATGTAGTCTGCTCCTTATAGCATTTATCTCACAAGCTCTGGCGAAACAGTAGGTAAATAATATATATATATAAAATCTGGATGGAAAGAAGAAATATGTAGCTACTAAAAAAGCCAATGAGTTCGTAGAATAAACACGATTGCTAATAGATTCGGTGCATTTTCAACAAAATAGTTTCCTAAGATGCAGCTGACTGCAGAAAATATGTTTGTAGCTGACACACACATTTTCAAGTTGGTATAAATAAAGGCTCCCACAAACAGACGCGATACCGCGGGCGACAAAGGTTGCACTGCCTGTCGCACCCGCGATTTCGCGCCAGTTTGCACGAGGCTTAAAAGTCTTTAAACTTACCCACAACGGCTGCCATAATCTTCGTATTGTGACCCAAAACGCATCCATATTTACCATGCCGTATAGACAACTTATGTAACATCCTAGTAGTATCCGTTTTAGGTAAATAATTATGTTTTGTCCGAATGCCGAGATATGGTAGGATGAGTATTGGCAAACCAACAGCCAGATGGGTAGCTGATGACCTATAGGATGGTGGATAAGAACTGAATGAGACTTGCACATACACTTTTAACTGTTTGTAAATCAACATGTTCTATCAGGGTGATCTGTAACTCAGGACCTTCCTACCTCAGCCATTTTCTCTATTTGAGATTGTGCATTATATTAACCAGTGCCCTAGATGTTGAGATAAATAAGATTTATGAGTTTATACCAGGGAAGCATGACACAAAAGGAGGAGACCTAGTTTAAACTCAGTAGTGGAATAAGGCTGTCATACTTTGATACTTTTTTCCGGAGAATTTGTTGCGCCACTTAGTGCTAAAAGTGGAAGCCCTCCTTTTTCCCAACTAAAACTTCTTTCTTCTTCTTCTAAGTCTTATATAATTTTCGACGTTCAAAAAGTGCTAATTCTCAGCTTAATTTAATGTGTATTTTTTTTTAAAGTATTATTATTATTTTTGTTCATAGTCCTGGTTCTGGTGTGGACGATGTGTACTGGATCGGAGCGACTGATGCCGTCCATGAAGGCGAGTTCCGATGGTCGGATGGACTGCCCTTCTCATATGCACGTGAGTACATGATATGCTTGGGTTTCTACTAGTTCATCATCTGCTCAGCGTTTTCCCAACTGTCAGTTTCCAGTCTAATCGGATACTGCTGAATACCAGTAGGTCTTCTTAGGTACCCAATTAAATTAACAGCAAGATTTATAATTGGACGTTTGGCTATACGTAACTAACCTAAAATGGACACCAATAACAATGACGTAAATTCCAAAAGTTGTGGTACTTAATTTATAAATGCAAAAGTGAGTTTGTTTGTTATGGTTTCATGCTTTCACGGCTAAACGAATTTAGATAGGCACACGCGTAGACGCGCGGAAGACAGGGTGTTGTGGCACAGCTTGGGAGAAGCCTATGTCCAGCAGTGGACTGCGATAGGGTGAGTTGACACGCGTAGACCATGACCTGGGTGAGGACATACTTTTCATCCTGATATTCCTACGAGATCACGGCTTATGTGGGTGAAACCGCGAACCCGTTCAAATTATGAACTTGCAGATGAAAAATTCTTCAGTTGGCATCTTCAGTTCCGCTGACTTTGCTTGATTTATGGTTATATAGAATATACTTTTATTTAATACAAGCCATCAAGATCATCGGCAAAAATGACGAACTTCCATAAAAAAATCAAAAAGCTTAAGAGCGCAGGCAGCGGTCTAGGGTGTGCGATGTCTCACATTAAGAAAAAGATCACATTTGTACGTGTTTTTCTGTTATTTTCTTCTTGCCTGTTCATAGTATGTGTGTACATAAAGATTGTTTCCCCGTGGAGGGTGGTGGGTTGACCCATTACCGGGTCTACGGGGAAATTTCATTCCCCGTGGTCCCATTAAATGGTTATAAATAAGATATTATTAGTTTTCGAACTAAAGCATCACATCTTAAAAAAATCTTCTTCTTCTTTCAAAAGTAATTTGACTTTTGAAAGAAGAAGACAAAGCGTTGTGTAACTATACAGGCGCTATACAACGTTTATTAGTAAGGCGGTTAATATATTAAATTAATATAAAGTGCTTTAAGTGTACGTATGGAAATACTAAGCCCTCATAAAGTGTGGTCAACAGCGAGCTAGTTCGGTAGTATTGAGTACCGCGAGGGCTCTCCGCGCGAGGGCTGTCGTGGCTCGAGTGGCGCTCGTGTGTGGCTTAGCGACGTGGATGTGGCGTGTGTGCTCATTGTGTGCAGTTTTATATGATTGAGACTACCCTAGCTTTGTTTAGCTTACATAAACCCAGTTTCTGATTTAATAATTTGAGAGTTGAGAACTTTTCAAACTCACCTTTAGTATAACTCACTTCAGGTGAAAACCCGCGAAATTCAAAATATCATAGCAACAAACGTAACAACTATGAGTATCTCGGCTACATTGAAGGACCACACTTTTATTTTTTGAGGGTGGGAAATCATCAAACGACTTCTCCCGCTCTGGGCAGAGGGGGAGGGTGTCAGACTTTTACTGACTAAAATCCACCCGTGTTCCTTCATTTACCTGTTGCCAAGGGTCCCGGTATCCCTTTCGGACTTTCCCGCAACCCTGCGAGGCATCGGTCCTAGCGGACCCCGCCAATTATACTGAGATATCTGTGAGGCGCGCGTGGAACACAACGCGCCGGTCCCTAACGGACGGCGAGCTACCCATTGCTCGCCGTCCGCAAGCCCGCGAAGGAACTACCCTAAGTAATGCTAACGTAGAATTTAACAAGTTGTCAACTTCAAATCCGGGCGTTAGAGTAAGGGACGAGGACCAACTCCGTCTAAATATTTGCAGAAACTTAGGTATTACATACATAGCATCACGCCTGTAATTCCCGAAGGGTTAGTCAGAGGTGTACCTATATACTACTCCCATATTTCACCAGTTATGTTTAGGTCCCATGTAATAGGGGGCGAGCCTATTGCCATCAACCGGGCACAAATCCAGACTCCGGGCTGCTACTGAGGAATTCCAGACGGAAAAACCCATTAGCACTTTGCTGGATCCGGGAATCGAACCCAGGACCTCGAACAGAAGCGCTTACGACCACTCGACCTATGTACTACAAAATATCGCATATTACGCGTTACCTACTAGTACAAAATTAAAAATAATTTTGACAAATTATATAAATTAAGATAGAAATAAAGTAGTTTTAAAATGCAAAAACTTAATTTGTATTTGAAAGAGTTCTCCTATTTTCATGACCATAAAATGCCTTCGTTTCTTTCATCATAAAAAACACAATCTCAAAGAAAACAACTCTTAATAGTGCAATATAAATAACTTCAAACGCTGTATTTAATAGCTGTGAAGAAAAAAGAAAGAAAACAAACTGTCAGTGCACTTTATAAGGTTAAAAGCGTCAATGGGTGCCAAGTATCGAGTGTAAGGCTTCAGTCTAGACGGCGCGGCGCACGGTTGGCTAAAATAGACTTTGAATTTCCAAGTGCCGAATTATTTGCTGGATATTGCTTCTATTAGTTATTACTATAAACAATTACACCCGAGTTAATTCTGCACAAAAACGAAGGAATTATCATTTTTTTTACGAAAAATTTGTATCAATTAGTATGAAAAATCTAAGTATCTCTTAAACGGCAAGGAAAACCGTACACGTGGTTATAGTACTAATTATTTATGTTTTTTTGTCATTCTCCACTTATCTATTATCGAAGCCGTTTTTTTTTTAAAATATCAAAATAGGTTTATTTATTTTTACATATGAAACGGTTTCTTTTAAGTTGAGGAACACAGATTTTTAACTACAAGTAACATAAAATAGTATCACCCCTATATCCCCGAAGGAGTTACAAATATGTTTGAGATAGATATTTATCAACACAAAATGAGTTTTAAAACTTTGCATACATACCTACAACCAAAATACAAAATAACAAAACCGCTTCTAATGAGTCTGAAAACAAGTGATTAGTAATTACAATTATTTAGTCTTCTCACAAGTCTGAATAGGTGATTAAATGATTTGCATTATCGCGCAACAATGCCAACTATAAACTACATTCACCTTTTTCTGATAAGTAAGCTAATTTGTTATTTTGCGCTATGAGTTCTAAGAAATGTATTTGACTATTATAAATTTTCATAAACACATCTTTTAAAACTCTAATGAGGGTAGTTAACAAATTATCGACGTTTTGCAATAAAAGGGCTAAAATTTTGCTTTATAATTTAGATTGTTCACAACTGTGTGATCTTTGCTCTGCGACTTTATAATCTTAAAATAGAAAGTTTAATCACCAATTAAGACTTGGTTCAAATATTACTATAATTTGTGCTAATAATTTAAACACAAATGTCTTTGTGAAAATTGCGGAAATTAGATTTCCAAAAAAGTGTTTATACAAAGCTAATCCATGTAAATAGACCTTAACATTTATTATGTTGTTATATCAGTAAGATTGTGTTGCTGAAACAATATATTACTTTACTCGCATCCATTCGATTGTGTCCAGTCAAAATGCAAGCGGAAATAGGTACCGAAAACCAGCAGCTCAAAAACAAATACATTTGTCCAAAAGAGATATCAAACAAACTAGATCAATCTGTTAACAAAATTGTTGAAAAAACAGGATTCACAAAATGCAACATTGAAAAGAAATCTGTATGCACAAATGGTGGTAACTACCTCGGATTATTGTACGAAATTGACATAAAAGGGAAAACAAAGGAAGGTGATAAAGAGTTAAATATATTCGTCAAAAGTGTCATCCCAGGTGAGAGCGAGTTGCAATTCATATCCGTAACTGACGTTTTTATAACTGAGCTGTTTGCCTACAAAGAACTTTCGAAGATATTTGAAAAACTGCAAGAAGAAGCAAAAGTACCCATCGATGAAAGATTTAAAATGGTTAAAAGTTACGATGAAAGTAATACAGAAGCGATAATAATGGAAAACTTATCGAAAAAAGGATTCACCACAGGCCACAGAATGGATGTGGTGTCATTAAAGTTTGCTGAAATGGCTATACAAGAACTTGCCAAATTTCATGCACTCGCTTTCGTGATAAAAGAAAAACATCCTGATTTTTTTGAGAATCAGGTTGTAACTAGCAAACCTGCTTACAATATTGGTGAACAATGGGGAGTATTTGTTCAGAGCATGACAAAAATTGCGATTAATAATATTGATGAAGATGTCAAGGCGAGAGTCGAGAAGTTTACTGAAGGCATTGCAGAAAGGTTCGGGAGGCATTACAATGACGAGGCGATCAAGCGATGCTTGTGTCATGGTGACTATAGGCCTAATAATATTCTGACAAAAATGAGTGTAAGTATTTTTCACTATTTCTATATTAACATCCCCTATTAAAATGTATTCCCTAATCTTTAATAGATAATTATCATAATGAATTTACATTGAAGAGATATTTATTGAAGCAATAAGTTACGTTTTTTGGTTATGTATTTATCCTTAGTTATATCTTATTTGTACTCTTATGATCCAAATCATAATGAGCAATGTCTTATGAAACTTTCTTATTGGTCCTCAGAATGGAAAAGTATCAGAAATAATACCAGTGGACTATCAACTGATGCACTATGGATGTCCTTTGTCAGACATTTTTTATTTCATCTTCATCTGCACAGACAAAGAATTCCGAAGGGCCCATCTGAAGCATCTCAAAGATTTGTACCACGAAACGATGACGAAATTCTTGATATATTTTGACATGGACGTGAACTCTTTTTATCCTAGAAATGAGTTTGAAAAGGACTATGCAGATCAGTTGGATTGTGGTCTTATGTTTGGACTCTTATTTTTAGCCTTCATGTTTGCTTCTGAAGACGATATTCCAGATATAACGAAGAATGAAATGGCCAGTTTAAGTTTTAAAGTTGATGACAAGTATAAAGATAGAATCCAAGGGATTGTTGAAGATTATATTGAATGGGATGTTATTTAAATTATGTTATCTTTTCTTTTACGATTTGTTGAATGAAGAAACTATCCTTTTATTTTTATTAACAATGTTGAAGTACCTATATATCAGAGTCTATTCGTATCGAAAAACTAATTAAACCGAAAAATATGCCAACAAATAATTAAACCATCTACATTATGTACAGTTCCGATTGTTTTATTCCCAAAATGAATGGTGAATGAATAATTGAACGAGGTGAGCGAGGTGGAAATTGCAATGAAAAGCTGCGGACTATTATCGCAACGAAATATATTTTTCAACACACTTGCTCGTAAAGTGGCTCTTATTGACCCGCTTATAGGTTCATAATGCTGTGTATTATGGAAGCGTGCTTTTTACTTTACACACACGCACATTACCGCACTAGTGCGGTAATGTGCGCCATAGATAACTATTTACTAGTCGGAGTAATGACATGGCAGTAGGTATGGAATTAGTAAGTACTATCATGGCAACATCACATACCATGTTATCATTATAGTATTTACTAATTCCATACCTACCATACATATATAGAAATTGACTTTGGTGAAACTTTTTAATACCATAGGCAAATCATGGGCGTTTAGTTATGAAAAATTAATCCCACGGGCAGGTCAGTGGGATATTATAATTACATGGAATTAGTATGAACTATCTTATAGTATAAATAAATACAAGCCCAGCTCGCTTTAGTTATTTTAATATCTGTGCCTACGTAGTATTATAATATCTGTGCTATAGGCAAATCAAGAGCGTTTTGACCAATTTTGACCAAGGGCATGGGTCTCAACTCGAAGAAATTATAATTAGTCTTGAAAAATATCATAAATGGCAGCTTATGTAACAATTAAGAAATTATCAATTAAATTAAAAATCGTTATATGGCAAATTTTGGCTGAAGTAATATTAGTAAAAATCAAAACATCTTTGTTTAAATGCTGATTTATGTATTTACACTCATAAATTTCGTATTTTCAAAAAAAAACATAAATCAAGGCTTTTACTTCAATTCGAACCCTTAGAATGATATCTGTTAATCATTTTGTCGCGACCTCTTTGCAATAGATGGCGTTTTAATTAATGTTTTACTGGCATCAGCCAAAAACATTTTTTTTTTAATCTAATACCTTACGTAGAAATATAAGAATTAAAAAAAAGTCTATTAACATGTTTTTGGTACATAATTATCTTCTTTTTTTTTACTGAACCTAGTTTCTGTAAAACTTTCCATATATCTAGACAAGGCTCCTAGATGGCGTTGTAAAACTACACAAGTCTCTGGCAATTAGTACGTCGCTGCCATCTGTTAAAAAAATGGAGGAAGAAAAATAGCCAGGTCAATCTCCAGACTTAGGTTGTGTCATTTCTTTGTATGGGATTGGGTATTATAATATCTGTGCTAGGGGCCAGGAGCGTTTTGCAAACATTTTTTGTTGTAAAATCTTTACTTAATTTGCTTATTCAAAACACTATCTTGTGTTTATTAAATTTTTAATATAGGCTGTTTAGCGGGTTAGCCAATGCCTATATTTACACCTGCGTAAAAACAAAACCAACGCGCCATTTTCATAAATATATGTGTTATCGTTTTCGTTGTGTGGTTAATTATTACATATATAAAATATCGATTTCACGTCGGGAAGAATATCAATACGTAAATAATAATAAATAGATTTGACCCCGCTATACGTTTAGTTTTTTTTTTTTTTTAATTCGAAACGTTATATTTTGTTTATTTTACTACAGGCTGTCTAGCGGTTTTGCCAGTGCCTTTATTTACACCTATGGAAAAACTAAACCAGCGCGCCATTTTCTATAAAGTTGTTATTGTTTTCGTTGTGTGGTTAAATAAGTATTATCAAAAATCCAAAATTTAAAGTATTGAAATTCAACTTATGGCTTTATTATTTCGTACTTATCTTTTGATAAATGAATTAAAATAAACATGGAGAGGAACTCCATGTTTATTTTAACTAATGCCCCCCATGATAATAATAGTAATCAAGTTTTAAACATTCATTTCCCTTTAAAAAAGCGCCTCCAAAAACACTGGCCAGTGGCCAATAACAGCTTTTACAAAATAAAATTCATATATTTTTTCACTTTTACAATTAAACGTAACGCGAGCGAGCTGTACGTTTTGTTTTTCCTTTGTGCCCGCCCGCATCTGCATAGAAATCGAATTTTAAACTTTCGTTTTTTCATCCAATGTCCACACAGATACTGCGGGCCGTATGATGGTAGAAAAGTATTAAAGTTACAATTCTGGTATATTTTTTGTAAAAAAAAAAAAAATTAAACGAGAAATTAATATTATGGTAGAATATAAAAACACAGTTGGAGTTTTGTCAATTTTATTAATTTTCTGTTGGAAAATTCTCGGTTATTTTATCTTTAGGTATGTTGGTGGGGTAACTATATTATGTGATTGTGCGAGTTAGTTTAATATGCTTTCACATAATTTCTAATAACGGCTTCATTTTATGAAAAGGATGAACAGTGTAGTCAAATCAAAAACTTTTAATTCCCGGACGGGTTTATTTTGTAAACATTTATTTTACGACTACGTTTAGATAAGACTTTTATTTGTGCGATCAAAATTTGTAAAGAAAAAAACATAAACAAAGAAACTTGCCAGAGTTATAGTTAGGTACTATTATTTTGTGTGCCCTCCTATAATATAATTATGTAAAACGTAATTTCACTTTTCATTTCGATAGCTTTTAAAGTTTCTGTTTTCAAGAAACATAGCGTGACTTTGCGGAAATCCATTATAAAATACAATAGATGCTGATATATTTAGTAACCTATTCCGCTTGACTATTCTTCAAGAGTCATAAGTACCCTGTAAGAAATCGACACGTGTTTCACCTCTACTTTTTCAACATGAATATTATAAAAGCAATTCCTCTTACTTACTAACTAAACCCAGCCTTATTGAGCATTTCACATCACACGTGATAGAGCGAAATAATGGTTCTTAGAGATCTGTCTATTGGGCAAAGCCAGTTTGGGAAACTGAAGACCGATGATAGTAGGATCGTATCCGCCAAACAACAATTAACCCGATTACGAATGGCAACACTACAACGAAGACATACCGGACGTCAGCTTTACCAGATTAGGAGGGCTCTGAACTCAGCTCAGCTGGCTGAGACTATGGAGGACCTCAGAATAATGCTCGATGACCTCAGTAGAGCTTCCGAAAGAGTGGGTCTTAAAATGAAAATGGTCAAGTCAAATGCCCATGTAATACCCACTGACATGAAGATCGGAGACGCTACAGTCGAAGTTGTGGACAAGTATGTTTACCTAGGACCAACTATCCAGTTAGGTAGGTCCAACTTCGAGAAAGAGGTAATCGTCGAATCAGACTCGGCTATGCAGCTTTGGTAAGCTACGAAATATCTTCTCATCCCACATGCTGCAGTGTCTTTGACCCCGTGCGTGTTGCTAGTGATAACTTATGGTACTGAAACGTGGTCGCTCACAATGGGCCTTATTAGAAGGGCCACCCAAAGGGCAATGGACAGGGCTATACATGGAGTTTTCCTACGTGGTCGAATCAGAAATGAAGCGATCCGCAGGAGAACCAACGTAACCGACATAGCCCAATGGGCAGGGCACATTGCTCGCAGAACAGATGGCCGATCAGGCAAAGTGGTGGAAACGTTGAGTATACCTACTCATAATTGCGAATTAAAGGGTTAACCCTCCAAGCCTCCAACGAATCTAAATACGTTTGAGCTTAGCGGTCGCAGTTGACCACAATCGTTTGAATTCAATCACTCGCCTTCGCTTCGTGCTTCTGAAATAGTTGACGCAAATTAGAGCGAGCTTTATACCGAACCTCACGATTACTTATTTGTCGTTTGATTCGCTTTGAGTTGCCTTTGAAATCCTACATTTTTTATTGTAACCGAGGAATAGGTAGGTATCAGTCTGTGTTCTGTGTGAAGTGAAGTGAAGCCACAGTTCCGATACACTACCGGCACAGTGCAAAATATTCTTTCATATAATAATCTCTATGAACGCATCCCCACTTGTCACTGTCACTGTCTCAGTGACAGTGCCGACACCGGCATGAGAAAGTATGAAAGAATATTTTGCTCGGAACGTTGGCTTCACTGATATGTGTGAATCAAGCTTAATACGTAACTATATTCATCATATTCCTGCGATCCTGCGTACTTTGGGTCAGCGCAACACGTTTTTTTCTTCCATTCTCCCTGTCAAAGTCTGACAACCAGTCTCACCAAGGGGTATCGTATTACCCAGTTACTGGGTTGTGGAGGTCAGATGGGCAGTCGCTCCATGTAAAATACTGGTATTCAGCTGCATCCGATTAGACTGGAAGCCGACCCCAACATATTTGGAAAAAGGCTAGGCGGATTGATACTATTTACGAGTAGAACGGAATCCTCAGCTAAAATAACTTCAGAAGAAGCAGTCACAAACAAAAACGATAACACTAGGTTTACCATCACAAAGTTCGGCTGCCCAATCGTATAGGGTCGTCAAAAGGGCAGTAAACTGACCATAATGAATAGAATTGAAGTTAGCTGTAATAACAACCAACCAAACGACGGTCGGCCCTGACCAAAATGACGGTTGGACCTGACCAAATCGTGTAATCTACGACATGGTAAGTACCTTTAAGTTCATCGTAATTGGAAGGCAAAACGGGGGCGTTATTAATGTATTATGACTACTTAAATTCACGTTACTAGGGTTGCTACTTATCGTTTTACGGCCGAACTAACGAACAAATTAAAACCCGAGTCACACGTAGGTAATCTGTTCGATTTATTGGAGTCACACGTGTTTGGGGGGCCAAACACGTGTGACTCCGGATTTTTAATTTGTCTGTCTGTGATGTCTTGTTTATACCATTTAATTGACGTTTATGACGTAGTTGGACTTTAGTTAGTTTTATAACTTTTATTTCTATGAACATATGTTAATTCGGTATAATTTCTTTTGATTTTCTAATGACATGCTTAAAAAGCACATTACTCTTTCATGTAGTATGTGCGTTTTGTTTGTGCAGAATAAACAACTTTCTTTCTTTTCTTTCTTTATGACGAGGTAAAAGAAAGTAGTGTTTTGCAAATTCATATTAAGATCATTGAAAAGCATAATTGCCCAGGTACAAGAGGAAATCGAACCCGTCCCCCAAAACGCCGTCAAAAATTCAACATTTTATATATTCTAACTAGCTGATGCCGGCGGCTGCGCCCGCGTGGATGTCGGTTACTATTTACTAAAACCTTCCTCGAGAACCACTCTATCCATTGGTAAAAACAGCATGAAAATCGGTGCAGTCCATTTTGAGTTTATCGCGAACAGATAGACAGACAGACGCGGCGGAGGACTTTGTTTTATTTATAATATGTGTTTTGAATTTCCAGCTGTCATTAGCCATTCCTCTAATTTCATTCCACTTTACGAATCTCCATAGAAAACTGTCAAACTGATGAATTATTTCGTAATATGAATCGCACGCAGATCATATTTTGAATTGTCAGTTTGTGATATTTTAGGATGATTCATAATATTTTCCTATTTTGATTCTGCCAAAGTGACTGTTTTAAGCCCCCTGTATGACCAGATGTATGAACGTAAACGAAGCATGTTAGCTTGGGAAGAAGGCGCGAGTATATATCAAGTAAAGGGTATGTATGCCAACCCTGTTAAAGGGTCGGCCCTGTTTACAATGCCGACGTCTGCATTCAACAAGTTCAGAACCGCAGCGATCCGCAACAGACCGCAGCCGCACCGCACCATACAGTCCCGAACCGCCCTGCGATCGCGTCCGGAATGTGACGTCACACAATGTTGATTATGCTGGGAGTCCTGCGTTAACGAAGTTTATGAGGTTGGTCAATATTGAAGGTTTAATGGATGGGAATAAATTCGTTAGAGATGTAAAGAATGGATGTTTGAAAATATTTAATCAGTTAATGTTTGTGATAAAAATGTGAATGTGATGAAATTATCTGTGCCTGCGTATTATGTTTACTTCAGTAAAAAGAAGTGTTACCATAGTTCATAATGATTGTGATGAAAATTCTGACTGAAAACTTCGCTTTTTTTTTTTGTTCATTTTTCTCCGTAGCACTCGCGTAGCCGCGTAGCTGAAGTGTAGCTCCGTAGCAGTCTCGTAGCATCGAGAATGAATCCTTTAACAACTTTTAATAAGCTTTTGTTAAGAGTATATTGAAACTTTCGTTGTTTAAAATTCAAACTTTACGTTTAAGTAAGTAGGTATATGCATTAATTAATTTAACTTAGGCATATTTAAAGCCTTGCTTTACAACACTTGCTTCCCTTAAATTTCGGGGAATATTATCTTAATAATTCAAATAACGTATCCAGTATAATGTGATATTTAACTAATCTATTTACTGTAGAAACGTTACAGCACAATTAGCTAGGAAACTATAGCCCCTTAATTCAATACGACCAATACAATATAATAAGTAAATTAAGTCATTTATACATACTAGCTGCAAAATACTACAAGAAATCTAGGTCTCACATTATTAATCATGACGTGAAGACTCACTTTCAACACAATAGGCGGTAATAAATCAGTCGGCCGCCATCTTGATAAGATGGCGGACATACAAACGCGCGAATTCATCCGCAGTTCACTTTGACGCTGCGCTCCTGTTATTAAACCGACTTCTTCATTAATCGCGGGATTATAATTAAAATAAAGGTACATTCTGACAGAGTTCAGAAAATTGAGTGCAAGTGTGAGTTTTTAGACGGTAGAATATCTTTTCCAAAAATAAATTAATGTTTATTTATCGTGCTTCAATATAAATTTCTCATTTAAACGAAATATTAATATTATTTGCAAATATCGGTTCATGCCCATTACGAATATAAACGTTGAATACTAAACACGCAAAGCCATGCTTCATAGACTGTTACTGAGATTTCTAATAATTCATACTTACTATGCAATATTACTAATATTATAAATTCGAAAGTAACTTTGTCTGTCTCTATGTATGTTACCTTTTCACGCCTAAACCACGGATATCGATAAAATTTGGCAAGCAGATAAATGGCATCCCGGGGACGGACATAGGCTACTTTTTATCGACATACCACGCGGGCGAAGCCGCGGGTGGAAGCTAGAAAATTATAAATGTGAAAGTGAGTTTGTTTGTTTGTTTGTACGCTTTCAGGCTAAAATGGCTGAACGGATTTGGATTAAATTTGGCACATAGGTAGACCATGGCCTGGAGAAGAGCAAAGGCTACTTTTTATCCTGGATTCCAGACGAAGTTGCAACAGCTAGCATCTTAAATATTATAGCCTATGTTACTCAGTGATAATATAGGTAGTAAGTATCCATTTTTTTTGTTTTTTTTTGGTTGTGGGATATCATCCAATGACTTCTCCCGCTCTCGGTGGAGCGGAAGGGCGTGTCAGACTTTTACTGACTAAAACCCACCCGTGTTCCTTCAGTTGCCTGTTGCCAAGGTCCCGGTATCCCTTTCGGACTAACCCGCAAGGAAGTAAGTATCCTAAGGGTGAAAGAATTTTTAAAATCGATCCAGTAGTTTTTGAGTTTATTCATTACAAATAAAAATATAAAACTTTTCTGTTTATAATATTAGTGTAGATTTGAAATTCGATTTTATTAACTTGAGATTTCCCTGTATAAATCACAATTATTTTCATTTAAATAATAAATGTAGGTAAAAGGTAAACTTAACATGTTAATTAAAAAGATGGCGTAGAGAATAAATACAGTGTGTATGAGTCATAATTAATATCAACTGCTTTCAGAGTGCAGCGACCCAGTAGAAAACTAATTAAATCTTAATCATGTATCATACAAACTATTGGAAAAATCGAATAAGTATAGCAGCGAGAGATATGGCAAAGATTTTGCCATTATTACTTGGAGAGGAATACTTTATTACATAGCACATACACGCCTGTATTCCCCGAAGGGTTGGGCAGAGATGTACACTCACATTTCACCAGTTATTTTTAAGTCCCATGTAATAGGGGCGAGCCTATTGCCATCAACCGGGCAAATCCAGACTCCGGGCTGCTACTGAGTAATTCCAGATGGAAAAAATAACACTTTGCTCGTCCCGGGAATAGAACTTTTTATCTCAAGATTCACTTTATTATTATTGACTAGCTTCCGCCCGCGGCTTCGTCCGCGTGGTATGTCAATTATAAAGTAGCCTATGTCCTTACGCGGGATGCCATCTATCGAAATCCGTTCTATGGTTTAGGCGTGAATAGATAACATATAGACAGACAGACAGAGTTACTTTCGAATTTATAATATAAGTATGGATTTGATTGTCATAATTGGACCGTGTTATGCAGAAAGCAGCCATATGGCACTTTTTCCAAAACTGAGTTATAAATACAGCCATATTAATTTCGACATACTAGATTTTTTGCAAAAACAGCCATGACGATATCTCTATTTATTACGGAGATATTAGCCGTCAAATGCAGCCATGTCTACAAATGTATATTGTAAAAAACAGTCATCTTCATGTAAAATGCAGCCAATTTTGACAAAAATTAAAATACCTATTTTGCAGAAGTCAGCCAATTTGTAAAAAACGGTCATAATATAGTTAATATGGCCGTTTTTTACAAATTTAAAACTGTTAGGAGGTATCGGAGTTCGAGGTACGTAAAAGGCAGCCACTCTTTTATGGCTGTTTACTGTAAATTATTTATTTGTTGTTAATCGCAGTTGGCTTTTTTTATTTATTTGATTTTTTATAAGACCTAAAGGAAGTGTACCTAGTTAAAGACATTAAAAAACAGTATGAATACATTATACAACAGTCGGATTATTTTAGTGAACTTAGTAAACATTCTAGTCAATAGCTGCTACACTTAATACTTTCTTGTCTGTTTTCTATTTTTTTAAATAGTTACAGATCACATTTTAAAACACAGCCAACATGGCTGGTTTATTCTTCATTGTGATTTCTACAAAATATGCTATTTTGTATAAAACAGCCACGTCTAAAATCGCAATTATTAATATTAATATCCACGTTTCGAAATTCTTGATGGGATACAATAAATAACTATAGTTATACCAATATAATAATACACAACCGAAGTGCAACCATCGACAGAAAAACGCTTATAACTCTGTACTTTTCCCGACATGGCTGCCTTCTGCATAACACGGTCCAATTAATATTACTAAAATACTATAAAACATAATAATTAAGGCCTAGGCTAGACTGTATGTATTGATTGACCGACACACAACAAATAAATTGATTACTTTCTCAGAGACAAACATAGTAGATAGAAATCCACTAACGTATACATTCAACTAGAATCTCACGTAACTCTATGAAACTTGGTGCTTATGCTCTAATTGGTGGTGAGAACTGCTAACTCCATTTAGCGCCCGCGTCCGTCTCAACACTTCTTCACTTTGACGTGTAGTGTGCAAGGGAGCATACGGGCATGAGCAGTCATCTCGTGACTACTCAGAGCCTCGGAGATTCGGGCTGGAGTTTGTTAGTTAATAGAGATGTAAGTGCTAGGGCCGGCGCATATCGGCGAGGCGCAACACAGCGCATTTAGCGCTAAACAAATATCGACCCTGCACTCATTGAAATAAAGTTGATAATAAATAAACTTCCCGTAGCTCGAGAGCGCGTCTAAGCGGAGAGGTCTCAGGTTATTTATACTCAATTTTATTTTTAGGCACGCAACGATTGTATTTGTTTAGCACAGATTAATGCGCTGCGCTGCGCCTCGCCAGGTCGGCGGCCCTTATAGTTCACTTTCAAAGTCAAAGTCAAAGTCAAATAATTTATTTCAAATAGGCACATAATATGGCACTTTTGAACGTCAAACAAAGAAATAGAATTGATTCTAGTTGCCCCTTCCAAAAGGTAGTTTTCGTATGGAGAAGAATGGGCAAGAAACTCCACCGTTACTCTTTTAAAAATGTTTTACAATATTTTGTATACATTAATTATATAATTATATGTGAAGACGATGCATCTATAATAAGATTACTGTACCACAAAAGGTAAAACTTTCGTATTCAGAGGGCCTAGACAAGTGACAATCGCTTCGAAAGCCTTTCGTATTTCTACAATGACTTGAAGTGACATAAGTTTTTCGATAGCGTATGTCAGTCCCATACATTTTTGCCTTTTATCGCTGATAGGAACTTTGTCTAGGGCCTCAGTTCCAAACTGTATCATCAAAATAAATTCAAATATAAAACTAAATTAATAAAATACTTATTATCTGCTAGAAAATTCAACTGAATAAGACGAATGGTGGTGAAACCTTGATTTTGGGAATCCTTGACCCGTGCAAATATTTATATCAAGATGACCTTTGACCTTAGAGCTTAACATCAACCCATCTAAGTACTAAATTACATTCTTAAATTCATTAATTCACTGACACAACGCACAGCCTAAGTGTCAGCGACGTGAAGTGACGACGATCGAGCGCACGGCTTCCGTATAATAATGTACAGGCACCTTTAAGACAGTGGACTTACCAGAAAAATACCAATATAATTTGTATATCTACCAATAACTTACTCCAACATTCGTGTCCCCACATCAAAACATCGCGTGTGTAACGATGATTTCTATTTATTCACGTCAAAACACAGCGCACCGATTCGCAGAACACAATTACTAACTAAATTATTCCACTAAATTGCTCTGACCCGGCTTCCAGTTACTAAATGCTTCACTAAAATACGAGCTTCAAAGTAAGCTTGTTTATGTGCTGCAGCATGCAGAGTTATTGGCGGATGTTTTTATTTTATTTTTAATGGATAGGGAGACTTCTGTTCTGCCAGAGTTGCGAGAAAGTCTGAAAGGGATACCGGGACCCTTGGCACCAGGCAACTGAAGGAACACGGGTGGGTTTTAGTAGGTAAAAGTCTGATACGCCGAGAGCGGGAGAAGTCATTATTTGAAGATTTCCCAGCCACAAAAAAAGGGAGACTTCTGTTTGGTAGGGTACTTTTACATTATTGTACCTATACAATTTTTATCAGTGGGAACATTATATTGTAACTACACCCTCGTAAAGTGGGGGCTACCTCGACGGTACGTCAGCACAGAGTGGATGCAAACTCAAAGCATGTACAACATCTGTACATTACTATAAATTCAAGTCGTTTTTCGTATTTGTCTGTATGTCCGCGTTGTTCTTCTATACCGCAACAGATTTTGATGAGGTTTTCACTATCGTTGTGCTATTGTTTAGAGAATTTATTCCGCAAAGGTTTGTATAATGCGTTACTATTAAAGTTACATAGTTAATTAAGAAATCTCGATGTTTTTTCAAGTCGTAAAAACCGTGCGAAAAAGGAGTGGGTCGCTTGTTTCAAATAAACTAATTACAGGCACTTTTAAATTGTCAAGGGGTCGGCCAGTCAGAAAGATGAAGCTAGTTGCCCATTCCAAAGCGTAGACGATTAAAAAAACTGAAAATACCTTACTTGAGGATCTCGTGTCTAAGTAATAACAGCCGCACGGGTCGATTTATCAGGTTAAGCTATGCTTGCTGGGGTTGGGCCGTGGATGGGTGACCATCTTTACATAGACTCCTCCGTGCCTCGGAAAGCACGTTAAGCCGTTTGGTCCCGGCTGTAATTCATGGATCTTTGACGGGTTTGTCTTTGCTCGTTACGGGTCTTCAGAAGCCCGAAAGTCTGACAACCAGTCTTGCCAAGGGATCTTGGGGGTCTTGTGGAAGTCAGTTATGCAATCACTCCATGTAAAATACTAGTATACAGCTGCATCCGGTTAGACTGGAAGCCGACCCCAACATAGTTGGGAAAAGGTTGGGCAGATCATCGTCTGCCCATGACCATGGCCAAATAAAATACCAACAGGACAATCCCTTTAAAAAAATTCCTACCTGCAAAATCTGACGTCACAACTAGCAAACCATATTTAAAGCTAATTTAAAATGAATGCAAAATCGTATCTGGGGAATTAATAATTTACCCTAATTGAATTGAATATTCATAGAATCATGTATAGGTATTTTTAACATTTTCAATTTGTTAACATGTTTCATATAATTTGCATGATTTGATGAACGATTCATTAAACTAGCGCTTACCGCAACTCAGTGATCATCGCACAAAGAGAGCTATGTACTCGTGTTCATAGCTCTGAATAATTGCACATAATGTATATGAGCATGAGGTTTTGCGTAACTAGGTACGCACGCAAGTGTTTTTTTGTGTAAAACATGTACAGTATTGTACTGTCACGTGCAAAAATATGTATACATGCAACAAAATTCAATAACGATTTTCTTGTGGAATAACGATTGCAACTTTCAGATGATACCTATTTCATAATAATATGGGTTCCAAAATATTATATTCGATAAAATATACAATTACAATCAATACAGTAGGAGAAAATCACTTTTAAAGTTGCTAAATGTATACATTGGTGCTTGTGACTGTACATATTATTATTTTTATTTATGGTTAAAGAAATTTATTTCTCAATAAGAAATTACAAAGATTTCACTTACCTGAGATATAGTTATAAAAGAACTTTCACACACAAACTAAGCAGCTATTGTTTTTTATTATGTATAACAAATGATTTACAAACGTAATAACATTCATTTCGTACGCAAATAGCATTAAGTACACAAAACTTCAAAACTTTTAAAAGTTGCTAAGTTTATACAATATTAGTTTTTGTGTATGCTAAACCTGAAAAGGGGTCATTGTACTCAACATTTTGAACAACTTTTTCTATGGGACCGACTGAATCGATTTAACTGAACACAAATGTATGGAAACATTTGTGTTCAGTTAAATCGATTCAGCAGATTTTTTTTTTTACTTTTTTACTTTCCCGCAACGCTGGCAGAACAGAAATCTCCCTATCCATTAAAAATAAAATAAAAACATCCGCCAATAACTCTGCATGCTGCAGCACATAAACAAGCTTACTTTGAAGCTCGTATTTTAGTGAAGCATTTAGTAACTGGAAGCCGGGTCAGAGCAATTTAGTGGAATAATTTAGTTAGTAATTGTGTTCTGCGAATCGGTGCGCTGTGTTTTGACGTGAATAAATAGAAATCATCGTTACACACGCGATGTTTTGATGTGTAGACACGAATGTTGGAGTAAGTTATCGGTAGGTATACAAATTATTTTGCTAGTAAGTCCACTGTCTTGAAGGTGCCACGTACTTATTTATATTATACAGAAGCCGTGCGTCCAATGGTATTTCTCATTGGCCAAAATGACGAATTTTCATACAAACTTTGACCCCCTATTTAACCTCTTCAGGAGACGAATTTTCAAAAATCTTGCCGTGCTTACTTTCTTTATAAAACGAACTCTTGTGCAACATTTCATGCTTCTAGACCCAGCGGCTAAGGGTCAGTTCACACAGAGACACGACGCGACGTGATTGCAATAGGTATCGAATTTATTTACTACACATTAAGGTACACGCGCTGCGTATTTTGACACGTGTCAACCCTCGCACTGAAATTATAACTTTTCGTGAAGAAAATAATTGTTAAAAGTGCGCGCAGCGTCGCGTTGTGTCTCAGGGAATGAATGAATTTAAGAATTTTACAAATGTATGGAAACATTTGTGTTCAGTTAAATCGACAAAATGTATGGAACATATGATTTTTTTTTCGCGATTTCATAGTTGGTCCCATAGAAAAAGTTTTTGTTGATACTTAATTAAGTACTAAGTAGTTATATGAGGTTTGAAGCCAACGCTCTTTGTGAAATAAACGCATAAGCATAATCAGCCTATAATATATATTCCCACTACTAGTACACAGGCCTCCTCTCTGTGAGAGGGAGCGGGCCGTAATCCACCACGCGGGCCCAGTGCGGGTTGGTAGATGTCACATGTCATTGAATTTTCGGTTCTAGGACATGCCGGTTTCCTCACGATGTTTTCCTTCACCGTTTTGAGAGCGAGCGATTATGAAATAATTATCACAAAGTATAAGCGCCTGGCAGGGTTCGCAGCTACGAGCCACTACTGCTCTTGATTAATAGAAAAACCGGCCAAGTGTGAGTCAAAGTCAAAATATCATGTCTGTTGATGGGAGCCCCCTTAAATATTGATTTTATTCTGTTGTTTATAATAGCAGCAACAGAAGTACATCATCTGTAAACATTTCAACTGTCTTACTATCACGATTCATGAGATACAGCCTGGTGAGGTGACAGACGGACAGACAGACAGATAGACGGACGGACAGCGGAGTCTTAGTAATAAGGTCCCGTTTTACGTTCCCCTTTGGATACGAAACCCTAACAAATACAAAAAAAAATGAAAAATAGAAATTAATGGAATGGATTCATTGAAAGATAGTTCATTCTCACAAAAGTGAAAAGGAGTAACACCTACTTTCACTAAATATTTAAATTAGCCTGTTATTTGAAAATGTTAAATAATCATCTCCTTTATCAAAACATCTCACGTAACAGCATGCGGTATAGAATAACCAACAACTCCAATGTTCTCAAGTGTAGCCGCTACCTGGCAATCTTCTACAAAGTAACGAGATAGGTGTTCGTTCCTTTAAAGTAAATTGCTGTCTATACCTACCTAGTAATGACTGCTAACTACTACTAAGTATGCCTAGGCGTGCCCAGCAACGTCAAGTAATAACACGATGGGGCAACATTGTAGTCGTAGAATGGGTACTTTGTGACTGCCATTACAATTGTACTTTCCCCGCCCTAGGGATGCAAGAAGTGTAAAAAAGTATCGATATATATCGTATCGATATTTAAAAAAAATATCAATATCGATTTCGATATATCGAAAAAAAACTATCGACATATCGGTGGGATTTTCAAAAAAAAAAAAATTTACTTTATGTAGTTCAAGTTTTATAATCATTAGGAAAAAAAGTACTAATATTTTTTACGGCTCTGAATTCCGGCGGTTTTAGTCACCGGCGACAACGGTGGTGCTATTGAAAATATATAGTTTTTGATACATTTTCGATACTTGATATTTTATATCGATACATCGATATATCGAAATAATAAATATCGCCTGAAAATATCGATATATCGAACAAAAAATATCGATATTTCGATATATCGATATTTTTTCTACAAGCCTATCCCGCCCCTACAATACACGTATTGTAGTCTATGTAAAGTTCTATTAAGCCTAGCTTTTGCCCGCGGCTGCGCTCGCGTGGTGTTCGTAAATTTTCCCACGGGAACCGTCTACCGTAATAAAAATATCCTATGTCCTAACCTAGGTCATGGTCTACCCATGTGCCAAATTTAATCCAAATCCGTTCAGTCGTTTCAGCGTGAAAGCGTAACAAACAAACAAACTCTCTTTCGCATTTTTCGAAAAAGAGTTGCCTAAAAAACCTCTTTGTATACTGACCTCGATTTTCGCCCATTAGTTTTGAAAATATTTCGCCAATAGGGAATATGCATGTGATTCAAATATGGGTCAAATATTTTTTTCTATAAACTATGTTACTTCAGAATTATGCCTCCATCAATATTTTTGAATAAAATTTCTTTTTGAGCGAGAAATTAATTTTTAAAAAGTCCCAAAAAACTGTGGGTAATTCAAATACTTGAAAAGGCTAAGAGCGGATGTGACGTAACAATCCGGGATAACAATCAAAATGTCAATGTCAAGTCAATCAACAAGTGTCAAGTCAATGTCAAACGCTCATAGAAAAAGGAGTTTTTGACGTTGACTTGACAGTTGCTTGTCTGTTTTCACGAACTGTGACGTCACCACACCAAGCGCGCCAAACGGAGGGCGTTTAAATAGCCCGGATCGGTTGGATATTTTTAAACATTTTTTTAACTACTTTAAATTGCTTTTTTGCCGTCAAATTTTTTTTTACTAGTATTTGACGATGTAAACTATCGAATAAAAATATTAAAAAAATACATGCATATTCCCTATTGGTTTGAAATTTTTGCAAGCAGAGCAATCTATTTTTATTTCATCGCGTGTGAATTTCATAATTCCTTATTAACAATTTGCGGTAGGTCCCAACTCCCCGTTTCAAAAACAAAAGCGCCCAACTCTACTGCTTATGAACTAAAATAAACTATAATAAAAATAGCTCTCTCTTACTGAAAAGGAGGATTACAAAAATAAGGTGTCCATACATAACTGTCAAACTAATAAACACGTCGAACTTCAGCGTGTTTTGTGATATCACGCAGAGGTGAGGTCTGAACTTGCCTGGAACTTTCAGTGCAACTTTGGCAGTTATTATTTTCTTGTTTTGTTTGCACGTAAAAGATACCAAACGTATGGTCAGACAGCCTCAGGTTGGGGCTGGGTGGACCGAGGATCTTCGCTGGGTGACAGCAACTGCGTAAGAGTAGGCGAGTGTCGAGTTAATCGGCGTGCGTTTGCAGGGACTTTGTCCAGCTTAGACTGCTTTAGGCTGATGACATCATCATCTGCCTAGCCTTTTCCCAACTATGTTGGGGTCGGTTTCCAGTCTAACCGGATGCAGCTGAGTACCAGTATTTTACATGGAGCCTGCCTATCTGACCTCCACGATGGCGATTTTTCACACCAAAAATAGTTTTTGTTCAATGTTACTTAGTTTGATGTACAGAATGCGTAAATCATGGCTATGTCTTTTTAAACCCTGTATTTTAAAAGTTATTCTTTGTCCTCAGACTGGTTCCCCGGCTGGCGCAAGCACAGCGGCCAGCCGAACGACGACGGCACCTCGGGCCAGGACTGCGTGGAGGCCCGACGAGAATTCCCTCCGCGGCCACCACCAGCGTCAGGCACCTTCATGTGGAACGACAGGGGCTGCAGGGAACACAACTACTTCGTGTGCGAGAAGCCGAGTGTTGAAGGTAGGTGATGGTTCGTTCTCTCGAACGATGGTAAAGATGGTAAATATGCCTAATCCATTAAGTCCGCCTTTGTACCTGATCGTGTGCGAGATGTTTAAATAAATAAATAAATGGTAAAGATGATCTTGAGTGGTGGAATATTATATCCATAATCGTTTATTTCTTTTGTAAATTTTTTTTATGGGACCATTTCTCACACCTTTACTTTGATCTCATCTGATGAAAAGTGTGCCACTACTTTGATTATTTTAGAGAGATATCAAGTGCCTGTTATGGGCGTGACGAGAATCAATGTTCAGGACATATTCAAATCTGCTTGCAGCGTAGTTAGGTTTATGTTCATCATAGGATTATTTTTATAGCAACACTCTTCTCGTATCCAAACCAAATAATTGTCTTAATGCCTACAAACTCACGATAAAACCACACATGCAGAAACTCCCACACCGAACATTTCAATTAACTTTGAACATTACTCAATAATTTCCTTCTCTAAAAACAACATGAAACTGCACCAGTTCTGTAACTGCAGCCAGTTATTGCCGACGGTCGTGGAAGTAGAGGCGGAACAATTATAAGTTGCAGCTCTGCGGTTACTATCATTGCCACACGTTGGGGCGGGTTGAATGAGTTTCTCAAATGTTCTGGACGATTCTGGTCTACTCTTTAAATAATTACTTTAATTTTTAATTTCTTAACTTTGCGGGGATTTGTTCTCGTTTGATGGCAATAGGCTCGCCCACTATTACTTGGGACTTTAACATAACTGGCGAAATGTTATGCACATTTCGCCAGTTATGTTAAAGTCTAAACACATTCCTTAGTAACCCTCCGGTTACAGGTTATATTGCGCCTATCTACTACTGTGTGCATGTCAGTAGGCCCCCAAAAAAGTGGGCCAATGACCTGGTGAAGGTTGCGGGAATCCGCTGGATGCATAGCAACGTAGGAGCGGTCGATGTTGCGATGCTTAGGGCAGGACTAGCAATGGACGTCTTTCGGCAGAAATGATGATAATAAACGAACGATTATGATTCAATTCAATTTCATTGATTTTGTGAACATACAATTTTTTTACAAAAAAATGTTGGTCCCTATTACGTCCCGCCAGAAGGTATACAAAATTGTTAAGGTAATAAAATGGCACATTATCAAAATGAAAATATTAAAAAATGAGTCAAGTTATGTACAAGTCACAATTTCATATGCCAAACACTAATAGTTAATTAATAATAAATAATGTCAATAAAGACGCCACATTAACAAATAGGTAGTGTTTCGTCACAATTTCGTATACAATAATATATGAAATAAACATTTCAATAAAGAATATGATGATTATGATTGCTTATGATATAACATATAACGGATTGCGAAACAATAATACTAGTGTACATTTTATCGTATATTTATGTTCTTTTATGATTAAGCGAAGTATTTTGTTTTCTGCGCTACCTCACATCCATTTCGTTGAATGTTATAAGCGTGAATAATTGCGGAAAATGATGTTCTTTAAAGAAGCTTGTGTTTGCTGCAGCTGCGTCCGCGTCTTGTGTCATGTGTATAATAATTATGAATTATTAATTTTCCGGAATAATGGGCGGTCTTATCGCTAAAAGCGATATTTTAAAGACAACCTTTAGATGTATTTAAAGGTTCCCCCTTTAAATACATCTAAAGCTAAAAACAACCTTGACAATTCAAAAGTACCTGTAATTGGTTTATTTGAAATAAATGCTTTGAGTTTGAGTTTGAGAAAACGAAAAGAAAAAATTAAAAGAATAGCGAACTCATGATTTGGGAAAAATGTTGGTCTGAATGTTGCCAGGAACAAGCATTTGTAAACATGAAGAATTTTTTTTGTTGGTTCCTATGCTGTGATAGATAACGCGGTAACAAGATAACAAATTACGTTTTATTCGGACAGTTCAAAATTGAATTCTTTTTTCGCTTACCACGCTTGACAGGCAATTTTTCTTTTGCTACGAGCAATTTCGTTCACCTACGTCATGTTAACTATTTCTTTATTGACAGTTTTGTAATATATGTAATTTGTTCTTATTTTTATTATTAAATCTTATACTTTATGATGTTCAAAGATTATGCTACCTGCTTTGATTCATAATATTAACATGATTTTAAAGATTGACATAAATATTTCGTTAGTTTTCCTTAGGACGTTCACATATTTTATGTTACGAAAGTTCAAATTATGTTTGAAATGCCGAGACTTATGAATAGATTTAGAAATAATAACAACATAACATAACATCACGGCTGTATTCTCCAAAGAGTCAGGCAGAGGTGTACCTACTTATACCTGCTATTTTTTTTATACTTTAGAGGTACGGTACTTATTACAATAAATCATTTTTTTTTGTCTGTCTGTCTATATTATTGTATGTCTGTCTGTAACGGCTGGACTGATTTTGACGGAACTTTCACTGGCAGATAGTTGATATTATGAGGAGTAACTTAGGCACTTTTTTATAGAAAAAGAATTAGGGTCCACGCGGGCAAGGCCGCGAGCAGCATCAGCTAGTTGTTACAGTTCGGTCTCACAAGATTAAAAAGCCGTAAAACTCTAATGTTGTTTACGACTTTTCAACCTGTCCAGGCGCAGTTAGAGTAAAATAAATCATTTTAAAATCTCTCTAAACTCTTCGAAAACAGCTTAGCACCTTCATGCCTTCCCCGCATAACAAGGTACATAACATTTAACACTTTCGAAGCACGTTGCAACAATGGCTCGGTAATTGCACCGAGAGTCGTGCGATAACCGTTGCGAACGATGCGAACTTGACACTGTAACCGTTGCTGGCGCGTGTCACAACGTTGCAAGTTATAAACAATTCACTAATGCATTCTCACGTACTTGGTTTTTATTATGAGCAGTAAACGATTGCAGAGCCTTTCTCGGTAATGGTTGTAAAAGAAAGTCACGTAGGTACTGACTTCACAATCACTAATGTGTTTATACCAGTTATTGTGTCACTGAAGAAAGAAAGAAAGAACAGCTCCTCCTCAACATTAACATATATTTATTTCAAAATTAATGCTGGAGTATTTTCGGCATAACAGAGGATCATGCTAAGCAATTTGAGGTAGGGTAAGCCCTTAAGTACTCTTTACAAGTTCGACAGACGATGGATACACAAATACGATTTTCGTGGAACAACGGATCATTACAGAGAATGTCTGGTAATTTGCGAAATGACTGCGATTTGCGACAGATTACTCGCTACGATACGTATTATACTGTTTACGACCATCCGTTACTGTGTGATGAGTGGTTTGATTAACTACTCCTCATTTGGGAACCCTGTTTGTTGAGTGACGATTAACGTTTCGTATGGTATGGGAACTTTTGATGAAAAGAAGTAGCGAAACTACTTTAATAATAAATTAAGAGGAAATAGGGTCGGTCTTTTCCCCATACAAAAAGTCATAATTCAAGGTTCGGCTCTCGTCTATTTCCTTCTCCAATATTGGACCAATTTGAAAGATATTTTATAAATTGAATAAAAAAGATATTTACTGTGCCCATATGTTTTTCTTTTTTCATTAATAGTTGTCAAATTTGTACAATAGGTGTCTGATGACAGCGGTCTAAACAGGCAATTTTGATCATTTTCTGAGGGTTCTAGTGCTTCTACTGGTAATGTATCATCAAAACGGAAAACATAGGGGCATAAAACTAGTTGATATTAATCTTACTGTAAAAAAGCATTGCTGTAAGGTCATAAACCAGAGAGAAAACAGGCGAGAGCGTTTGTATGGAGAGAGGACCGACCCTATTTCCTCTTTGTTGAAATCTTTTGCTTTAATATCATCATTCTCCTGCCCTTATCCCAATTGATTAGTGGTCGGCGCAACATGTATTTTTACAAGCTTTATATTAGCTTGCGCTGTTCGTATGTGTTTCCAGTTACTCCAATTTTCATCCATTTTTCAAGCACTTCCTGGCATCCGATTGAGCTGAAACTTGGCATAACTACCGAGACATTTTGAAAAAATGATACCATGGAACTGGTCTGATGATGGATCCGGAAGTTGGCTATAGGAACTCCTCAATCAAACAAGAGAGCACCTTCGTGTTTTGACTCATTGGCTATGTATGAACAAGTGCTTTGACACTACTTGGTGTTCAGGGTCTGATGATGGAGCCGGAAGGTGGCCCTGGGAAAACCCTTATTAGTTAATTAAAAGCTTGTTTAAAAACATGTTTTTACTTATATTTTATTCTTCCATACTTCTCTATAAGTCGTCATGTCGGTAGTCCCTCTTTCTAGCCATATTATCTTTCACACAGTCCATCCGCCACCGACATTCGTACTCAAAACTTTCCTCATTCCTCCGAATCACATGACAACCGATTTCCGCACATTTCCACCGATGCTCACATTTCCACCGATTTTTATATATTTTTTAAAGAAATAGATTTTATTAAGTACGGAATTTTTTCGGTTCGCATTAGTGTTTCAATTAAACAGCAGTCTAAATAAAAATTTATTGTACTCTATTTGTTCTTTTACAAGGTTTTGTAGAGGAAAATTCTTAAAAGAGAGATATTAATGTACACCTAGTATTAATTATTTAATCTGTGTTCAGAACATCATATTAATAATAATTAACTGCAGCATACAATGACGTGACTGGTTCTCTATTAATGAATATTCATGCCCATATACAGCTGTGCAGCAGAGCAGTGGTGCTAGGTAACGGCCGCGACTTACGAGTTGTTGGTCGTAGGTTCGAACCCAGACAGACGTTTTACTTTGTGTAAATCATTTCATCGCCACTGCTCTCAAAACGGTGAAGGAAAACGTCGTGAGGAAATCGGCATGTCCTAGAACCAAAAATTCGAAGACATGTGACATCTACCAACCCGCACTGGGCCCGCGGTCTCTCTCACCGAGAGGAGGCCTGTGTCCCAGCAGTGGGAGCGATAAAGACTGATTATGCTTTTGCAAAAAAAAACACGTTTCTTGTATGGAGACCCCTTTAATTAGTCACATTATTTTATTTTTATAGCGGCATACTCAGAGACAATGTTTAGTGTGTCTACCATTACGGTTTATAAGATACAGTCCTGTAACAGACAGACGGCCGGGCAGCGGGGGTTTGGGTACGGAACGCTAAAAAACAAGGTTGCGACTAAAGATAAAGCGTTTCGAGACTATGAATAGATCACTCACTTATTCTAAGCACACATGAGCCACTACAGTAATATTTCTAAGAGATAAAAACACTGGTTTAATGTATGACATTTGTACCTTGAGTTATCTTTTGTGAAACAGTGGTGTGTGAACGAGTGATACTTTAGGGAGATATTTTATGACAATTCTAAGACCGACGCTATTTATCAAACGTTATGTAGGTGTGTAGGATTCTATACAGATGGCGAAATAGTGACCTTTTGAAGAAATATTATAAGTACTATTATAGTACATTTTTTTTTATTTATAGTAAAAAATAGTGAATTGGTACGCAGCGCCGCCATGAGCTTATCAGGGGCTGAAAACAGTCACTTTGGCAGAATCATAATAGGAACATATTATGAATTATCGTAAAATGCCACAAACTGACAATTCATATGATCTGCGTGCGATTCATATTACGAAATAATTCATCTGTTTGACAGTTTTCTATGGAGATTCGTAAAATGGTCCACACATGAATTACTTTTGTGTCAAATAGAGGAATTGCTAATGACAGTTGGAAATTCAGGAAATGAATTGCTTTTAGAGGAATTGCTAATGTAGCCGTTTTAGGCCCTCTGATAATGGTTCATTAACTTTAACGGACTTTGGCTAATATAATCACTATGTGATCACATAAGATAGCTTGAAGGCGTCCCGGCAGACCCCGTAGAAGATGAGCGGATGAGCTGGACCAAAACAAACGACCACAGGTCCACATTAGCGCTGGTGCGCCTGACTGGCAGTCATGGAGGCCTTTGCCCAGCAGTGGGATGCTACTGGATAACAGTAACAGTTCTGAATGCGACAGTTACAAAACAAAAATATAACCCCTTTATAACACAACCCGATAAGGCCGTACCCTACTTCATATTTTATCTCGCTCGCACCATACTATTCGCGGCCTGAGTGAGAACGACACGGAGTGGAGTGCTGGCGACTGTCAAGCCTCGAATAGTTTAGGTAATTGCTTTTTACGGTGAAATTAATGTTAATAAAAAAAAAACAAGACCTGCTTTATATTTAGTTCAGTTATTATGCAAATTTTCATGATCTAATTTGAAGTGTTTTTTTAATACCAGCGGTTTTTATTTCGGTTTAGAGGTAACTTTGGATTTTTTTTGTATACTTAGAGAAAATTTTATGTCATCGTGTTTTCGCAAAACATATATCATCAACATCCTATCATCAATCCTCAACTTTAACATAATACAGTATGTTAACTAACAAAGGGCGTTCCCGTTAACCTGTAATAGTATAGCGTCTATACAAGCTAAAAAAATATTACCATTAAAAAAAAATTTTTTTTTTTTTGTCTTCGTATAGTACAATATTCACAAAAAATATTAAATTGTTACGGAAAATAAACTGTCTGTACACGCCCACTTGTCACACTTGTTTTTCTACGTTGAAATACAAGTGTGCGTATCCAGAGTGTCTCTTTTACGTTTAAATTTAATCGTTTTGTGAACATTTCACGACACAAATGAAAAAAAAAAAAAAAAAAAATTTGTTTTTTTTTTTTTTTTTAGCATTTATACACGCTGTACTATTGCAGGTTAACGGGAACGCCCTTTGTTAGTTAACATACTGTATATTTATTTCAAAATGAATGCTGCAGTATTTTCGGCATAACGGAGAATCATGATAAGCAATTTGAGGTAGGGTACGCCCTTAATTTTCTGCCTTTTCACTTCATGGTCTAGAATAAAGGAAGGATATTAGTATAAAGATTTATAGAGAAATCCTTTGCTGGTACACCACTTTGTTTTATAGTTATATCAATACAAATGCACTTACAATTTATCTGCTATAAATCCACTGGAGCATAAGATAAGATCGTTTGTTCTACATAAACAAAGTACATGACCGTATTTACCGATATTTTTTGACAAACGCCAGGAAAGTTAACGGTGAAAAGCCAAAGGACTCGAACGACTTCGTTCTGAATTCTTGAACAACATTTCTGTAATTTTCTTGGCTTTTCTTGTATGCAATTTGTTTAAAGTTGCATACAGCAGTTGAAATTCCTTTGTAAAGTCACGTGTATGTGAACCAATGGATTCATTTATTTTTAAACGTCTGTTTAGGAATCAGATTTTTGTTTTGTACCCTACCTGAATACCCGCGAAATATGGCAGTTTTTTAAAGATTTATTTATATTCTTTAAAAAAAATCTTTTTTGTTAGTTTATGGATTGCCGATTATCATAAAATAAGGCTGTCAACAACGGTTAAAGTTTTGTATGGAACATTTCATATACATGCCGCTTAACAATCTTCATGTTTAAACCACTAAATAAAAATAATGGGAATAAACAAGATCTAAAAATTAAATACATTATCTATCAAAGAAAATGCTCATCTTTAAATATTTTTATCAAAAGCAAAAAGTTTTTATATTCTGTACGTCGTTGTCTATGTTGCATTAAATATTCTAATCTGCCAGTAGCCAAAATATCGAAACACAATTCTAAATTCAAACCTCAAAAATATATCCGTTCCGGCCAATACACGTAGACCTCTCCCACACTATCGCAGACTCTTTACACACCGGCCTTTGTACTGAAAGTATCCCAGGCAGGGTGGGCCAAATAATACTGGCTTGTAAGTCCATGCAGTACACGGTATGACCCAGTTGAAGGTAAAACGGAACGCACTCGGCGGTAACGTGACGTCATTGTCAGCCAAATGACTACGGTGATGCACAGGGCTTTGTCATGGGCGTTCGTTTTTTGAAACGAATATGAATGAGAATTGTGTCATGTTTAGCTGTTATACGTTGCACGGGCTTCGGCTGTACGTGTTAGCTTTATTCGATTTTAGAATTTTTCGTTTTTAGTTTTTCTGTATTCAAACATTGGTACGAACAAATGAACTACGAACGAATGGTTACGCAGAATGAATGGGAATATATCAAATAGTTTTCCCATTCATTCTTTGTTCAGATTTAATAGGTTTTTAAAAGTTCGTTTTTATTGTAATGTTAGACTTATTGTTATTCGAATCTATCCATATACCGATGGATAGATTCGAATAACAATACGTAGGTCATCTAGTGAACCTAAAATCTACTCATCAAAGCAATTTAATTCCATAATCATATTTTTCAGGTCTCTCATTTTTAGGATTCCATAGTCAACAACGGAGTTTTGGAGTTAATTCTTGGACATGGTCTCATTAATAGAGTCCTAGAGTAATTGTATATATAATAGAGCCCTAAAGTCCTAGAATTATGGGATATAAAAAAAACACGTTGTATAACGAAATTAAAAGTCAAACGAAAAGTAGTTTTAATAAATGTCATTTTTTATTTTGTATTGTGCGTTTAGTTTGTGCAGAATAAACAATTTTTCTTTCTTTCTTCTTCTAAAAGGAAACCTTCACAGCTAAGTAGGCTTTACAAGTTAGTACCAAGTTGGTACTAACTTGTTACATTCCAATCGCAAATATTAGTTGATAGGTACTACCATGTACCTTAAGGAGAACATGATACCTACATGATGATAAATGATTTTATTTTTGCAAGTAGGTTTGTACAAACACTTTTACACGTCAATCATATTTTTTTTAAACTAGAGGATGTGTTTTTCAACTTAGGATAATTCATCCCAACTACGGAACCCTTCATTGTACGTGGTCCGACATCCACTTGGCTGGATTTTATCTTTTCTACAGCCAGTTAACTACCCCGTCTGAAAAACTTACAAAACTAAATCCGGAAAACGCGTCACCTTAACATTTTGTGTGTATCGTGCGCACGCAACATATTCTATCTATCCAAGGACGCACTGTTGCGTGCTAGCGTTGATTTAACGGCTATACAGCTGAGCAGTTATGTCTATTGCTTTTGGCACATAGGAGCAGGCACAGAAGGTTTAGTTCCATGAAACCACGGATGATAACCACCTTGCTGCCTGGCAAATATTTTTGACTAGCTGCGCTCCGCGGTTTCACCCGCATAAGTCTCGATCCCGTGGGAATATCGGGATAACAAGTATCCTGTGTCCAAATCCAGGTCATGGTTTACTCATAAGCCAAATTTCATCCAAATCTGTTCAGTCGTTTTAGCATGAAAGCGTAACAAACAAATAATAAACCTATCTAACTCACTTTCGCATTTATAAAATATAAATAAATTATCATAATAATATAAAAATCTGTGTTTGTTTGTTGTTTATTAAGCTTTCACGCTAAAACGGCTGAACAGATTTGGATGAAATTTGGCACATGGGTAGAAAATGACCTGGATTAGGACATAGTATACTTTTTATCCCAATATTCCCACGGGACCGAGACTTACGCGGGTTAAATCGCGAGGCGCAACTAGTAAATAATATAGGGCTTCCTTATCAGTGAGCCTTCTGTGTCCTTATCTTCCGCGCAGCAAGAGAAAGCTAAGCTATGCATAATCTATGCAAGGCTAACTCAATTGTTAAACTGTTATCGTGATTTGGCTCAATTTACATAAAAAATGAGCTAGATAAGTTTTAATGTTTATATTTTGTGATTAGATGGAAAATAAAATGAAAATTATGGTCTGTTTCTGCATAAAGTTAGCGTTACATTTCATTTTAATGTTCTGTAGATACCATAAAACTTTATAAGTAAAGTAAGAAAACAAACCAGCCAGCCAACCAGCTAGCCAGCCAGCAGCAAGAAAGGTTCCGTACCACAGTACAATATTTAAAACGAAGTATGTTTTTTTAAATCCTTTAGTTTAAAAAAAACCCGTTTCTTGTGTGGGGATGTCGTTTAATTTTTAATTAAATTTTATTTTTGTAATTGTTGTTGTAGTGGCAATAGAAATACACAATCTGTGAAAATTGCAACTGTCTATCTATTACAGTTAATGACACAGGGGGCTGTCTGATGAACCGACAGACAGTCGGACGCGACGGTCGGACGGACGTAGATAGCGAGATCTTTCGGTACGGGACCCTAAAAAATAGGTTTATTTGTCACAGAAACACGTGCATACAGAAAAATAAAAACAAAATAGATCTATAATCACATGCACAGAACAGAAATAGTCGGCAGCTGCACGTCATGGGGGACACACAGCACAGTACTGATTTTCGTGGTCCCCCGAAAATGACGCACGGAAACCAAGACAGGTTTAAAGATTTGTACGAAAACAGATAATAAATTGAATTTCCCAGCTCGGTTCGTAAGGATTTAAACAATCTTTTTGACTTAGAGATTAAGTACTATATAGTCTGACCACCGAAAGCGGTCCAAGAAAAAAGGCGGCAATTTTAAAAATCAAGACCTTGCTATTGTTACACTGCATAAACGGAGTCGATACTATTTATTATTCAAGACATATTATGCAATACTTACATCAGTATTTCATTATTTATTTATATAATAATTAGACATGTAATAAAGTTACTTAGAAGTGAAGTGAAATATTCAACAGAGAATAATTCGTGGACAGCTTTCGTTGGTCAGACTCTAGGTGCTACCACTTATAATTTATGGTTTGTATAAAAAACTATAGAAAAACTCTAGAAAATGCTTTTCCTTTGAATTTTAAGCTAGTTGCTTAGAGCTAGCTGCAGAAGTTTTGCTAAGTGACAAGAATAGGTCGCCAAAAGTGTCAAGTAAAAAGTTGCTAATCCCGCCATCTTTATGAATGACGTCATCTATCAGTCAAGCACAGCCTCTTCAGCGCTTCTATAATTAAAAATAATTACAACTTGAGAAGTTCCCTCCTTAATGTTTAATAACTGAATTAATTCGCCCTTTTATTGTCAAAGTTCTGTCTTTGATGCGAATTCAACTACGACAAAGAGTTTTATTGGCAACTAAAGTGGCCGGGCGAGAGATATTGTATTATTTAAGTATGTTATAAAGTTTTTTTACTCTATCACTTACCTATGCTTGAAGAAAAAAGAATATTGCTGTGTTTTTTGATAAAAGTCGCGACGTTTTTATAGAAACCAAAGAACTTAAAAAAACCTCGAAAATTAAACGTAACAAAACGAAAACGAAACCTCAAACGCCATTAACAACCTATTCAAAAACGAAAAAGAAAATAAAAACAGAATTTCAAAACTCGTTCTAATCGCGTTCCGAATTTAAAACAGGCGAATTAGTTAGGTGACCCGCGCCGACCTATATAACGGTCGAACAGTGCACTCGCTTTTACACTGGGTTGCCAGACTTCCACATCGCCTGCATTGTAGGCGTACGGTACGGATACCACAGAGATTACGAGGCGCACAGGAGTTACATGGAACTATAACTAATATAATATTAAGATTTCAAAATTACAGATACATATATGAAAAAAGAAAGAAAAGGAAAGAAATACATTTATTTAGCACAGACTAAAAGGCATATAAAATATACATTTACATTTGTATAGGTAAAAGAATAACCTTCTTAGAATATATTATTATATTCATCGACTCCCAACTTAACATAATTTTTATATATTACTTAATCCATATTTTACAAAGCTCCACCATTTTTGTCCCACTTCACTGGCAACACCGCTAGTGCTGTGCCAAATTACCTGCCTACGCTACAGCGCCGTGATCACGAAAAAGGTTCATTATGTCACTTCGTGCCGATCGTGTCTTGTGCAGAACTGAAGAGAAATAACGAACATTATTTTGTAAAAAGATTTTTCTATCGCTTTATACGAATAGGTTATATCAGTCTTCCAAATCAATATTTCTCCCTGTTTTGTTGATGGAAATTGATTGGTGAATGGTTACAGACAGTCAAACATATTGCACATTGGGTACGTAACTGTAGCTCATATTGATTCAATAATAAGGAACACAAATTGTAACCAATCAAATTAATTCTTATTGAGGCTCGAGCTTCGAAGCTTCTTTTTGAAGCTGACTGTACAGACATAATCCTTGTTGACGACTTGATCGCACATTACCGGCCACTCCACCCCACCCAAGTAGCAAAACCTTCTATAACCAAGGCATTTTGTCACCAAACAGTGATATAGTAACCCTATAATGGTAACCATTGTGACTGCTTGTACTATAAAGGTTTTTAACACAGCGTTTTGATTCTATAAGATTAAAGAGCATTTAAGTTCTATAAGTTAGCTCTTAAAACGCTTACAGGACCATACAAAAGAATTTTTAAAGTGTTGCACTGTAATAGATATGAAAAAAGTCATGATGGTACTATTTAGTACTATAGATGATCTTACTGACACTTGTTTGTATCTATTTTGCACTAATAATACGTCAAAATAACTTTTACAGTGCTAGTATTGTAGCAGTATCGAAAATACTATTACAGGATCAATCTGCACTATTAAAGTACCTTGCAAAACCATTACGTAACCTGTAAGCTTCTTAAGAGCTCCTTCAACATCGCTATGGGGTAGATATGTAAAAGTAATGAACACTCTTCTATAGTACTAAATAGCACCATAGCGACTCCTGGTGCAGTTGCTAAATAATTTAAATTCTAAATAGCGCTATTGGTGAGTTTTTGTTACTGCTACGAGACTAAACCGTAATACAAATGTACTAAAATCAATAATTAAAGGGCTAATTAGATCTATACTAGATTTTCAGTGTCAATTATATCACTAGTATTTCATAAATGGTGGCACACTGTCGACAGATCTGCTTAAAACTTTAAGTAGCTAAAGGTTTAATAATGGATTTGAAAACTCCATACAAATAAATGTATTTTGAATACACTATTTTACATTTGGACAACGACCCCTAATTCGCTTGTGGTGAAAATAAGATGGCTGCTGTTTTCTGCCTTGATAACACATTAGCAGCACGGCTGGAGCCAATATGTACTATAGCAGCCATAGTCGGGACAAGTCCTTATTTTATTAATTAAAATTTTATTAAAACATAAAAAATATAAGGGCGCATCGTCAAATTTTAAATCAGCATAATGATTTTATCGATACAATTATTTTCGCAAGTGCAATTTATGGCAGAGTTACATTTTTTTAGTATGTCCTTATTACATATTACGCTAAGCAAACATGGCAAATGACATAAAGAATAACTTACCGATTTATTTTATTTTCTTGGGGAACACTCACGACTCTCTGTATAATATATTATGTGTATAGTCTATGCTCACGACAAAACCACAACACGAACAAAATTGCAAACAAGTGTGATAATAAAGATCACTGGAATCGTTTACGGTGCAATATAGCACTATAAACATGTTTTGGTTACTTTAATAGTGCAAATTTGTGATATAAAAGTTGCAGACAGCACTATTTTAGTACTAAATACGTTTCTCGACACTTTTACATTTCAACTATAGAGCTGATTTATCACCGTAAGAGCCTTTATGTAATGTTTTTATAATAAATCAGTGATAAAACTAGGGCCTTTTCGGGGTTTTGTAAACGTTTACAACACCATTATAGTACTAATCTTGAACACTAACTAGCACGTTCTGAAACGTTCTCAGGACTTTTATAGTACCAAATTTTGTTACTTGGGCAGTTACTTCAATGGGGGCTTACAACGGTCACTTTAGCAGAATCATATTATGAATATATTACGAATCATCGTAAAATATCACAAACTGACAATTCATAATTATGATCTGCGTGTAACTCATATTACGAAATAATTCATCTGTTTGACAGTTTTCTATGGAGATTCGTAAAATGGTCCACAAATTATCAATTGCTTTTATGTCAAATTAGAGGAATTGCTAATGACAGCTGGGATTCAGGAATTGAACTGCTTTTAGAGGAATTGCTAATGTGGCCGATTTAGGCCCCGCCTGCTATCAGTCCTAGACTACAACGCAATGATGGCAAGTCCAATGGAGGCGTTGACGTCCTCATCACGCCACGTAGACGCTGCGTAAACGACGCGTAGAGTTGAGTGACGCGTGAGATTTCCGCATAGAAACCGGAAATCATCCTACAGTATCTTACTACCGGGATAAAAATCCTATCCTAAGATCCTATCCTATCCTAGGTCCTAATCCAGGTCAAGCTCTGCGTCAAGGCGTGAAAGGGTAACAGACTTCCACATACTCTCGCATTTATAACATTAGTATGGTATGGAAACGTCGCGTGTACGCTGCGTATACTTACGGTACCGTCAGACGTGAAGGCACCGTTGTACACAAAAATACCACAACTTCCCAGGCCAATAAACTCTAGTTTATTTAACAAGACTTACAAAGTTACTAATAAGATGGTAACTTGTAATATTTTCTCATTGTTCCAGTAAAAGGGTTGCACTCGTTACATTAGCTGTTTTAACTCAATTCCGCAGAGTGCACTCTAGTTAACGTTACCGAAGTAGGTATTTGTCGGGATTCAGTTTAGCGGTAAGATAGCATTTCTTATGTAGCGTGGCTTCAAACCTTAATTGGATTTTGCACAAATAAATTATGTTTTAAATAATGTTTTTTTCTTGCTTGGTTCATTTTCAGCATCAGTTTTTTGCAATGCTTCTCAATTTATTATTATTTATTTATTTAACTTGACAACATTGGTCCAGTGGTTAGTACAACAACAAACTTATCAACTAAGGGTTAGTGTTATTAACGAACTAGGTACACACAATTATTTACATCCCTGCCACACGAGCAAACGGACAGAGTGCCTTAAAATTGGTGCATCGTGCTGTTCGGCTAGGGTTTTCAAAATGCTGTTGCTGCTGACCCTCATTCTGCTTATTAAGGATGCAGCCTTCTTCCTCATATTGGCATAAAAGTCATTAGTTCGCGCTACAGCAAACATGCTAGACGCGCTGCAGAACTGGGACAACCTCAACAGCACCCTGAAGCCATTATTATATTGCACACGCAGAGCATCTAGAGCCCTCCGCGTACCATTGACCCACAGACTGCCCGAGTAGAACCCCTGACAATAAGCTTTAAACAGAGTTATTTTAAATTTAAGACAGAATTTCGTTATTTGGGCCATGAGCCTGCTATACAGGGTGTACCAATGTCAAATTTAAAAAAAATATCAACTGTCCCATACAAAACTTCAATACCTACAGTACTCGACCCAAATGTATGGGACAGTTGTTAGTCCGATGGGGAAAGTTGTTCAGTTTGACCACACTTTTCTGGTACTTATATACAGTGTATAATTATGTTTTCGACGATATAAAACCAGCGTCTTTTGGTCTTTTGCCTAAAAGAAGCTGAAAATTGGAAAAAAAGTCATCGTCGATGATGTATTTATTTAAAAAAATATAATATATTTTACCAACGAGTGATACATTACAATTATCATATCCTTATCCTTAAATAATATAAAACAAAGTCCTCCACCGCGTCTGTCTGTTCGCGGTAAACTCAAAAACTACTGCACCGATTTTCATGCTGTTTTCACCAATGGATAGAGTGGTTCTCGAGAAAGGTTTTATTATATAATAACTGGCATCTACGCGGGCGCAGCCGCGGGCATCAGGTAGTACAAAATACATATACAGTAAAGACCATCCTGTAAGACACTATTACACGTAACCACAGCTTACACATCCATATACTGTAGTGTTCAAATCCAATAAAAATCCAACCACAAAGCAGTCATCCTCAATAAAAAAATAACACCAGAAGAATGTTAGAAATAACACGACCATTACAAAGAAAAGCAGTTTCATTCCATTTGACATAATCTTTCCTTCTGGCGCCTTCGCCAGTTGGCCGCGTCCGTTTCATTGCGCGCCATGTTCTGTCGTGATCACAAAGAGGTTCATTACGTCATCTAGCGGTTCACTCCTAGCTGAATGGACAGAGGAATGTTTTACAAAGAGTTTTCGTGATAAGGAGGTTTTCATTCTAAATTACAGGCAACATTTTATGGTCAGACGAGGCAATGCTCATCTAAAGTGCTAATCATGAAAGTATTGGGTAATGGTTTCTGCTCCTTCCATGTCTAATATACAGGGTGTAAAAGAAGAAAAGAAAGAAAGAAAAATTGTTTATTCTGCACAAACTAAACGCACAATACAAAATAAAAAATGACATTTACTAAAACTACAAATAAGCCAAAAGCCTCGTATTTAACAACAAGAATATTAGACAGTTATCTGTGGATGAGAGGCCAAAAACAAATTAGTGAAATTAGTTGCGTAATGTGTTGCGACATTAACAAATGAAAACAAACAAAACAATCCCAAATTAAACGAAATGCTGATTACAGTGGAACATTATCAATTTCTGAAACAACAATAACAAGAAGTGCGTCGTATCTGTGCAAGAATAGGTCATTGCTCAGCTAAAAGCCGTGACTTCAGACGAACCTATTGTCAACAGCGCTGATTTTCAGCAAAAACCTCGCGAATGACGTAATGACGTCCCCCCATGTGAAAATACTATTATCTGGTAAGCAGAATTTCTTACGAAAATGAGTGTGTCTGAATATTATGAAAGTAAGTACATAGAAATAAAAAATAAAATAAAAATATATTCAAAAGTGTATACCTATGTCTATATTTATGCGTAACATAACAAAAATAAAAGATACATAAACTGAGGGGTATAATAATTACACTGAAAATAAAAATAAAATACTACGGTGTGTATTCCTAAATCTACTATAGTATTTTAAGTAATTATATTTGAATCTATGGTCTATGCACCATGGGAATTGCGATGGCATGGCGGCCATTTGCAAATCCATGGCGTTGGCAAACGACCAAAGTCAAAGCCAAATGTCGGCTTCACGAAGCCGTCATAATGATGGCTAGTGCTGTTAGCCCAAGCAAGCACTATTTGTTTAAAAAAATATTTATATATCATAATAATACTACGACATAAACTATTATTATCAAAGTTTGTGTCGATATGAGAGAAGGAGGACCGTTAGAAAACATAAAAAAATCGACGTCATAAACACCCATGAATATTACAAAGCATTAAAATACAAACGAAACTCAATGGTTTAAGTAAAATAATTTTCTCACCATACACTGAAAATACTGTGAAACTTTTAGTTACGAATAATAAAATAAACTTTATATCTCACTTTACGAAGAAAACAGCTATTTGGTGTGACATAAACACAAAATCCAACATTAACCCCCAACCTGAAGGATACATAAAACCGTACGATCGAATAAAAATGCAATATTTTTTGAACTATCAAAAACTTTAATGGCCTTGCATATATACAATCCAGTGTAGAGCTCCTGTGTAATCACAACATAGACAGGTAAGGACATAAAGTTCATTTGATTGTCTAACCCGTGAGTGCAGTGCACTTATTTATTTGCGATTACGAAAATCCATTATAAAATACAATAGACGTATATATTATTAAGTTATCTATTCCGCTTAACTATTCTTCAAGAGTCATGAAATCCCTGTAAGAAATCGACACGTGAGACCAGTGCCTCGTGTCTCTGCGTCTAGTGCTCGGCAACACGTGGTGTTCTGGTTTGTGACTGGTCAATCGTCATCCTGCGGATGCCTCGTTGAGAGGTTAAACACGTGTCGATTTCTTACAGGGTTTTTATGACTCAAGAATTACTGAATATAATATAAGTTTCATACATGACTACAGTTTCCTAAAAGACCGCCACATAACGGCGCAGTATCGGCCGTTATGAAAATTATGCCGGGCCGAGGGGCGGGGGCGTTAATAGCAGTGTAAAACTGCTGTAAAGATCAAAGTTCGGTGCTCCGGATGCGAGTTTTGGATGTACGAGTTGGCACGGTTGCAGTTCTCTTTTGCATATTAAAATTTGTTTAACTTTATATGTAGGTAGGTACTAAAAATGCTTTAAAATAATTTTTTTTTTTTTTTGGTTTCAAAGATGGACACTGGGACATGACTTTATTTGAAGTTACACCCGCTTTAGATATAATTTATTCGCACTACAAAGACTACGCTACCGTTAATTGTTTTAAAGCTTAAACTCCAAAAAATTATGTACATACGTAACCTAAAGTGACTGATAAATCGGAAGGAAACATTAATATGGACTGAATCTGTTGATGTCAGACCTGAAACAATCGAGTCCTGTGATCAGCTGGTTATTTCGTCGAAAAACAGTAGACCAATCACGACACACTCGTGCATGCGCGAGGCATGCACCATAAACAGTTATATCCAATAAAATACCACTCTACATACAAACCTACACCCCCGAAATCATCATCTGCCTAGCCTTTTCCCAACTATATTGTGGTCGGCTTCCAGTCTAACCGGATGCAGCTGAATACCAGTATTTTACATGAAGCGACTGCCTATCTGACCTCCACAACCCAATAACTGGGTAATACGAACCCCTTGGTAAGACTGGTTGTCAGACTTTCGGGCTTCTGACGACCCGTAACGACTGTTAAAGATCCACAAATTACAGCCGGGACCAAAGGCTTAACGTGCTTTCCGAGGCACGGAGCTTAACCTGATGAATCGACCCGTGCGCCTGTTATTACTTAGCCACGAGCTCCTCTACAGACCTACATCCCCGAAATGTCCCAAACAATTGTACGTCAAATAAAATACATCTAAATCCTACCGTACTTCAACTTGCAAGCATCCTTTACATAATCTCGTCTTCTATCTCCTTTACACGTTAGGGAATAGAAAGCGACGAGGGATAAATATTGAATGCCCTGTTACAAGTCAATAGGGAATGGAGGACGTCTTCAGAATAGGTAATTGTGTGTAATGGTGGAGTTGATCGCGAGGCTGTTATCTTTATACAGGAGATGAGCAGAATCGAAGATCTGTGTTTACGTGTCGTGATTAAACTCTTCTGGGAATTTAAGGTACCTGACTTTTTCTCCGAAAACTTCCACCTCAGTACTTAATTTCCTATTTTGAATATTGTGAGCATAAATATCGTCCTTCGAGACCAACAAAACTATCATTCCGGTCCCGGCTGTCATTCGTTGATCTTTGACAGTCGTTACGGGTCGTCAGAAGCCCGAAAGTCTGACAACCAGCCTTACCAAGGGGTATCGTATTACCCAGTTACTGGATTGTGGAAATCAGATAGGCAGTCGCTCCATATAAAATATAGACTACGACGGTTAGACTGGAAGTCGACCCCAACATAGTTGGGAAAAGGCTACGCAGATGATGAGAGCAACAAAACTAAATAAATACTCGAGACATGATTCTAGTTTAATCTACCATAGATTTTAACTTCTACAATATTTTGACCCAGGTCTGATTAATGTATGTATTCTGTGAATAAATCATTAATTTGATACTCAACACTACAGTCTCCAAATGTTAGTAGGTAACCTAATTTGTATTGGATCAAGCTATCGAGAAGTGGTTTTTTTATTTGATGCGTTAAGATATTGGTGTGATAGCAATGAGTATGTTACGTAATGGCTGCAGGAAAAATACAAAGTATAAACATTAGGTAGGTACAGCGCAATATTTTTCAATTAAACATTATTACGAACACAACACAACTATAAATCTAAAACATTGCACAATAAAAACATCAAAGTAATACCGCAACTGGTACAATGACAGATAAAGGCACATTGTAGTGGCCGCCATTCTTGAGTACAGTCGAGACAAACGGCGGGAAGCGTACGTATGAAACAATGGCTGCGTTCGACTGTACAACGGACAATGTGCTATCGGGGACAGCGATGTACAAGTTTGAAAAAAAGTGGACAGGACTGAAAGAAAAATGAGGATTTGAATAAAGAATTTCTTACGTTTTTAAAACTGCTTCGTGGGTCTAGTGGTTGCAAGTGCTACTGCATGAGGTCCTAGGTTCGGTTCCCGGGTCAAGTAAAGTGTTAAAGGGTTTTTCCATCTGGATTTTTTGTTAACAGCCAGGATTCAGGAGTTGTGCCCGTTTGATGGCAATAGGCTCGCCCCCATTACATGGGACTTAAACATAACTGGCGAAATATGAGTGTACTATAGATAGGTACACCTCTGGCTAACCCTTCGGGGAATATAGGCGTGATGTTATATTATGTTATGTTTTGTTGATTAAAACATATTTTTTTAAATGTAATCTATGTTACTTGGTTCTGGTTCAACCAAGCAAAAATGAACCGCATGGCCTACATTGAATGATTCACTTTCATGCTAACACGATTCAATTTGGTTCCTTCATTCAAATTGAAAGGCAAAAGTGAACCCGAGTGAGTGAGTGTAATTCTGACGTTATTTAATAAAGCATTTCATTGGTACTGGATTTAAAATCACGCGTTCGTAATTTGAGTGGTTCACTGTTGTGAACGCAATAAAAATAAAAAAAAAACAATCAATCTGCCTAGCCTTTACCAAGTATGTTGGGGTCGGCTTCCAGTCTAACAAGATGCAGCTGAATACCAGTATTTTACAACCCAGTAACTGGGTAATATATACCCAGTAACTGGATATATTATAATATGTCAGACTTTCGGGCTTCTGACGACCCGTAATGTCGGTCAAAGATCCACGAATGACAGCCGGGACCAACGGCTTAACGTGCTTTCCGAGGCACGGTGGAGTCTCGGTATGTAATGATGGTCACCCATCCACGGACCACCTCGGCAGGCGTAGCTTAACCTGATGGATCGACCCGTACGGCTGTTATTACTTAGCCATTTTCAAGAATACTCTAATAATGTTGAAAAAGCAGTGAATTCCATTATTATTGGCAACTGTTTGTATCGGTTAAACATTTACGAGCAACGGTGGTGGTCAATCTTTAGGGCCTTATCTCACTGGGACAACAGTGGCGGTGCAACCGTGGTCGCTCTGCCAAAAAATTTATGGTTGGTTGCGCAACCCATTGGACGGCTGGTGAGATACCCACCATAAAGCTGTGTACTGTAGACTCCAATGGCTACTATCAAGAACTGTTTTACCCAACGCCTTATAGAACTTTTGTTGTGATGTGATTACGGGTTCTATAGTGTGATTAAATTAAATGTTCATTGGTTGGTTCACAATGAGTTTAATAAAGGTACTATAACTAAACACGGTACAATAAGTAAGATTATGATGATTATAATTTGACGCACAAGTGATGCGATGTAGGTGGTTAGTGAACGTGTCCTACTTTGTTGACAGCTAGTGACTGAATACTGAACCCTGAGTTCGATCTAAGGGACGTGTGAGTCGTGTGACGTCATAGGTACTTGAGTTCACAAGTTCGTCTGCATGTGTGGGTTACATACCACTACACCTTCACCATTTGTAGACTCCGACTACTGGATCGAGTAAAATACTTCTTGATAGTTCAACTAATATAAAAAAAAACAATTCAAATAAATCAAAGATACATTTTATAATAATCTAGCCCGCAAACCAGCCTTGGACTGTCACCTTAATCCTTCCTTTTCTAAAATAGAAACTGCTAGAACATTTGAATCAAGCCTTTCTTAACAGCCAGTACAATTGTATGTTGCTTATTGCATACATCCTTATAGTAACTATATTCTGCTGGCAGCGCGACCATGATTGCACCACCATGGTGTCCTAGTGAGATCAAAACCTTATTCATTGAATAAGCTTTTACTGCAGAGAGTCGATATTACACAGTTTTACAAACAAACATTGCAGTAGATTGCTATAAATCACCATCTGTTAGAGGCACTTAAGATAATAATTACTGTGGTGCTCGTAAACGGTTCCAGTTTGATTTATTTCGGGTCTGTTGATGTTAATGTTTAATATAGTCCTGCTTACTGATACTTAACGTGTTCTTTGGTAGACTTAAGAATACAATTATCAGGAAATTTTTTATTTGTCAAGTGTGGTGGAGGTTACAATATGCAAGTACTTGCTTGCAGGAGGCCTATAATTTACAGCGAGTCAATCAGTCTGCCTAGCCTTTTCCCAACTATGTTGGGGTCGGCTTCCTTCTAACCGGATGCAGCTGAATACCAGTATTTTACATGGAGCGACTGCCTATCTGACCTGCACTGGGTAATACGATACCCCTTGGTAATTAATTGATTCAGGCGTGACTTTGCGAAAATCCATTATAAAATACAATAGACGCAGATATATTTAGTAACCTATTCCGCTGGACTATTCTTCAAGTCATAAAAAAATAAAAACCCTGTAAGAAATCGACACGTGTTTCACCTCTCAACGAGGCATCTTCAGGATGACGATTGACCAATTGTAAACCAGAACGCGACGTGTTACCACACCGAGCGCTGGACGCAGAGGACCCCTTGGTAAGACTGGTTGTCAGACTTTCGGGCTTCTGACGACCTGTAACGACTGTCAAAGATTCCCGAATGACAGCCGGGACCAACGGATTAACGTGCTTTCCGAGGCACGGAGAAGTCTCGGTATGTAAAGATGGTCACCCATCCATGGACCAACCCCGGCAAGCGTAGCTTAACCTGATGGATCGACCCGTGCGGCTGTTATTAGTTAGCCACGGGCTCCTCCCAATTTACAGCGAGAACGATGTGAATTATATGCCAAGAAAAGCATGTTGAAGTTTTATTTTAATTGCTTTTACTCATTCCTAAGGAGCTCCACCCACAAAGGAGAGGTGATTTTTCTCAGTAACGTACACGATTCGCGACTCTTTGTACATTTACGGCATTAAAACAAAGCAAAACCGTGACCTACATGCAACACGACTCCATCGTGACCAGAGCAACCCGGACAAATAATGTCAATGGATAAAAATAATAAAGACTAAAATAAAAATACAGACAATTTTTTTTTGGGCCAAAATTACTTTACTATAATTTCAAAATACATCATCTATAAAACTATGGTACATAACTTAAGAAATTTTTTAGCATTTCAACAATTCAAAAAAAGAACACAGTACCTATAAAGTCTGTTTTTTTTTAATCTCGTCGACTAATTTGACATTTCAAGTGATTGTTGTTTGCTTTTTCATTTTGGAGTTTGACATTTGCACCTGTCAAATTAGTCTACGAGATTAAAAAACAGACTTTATTCAGTAAAATATTTGAATCTCAAACAAACAAACAAACATTTCAAATCTACCTCACTGCTCAAATACACACATCAACATCGTCTAGGGATATTTCAGATTTTCTCAATTTACTCAAAATTTGTTATAGATAACATACAAAATGTTTATATTTTTACAAAGCCCATTTATTAGAGTAGCCTTCAGGATAAAACAAAAAAAAATTTTTTGCGTAAATCAAATTTTATTCAAATAAAGAAGAATAGTAAAAAAATTGTAAAACTAACGACGAATGTGTTTTCAAAAAACGCGAAAAATAAAGCGAAATTATTTAGTTTTTTACAATTATGCGAAAAATCAGTAGTCAGTAAAACCACCCATGACGTTAACAGCGGTCCTGCAACGGTTTTTATGCTTTGAATCAAGTTAACAAAGTCTTGCTGCGGATATTGTCCCAGGTCCTGCTAAGATACCAAAAAAGTTGCAAGAGCAATGTTTGAAAGAAAATTCTTCAAAGCCCTTCTTTGGAGCATGCCCCACGCGTGCGCGAGGGGTTTAGGTCTGGTGATTGCGCGGGCCAGTCTAAGACTAACACATCGTGCTCTTGCAGCCAGCTGGTCACCACTCGCGCTGTGTGCGGACGGGCGTTGTCGTGCATGAGCGTGAATTCTTGGGCAATTTGTAGTCGATAGGGGTAGACTATTGGTACTAGCATCTGGTTACGGTATTTTTCAGTGTTTCTGATCCAAATGAAGTCTGTTCTTCCACAAACACGAATTCAGGCACAAATCATAATCATGCCGCCGTGGTATGGATGGACTTCCTGAGGGTGTTGCAGACCGCTCTCACGATAAGAACTCGCCATACGCGTACTCTTCTCGAATCGGGATGGAAACCGAATCGGGACTCATCCGTAAACAGCACTACTGACCACTGGTTATCTTCCCAGACCAAATTTTCACGAGCCCACTGTAATCTCCGGCCCCGATTTTCTCGGCGTAGTGCTGGAGTACGAAGCGGTCTACGAGCACGAAGGTTAGCTTCATGCAGTCCTCTCCTCACAGTTTGGTCACTCACAAGCAACTGGTGCTCTGACTGGAGCCTTTTAACCAACTGCATGGCCGTAACAATTGGTTGTCTTCTCGCGGCAACTTGCAAAAAGCGGTCTTGTCGTTGGGTGGTTATGCGCTTCCAGCCTGGGTATCTTTCAGCCACTTCACCAGTAGCACGATAACGTGACCATAACCTGGAAATCACGTTTTGTTTTGTTCCAATCTCCTCAGCAGTACTCCGTTGAGTAGCCCCAGCTTGGAGCATGCCTACCCGTTAAATGGCGCCACTGCATCATGCATACAGTGTCATAAATTCGAAATTAACTGCTAACTTGTTTTAAAACTCTAATTTGACACCAAAAATTAGCTAAAACTATGGTAGGTAAATTGAAACCTTCGAACTTCGCTAAAGTTATGCCGCGCAAATTAATTGTTTGTAATTAATTTTTTCAAATTTGAATTTGGAATCATTCAAAAAGGCCTAAAAAATGAGCTTTAATCAAAAGATTTTAAAACTGGCCGGTATTTTTTGAGTTAATGAACTTTATACAAAATATCCCTAGACGGTGTTGATGTGTGTATATTACATCACAAAACATACACAGTATTCTCAACTTTGTGTAGACAATGCGAAGTTTGCAAGTTGATACCACTATGAACAAAGTATCAGTATCGGATCCGTAAACTGTTCACAACTGTCTTCTGCAATCGTATGATATGCAACACAGGCGTACTATTTTGAATAACCTTTCATTCTGTTCGGAATAATTTTAAAGCTATTTCATATCGGATGAAATGTTTAGATGATTCTTCGAATTGAATTCTGTTGTTCTATTTTTATTTTTGTTTTGTTAGAACTTTTCATTGTGATATGTTTCCCATTCTCGTGTGCCCCAAGAACGACTTATAAGTGGTAAACAACGTCACGCAAGGAACTATGTATAACTATGTTGTCGGCTTCGTAACTTTGACGACACGGTTGGCGCAGTGGCTGAGCGATGGACTGCTGCGCAACGTGTCGCGGGTTCGATCCCCGCACGGAACAAATATTTGTATGATCTGCAAGTACTTGTTCCGGGTCTGGGTGTTAGTGTATGTGAGATTCTATGTTTGTAAACGCACCCATGATACAGGAAGAAATTCTTAGAGTAGGGTAACGTTTTTTTTTTAAAAAAAAAACTGATTTCCACTTTCAACAACAAGTAAATTGAATCTTCCCTAAGGTTGAAACTATCTAACTGTCACATAGACAAATAAATCTTGTCGTTTTATGACGTTCCACTTGAGGGTGATAAACTGATAACGCAATAAAAAGGTAAACATAAAGGCTTAGAACACCATAAGAGACAAAATTTAATGCAATTAAAAGGTCGAGACATAAAGGCTTAGAAAAAAAAAATCATTTGAGACTTTTGCAAAACAAAGCTCACAATATTTTCTCCCTTGTTTCAGACCCCTATGAAGCGTCAAAAATCCTGTGCAACGAGACGATCGTGCTGTCTCGCTCGCACCCGCACGCGATCGTGTCCAGTCCCGGCTTCCCACGGCCCTACCCGGACGACGTCGAGTGTGTGAGCGAAATACGAGCGCCGCCTGCGCACACACTAAGGTTGCATTTTGAAGAACTGCTCACGGAACATGAGCCGCAGTAAGTGGATATTTTCTTTTGAGAGAGGCAATGCAATTTTACTGTAGATAAGATATTTGCAAGTGAAATCATAGGAGGAGAATTTACGAAGAGGATTTACATTGTGTGAAATATCTTGACAGAAGAAGTGAAATAATGTAGAGCAACACGCCTTTAAATACGATTTTTAAACGTGCGGCATTGCAATACCCATAAGTTTATTATTATTACTAAAAAGTTCTGTAAATAAATAACAGAGTAACAGCAAGGCAAGAAAATTTATGAAGAATTAAAGAAGTTATATCTCACTAAAAATGATGTTCATATTATGCGATTCCAAAAACTAAGACTAGTCACTAACGATTTTAGTCCTACAAGACCTAAATCATTTTCTAAACCCACTACAAAAGCAACAAAAGTGCACATTACACGTGCTGCTAGTAGGAATACATTACCTATTCATAAAGCTTAGTGTCCAACTACGTACTAGTCTAGATCTAAAGCCTGTGCTACACAGGACATAATGCTCAAACGAGACGGAAAGCCCTTTGAGCTCCACACCTGGCACCTGTTTGAATAAGGAAGTCACTGTATTATTTATGTTAACAACACAAAAACCGACGTACTTTATAATTCTCAGATTTTCCGAATTTATTTGAATTTCGTAAAAATGTTTGTTAAGTCGAAGGACATTTTGCAATACATATAAATTCAAAGTCAAATAATTTATTTCAAATAGGCACATTCATGGCACTTTTGAACGTCAAAAACAAAGAAATAGAATTGATTCTAGTCGCCCCTTCCAAAAGGTAGTTTTCGTATGGAGAAGAATGGGCAAGAAACTCCACCGTTACTCTTTTAAATACAAATTTCCCATTGACAGCGATGCGGACGAATACTTTGATGCTCAATGAGCCCATCCCCTTTATTTTTTCTTTTTAATTTTGTTATATAATTTTACATACATAACGTGTTTGTATAGTTAATTTTATATTTCAAATACATCAATTAAATAATTATATGTGAAGACTAAGAGAGAATAAGATTACTATACCACAATAGGTAAAAAGAATTAAAAATGTAGCAATGACAAATATAAATATACTATGTCCTGGTAGTATGATGCGGATGAAACCATGAACAATAGCTATCATTTATAAAATACAGATGAGTTGACTCTTGTTTCTGCGCCATTAGTCGTGGGTTCAATTCCTGTTCTTGTTAAGGCTGGTACCCTACCTCAGATTTTATCTCGCTCGCTCCATAACTACTCGCGACCTGAGTGAGAGCGAGACGGAGTAGGGCGCTAGCGGCTCTCAAGCCTCGAAAAGTTTAGGTAATTGCTTTTTACTGTGAAAATAAGGGTAATTAAAAAAAAATAAGACCTGCTTTATAGATAGTTCAGTTATTATGCAAAGTTTCCTGATCTAATTGTACAGAAAAAACTGTACAGACACTCCTTCTGGACCTCAATTATGATGACACTGAATTATTCCTCACAAATTAATCATGTTAACACACCCAACTACTCACGCACACACTCACATATACACACATGCACACTTAACACAATGCACCTACACAGACACACATATACCCACACACTCTAGATAAAACGTCTTGTATCAATATTAATAATAATAAATATATTATAATTTTAAATACATTCATATTGTTTATGATTTTAATTTTGATTTTAATCTTGGTTTTTAATTTTAATTTTGTTTATAATTTTGGTTTGATTTTATTTTGTTTTGATTCTATTTTGATTTTATATCAATTTTGATTTAATTTGATATTGATTCTGAATATGAATGGGTTTTGAATTTTTATTTTTTTGTTTTTATTTTAGTTGAACTTATTGTCTTTTATCACGTTTATGTATTGTTGCTGTAAATTGTTGACATACTTATCTGTTATAGATAACTATTGCACACTTACAGTAACTACACTTATGTCCAGATTTGATGCTGTTTCAAACTTTAAATTTCAAACACATAATATTTATGTAATAATCCGCCATTAGGGGTACGGCACTGTCTCTCCTTAACACAGGCTAAATTCTAGTCTATCTAGGAGAACAGAACTTCACCCGTCTTTATTGTAAAGTTGTACCTAAAAATTACAAAAAATTATAAGCATCATTTGTAAACTTTGCAATCCCATTTTAAAATAAACTTTTGAATTGAATTGAATAATTAGAAGTATTTTTTGAATACCAGCGGTTTATAGTTATGTTTAGAGATAACTTTGGATTTTTTTCTATAGAGAAAATTTTATGTAATCGTGTTTTCGCCAAACATAGGACCTAGCATCAATCCTCAACTTTAACATATATTTATTTCAAAATTAATGCTGCAGTATTATCGGCATAACGGAGGATCATGCTAAGAAATTTGAGGTAGGGTACGCCCTTAAGAGTGTCAGTAATCTTATCATTATTTTATGTACCTATGTTTTTTTTTTCATTTGTAAGTTCTATTCACTTCCAATAGTTTTCTTTCATCATCATATCAGCTCATAAACCGTCACACAACTGAACAATTGAACATAACATTCTCTAACATCACACAACTCATCAAATGCGAACCCAGTTCCCTCACATTTCTTATAAAATATTTCTAGTCGAAGTATTCAATATATCTGCGGCCACATTCCACAAACTGCACTCACATATCATCGACCTTCTCTCCGGACTATTTACTGTTATTACTGAACGAGCTACATTCCTACCTTTTAGACAAATAGAAGCCTTATTACCTTAGGCTTTTTGGTAAAATATTTTAGTGTTAACTAGCTGATGCCCGGGGCTTCGCCCGCGTGGATTCTTATATACTGAAACCTTCCTCGAGAACCACTCTATCCATTGGTGAAAACAGCATGAAAATCGGTGCAGTCGTTTTTGAGTTTATCGCGAACAGACAGAGAGACGCGGCGGAGGACTTTGTTTTATAATATGTAGGGATGCTAATCTTAAGACCACCAACCGGCGTGCGTATATGGTCAGATGTATGAACGCAAACGAAGTAAAAGGAGTATGTAAGGATCGTAGCAGGTGGCATTCTGTAGTTTCTGCCTACCCTCTTAAGAAGAAGGCGTGAGTTTATGTATGTATGTTACTGTTGAGTTTAGATTTTGGACGTTAATTGATTCAGGCGTGACTTGGCGGAAATCCATTATAAAATACAATAGACGTAGATATATTTAGTAACCTATTCCGCTTGTCTATTCTTCAAGAGTCATAAAACACCCTGTAAGAAATCAACAGCGTGTGGCAACACGTCGTGTTCTGGTTTGCAATTGGTCAATCGTCATTCTGAGGATGCCTCGTTGAGAGGTGAAACACGTGTCTACAGGGTTTTTGATGACTCTTAAAGAATAGTCAAGCGGAATAGGTTACTAAATATATTATCTACGTCTATTGTATTTTTGACGAGGAGACGTTCCCGACACATCTAACACAATAATATTATATTTACATTTACCATCGACTCCAAGAAGAAAAATTATGGTAATTTAACTGTAAAAACAAACCAGGCAGACTCTTTTACATTATAATTACACAACCCTCCTTTTTGCTTCACCGTAATCGGGTAAAAATACATCTTTTTTCACACAAACTAAAACGAATACATTTTCTTCCACAAAAATGAAATAAAAATTCTTCAAGAAACGGACAAAAGATAGTCGGTCCTGAATGGAAATAAAATATTAGTTTAGGTAAATTTTGGTATGATAGATAGTTGGGTCGCGTCGCCGTCACGCGCCGGAGATAACAGATAGTGCTGAATAATTTGTTGTTTTTATGTATTTCGCACGTTTATCATGTCACACTACCCACATTTATCATAATTTCCAGAAATAGAATACGTAATGAATAATTCTATATTCTGGCAAAAACTGGACGAGACTGCCTCGTTGGTCTATTGGTCGTAAGCGCTACTGCTGAGGTCGTGGGTTCGATTCCCGGGTCGAGCAAAGTGTTATTGGGATTTTCCATCTGAAATTTCTCAGTAGCAGCACAGAGTCTCGATTTGTGCGCGGTTGATGGCAATAGGTTCGTCCCCTGTTACATGGGACTTAGACATAACTGGCGAAATGTGGGTGTACTATACACCTCTGCCTAACCCTTCATATGTTGTTGTTGTGGGAAAAACATAAGGACAATAAAATGCTACGCCATTTTCAACTAAATTGGGTGTAGCATAGTTTATCCTTCAATTAGAAAAATAAGCTTACTCTAAACGTAGGCGCCGATCGATCAAGCGCTACGCCGCGTAGCAACCGTAGCCGTGACTAGCTACGCCGTAGACCCTGCGTAGTAACCCGACGCTATCGTTAAGTACTAGCACTTTATAGTTTCAATGTTGTAAATGATATTATTTGTAAGAGATGGGAAATCAGAAAGCTGTTCATGTAGTTCTGACATATTCAGCTAAATCTAGAAAGTTTGGAAACTGACGACAACCGACTAGAAAATAAAAGTTATAAAAATAAAACCCAACTACGTCAAAAAAGTCAACTAAAAAGCTATAAACAAGACATCACAGACAGAAAAATCCGGAGTCACATGTATAAATCGAACAGATTACGTGTGACTCCGCATTTTTTTATTTATCTGTCTGTGATGTCTTGTTTATACCTTTTTAGTTGACTTTTTTTGACGTAGATACTTGGATTTTATTTCTTTTTAAATTTTGTTGGGTTTATAATATTTTTTTTATAAATGTGCTAATTAAACCCTTTCATTTGATACCCGAATTTACATTTGATACCGTTTTTTACTTCATGACTTTATGCCCTCTGAGGGCGCCATATTTAATGTGACGTCACACAGCTATGACCAGCGGACGATCAACACGCTTCCAAAGTTACCTCATTTGTCAAATTCTGATGAGTAGTTTACATGAACATACATACTTACAAACATACCGGTCAAAATCATAACCCTCCTTTTTGCTTCGCCGGGTAAAAAGTTCAGCATGACAATTTTAAGAAAAACATACAACCTTTAAAAATAACAGTTAAAAGTTTATTCAAGCAATCTACCCAACGTTAAATTTTTTGTTAAACTTTTATCTTTTTAATCGCAAAACAGAAGGCTATAAAAATTAAAATAAAAAAGCTCTTAATACTTATTATTCAGACGCTCTGTGGTTGACGTGCAGTTACTATTTTATATCGCCGTCTGTTTACTAAGTTATATCCAATTAGTTTAATGTCGCTTTGGTCGTTAACGTAATCCTAACTATAATATTATAAACGCGAAAGTGAGTTGTTTGTTTGTTACGGTTTCACGCTAAAACGGCTGAACGGATTTGGATGAAACTTGACACATGGGCAGACCATGACCTGGAATAGGACAGAGGATACTTTTTATCCCGATATTCCCACGGAATCGCAACTTACGCGGGTGAAACCGCGGGGCGCAGTTAGTTTAACTATATTATACTCTTGATAAATATACGATTTCTCTCAGAAATCACTAAAAGCACATCACTAAATAAAAAAACGCGAGTATAAAACCCAAACAAATACATAATTAAGTAAAACACCTGTACAAAATTTCAAACCAATTTATATAGCACTGTTTAAAATATCCGCTTGAACAATTCACAAGCGAATGGGTATTGCATTCAGTTTTCAATATCGCATCGCATCGCATGATAAACATTTGTTCCACAAAACAAACTCAACTATTGCGCCGATACTTTAAAACACACGGTCATTAAAATATTGAGTGGCACAGACACATAACAACGTACTTCGAAGTTTTTAGGGTTCCGTGGTGAAAAAAAATACAAAAAACACTGAGTGTGGTTATCAGTTAGACAACTGTTAAATTCTAGAGGAGCTCGTGGCTAAGTTATAACAGCCGCACGGATAGATAGATAGATAAAACGTTTATTTTTTTTCACGGGTCGATCCATCAGGTTAAGCTACGCTTGCGGGGGTTGGTCCATGGATGGGTGACCATATTTACATACCGAGACTCCTCCGTGCCTCGGAAAGCACGTCAAGCCGTTGGTCCCGGCTGTCATTCGTGGATCTTTGACAGTCTTTACGGGTCGTCAGAAGCCCCAGTCTGACAACTAGTCTTACCAAGGGTTATCGTATTACCCAGTTACTGGGTTGTGAAGGTCAGATAGGCAATCGCTCCATGTAAAATACTGGTATTCAGCCGCATCTAGTTAGACTGGAAGCCGACCCCAACATAGTTGGGAAATGGCTAGGCAGATTGATTGAACTGTTAAATACTTCATTTATGTTTGGAATTTAACCTCTAACTGACAGTAGACCAGCGTGTTAATTGTGCAAATGGCAAATGCCTTACATTTTGACGGTTCAACAACATTTGCATTAGTACCGTTGTCGAGAGCAATGGTGGCCCAGTGGTAACAGTACTTACGCGTTGTAGGTCGTGGGTTCGAAACCCAAGCAGACGCTTTACTCTGTGTAAATAATTTCATCACCACTGCTCTCGTGAAGGAAAACATCGTGAGGCAACCGGTATTTCCTAGAACCCAAAATTCGAAGACATGTGACATCTACCAACCCGCACTGGGCCCGCGTGGTAGATTACAGCCCACTCCCTCTCGAAGAGAGATGGCCTGTGTCCCAGTAGTAGGAATATTAGAGGCTGATTATACGTTGTCGAGCCGCCGAATTTTTCTAACATTTATGAAGCAATGGATTAGCAATTTTCGAAATCCTTTGGATTGTGATTGAAACTCTGTGAATCTGAATTAAGTCATAAGTTTGAACACGTGTCTAAGTTTTTGTGACACATGACTGATGACTATTCCATAAACTGTGACGAAATCACAGAGAAAACACTAACTGTAAGTATGCGTTTGTGTTTTAAATTTTACGACAGGTCAATCAAATGAATAAATACAAATAAAAACGGGTTGCAAAACATAATACTGCTGTAAAACTTTTATGCACCGCAATCTTCTGAAAATGGTGTCGACAGATTACTGTGCATAAAACTTAATACTAAGTGAAAAAAAAAAACATTACTTAACGAGTAAAAAAACAAGTACGATCAAGTAAGTTTACTATTTTTCAACACACTTGCTCGTAAAGTGGCTCTTATTGAACCACTTTTAGGTTCATAATGCAGTGTATTATGGAAGCGTGGTTTTTACTTTACATTACCGCACTAGTGTGGTGTAATGTAATGTGCGCCGCAGATAACTATTTACTAGTTGGAGTAATGACATGACAGTATGGAATTAGTAAGTACTATCATGGCAGCATGGAATTTGTATCCAATAGAAATTGGTTTTGGTGAAGCTTTTTACCAAAGACAACCGCTCAAAAGCAAGTTTTTATTTTAAAAAAAGAACCATAAGCAAACCAGTGACGTTTAGTTATGGTAAAAAAAAACCCATAACCATGGGAGTTTTTTTACCATAACTAAACGTCAGTGGGATACTTACTATACATTAATTAGTATGAACTATCCTACTAATAAATGAGCATTTTCTATTTACACCCGAACAGAGACTTGCGTTTTTTTCCGGTAAGACCGCGGGTGGCACGCGCGCTGTCCACTTGACCCGCCTAGACGAATCGCGCTGGCCTGCCCGTGTGCCACCGCGTTCGAGCGGAATAAAACTCTATCTGTACTATTAAATAAGAGTTTATATCATATGTGGCAATTTCAGTCTTTATTGTCCACTACCCTAACCCCATTTGCGTATTATGTATTATTAACATTACTATATTTTTATATAGGCTGTTCAGCGATATTACCAGTGCCTTTATTTACACCCGCGCGCGCATCGCTTGCGAAAAAAACAAAACCAGCCGCCAAATATTAATAAATTATAATAAATATTTGTTAACATTTTTGTAATAATTATTAAAAATGTCGATTTCACGTAGGGGAGAAGAGCGTAAATAATAATATATAGATTTGACTCCGCCATGGTACGTTTAGTAATAATATTTTTTTTTTCTTTCAAATCATTTTTTTTTGTATAGGCTGTCTAACGGTTTTGCCAGGGCCTTTATTTAGACCTATGGAAAAACAGAACCATCCAGTGGCCAGCGCGCCATTTCTCATAAATATTTACTATCGTTTCGTTCTGTGGTTTATTTTACCTATCAAAAATACAAAATCTAAAGTATTGCAACCAACCGACATAGAAGTTTTTAAAAGAACCTCCGAATAGTCGGTACCTGGCAACAAAGGTCAGTTAAAATTTATAAATCTATCATCTCTATAGTTAGGTACGTTATTGTAACATAAGTTCTTACAACAAGTCTGTTTTTTTCCTCGCAAGTGTGTTGAAAAACGTCGTATGAAACGCGTGTGCATTTATTATTACACTCTCAAAAATACCGCGTCGACTGTAATATCCAAAAGAGCACACTCGTATCACAATGTACTATTCTAGTGCATTGAAGCAATTTCATGATTGTTTCTAATGAACTCTCGTATACTGAACCCATCGACCTACTAATATACACCTGACAGATAATTTATATTTCCACGTAGCGAAAGGAACGTGACAGTATGTTTTTATACAGTCTAATAAATTCCGCTGTGACACAGAATATTGTATTAAATTATGTTAATCTGTGGCGCGACGTTCCAGCGACATAAATAATATAACTTTGAACAAAGACAAGGTATTGTGCTTGTGAAATGCCAGGGGTGGCAGGTTTTAGTCGTGCAGTTTAGTTTTTAACCGACTTCTTCAAAAAGGAGGAGGTTCTCAATTCGTCTGTATGTTTTTTTTTTTTTTTTTTTTTTTGTGTGTATTTTACCCGATTACTCCGCCAATTATGAATCGATTTTGATGATTCTTTTTTGTTTGGTAGGTCATGCTTCAGAGGTGGTCCCATATAAATTTTATTAATTTTGCTTGCGTAGTTTTTGAGTTAGCTTCAATAATTACGTAGTTTTCCCACTTTGCGATGTTGATGACATGTTAATTGACTCCGTCACATAGCAGACAACGGTATACGAATTTGTGTGGGGTAGTTACCACAACTAAAAAGTGAAAAATAAAAACTTTTTACAAAAAAAAAAACAACCGACTTCACAAAAAAAAAGTGAAAAATAACTTTAATTTCGGCAAAAAACGAAAATTGAAAAGCAAAGACACCGACTTCCGAAATTAAAGTTATTTTTCACTTTTTTTTTGTGAAGTCGGTTGTTTTTTTTTTTGTAAAAAGTTTTTTTGTTCCTAGTACTAGGGAGATTTTAATAAAACTTCTTTGTGTGAATTTTTAATGTAGTAACACCACAAAAATTCATAACACGAAAATTAAAAACGGAGAAAATTTTTTGATGGAGTTACGCGGAGCCAACTAACTGCCTGCAAAAATAAAAAAAGTTTAGTTAAATTTTCAGTTAAATTCACTTTCAACAAATGTCTTCATAGGATCTGGCAGCCCTAAATGCTGAGACTAAGCCTTTCGCGGCATTACTCGCAGACAATGGAAGTGCTGAACCGGTTAGCACTAAGATTACAGGGGAACCTGAACACGGTCGAGTAATGAAACGATATAATTACCTTACCTGTGAAGTTATCTTTTATAAATGAACTACCACCCTGCTCCTTTTTTTCCTTTTTTTTCCGACTTGACAGAATATCGAGATTTCTTAGTTATATGTAACTTTAATATTGACGTATGATACGCATACACCTTCCGGAATAAATTCTCTAAACGATGGTGAAAATCTCATCAAAATCTTTTGCGTGTTTTAGAAGAACAACGCGGACATACAGACAAACACGAAAAGCGACTTTAATTTCTATTAATTTATAGATGTATAGATATTAGGCAAAGGTGCATAAATTTTTAAACATATTATGAAGATTTAGGTAATATCTCGCCTCGTTTGTTTAGTGGTTACAAGCGCTACTGCTGAGCACGAGGTCCTGAGTTAGATTCCCAGGTCGGGCAAAGTTTTATTGGATTTTGCATCAAGAATTTCTGAGTAGCAGCCCGGAGTCCGGATTTGTGCCAAGTTGATGACATTAAGCACGCCCCTAGTACATGGGAATGTACCTGTGTATGTTTAAACAGATAAAGGTATGTACAGCTCCCATAAATATTTATAGATCGGTAGGGCTAATAATCCAATGATCTAAAAAGCCGTCGCCTCAGCCCCTTACATCCAAATCAAACCTCACATAGATAAAGCAAAGTCAGAAATTATTGGGGCGAAGTTTGCATTTACTTTTAAAGTTAGCGCACTTACCAAGCGCTTCACACATCCGCCAAGCGACATCATATGTAGATAACACGTTAAGGACTCGACTAATGTGCTTACTTACAGTAACTTATTTAACTTAAACTTGTAATGCCTACATGAGAGCGCTATTAGGGAAATGGAGGAGTTTCAATTGCGTGCGGTACAATATTGATTACGGTTTGAATTATTAGTCGCTTTCGTAATTGATTAGTGAAAGGGTGCTGGTAATTAAACAAGTAGGTATATACCTAGAATGCTTAAATTGATCTACGAACTTTAATTAAAGTAGGCGGTGAAGGTGGATAATTTTCGGGAATTTCAGCGTAATACTAATGTAATTAAGCATTTAATAAGCGTAATTTAGCATTTTAGTAGGTTTTAGCTGTACTGAGGGCTAAAACAAGTGGCAATCGGTTTTAAAGCGTTTATTTTTTTTACAACGAATTTCAACAGAATTTATACGCTTTTTGGCTGCTTATGTCAATCCACCTCGTTTTTGACGTTTCCAGTATCGTTATCACTGATAGAATGTCACTTTGTTTAGACTCCCATTTATTAATATTAGACATTTTTTTTTTCGATCCCTTCCTTATTTCGTTATAAACGTATAATAAACTCCGTTATTTCACGATAAATACAAAGCAATGTAATCTATTTATCATTTACATTTCAAAATAACTTTACAATACTCGTACCAGTCACTTCAACCATATGACACAATAACTGTCGTTATTTGTGTAATGGAGTATAATTCCTCTAGATTAAATTAGCTTGTAATTCTAGGTTATAAACTATCTGTGTACCAAACATCCGAATCCGTTCAGCCGCTTTTGCACCAATCCGTAACATACATTCAGACAAACAGACAGACGGACAAAAATTCGTTCATAAGACTCGTTTCCCAACCTCGTAGCAATTACTTATTTTTTTATTATATTCAATGTACAGTTATGACTCCTTTTCTATTCTCTATTATGTATTTTAGGAACCATTTACTTTAGAAAATACCTACCACGTTTTTGTAGAAAATAAACTTTAATACCTACGGCGGTTTTGAATTTCAAATAAAAAACAAAAAGTTTTAAGAGACTTGTCACGTTATCAGCGCAAAGAGGCGATATAGATATTTACCAAGATTTAGCCAGGAATCTCGATATTTTGACATGTCGCCATTGCAATGTACAATGCACGGGAAACGCACGGGTACACTGCATTGCACCCGTACGTACACTAAGAAGCAGGGGCGATTCGCTAGTTATAAATATAAACAAGTCAGCAATGAGGTAGCGTCTCCTCATTACGTCTGCGTGTCCGACGTATCCTCCTTGAGTCTATATTAATGCACTGCCAAGGCTGGTTTTAGACGTCAAGCTGTCCTCAAAACACACTATTATTTAGAACACTATCTCCTCAGTTATACAGCAGCTGAATAATACATCGTATACTCTAGATTCCTACACGTCGTATCGTCGTAAATCGCTTTTTGATGTTCACGTCGAAGCGACGTCGTATTATACTTTATCTATGAAAGGTTTCAGTACTATATTTATAGTTGTAAGTGACAAATCGCTTCACACCATTAGTGAAGTTCCGACGTGCGACTAGCTAGGCGTTTGATGTTCGAGTATTTTTATGCCTCATTGGTTTTACACGAGCATGTATAGAAAAGTAAATGGTAAAGTGGTACACTGTAGGTACTTATACATCGTCAAAACTGAGTTAATTTGAGGAGGAGCTCGTGGCTAAGTAATAAGAGCCGCACGGGTCGATCCATCAGGTTAAGCTACGCTTGCCGGGGCTAGTCCGTGGATGGGTGACCATCTTTATATATCGAGACTCCTCCGTGCCTCGGAAAGCACGTTAAGCCGTTGGTCCCGGCTGTCATTTGTGGATCTTTGACAGTCATTACTGGCTTCTGACGAGAAGCCCGAAAGTCTGACAACCAGTCTTGCTAAGGGGTATCGTATTACCCAGTTACTGGGCTGTGGAGGTCAGATAGGCAGTCGCTCCATATAAAATTAATTATAAAAACAACTTGGTTGGGAAAAGGCTAGGCAGATGTGAAACCGAGTTAATTTGGTCATGATCATGCTTGCACATAGATGTCCTAGAACCAAAAATGCGAAGTATGTGACATCTACAAACCACTGCCCGCGTGGTGGATTACAGCCCACTCCCTCTCACCGAGAGGAGGCCTGTGTCCCAGCAGTGGGAACATTATAGGCTGATTATGCTGCACATATATTCAATTTTAGGCAGATTGCACACAGTTTAACACGTTAACTGTCCCCATACATAATTTTTCATTAACCCGAAATGTCCAAATCAATTTTTCTAATATTGTCCTGTTGACAAGTCCTGATAAATAGAGCAACATAGCACACAAGTCCATGAAGTTAGAGCGCATAGAAAGAGACAGGGGCGAGTGTACCGTTTACGGTACACGGACGTGATGGACCCACGCGGCGTGTACTTTATTCGGTACACTGGACAGCTAACGTGTTAAAATGTTGACAGCAAACAGATTAAATAACTAATTCAACAACACACAAACATAACATCACGCCTTCTTTTCCCGAAGGGTTGGGCAGAGGTGTACGTATAGTACCCACATTTCGCCAGTTATATTTAACAATAACTATATATTATTAGTGGAATGATTAATGTTAGATTTAACAAGTTCTAAGTTAATGACAATGTCTCTTGTTTTATTATATAATCAAACCATTTTAAACAAGCATTTCCAGCCACTAATCATAACTCAATACATTCGTTGTAAATAAGCGTGATGTCTATTCAGTTACGTACAAAACAAATATATAAAACATCCATCCAATCATTAAAGTTAGCTTTAGATTCGACAGCTGATTAAATATGACAGGCCTTTAAAAATCAAGGGTTCAGTGTAGCATCGTTTCAAAGAAGACTTACAAGCTACTTAATTAAGTATCATCTCAGTGAGTGATCGACTCAAAATGGTGCTTGAGCATCAATTGGTTTTTAATGGCTGAACTTTTAACCAGGGGGTCAAGTCAGTTTTTGTTAGATATGCCATACAAAATCTGTCAAAAACTCATCATTGCGAGACCACTGACACGTTTGTAAATTAGTAGACTTGGCCCTCAGGAATTTGATCATCACTTATGTTTTTCTGACTATGATTTATTTACGAACTAGCTGCGCCCCGCGGTTTTACCCGCGTAAGTCTCGATCCCGTTGGAATATCAGGATAAAAAGTATCCTATGTCCTATTCCAGGTCATGGTCTACCCATGTGCCAAATTTCATCGAAATCCGTTCAGCCGTTTTAGCGTGAAAACGTAACAAACAAATAAACAAACAAACTCACTTTCGCATTTATAATGTTAGTTAGGATTTCATGTAAGTACCCCAGACCCGGAATTGTCTAAGCCTGATACCAGTCTTGATATGAAGCAAGGACAAGTGCAGCATAATCAAAATAATTACCCAGGCAGTGGTACCCAAGAAGCGGTCAAAGAAAGAGAGGCAGACCACAGAAAAGATGTGACGATACAGGGTATAATTATGTAAATTAAAAGATGTGACGATACAGGGTATAATTATGTAAATTAAAAGATGTGACGATACAGGGTATAATTATGTAAATTAAAAGATGTGACGATACAGGGTATAATTATGTAAATTAAATTCGCTAAACTTCACAGAAAAAGTTTCACCAACTAATTTTAAATGACGTTGTTTAACGGAACACAATAAAAAACTTTTTACAAAAAAAAACAAGGCAAACCGGTGGCAAAAAACGAAAATTAAAAAGCAAAGACACCGACTTCCGAAATTTAAGTTATTTTTCACTTTTTTAGTGTTTTTTTTGGAGTCGGTTGTTTTTTTTTTGTAAAAAGTTTTTATTTTTCACTTTTTAGTGGTGGTACCTACCCCACACAAGTTACTACCTGCTATATAAATAACAGTGAAGGAGTCTAATAATTATATCGTCTACATATTTTTTTAAATCGGTTCACAAACGGCGGAGTAATCGGTGAACATACATAGAAAAAATAAAAAAATAAAATCATCCGAACGTAGTACCTCCTCTTTTTTTGAAGTCGGTAAAAATGAAAGGATCAGACTTAACAAAAAAAGTATAAAAGTCATTCACCTGCTTAAGTACATGTCCTACCCCACGAGATATTGTCGCACATCCGTACTAAGCCTTACAAGGGTACATAAAAATAGTGCGGTCTCATTTGTACGTCCGTCACCGCACGGCGTCGCGTCGGCACGCGCCGTCTCGGGACCCGATAGAAACAGCCGATACCAAAGTGATGGATTTATTACGTTAAAGTTTCTTTCAACGTTGATCGAGAGATGTTATCAAGTCTTGTAAAAAAAGACGGACGATTGAGAATTAAATGGGGGGTTGCCAGGTACAGGATAAAAATACAAAAAGTTGATTTACCTCGATCAATCTAACTAGACTTTTCCCAACTATGTTGGGGTCGGCTTCCAGTCTAATCGGATGCAGCTGACCAGTATTTTATATGAAGTGACTGCCTATCTCACCCCCACAACCCAGTTACTGGGTAACAGGGAACCCCTTGGTAAGACTGATTGTCGAAAGATGAAGTTCATAGAGATACTTATTTCTTTTTAGAATTCGCCTCTTTTGCGTTTCTCGATATCGTTTATGCTGTAAATATTGAACTACATAGTTTCAGTTTTTGGTTAAACTTATTTATTGCATTCCCTACAACGACTCTCTAAAGCCCTTCAAAAAAAACGAACTCATGTTTGCTTTTGCTACAAAATTGGTATTAATTCAAAAACCTTTCAATAAAATAAAAATCATTTACTGACTAAAACCTAATCCATCGTTATCTTCGGTCATAAAAAGGCGCGCACATTTGTCCGTCCGTCAGCGCGTCGCTTCGCAGTCTCTCGAGAGCAGATAGTGCCACTCGATAAGAAGTGATGGATTTATTACTAGCGCTAAAGAAACTTTGTTTCCCTGCTGAACTAGATAAGGCCCCGTTCACAGCCCCGAGCGATGCGACTTGCGTCAAGTGACACGTGCGCGCGTCACCTGCCTGCATCCGTCGCTCCGCAAGTCGCGTCTCTGTGATATGATACGCGACAATCATGCTCTCATGCTCAAAACCAGGGGTTCCTAAAGTGTGCGCCGCGGCGCCCTGGTGCGCCATAGAAAGTAAAGAGGGGCGTCGTGAGTCGATCCTCTATCAATAACCGAAACCACAAATATTCGCGGGTACCTTTTTTGAGTGTTCGCATCGGTAAAGAACATATTAGCGTCGTAAAACTCTTTTTTTGTGTTCATACTCTGTTTTTCTTGTCTTTCTTGTTGTTTTCTGTTTCAATTCTTTTATAATAAAAAAACTTAATTTCATATTGTGGATGTTTACATTTTTGTTCCTCTTCTACCTAACCTAACTACTATTATTGTAGGTACCTATTTATTTCGACTGTATCTTTTTCTGTAGCAGACAGGCGTGACGAATCGGCGGTATGGTGATGTAGCTAGCTAGGGTAGGACACAGTGACAAAATATTAAACTTGAAACTGCGCCGCGGGCTGAAAAAGATTGGGTACCCCTGCTTTATTCAACTACTTTCATTTATTTTCTCCGCAGTCGCTATGACACTGCTGTCGCAAGACGCGTGTCGCTTGCGCATGTTATGAGCTCGTGGTCACGGGGCAAAGTTGAAGCCGTTGGTCCCGGCTGTCATGATCGGGTCGACAGAAGCCCGAAAGTCTGACAACCAGTCTTACCAAGGGGTATCGTATTACCCAGCAACCCAGTAAGGGTTGTGGAGGTCAGATAGGCAGTCGCTCCATATAAAATATTGGTATTCAGTTGCATCCGGTTAGACTAGAAGCCGACCCCAATATAGTTGTGAAAAGGCTAGGCAGATTGACTGGTGTTCTTCGTGATGGTATTTTTGAAGGAAATAAGGGATTAGTAATGCATTGATTACACATACGATAGATACTGTATTGTTTTTTTTGTCTGAGAAACTTTCAGTAAGCTTTATTTAAGCTTTATTTCATCTCATAGCAATGTTTTAGCTGCATTTTTACTTCCAGATTAAGGGTCAGCTCACACCGAGACGAGCACTTTAATCCGATACAAATACAATATCGATTTTATTTACTACACAATAATGTATACACGCTGCGTAGCACCGCGCGTCTTAGTGTACTTCGACATGTGTTCACGCTCGAAAATAAGTTCGATATAAAGTAAGCGCAGTGCGGCAGCGTCGCGTCTCGGTGTGAACAGACCCTAAATATAAAAGAAACGACATAAATAGAGCAGCTAAATTATTGACTTCATTACAGTTTTTAGTTTAAAACATACTAAAGTTTAACACGTAAAATCTCAGTCTCATATCTTGCCGGTACTCTAAGTAAGAAATATTTTTAATTTAGTTCATCGGTACCCAGGAGGTTTCACGCCGAAGTAGGTTAACTGAACGTAAAATACTTGAATCGGAAAATAACAAGCATTGCACTGTCATGGACACTCGCCTTGCCCTACAAAGTTACACTATTTGCTTATCAACACAGAACAAGTCACTCGAAGGAAAACATTGTCAGTTATTGAAGTAATAGGTATAACGACGCTACGTCGTCTTTATCAGAAGATGTCTGGTTTATTGTCTCGTATACGTGGGTTTTTCTTTTAATTAAATCTCCTAGCCCGCAAGCTAGGAGATGTAATTAAATGAAATACAATAATATTCTGAATAATCACAAATCTCTGACTACATTAGGGAATTAACAATAATGTAAACGACGTTGCACCGAGTACGTGAGGCGCGAGCGCACATCAATCAACTCACTGCTCTGCCAGGGTAGTCCAGGGTAGACCATGATCACCAATACCGCTGTCGCCATTAATCCTTGCCGGTTTCGATCCATCTCCGCGATCTTCCTTTTTTTTGCGGGGGACCGCCTCCTCGTTGCTCGGGGTTACGTCAAGTTGACAGCTGTCATAATCGTTCAAAAATCCACTCCGTAAGTTTAGTGTCGTAAAATCTCTAGACGTGCCGTCAGGTAGTATAGTAAAGTATATTCAGTGAAAACTCATTTACCAAATAGACTGCTAACTTAATTCAAATCACAACCTTCTACCGACTAACAGTGTAGCCGTCCTCAGCATATGTGACCCCTCCCCATGGCATGTCCAGTGGAACGCACTAGTGCTTAATCCTTTTCTGAAGCTTAATCAACCCTACCATTACATGCTGAAAGAATGAGAGCATCTGTCTACAACTAAAACAGGCACTGAAAAGAAAAAGTCAGAATCAAATGGAATCATTTTCTCTCACAAAAAATACAATGTTAGTTTCAGCAAAACGATGACGTAATACGCACTCAAAGACGGCGCGAGTCTAGTACGTGATCTCGGAAAACAAGTTCAATTCGTCCCTCGTTCAGGAATAATATTCTTACTTTTATTGTTACAGCCAAATGTAATCGTTTAGTGTCGTTTATCACAGATTTATAGGCTATTGCTGATGTAGGGTGAAAATGAAATAGTTTTTTTTATAATTTGGACTGCAGTTGAGGTCCCGGGTTCCATTCCCAGGTCGGGCAAAGTGTTATAATGTTATATGATTTTTCCATCAGGGATTACCCAGTAGCAGCCCGGAGATTGTTTTGTGCCCGGTTAATGGCAATACTTGGCCACGACAATTATTTATTCGAATGATGTTTTGGCAAAAACAAAAAAAACTGTTTAGTCTTAGACGCGAATTTTGTTTTTATAATATTGAATGAAAAAATATTTATATAAAACGCATTAAAGTTGGGGAGTGGGGGTCGCTACGTCACAACTGACATTCGGTATAAAATCTACCAAAGCAAGACGTCATGCCACCCCCTGGCTGGAGGCCCTGAGTGTAGTAGCTTAAGGCAGCCACAGGAAAGTCCGGTTAAATAGTTACGATTTTCATCTAAAATCAACTATGAGATGACCTAGCTAAAAAAAAAAAACGTCATGCCACATTTTAACTCAATGTATCGCTGTAATCTGTTGATTTACGTAATAAAATAAAAAATACGTGTCCATTTTTTTTTATTATCTGACTTTTTTATTATCTGACTTATATTGAATACTAGCTGCCGCCAGCGGCTTCGCCCGCGTGTAATCTTTATAAATTATAGCCTATGTTACTCAGGGTGAATGTAGCTTTCTAACGGACAGAGAATTTTTGAAATCGGCGCAGTAGTTTTTGAGTTTATTCATTACAAACATACACACAAAAATACAAATCTTTCCTCTTTATAATATTATTATAGTGTAGATGTGTACAAAACAAAAATGTCGTCATCCCCATTCTACATTGTTGGTCTAAAAGCCAAGCAAGGTACTTAATCAAGCGTCATCGGAGTGAGGGATGAGGTCTCGATAAAACTAGTGCTCCGAAGTGAATCGGTGCTCAATGCCTGAAGTTTTAACTAGCGGTCGACCCATCGAATGTCGGGCGTGGTTTGCCCCGGTTTATCGAAACGATACAATGGCCTGTACCTAAACCTGCCTGACTAAATTGTTTATATATTTTCGGTTAACAATCGGGACAGATTAGTCTGTACCACAATTTATTATGACAGTGCCTGATATTAATGATAAAGTATGATGAATGATTGAAAATCAATAATAATAGCTAGGGTGCCCCTGCTTTGCACTTGGTTTCTACGACTTGACATCGAGAGTTCTTTAGTTTATGTAAGTTTAATGTTAATGTATTATACACATAAACCTTGCGGAATAAATTCTCTAAGTGATGGTGAAAACCGCATCATAATGCGTTGCGCAGTTTAGAAGAACAAACAGACACGAAAAAGGACTTTATTTTATAACTAGCTGCTATCCGCGGCTTCGCCTGCGCAGACTCTCTCATCATTTTTATAAAAATATAAATACCGTATACCTACAAGGTGGAGACGACAATACGACAAAAAATAAATCTTCATATATCTAATGACGTTCTTGGTCTACATACTAAAAAATTATCAAATATATCCAATAGTTTAATTACGATAGCCGGTCAAAGATCGGCAAATCCCATAGTCGGCCCATCACTACTACGAGTATTTAGTTTGTTTGAAAATCTACAATAATATTCCTAATGACATAAAAGAATGTAGCAATATTAATGTCTTTAAAAATAAATTCTTCCAATTTCTTATGGAAAAGTGTTATTACTCTGTGGATGATTTTTTATCGACTAGAACTTTTTAAATGTTACGTGTCCGCTTGACGATAATTTATTTTTGTGATTGTCTTGTGTCTGTCATGCTTGACTAATAATAGTGATAATAATATTTGTATTTAATCTGAAATGGAATTAGAATTTTAGACTCTTAATTTAATTATTTTATTTAATCATTTGTATGCCCAAGTGGCTGATCATGGAATGAACATTATTAGTATTTTAATTATGTAATGAACACCTGCATGTAACCCATGTATCACAAATAAACGATTTGATTTGATTTGAAAAAATGACTTTTTTAATTTCGATGTTAGTATTTATTTGATAGTTCCAAAATACCCTTATGCATTAGTATTGCCAGTGTTTTCATTTATTGTTATATTGTCATCTCCACATTGTATACTTTCATAATGCATTTCTTAAAAACTGTTATTTTGACATTGACATTACAAACAGACAATTCAATTTTATTTATTTGTATAGATACATATGTATAGGTGTTTAAATAAAGAAACACAAGTTCCGTACATAATTATGCACAGTCATGATCATTAAAAGAGTCAAAACAATATCAAACCAAAAAATCAAGGACACAATAAACTTGTATAACAAAAACAGGAAATTCCTTCTACTGAAGCTTATATACCTACAATCCTACATTACAAAGTAAGTAATAATAACACATTTCTTTATTATACACAAAATTAAAATGCAAATAATATTCTGAGAATTGTCAGACGCATAGTAAATAAAGCTTGAGTAAATTCAGATGCAAAACCTTTGTATTTAAAAACTACTGTTTATTTTTACAATTCATTTAATCCGCTCAAACATTTCTGTTCAACGTATAATTTCAACATATTAATTTTTATATTATATAAAATATTAATAATACTAAAATTTATTTATTTCAGATAAAGTCCATTGCATTACATTTCATTACGATTCAAATATACAAAATAAACAATAATATAATACTCAAAAGATTCAATTCATTAAAATCCAATTAAAATACTTACAAAACACATGTCAAGAAATATCAAAAACATACATACATAGTTACATGTCATTCAAACAAATTGATAAAATAAAATAAAATTGAAATACATACAATGTCAACCAAAATGAATACAATAAAAATAAAACACAACACAAAATTATTACATCATACGAGGGGATGCGCTACTATGAAGCTGCATCCACCTCTGCAACAGGGGTAGATCCCACCGTTAGACTTAGTAGCGAAGCGCTCCGTTTCCTTATGACCGCGAAAAAATCATCAGGACGCGCCTCAGCAAACATACTCGAGGCACTACAACACCGCGGAAACCCTAACAGCATCCTGAAAGCATTGTTATACTGCACGCTCAGTGCGCTGTACGCCCGCTTCGTAAAGTCGGCCCACAGGCTACAGGTGTAAAACGACTGACAATATGCCTTAAATAAAGTCACCTTTACTGGTCTAGTACAACGTGCGAACCTGCGAGCCATCGGACAGACAGCGGCCTGCGCTCCCTCTCAATATCCTGATTGTCACAGAGGTCATCAGAGACCCATTGGCCCAAATACTTGAAATACTTCACCCATTTAAAGGAATGCCGCAAAGAGTGACAGGAGGTATAAATGAGTAGCATTTGGTACCGGCTTTAAAAATCATAAATTCACTCTTCTTAGCATTGTATTTGAGCCCATGGGCCTCCGCATATGACTCACATAAGCGCAGAAGTTTACGTTGTGATGTAATGAAAGACGAGTCTGGATGACAACTGTTTAATGTCATTTAAAACCATAGCTAATACCACAACACCTTCCCCTTAAGTAAGATGAAATAATAATAAAACACAAACTTAAAATCCAATAATTCCACTGTAACGGCTAGGGCTTTACAGGTAGGCTGCGCAGGCCGTTAACGGATAGATAGGTAGGTAGGGTAGAGAGAGGAGTAAAACCAGCTGGGTAGTTTAGGTATTAGGTATGTGTGTGTATTAGGTACTATAGTAGGTAGGAGATCCACAGCTAGGTCGCGGGTAAGGTCACTGATCTTTCCGAGCACTCACACACTTAGGTAGGTAGAAGGGTACCGTCCTTGGTCATCCGTTGGAGTAAGAATGGGCCTGCCAGCGCAGGCTCAGCGGGAAAAGTAGGGCCGGCACGGGTTGGAGACACGTGGCCGACGAGGAGGCCTGTCAGCACAGGCCTGCAGGTAGTTCTCGGCGTTAGGCCGCAGGTAGCTCGCGGCGGTAGGCCGCAGGTAGCTCGCGGCGGTAGGCCGCAGGTAGGCCAGGCTTCGGCAAGGACTAGGTAGCGGGCATTGGCAGCATGCCAACGCGTCCTGTCCTTAGCCGGACGTAAGAGCCGGGACGTAGTAGCCGGGGTGTAGAAGCCGGGATGTAGAAGCCGCGGTGTAGATGAGCCGGTACGTAGAACCGGGATGTAGAATCGCCGTGTAGAAGCCGGTACGTAGAACCGAGGTGTAGAAGCCGGTACGTAGAACCCGGGATGTAGAACCCTGAAAGCGCGTTAGGGAGCGCATGTCAGATGCGGTGCAGTTGGTAGTAAGCCGCGTGCGATGTGCAACCCTCCTTAGCGACCAAGAACGGTATGGGAAGCAGGATAGGCAAGCATAATACATCGCAGCGGCTTACAGGCAGAGATAGAGTGCAATCACAGCGTGGCAGAATGACAGGTGATTTTAGGTTATGTTGTGACAAGCCATGCTTAGAGAGCATAACCATTGCAGATGGCACAAGGAGCACACAGTACAGTATAATAATAATGATGAACTCACCCTAGACTCGGGGCACATGGTAAATCTAGGGGTTCTACATAATGAACCGCTAGTATGGCTGGTTGCAGATGAAATGAATGAGTAGTCTGTCAAGTAGTGTTGGGCATGTAATTTAGTGTTGTGCTCAACCACTTAGTAACATACTAACTACTCGACTAAATTCAGGTGTCAAGCCACAACGTTACACCACATAAGTAAAGATATAACAATAATAATTAACAAACTTAAAATAATAATTAGTTCTACATTATAAAATACGTAAGTATACAATGTGTTAAGTCTTACTGCGGGTATGAGGTGGCGAGTAAGATGACGATACATTTATTTCAGTACTTGGCACATAATCATCATCCCTATCATCCCCCGAAAAATACTCATCATCAATGTCAGACAAAATATTGTCGGCTGGATCCTTTACCGGTCTTATCAAATGTCGACGATTACGGCGATAAATCCCTTTTTTGTTTTTAACAATATAAGAACGTGGAGTCGACGCTTTTCCAATTATTTTACCACGGCTTCTTTTATTTGCGTTTCCTAACATTATAACCTCGTCACCCACATTCAACTCAGGTAGCGGTTTACAATGCTGATCATAGTAACTTTTAATTTTGATTTGTTTTTCCAATCTTTTTTTATGTTGTAGGTTATCACCATTTGTTTGTTTCAATCAATCTGGATGGACTGGTAGTCTACAATTTAAACGCCGGCCCATCATTAACTGTGCAGGAGAATTCAAATTTTCCCGCGGTGTATTCCTGTAACTTAGCAAATTTAAATAAAAGTCCGATTTACTATCTATTGATTTTTTCAATATTAATTTTTAATGGTTTGAACTGCCCTTTCACTCTTACCATTAGACTGAGCATAATAGGGAGATGAAGTGACGTGTTTAAAACCCTATTCTAAAGCAAATTTATTAAAATTACGACAAGAATATTGTTGACCATTGTCACTGATGACCGTATCCGGTATACCATACCGCGCAAAATTGTCTTTCATTATACATATTACTGAGTTTGTCTTTCAAATATGCAAACTCAATAAAACAACACTAACACTAATTAAGTATAACACTTACAGGGACGACTGATTCGTCAAATTTTAGTACAACATTTTTCACAATTTCTGATGAATCTACCTTCTACCTATAAGTTTTGGTTTATATTAAATATAGTTCAAAATAATGATCTCTCAGTTGGGACAATCGACAAAAAACAAGATTTTCATTTTCTCTTGAACCAGTAAGATTTCAATCACGATTTTTGTTTCACAAATTTTCCCAGAAGCATAATTTGCAATAAACATGATAATTATTCATACTTTTTCAGTATTAGATCGTGTTTTACAAGATCACTCAATTGAAAATTGTCCACTCTGAGTGATCCATATAAACCGTTATTAATCTTAAACGTGGCTTTGAAATGAATCGACATTTTGTTTAGCAGCTTTCACAAATCCTTCACAATTAATTAAAATGCAAATTATAATCACATAGGCAGTATATTCTTGGATACGCGTTATGGCTTTTTCTTCAGTTGTCCAGATTGAGTGATCCAGTTAATGAGTTCTTACTTTCTTTGTTTAGGTTTCACAAATTTTATACCTTACTATGAAGTTTTCACAATTATTTCCTAAATCCTCTTATAATTTGGTTGGGATTGGAAGAGTTTGTCGAAAAGATCTCTCAATCCACACGCACATAAACTTTTCACAAGCAAATACTATTGCCAACATTTCCTTTTCTATTTGTGCATATCTTTGTTGTGTATCAGTGAGCGTGCGTGACGCGTACTCTACTGGACGCCCCTCCTGCATGAGCACGGCGCCCAGTGCCACGCTGCTCGCGTCCACTGACAACACCACCGGACTACTAACCTTGAATAGAGAAAGAACTGGTGCCTTACATATCAATTCTTTTAGTCCATTGAATGCCTCTTTATGACCAACTTCCCAACACCAAATCATATCTTTTTTTAACAATCTGCTCAGGGGAAAAATATGTTCTGAGTAATTAGGTATAAATTTAGAAAGATAATTTACAGCCCCTAAAAACCTTTCTAAACTTTTCCGATCCATGGGTTCCGGCATATTATTTATCGCTCTTAATTTCTCAGAATCAATTTTCATTCCATCTTTGTTAAAAATATGACCCAAATAAGTTACTTCCTCAACACATATACGACATTTATCTTTGTTGAATTTTAAATTAATTTCCCGAAACTCTTTCAGACGAAGATCGTGTTCGTCTTTATTGCTTCCCCAACAAATGATATCATCGATAAACGAATCTACCCCTTCTAGGCCTTCCAGTAATTGCTTGATTTTCGCATGAAACACTTCAGGTGCACAATTAAGACCAAATGGCAATCGCAAATATTGATATCGCCCAAACGGTGTACTGAATGTACATAAGTCTGCACTTGCATTATCCAGTTTTACCGACCAAAACCCTGAAAATGCGTCTAAAACGGAGAAATACTTAGCACCACAAAACTTAGTAGCCAATTCATTTATTGTTGGCAGTTGAAAATGTGCACGCTGTATCGCCTTATTAAGCGGCCTCGGGTCTAAACATATACGCAACTGCCCATTTCTCTTAGCAACAATCACTAATGAATTCACCCATGGAGTTGGATGACTCACTTTCCTAATGACACCTAAATCAATCATTCTATTTAACTCATCTTGTAACTTATCGCGAACTCCTAATGGTACCTTACGAGTTGCACAAACCACCGGCATCACAGTTTTATCTACAACAATGTGATATTCACCAGGCAAACAGCCTATCCCATTAAACAAATCTTGATAATCTGTAAGATTTATATTATGAACTCTTTTAATTAATCCTAAAGTTAGACAAGCTTGCAACCCCAGCACACTCTGACAATCACTAACCGCAATTGCAAATTTTAATTCATACAAAACACCCTTATACCACCATTTCAATTTGCAAATACCTTTTATAGGAATACAATCACCACTATAAGATTGCAATCTAACACGTTGCTTGCCACCAATTAGGTCACTATCATAGCCTAACAACAAAAATCGACTATACGATAAAACATTAATGTCAGCTCCTGTATCTAATTTAAATTTTTCGGATCCGCACTTCCCTTGGAGTGTTTCATACCAATCCTCCGAGTTAATCTCTGAGACATTGTACAAAACTGATATAAAAAATGACTCACAATTATCTTCTTCATTGGTTTTTTCTTCAGTTAAACCTATATCGTACATTTTCTTAACTCCTTTTTTCAACTTGCACATTCTCGCAAAATGTACATAATTTTCGCACACATAACACTGCACAGAAATAGCCGGACATAGACTGGGTTCATTGCATTGACCACCGCACCTGAGACAATTTCCGGCCTCACTTGAATGAACTTTTCGGGCTGTGTTGGAACCAGCAGAAACACTAGCCACACCGCGCCCTTGTCGACGTCCGCTGCCGCGCCAGCCACCGCGCTCACCGCGGCCGCCTACACCGGCACACCAACTGCATCGACCTGTACCAATCCAGAAGTACCAGCACCACGCGTCTCCAATAAACGTCGATTATCTATTGAAATTTGGTCAACCTGGACAATTTTAATAGGTTTTTCCAACGTCAGGTCTTCTGCTCCGGTACTCTGTATCCCACAAACAATACGGTCGCGGATCAACTCCTCTTCCAAATCTTTGAATTTACAATTTTTGCTCAGTAATCGCAATGCCGTAACATACTGATCTATGGATTCTCCTTCTTCCTGACCCCTTGTAAAAAAATTGTACCTTGCTAATGTGATATTTTGTTTGACTCCAAAATATTCATCAAATTTCGTAAGCAATAGTTTGACATCATCCCTATCGCTCTCCTTGTCAAAAGAAAATGTCTCAAAGACTTCAAACCCGTCAGGACCGATTAAATTTATCATTAAGCTGGCCTGAATACCCGGTTCTTCTTTAAGCACCCCCGATGCCTTCAAAAATAGCAAAAACTGCGACCTCCAACGCCGCCATGCGTCAGCCCGGCTGACGGAGCTGCCCTCCAGACATAGTTCTGTGGGTGGTCGCGCGTGTTCCATAGCGCACCACAAAATCCACTCCACAAACCAATTAAATTAAATATATTAATTTACCGCTGTCACCATGTGATGTAATGAAAGACGAGTCGGGATGACAACTGTTTAATGTCATTTAAAACCATAGCTAATACCACAACAACGTAACGCACCGATCGATGGGCTCAGCAACACCATATCATCCGCGTAGCTGATGTTGTCTAAGCAAACCCCATCTATGGAACACCCAATATTAGTGCTGCTGAGCTCACCGATCAGCCGGTTCATATACAGGTTAAAGAGGCGAGGAGAGGATAAACCCCCTTGCCTCACTCCGCTTTTCAGCCTGTACACGTCTGACCGCGCACCAGCCCATCTGACGCTGTTTAGCTGTTTATTGTACCAGTACCTGAATAAAGATACAATCTCATGTGGCAGATCCGTTTCACATTGTAGCTTCTGCCACAGCTTGTCATAACACTCCAGATCAAAAGCTTTTGACAAATCTAAATAGCATGCATATACTGGTGTGCTTCTGTCTGTGTAGTACTGAACAGTTTGCTTGAGACAGAAGATAGCACTCTCAGTTGACAAACCGGATCTAAAACCAAACTGCGCGTCATGCAATTGGAGGTCCTTTTCTAACTGTCGGTCAAGCAAACTGTCCAGCACCTTGTCTATGACAGTCGCAAGCGAGATCGGTCTGTAATTCGCAATATCAGAGGAGTCACCAGTCTTATTCTTAACGATTGGCACTACAACCGTGTACATTAAATCATCGGGCAAATAACTATGACTAACACACAAGTTAAAAAACAATGCAAGGACTCTTGGCAGGTGTACGCCCGCGTACTTCAAATGCTTGATGCTCAGACTGTCGTGACCCGGGGACTTACCTCTCACCATATTCTTTATCACGCTAGCCACATATTAATAAAACCTGATGTAGTCCAGCGATGCATTCCACCTGAAGCTTAATTTTTCATCAAAATAATTTCGGAGATTACAATTAAGTGCTCAATTTTATGAGATGAGCCTAAGACTTCAGATATATTCCCAGTCTCAGTTATGTTTTAATTCGATTTTTGTGGAATAACTTGTTTTTTAAGAAAATTATATTCAAGTTCTGTGAAAAAGACTCTGTTAATGTTCTTATTTATTTATTTATTTACGTAAATCTTACTGACATTTACCATTACAGATCTGCGATCCAATGCGATAGAGTGGCCTTACATGATTACATACTATACAATGATATTAATAAAAACTCCTACCCTACTAGAACCCCAGTGTTCCTTCAAGTACCATGAGTCGGGGGTCTGGAATGTTGCCATTTAAAAAAACTATACTTTATATATATTTTTATATTCAGAATTATTAGGTATTTTTTTTCAATCAATTTTTAATTATATTATTATTCTAGCGTATGACACTCGTGGGTTGCAGCTGAAAATCAGCGTCAGGTGGTACACTGTGTGTTGCCATCTGACAAAATGCTGAGCTGAGGCCCTTTTGGCATTGTAATGACTGTTTTCTGTTTTTTTAGTTTTAAGGTGTATTTTTCAGTGACAATACCAATAAACGCATTTTTCTTTCTTTCTGGAAGATACTTGTACATTCAGCGCACCCGTCTGGTATCAACCCACCATGCCTAGCGGGCCCCATCACCAAGTGCGGCCGATCCCACGACCGCACGTGATGAACTTATTTAACACTTTGGCGGACAGTAAACGCACATAGACGTAATAACAATAAAACTTCAATTGTGTCTCATTCACTGTCCGCCAAAGTGTTAATTTACCTACCTTTCTTGCTCTTTGTATTTGCTGTTGAAAAACCTCATTGGATAAAATCTTTTTTTTTTGCTTTTTGGCTATGATCCCGACTGGGGAGAACGAAGGGTTATGTGGACTCGAATAAAACCCCTTGGTTCCTACCACTACCATGTGTTGGGGGCCCATGAGGTACCTGTACAATCACGCACACCACTCCCTATAAAAAATAAATATGTAACTATATATCACATTCAAATATTCTTGTTCAGTAGCATATATAAATAATATAAATGCTAGGAACAGAGGTAAGGCTGCGCATTGTATGATTAACCTACATATGTGCAGCATTTAGGTTAACTAAAATAATGCAACGAATGCGTGTTTTGTGAGTTTTCAAACTAAGAGAAACCGGTGCGGTGTTGGCATATTTAATTTTACTTTAGTGAAATAAGCAACGGTGCTATTTTGTATTCTCAAACTCTAAAAGACCTTACCACAAAAACTTAGACACTTGTTCAACGCGTGTCTAATGTCATATGTCAAATTCCATACAGAAATGTCATGTTTCAAACTCAAACTCAAACTCAAAGCATTTATTTCAAATAAACCAATTACAGGCACTTTTGAATTGTCAAAGGGTCGGTCAGTCAGAAAATATGAAGCTAGATGCCCATTCCAAAGCGTAGTAGGTTCCTATGGAGAAGAACGGGCAAGAAACTCCACGGACACTCTTTTAAATCAGAATATTGTTACAATATGTTGTTTACATCATTCATGTTGGAATCATTCATGTGAGTACAATGTAGAAAAACGTGCAGGTTAAAAGAGTCCGTAAATAAAAGATAAAACGATACAAAACAATTCAAAAATTAAAATAAATCAAAATAAGCCGTGGCAGCTAAGAGATGACCAGTCCCTACTGATGGCGCCCGTTCACGAACATGACGCATGGATCAGCACCATTCAGCTCAACCATTTTGAAGGGAACTTAATGATCCAACACACACGCCACCACCAGCGAGACATTAAAGTGAGCATGTTTAAAAGTTGTATGCTAAACAACAGATAAACTCGGTTTTGTGGTATTAAGGAAAGCATTTATTTCAATTAAACCATTTGCAGGCACTTTTGAATTGTCAAGGAGTCGGTCAGATAGAGGTTGTATTCAACAGAATTATGCTGGCTGGGGAATTTTTTGACACAGCAAACGAATCATAAATTCGACGCAATAATTAGATCATATTTAGAATTCAATCACAAATAATTATGTTTTTATTTTATAAGAAACACAGTGAATAAACGTATTTTCCTCTTAGATCTAGCAACATCCTGCCAGGGCTGCGGGAAAGTCCGAAACGGATACCGGGGCCCTTGTCAACAGGCAACTGAAGGAACACGGGTGGGTTTTAGTCAGTAAAAGTCTGACACGCCCTCCAGCTCCGCCCAGAGCGGGAAAAGTCATTTGATGATGTCCCACCCTCAAAAAAAAAAAGATCTAGCAACATAGAAGAATTTTCTGAATTTTCATTTCATATGCATGAAAATCAACTCTGTGATCTGACGCACCTACCGACTTATATCAAACTCAAACTGAAACCATTTATTTCAATTAAACCATTTGCAGGCACTTTTGAATTGTCAAAGAGTTGGTCAAACAGAAAGATGAACAATTCCAAAACGCAGATCGCTATGGAGAAGAACGATCAAAACGAAAAGTAGCATTCGTTACTAGGAATTAGTGAAGACCACAAACGAAAGCCAACCATGGATACGTTCACTAACTAGTGGTGGGCGCGCTGATGTCGAGTGTCCGCGTGTCCGATCAGATACCGCCGACAAGTTAATCACATTATGCCCGTTGTCGGATATTCGTTGTGAACTTTAGGGAGCCAGGATTTTGAGTTGGAAAAAAAAGATGGCTATTTTCGGAGGGAACCTAACATGTTAGTTGGCTTTAGGTTTATTTTTTATTTCAACGGGTATTTTTTGTGTAATCTATCCCTACAACGCTACAAGGTTATTTAGGCGAGTGGCCAAAATCGGAACCAACGCCGCCATCTTGTTTTGTCTACAGTGCACAGTGACAGTGACAATTTCACAAATATTTACCAACAACGCGTCTTCTTGGCAATGTAATGGAGATCGGCTCTGCTTGCCAATTATTAAAAATAGAATAGAATGGAACACCGCTCTCAATCTCATTCAGGCGCCAAATTATCGTTGTAACAATCTACCTTATCTTAATGTTTGCAAAAATCTTTCAACGTTGTCGTTCCGGATGATTAATCTCCCGAGAATCACCATTATAGTTATTTAGAAGAAAAACGGAGGGATACGAAACACGTGAATTCGAATTTTTCGAATTCGAATATCATTTGTTTTTTTTTTCTTTTAAATTAATTACGGTGCTATGTTCGTGAAAAGCGCCTGCATGACAATGTTCTTTTTTTTAAATGAGTTGCATTATGAAATCTAGTACAACATTATAACACCCGTTTGGATGATATTATGGTTACTATGACACTGGTTGTTTTAATGTTGGCAATAAACTAACTGTTTCAGGAACTTTTATAGAGGATTTATAGCATGGGTGTAGATAAAATAAATAGAACAATGGTACCTACTACTGTTATACCAATAGGATAGATACAATCTACCGAAACCTAGCTCCCTAATCGATAAATCCATCTATTTGTGACTTAACATGCAGACGGCGACTGTCGACAGTTGGCCGGATCTCGAAGGAGATACGACTGAGTAATTAAGAACATGGTACAACCCTATTGGGAACGAATTGTTTATTGCCAATTTATTTTAGTTTTATTTACAAGCAAGAAAATACCAGCTGAGATATTACTTTAAAAACGATATTTCTTAAGCAAAATTGGTTAGTTAGACACGAACAAAAACCTATAAAAAGCAAAAAAATAATATGTATTGGCCCTTTAGTCAGGGGTTAAGAATGTTGGCTATCCTTATCATAATCTAAAATCTCCAACGTTTTGACAAATGATTTTATAAATATTATGTATTCTGATATGTAAAAATATCCAAAATCTTAATATTTTTTGCCTAGAAATAACTAGCGACATAAAGCAAACTATGACTCCTCATAAGAAAATCTAAAGGAAATAGACAAATGCCCGCCGACAAAGGAAAAATAAAAGCCAATCATCGCTTCTCTATGCCTATGTCCTACACACAGTGGTAGGTACTGTCGACATATCAGAGGCTGAGATACGAGGGAATAATAAATCACATCCGGATCGCATCCTCTCGTATCCGTATTCGGATACGACTCGATTATGAATAGTGAGTGGACGGTGCGGTATCGATTATGGAGATTCGATTTGATTAAAAATGAATCGCGTTTTTATAGTGATTTGATTTTAATTTAAATGAAGTTCCTTTTTCTTTTAGTAATAGAGATTTTATAGTTTTTGCTTTCAAGACGAAGTATTTTCATTAATAGTATTCTGTCCTTTTTCGCTGTCAGGGAGCAGTGCAGCATTAAGTACTTCACTATTAAATATGATTACACTATTATCAAGTTTTATTCTTAGATCAGAATTAAAAAAACTTGATATGCATACAAGCCTCAGAAGTGCTGGTGAATGGACACTTTGGCCACTCCGACAGTGCATGGTTTGGTCAGGAGCACCGCATTGACACTGGGAACCGGATCTATAATCCCCCATTTTGCCAGCTTGTGCTCGCAGCGGCCAACTTGGGTCCGCAATCGATTGATTGGTTTCCATATAAGCCACTGCAGGGCACGTCCGGGTAAATATTCTATTATGACACGAAGATGAACTAACACTCTTCATCACACTAAATAAATGTGCAAAAGACAATGAAACGAAAACGAAGCTTTATCATCAAACTGCAATCTATTTCTCGAAGTCGTGAGGGTGCCCACCCGGTCCACATGTCGAGTGGACATGTCGAACGACCTCGCTCGAGATACGGCATCGTAAATCACTCCCGCACCACCTCATATCCGTATTTTGGAACCGTTTTTGACTTAGCGAGTACGTATTCTGATTGTCAATTATTCGGAATAGGCTCTTTGGTCTTGTAATAAAGGGAAATGGATTACATCTTTGGAAGTGGAGTTCAAATATTGGAAAAGCGAAAGGTTATGATAGAAGTAAAGACCGTTTTTCGTTTTCCGTCGGTTGTCGTGTACCTATAACGAAAAAAGACGAGGCGGTCATTCTTGGCGCATAATGATTGAGATTCACGGATCACCAGTGGAAAGCTACAAGCCTACAAGATACTTGGAGGTCAAATTGTATGACCTCCAACCATACTCTATAGTTTTTGCTCACCCTCATTGCAAATGGATACGCTTCGCAAACTTGAGGGCTTGTCACTTGCGCGATTGTCACTTGTCTAGTGACAATCGCTTTGACAGGCGCGGTCGGAGCCCAAGATTTTGGGGGGGGGTCACCATTAGTGCCGACCTTTTTTTTGTATATGCCCATCGAGGTCACTGTGGCCCAAATGGCTCAAGTACCTACAGTTTTTAGTTATTAAAGCACGTTAATCATTCAGTGTCTTAACAGCTTGAATGATTTTGGGGGGTCATGACCCCCAGGACCCCCCCCCCCTCGGACCGCGCCTGCGCTTTGAAAGCATTTCGTATTTCTACAACGACTTTCAACGGAATTGACATAAGCTTTTCGATAGCTTATGTTAGTCCCATACATTTGCCTTTTCCATCATCGATATCGCTGATAGAATGTCACTTTGTCTAGGACGTCTGAGCTCATGCTGTCTTGAAATCTTTCTATAATGTTCCTTTGCAACTATTATCGTTCGTAAATACGAGTATGTAGTCTACCGCCTGACAAAGAGTTACGAATACACCCGAATACGTCCCCCATCGGGCGATAACAAGACGCGACCGTGTGGACGTGTGTATCACAACGAGCGCTTGATAAATCTATCCGGCATTCCTTGCGGCCTCGTAAAGACACTTTACGTAGGAAAACTTTCTTATGAAGACAACTTTGTGTAACTAAACCATTGGAAGTGGAGGAATGTTTGGGTAAAAACAATTTGGTTCAGATAAACACGGTTTTTGTAATGTTTCTTTGAAAGAATTTATAAAACTTTTGAAGTTGACTTTGGCTACCCGCGGTCCGATGATCTAAGGGGTGTTCACCATACTGAACCATATAAGAACTTAAGAAGATACCTAAGTCATCTCTTCATCATCATCATCATTTCAGCCGAAAGACGTCCACTGCTGGACATAGGCTTCCCCCAAGCACCGCCACTCCGACCGGTTCTGTGCTTCAGTCATCTCTTTGTCACTTTTAAAGTTGCACAATAAAATATTATTATGTTTCTTTTTTGCCTAGAGCGATCACCCCAACTGCAAATAGTTTCAGTGATCTACCACTAGATACAGAAGACTTTGCTACAGTGACCAAACCTAAGCTGTCAAAACCACCGCCAATAGTCCTTTATGGCATTGAAGACATCCATGAACTCACCACACTCTTACTTACAGTGACGGACAAAAGCAATTTTAAACTTAAAATTGTAAATAAAAATCTTCTACGCATCCTCGTCAGTTGCTCAGAAGAATACAAGAAAGTTATAGGAGTAATAAGAGCAAAAGGTCTAATTGGCCACACATTTACCCAAAAAAACACAAAAAGCTTTAGGATTGTCGTTAAAAATCTCCACTATACGACACCTCATAGTGAAATTGTTGAGGTAATAGAAGCTACTGGCAATAAAGTGAGAGGCGAGATTGTCAATGCTCGAGGCCCTGAAAGGACACCTACCTCAACATTCTTTGTTAACATTGAACCTGGGCCAAATAACAAAGCAGTCAAAGAAATTAAGCATATATACCACCAACAGGTTAAAATAGAAGATCCCCGAAAATCTAAGATAATTATTCAGTGCCAAAGATGCCAGCAATATGGCCATTCGAAGAACAACTGCATGAGGCCATTTAGATGCGTCAAATGTGCTGAAAGCCACAAAACAGCTGATTGTCCGAAAAAGGACCGAAATACCCCAGCAAAATATGCACTCTGTTTGGGAAGCCATCCTGCTAATTATAAGGGATGTGAAGTGTACAGAGAAATCCTAACTCGAAAACAGACCACCAGGCAGGAAGCACCGACAAAGCAACAGGGCCAAGAAAAAAGCCTGACTATGATAAAGGATTTTTACTTAACAAATAGAAATACAAGCAATTTACATGATAATAATATAAAAAATGTAACAACCACCAAAAAGACTTACAAGGAAGTTTTAAAGAATGAAACCCATCAACCAAGCGTGGAGCCAACTCAAGTAGTACAGGAACTACTTATAAAAAACTCAGAAAAAATTGACATGCTAGTACAACAAATAAGCACCCTTATGGGACTTATGACAAAGCTCATAGAAAAACTCTTAAAATGAGTCGTCTCCTTATAGGGACGTGGAACATTAACGGCCTTGCGCCTAACAAATCCGAAGTGGAATTACTCCTGAAATGCCACAACATCGACATACTATTAATATCAGAAACCCACTTTACCAGCAGAAGTGCAGTCACAATACCTGGATATAATATCTATACAACCGACCATCCTGACGGCACTGCTCATGGAGGTACTGCTGTTGTCATTAAGTCCTCAGTAAAACACCATCAGCTTGCCAGCTATAGAACTGAACATATTCAAGCAACAACTTTGAGCATTGAGGACAAAAATGGAGGATTCAACGTCTCGTCAATATACTGTCCACCGAAGCACAAGATCAAAGAACACCAATTCTCACACTATATTGCTACCCTCGGAAGAAGATTTTTAGCAGGAGGCGACTGGAATGCCAAGCACACATTTTGGGGCTCAAGATTAATTACCACAAGAGGAAGAGAACTCAAACTGTGCATCGACAAACATTCCCTAAGCACCTTGTCTACAGGCGAACCAACACATTGGCCAAGTGATCCGAACAGGCTTCCAGATCTGATAGACTTTTTTATAGCAGGAGGACTCTCTAGGTTATACTTCAAGGCCGAATCCTGCCTAGATGGCTCCTCGAATCACGCCCCGGTACTACTATCTATTAGTACCACTGTACTACATTATGAAACCAACCCGAAATTGTACAACAAACTAACCAACTGGGACACTTTTAGAGAACTAATAGAAGACCGATTAGACCTGAATATAAGTTTAAAAACAAAAGACGATATTGAAACTGCATCTAAATACCTAACAAACACAATACAGACTGCGTGCTGGCAATCAACTCCAGATATCCTGAACTCACATTCTCACCCTACTATCCCCAGGCAAATTAGAATTAAAATCAAAGAAAAGCGACGATTGCGACGAGTCTGGCATACGTCTAGGGCCAGAGAAGACAAGACAGCACTGAACAAAGCGATTGTGGACCTTAAAAACGCTATTGCTGAAGCTGAGAATGCAACTTTAAAAGCACAATTGGAGTCCCTGACAGCCACAAAATCCACAAATTATTCCCTTTGGAATGCCACTAGTGGCATGAACCGGCCACAATGTGCGAAATCACCAATTAAATTGAATGATGGACGATGGGCCAGAACTAGCGAGCAAAAAGCAGATGCATTTGCAACGCACTTAGAGAAAGTGTTCACACCAAACGAGGCAGAGCCTGGCTCTGACGACTCTGATATTGAAGCCATACTAAATCAGCCATACCAACTTGATCTACCCATTCGACCAATAACTCCCAAGGAAGTACTTCGGGAGATAATAAAGCTAGATAGCAAAAAAGCAGCAGGTTTCGATCTTATCACTAAGGAAGTCCTAAAACAACTACCAAAGAAGGGTGTTGTATTCTTAACGGCACTTTATAATGGCATACTAAGAACAAACCACTTTCCAGCATTATGGAAAGTCTCCCAAATAGTGATGATCCATAAAGAAGGCAAACCAGAGCATGAGGTAACCTCATATAGACCCATCAGTTTATTGCCTGTAACATCTAAACTATTTGAAAAACTATTGCTGAGCAGAATGGTATCACAACTACTCCATCGGTCCATCATACCTGACCACCAATTTGGCTTTCGGCAGAAACACGGTACAACAGAACAAGTCCACAGGATCTATGATAAAATAAGGAAGTCTTTGGAAGATAAGAAATTCTGTTCGGCTGCATTTCTAGATATACAACAAGCCTTCGATAGGGTATGGCACCGAGGGTTACTCTGTAAGATCAAAGCATCCCTACCCCACACGTACTACGAACTGCTTGAATCCTACCTCTCCGACAGAATTTTTCAAGTTAAGGAAAGAGACGTTACCTCGTCTTTCCACAAAATAAATGCAGGAGTACCCCAGGGCTCTGTACTGGGGCCGGTGTTGTACACCATATATACAGCAGATTTACCACATACTCCGGATATTACGTCAGCAACTTACGCAGATGATACAGCCATTTTGGCCAGCCACAAAGACCCTGAAATTGCTTCTAAAATACTTCAGAGTAGTCTGGACGATATTTACAAATGGCTAAAGAGGTGGCGAATAAAAGCAAGCGCATCTAAATCAACCCAGGTCACCTTCAGCCTGAGACAGGGTATATGCCCACCTGTGAAACTAGGCGATCACGAACTTCCTCATAATGACTCTGTGAAGTACCTGGGCATGCACCTTGACCGCAGGCTTACATGGCGGACACACATCCAAGCCAAGAGAAATCAGCTCAATATTAAGTACAGGAACCTATACTGGCTCCTAGGAAGAAATTCTATCCTGTCGATAGACAATAAACTGTTGGTATACAACACAATCTTGAAGCCTATCTGGACATATGGCATCCAACTATGGGGGACTGCTAGTCTCTCGAACATCAACATACTCCAAAGATTCCAAAATGTCATCCTTAAAAACATCACTAATGCACCATGGTTTACAAGAAACTGCGAGGTTCATGAATACCTTAACCAAAGCACAGTGCATCAGGAGGCGAAAACCTGGGCAGGACGCTACAGAGCACGCCTACAGGGCCATCCAAATCCTTTAGCGAAAGCGCTTACAAAGCCGGACTATAAAAGGCGGCTAAAAAGGTTAGCTGTAATGGACCTTGCCAACTAGGACATGCTGCCATAAAATATAAAGAGGGAAATCTCGCTGGAGAAATCACTCTGCACGACCAATACCAACAACAAATCTGCTCATAGTCCTGGGACTGATCGCAGAGAAAAAAGGAAAAAAAAAAAAAAAAAAAAAAAAAAAATGTTTCTTTTTTAACTGACATTTTATTTATTTCGTGTCGACTGTTTTAATATTATTTTAGTTATACAACAAATATTGGTCCCATGGAAAAAGTTGTTCAAAATGATGAGTACAATGACCCCTTTTCGGGTTTAGCATAAACAAAAAATAAGGTTGTATATATCTCCAAGAACGTTTTAAAACTGTATTTTATATAAATATTGGGACACATGACTCGACAGTATTCAATACTCTGTCAAGTTCAAGGCAAGTCACCACACTTTACGCCCAGTAATGCCGCAAAGCACATGAAACGATGACGTCTTTAAAGTTTCTCACACATATCCACTAAAGTTTAGTAGATAGTAGTAGAAGTACCTGCAAATTGCAAAATACGTAAGAAAGTTTTAATTTCGTGGGTTACTGTGATGCTTTCGCCTTAACATGAAAAATTTATGGCACAGTGTGACTAATGACGCGATTCCCTCGTCTGTGGAGATGGCGCCTAACAGATAATTTTTTTAACAACTTAACGCTTCATTTCTAACATTAAATCTTTCTAAAAACATAGTAAAGGTTTGTGCTCAAAATCTAACTGTTATTTTAGAATAGAAACCAAATCCAATACATTCTACTCGAATTGTACTAACAGATTTAGTAGCAGAATATTGAACACGAATCAGTTACGGTATCGCTGGAGCAAATAAAAATAATTTATGTAAATCTAGCGTTTGTTTTAATCCCTTTAACGAATAGGACTTTAGTACGCCATATTTATTTATCATTTCATTTCACACAGAACTTTATTACGTTTTGGCATCACGTTCCCAAATATATTCGTCACTGTTTTTAGATTCGAGCGTCATTCAGCGCCGCAAGCCTTGCGTATAAAAACAATTGCAATAAATGTCCATTTTACGGCGCAAAATAAAGTAGACGTTGTGAATACTGTGCTGAATTATCATGGCGGGTATCTAAACCCTTTGTGGGGGTGACTTTTCGGAGTTTGGAGCTGACACGGGAATAAAACGAGATTGTTTTCTTTTTTAATGAAATCTTCGTAATCCGAGAAACGGGGCAATGAAATGCAAATTTTTTGTTAACTCAATTTCTTGCTTCGTTGATATTAAACGTCAGTCGTGTAATTGTGTTAAACTCGAAATTTTCGACCTGACTCAAAGCTGTTGTTGAAACTGGTGAAGAATATAGTAGTGCCTCATCATCTGCCTAGCCTTTTCCCAACTTATTTTGGGGTCGGCTTCCAGTCTAACCAGATGCAGTTGAATACCAGTATTTTACATGAATCGACTGCCTATCTGACCGTCACAACCCAGTTATTGGGTAATACGATAACCCTTGGTACGACTGGTTGTCAGACTTTTGGGCTTCTGACGACCCGTAACGACTGTCAAAGATCTACAAATCTTAATTACCCTGACCTAACCTTAACCTGATCGATGGTAGGTATCTCTATAAGCGAATAAAGGATTATATTCTATTCGTATTTCCCTAATTTACAAATACCAATAGTATCAGAAAAATATTTTGAGGAAAAATGTCGATGAGAATAAATATCGTACACAGAAAAGTTATATACCGACATTATACCTACATCTGTAGTACCGTACCACCCAATACAAAGTGTAGTGCCCCATTCCCAGCAAAGTGAAACCGAGTCAATATTCTAAATCGAGCCGCCAAACACAGGTGCGGCGTCGAGCGCTCTCTGTTTATCGAGCCAACTCGAGCAAACTCGAGCGTCGAGCCTCTGTGAGGATTCTCCAGCGCCCGATAGGTATGGTTTATAGGGATTTAGGCAATGTGTTGAATGCAAATAACTTATTGACAAATTCAAATATTGAAAGTGTTCTAATTTAAATTATTGTTTTGTTTTGTTGAAGATTTGAAATCATGTTTTGAGAAGGAAACATATTGAAACCAGATTTATGTCGGCTTATCACCAAAAATTTTTCCTGAACTCGAATACATCTCATCCAAACAAAAATGATTTTGTCTAGTGGCCAATGAATGATTATTGAACGAGATCGAATATTACAATCGCCCATACAATGATTTTTCATCCTTATCTGACACCCATAATTATAACAATAGGTACTATCTAATGATCTCTTCATAATCAGCCTGTAATATTCCCACTGCTGGGACAAAGGCCTCCTCTCAATGAGAATAGGCCCACCACGCACGGGCCCAGTGCGGGTTGGTAGATGGCTTCCAATTTTTTGTTCTAGGAGATGCCGGTTTCCTCACCATGTTTTCCTTCACCGTTTTGAGAGCAGTGGTGATGAAATAATTTACACAAAGTAATTGCGCCAGTGTGGGTTCGAACCTACGACCTACAACTCGCAAGTCGCGGCCGTTAACACTGGGCCACCACTCCTCTCCAATGATCTCTTACAACCACAAAATAAACATGTACATACATTGTTATTCAATCATTGAAACCGTATCGAACTACTCATCCAAAATGCACGTATTTAAAATCCATTAGACCTTTACCGTATATCGGCAATAAACAGAGAATATTATTCTTTATGAACAATATAAACATAAAGTTGTGTTAATGAATAACGAGGTGTGCTCGGCTTAGTTAGCGGATTAACACTAAGCCCCTGATAATTAAATTTTACTTCGTTAAACAAACGAACGCAATGAAAACTAGTTGCTACATAAGTTTCGGTTAAAATGGATGGGTTTTGATATCTTTCTGATTAATTAAAACGGGCAATTTCATGCGGATAAAGTTTGGGGTATAAGGTACTTTGTATTTTCTGCTCATAAGACTATGTTGATCTCAAATTGATTTTGTTAACCCTTCCCCTGATGTTTGACGTGTTACGACAGATAACAAAACGCAGTTGACTGATGCTCTTCGTTCCACGGCAGTTCAACTATGGTCCAAATTTTTTGCGATTATCTGTGAGACTAAGCGCCTTAGCTCTTTCATTCTTGTGGTATAGTGAGTACGAAAGACAGAGGTAACAATAAAACACGCCATGCTACCAACATTGCAAAAGAAACACCCGCCCACATCAATTAATCTGCCCACCACGTGTGGTTCGACTTCTAATCTTACCGGATGCAGCTGAATACCAGTGAATACATGGAGCGACTGCATCACGTGTGGTTCGACTTCTAATCTTACCGGATGCAGCTGAATACCAGTGAATACATGGAGCGACTGCCTATCTGACCTCCACAACCCAGTTATCAGGTATCGCGGATACCTTTTTATAAGACTGGTTGTCAGACCTTGCTTGCTTGCCGGGCTTCTGTCTGTCGAAGTTCTATGATTGACAGCCAGGACCAACGGCTTAACGTGCTTTCTGAGACACGATGGGGTCTCGGTATGTAATGGATGGTCACCTATCCACGGACTAACCTCGGCAAGTCTTGCTTAACCTTGAAGATCGCCATGTGCGGCTTTTATTATTTAGCCACGAGCCCATTCAGCCATGTTTTATTTAAACATTTTTCTTCGTTACATTAAAAAAAGCAAAAAGCAAATAAGCAGAGGTGATACCCATCTACTGGTAAATGGTAACCGTTGTCTATGGACATCTGCAGTACCGTAAAAAGACATGCAAATGCAGTGGCGCCATATGATAGACCTCCAACGATCACTAATGAGACGATAGAATTTTAATTGTTATCGGCCTTCTGAAAGCCAATCAACAGTTGAGCGGTACACAAACCTGAAATGTCTCAAGTTTCCTAAAAGGAACTCAATAAATGCAAAAGGTCTTTTACTTTAGACAACTTTTAGAACAGGGGGCTTAAAACGGTCACTTTAGCAGAGTCATAATAATTATGAAAATATAAAATCATCGTTAAATGTCACAAACTGACAATAATTCATAGTATGATCTGCGTGCAATTCATAATACGAAATAATTCATTTGTTTGACAGTTTTCTATGGAGTTGAAGATTCTGTTTTTAGAGGAATTGCTAATTTGGTCGGTTTAGGCCCCCAGAATAGTAAGCTATAGGTACCTACTATGTTTTAAGCTGCTTAGGAGTAGTGATTTCGTCGTTCTGAAAACTTTGTAGGTACCTGCTAAGAGGAGTTTCCAAAATAGGTATCTAATTTCCAACAGCTCCGTACACACTGGTGATAAAGTCGGATTCTCGCCAAGATGTCACCTTGCAAATGCGTTCTTGATGTGTACCTCCATTTTATCATAACATCTGCATGCACCGACACGTTCCCGTGATGTTGGCAGAATTCTAAGATATCTTGGTATGCTGATAAGTTGATAAACTGTATAGGAAGATACGTAAACTTATGTTGATTGTTTATTAAGGTAGGGTGCTACATCAATATCCTAGTTGTGTGGTCAGGATATCGTCAACGATTGAGTCGATACCAGGAAAAAAAAACAATTTTATGTCTATTGTATTTCTTTTTCCTCTGCCTCTCATCGAGGCATCCTCAGGATGACGATTGTCCAGTCGCAAAGCCGAAAACGAGGTGTTGCCACACAGAGTGCTGGACGCAGTGTCGTTGAGAGGTGAAACACGTGTCGATTTTTTACAAGGTTTTTTATGACTCTATAGGAATATAATCTACGTCTATTGTATTTTATAATAGAGCAAGACAGCAAGGACCGAAAACCTGTATAAGTTATGGTGCACGTATCGAAGAAGTTTGGTTATACTTATAAGAATTAAAAAAATCAAAATAATTTTTTTCATAAGCCTACATGGGCACAACGTTAGAAGCTAGGTGCACGGTTTCAATTGGTCGTTTCCTATGGAGAAGAGCCGGCAAGAAACTCTACGTTTACTCTTTTAAAAATAATTGGCTTTTACAATATTTTCAAATTACAGTGTTAGTAGGCATCGGAGGACAATGTAGTTATGTAAGGTAACCGCTATCTGGGTAACCTAAGAAGAAGAAACATGTTACCTAGCCAAACCGTCTCTAGCAAGCGTGGTGATCAATGCTCGTACCTTCTTAGTATGAGAAGAAACCCGGGATAAAAATAGTCTGGTACTGTGAAATGGTATCACAATATACACATTATTTTGTCTGTTGATGCGCCATGGAACCAGATTAGATCTAGGTGGAAATAGGATTGGCTTTTCTTAATTCAATACGACAGTGTACTGTAATAAACTACCCTCCAGAGACAATTCTACGTCCAGCCCACGCCTGGGCAGACAGGCGAATGAACTATTGCTATAGTTTATTGAGAAGAATAAACAGAAAATTTATAAATGAAGAAATAAAAGATTTATGTTCTCACAACGCGACGTTGCACCACCACATATGTCGCCAACCTTATCCTCTCTGCTGACTCCGAGCTTAGAGTCGCTCCAGCAATCTCGCAATATGTCGATAAGTCAGCAGTTCCCTTACAATGGCCGCCATGATATACTGAGTGAGTCACACTGTTTATTTTACGTCGCCTTCGGCTCATTTCGGGTTTCGTCGGCTTTATTCGTCGATCGGGTTTCTTGAATGGTAGATAAAGCGAACGGTTATGGACTTGGGCTTCTTTTGTTTTTATTTTCGAAGCTTTTGAGGAATTCTTGTCTTCGTCAGCATCATAAAGTGGAAAATGCTAGATTGGAAGAATAAGTCTTATTAAAACCACTGTTTTTTCTATATATTTGACAGGAACACGTCGAAATCTTTTGACGCGAGATTTGAACTCAGGTTATGGCTAACGGCGTTGGCATAAGTACTTATAGTGGGTCCTGAATAAACTTTGTCAGAACAAACAAAGGTCATTAATATGAAGTGGGGAAAGAAATCGTATTGTCCGCTGTTCTCGGCATGAATGACACTTTAAAACATGGAACTTGACATTTTTGATAATTAAATGGGCCTAAAAAACTAAATGGCATACCAAAAAAACAATAAAATTAAGGAAGATATTTTTATTTAAAACGAACCACCTTTGAATTCTGTTAAATAAAATAAGTTATCAACTATAATTTGGTCGCTATTTGTATAATTACTTATTTAAGGTATATATCACATGGTCATAACAAAGGTTTTCATATTTATTTGTGGAAAACTGGAAATCAAATATTACTACCAACTTAATATGATTTTCTAGTTATTTTATAATAATTTATGATACAATTCACAACAGCTTATTGTTTATGCATTATTTCGAAAACTTTGGTATGTAAGTAGGTATACTTTTCAGCATTAGATCAAATATTATTTTGACAAAACCGAAATCCAAGTTTATAGCTGCATTTTTTACTACTGCACTAGAAAAGCACTTTATAATATAAATAGTATCTTTACGTATTTACCAATAGTACCTAACATCAGTTGAATCCGGAACCCATCTACATATAAAGCTATTTGCCTAACACTTATTTCGCCCTAACTTTCACACAACAATAGCGAAAACCATTACATAAATCCGCTCGCCATTAAGTTATTATGTCTAAAAGTAACTCCACACAATATCCCGCCTCTAATTCCTCGTAAAAGCACACTAATTGATATTTTCATGGGAACAACATTCACGTAACTAAAATTGCGTAAGAGCCCATTATCGGGCGGCCGTCTGTAACTGCCGGCATTAGGCTCCCATAATACATGATTTATGGGCAAAATTTAACACATATTATGCCTTTCTGAGCGGAAACTTTGGTCTGATATTTGTCTACGCGACAGCGGAGCCATCTTGTTTTTGAATTGTGGGCGGATTCCACAATACAACAATTATGTACCTAAAATAATCCCGGTAAAGCCTTGCTGATATTGTTTTGGAACATTTACCAAACACTGCTTGAAATAGCAAAAAACATAGACTTCCTCAAGAAGTGGGCTTTCAAATACAAAAAACGATTTTATAAATCCGACTGGTAGTTGAAATAAAAAAAAAGATTTTATAAATACGACTGGTACTTCAAATACAAAAAAAAAAAATATTTATAAATCCGACTGGTAGTTCAAATACAAAAAAAGATTTTATTTATAAATCCGACTGGTAGTTCAAATACACAAAATGATTTTACAAATCCGATTTTATTTATAAATCCGACTGGTAGTTCAAATACAAAAAAAGATTTTATTTATAAATCCGACTGGTAGTTCAAATACAAAAAATGATTTTACAAATCCGACTGGTAGTTCCAGAGTAAAGCGCGTTCAAACAAACTCTTCAGCTCCATTATATTATTAGGTATAGATTTAAATCTTTATTCAAGTTCTTAGGAGAAACATTTATCTTTTAACTGGATATCTTCTACTCATTTCAATATGCAAGTGTCATTTATTGAATTCAGCTAATTTTATAAATCAAGTACTTAATCTATGCTCTTCAAAGACACATGTATAGATATCCTCATCGTGCCCAGTCACCCGGGTGAATTTAATGTCTCTATCTCCAGTGGTTTAGGCTGAGTTCCGATATTTCTAGTGAATTCGAAAAAAAAATCATACTAACCTTCTGCTGACAATTATGAACACAAAAAAAAAAATCAGCCAAATCGGTCGAGCCGTTTTCAAGTTTAGTGATGATCTTTCACAAATGCGGCAATTGATTTTTATTAATTTTTCGTATCTACTGTGTGACCGCGTTGTTTTTCTAAACTGCGCAACGGATTTTGATGCGGTTTTCGCCATCAATTATAGAATTAATTCTGAAAGTTTGATGTGTATAAAACTTTATTATAAAACATATTACGTTAAAGTTGACGGTTATTTGCAGCTGCAGCTACGACTACCTGGAGATCACGGAGGTGGGCGTGGACAACAGCAGCGGTGCGCAGGAGTGGCAGCTACGCGACCACCATGAGGCGTTCGGCTCGGATACAGAGGTAAGCAGAGCTCCTTAAATTGTACCTATTAACACTAAGTGCAAAGGTTTGGAAGATTTATTAACACTTTCGCGGACACTGAATGAGACACAATTGAAGTTTTATTGCTATTATGTCTATGGGCGTTTACTGTCTGCGAAAGTGTTAATGTAAATTTTTACCTAGTCAACATACATAACATAACATCACGCCTTTAATCCCCGAAGTGTTAGGCAGAGGCGTGTGTCTTTAGGTAAAAATATTTTAGATATTAGTTGTTTATTTGTATAGTTAATATTAGTTAGGATTCCATTAGTTAAGTAATAGTTTGATTAAAATGATCATGTACACACGGCTACACATCAAGCTATACATTTCCAGTTTATGCTGATCTCGCATTGTATAGGAATCCCGTACAATGCAAGGTCAGCTTATACTGGAAATGTATAGATTGATGTGTAGCCGTGTGTACATGCAGAGATAATGATTTAGTGATAGATTGAAAAAAGAAAAGAAAGTAAACTTTTACAGCTCATTCACACGAGGACGATTCTTGTTTTTGCCGTATCGCCTATTTGGTTTTTAAATGGCCGTATTCACACGAATCACGAACCGCGAAAAATGACGGATACGTCATAAATGACGTGCCGTCTTTTAAAAATCACGAATCCCTATTATTTTGTGACGGACCGCTAAAGCTCGTCTAAGACTGAACTCTGAATCACGAATCAAGAGTAAACACCTATTCGGATATTTTGAAGAATCGCGAAGAAACTCGTTTTCGTATGCAATGTGAACGTGCATCCGTCAGGAAGTATCGTTATTTTTTTACGAATCGTCAATGACGCGCCCCTTTTTAATAAGCCCTTAATTTTACTTTTTTACATAAAACTACTTACTGTGGCGATTTTCTTTACTTGGAACTTACTTTTACTATCACCTGATTGTAAATTAATCTAAAACATAATTATTGCCATCGTCTTATCAATCTATACCTTTTCCTTGTCAGATTTGGGAAGAAACCGAGACCCAGCTCCCAGAATCAGACGCCATCAGCGCGGGCTGGATGCGGGATGCGCACGCGACTCGCGCCCGGCGCCTGTGCGGTGATTGGAGCGGCAAGTTAAAGCTGTTGCGGTACCAGTCTCGAGGGAACGTGCTGAGACTGCGGTTCAGAGCAGACCATTCACGGCACTACGCGGGGTTCAGGGCGAAAGTCACTGTTACTGATTGTAAGTACAAAAAATATTAATAGTGTTGAGATTGAGGTACGTTGAAAGGCTCGTGCAAACGCTATCGCGGGTGCAACAAGCAGCGCTACCCTTGTTGCGCCCGCGATATCGCGCCTGTTTGAGGGAGCCAGAAGCTGTTGCGATACCAGTAAAAAGGGAACGTGCTATGGCTGCGGTTCAGAGCAGATCGTTCAAGGCAATACTATGCTGGGTTCAGGGCGAAAGTCATTTCACTGATTGTAAGTACAGGAGGTGGGTGCTTCCATCATTGCCTTTTCCTTTGACGTAAGGAACTGTATGTAAAAAAGTGGTTTCTGAAGGAATTCACGCATTCGATAAATCTGAAACGAAGCGGAGGTACCTACTACGGTTTCTCTAATCTATACATATTATCTTTTAAAGTTGCTTTTCGTGTCCGTCTGTGTGACCGTGTTGTTCTTCTAAATTATGCAACAGATTTTGATGAAGTTTCAGCCATCACTTAGAAAAAAAAACTGGAAGGTTTATGTGTAGCTATAATACATTCATATTAGGTCCCCACCTACGAAATCAGCGTTTTGTATGGGGAATTTCAAAGAAGTTGCATTTTTCATACTAACATCCATGAACACTAATGTTTTAAAGCTTTTATGCACTAATGTTTAAAAACTAAGATAACGTATGCCACTTAGATTAAGCGACAAAAATAAGATTTAGCTAAGTTAAAAAAAAAAATAGTGGTCATTTCTGCTAACAAAATGAGGAGTCATGTTTAAGGTATTTTTATGTTTAGAAAACTATAAATAATAAGGTTTTTTTTACTATTGGTAGTTGTCTATGATGGTCATTATTCGATATAATACCAAGCATTTTTTTTTTTTTTTTTTTTTCTTCTTCTTTTTTCTATCTACAATCGGCTATTTAGCCATAATTAGATTTGGTCTTGGGTGAGACTTGTTTGGTTGCTATTCCAGTGAATAGCACCATCTATGAAAGGAACACTTCAGTTCCTTTGGTCCAGTTCTAATATGTGCCATCTTTTAAGGCGTCTTATGTGGTCTCTGTCTTCAAGTAGGTCTCTAGCTAGTGTGTTACTATGGTTGTTCAGTCTTTCTTTGTACTTTTTGCTGTAGTTGTTTACTTCTTCTCTTAGGGTCGGCATTTCTAGATATTCGTGTATTTCGGAATTTCTTACAAACCAGTGTGCGCCGCAGATCATTCTAAGAGCAGTTTTTTGGAATCGCTGAAGTATCTTTAGGTTGGAATTGCTAGCAGATCCCCAGAGTTCCACGCCATAGGTCCAAATTGGTTTTATGATGGCCTTGTAGACAAGCAGTTTGTTGCCGAGGGAGAGTTGTGATTTTCGGCCTAATAGCCATGAGAAGTTCTTAAATTGTATATTTGCCTCTGTTCTCTTGGCCTTAATGTGGTTTGCCCATGTCAATCGTCTATCCAAGTGCAAGCCTAGGTATTTCACTGTGGTGTTGGTTGGCAGGGTTCCTCTTTCCATGCAGACAGGTGCGCAGTCCCCTTTTCTGAGTGTGAATGTGATGTGGGTGGACTTTGTCACGCTAGGTTTGATACTCCATTTTTTCAGCCACACATCGATCTTATCCAACTGTGCCTGCAGTTTAGTGGATGCCCTTGCGGGGTCGGTATCGCTTGCTAGGCACGCAGTATCATCTGCATAGGTCGCTGTAACTACATCAGCAGTCTCAGGCAGGTCTGCCGTATATACAGGCTGTAAGGGTAAACAGTCTTGTCATTCAAACCATGGGTAGTGAACTTAAATATAAAAATAAATGACCGAACACAACAAAAAAAAAACGTCATTTTCATTAAAAGATTTTAAAAAGTTTCTATCCGACACCGTGCTCTCTAGTGAAACAGCTGACTGACTGAGGGAGGGGTCGCGCTCGCGGCCGGTCAGTTCACATCCCGTACCCCCCGGCCGTGTTGAGACGCAAGTTCGTTGCCCTAGCGCATAGGACAACGAACTTGCGTCTCTTGTGGTAAAATGTAGAATTAAAAAAAAGAAAAAAAAAGTTGTTATTTTCCATTGATTTTACGTTCTATAATGGAAACCAAACCACTGGTTGCAAGGATAACGGTGTTTACCCTAACACCCTGTATGGAGTAAAGTACAGGGCCTAGCACCGATCCTTGCGGTACTGAGGCTGTAATTTGATGAAGCTTTGAGAACTCTTCTTCATATTTCACTTGAAACCATCTTTGTTCCAGTTATGATTTTAAAATCATGAAAAATGAGTTTGGGAGCAGAGTTTTAAGTTTGTATAGAAGTCCCTTATGCCAGACTTTGTCGAATGCTTGTTGGATGTCTATGAATACAGCAGAACAGTACTCTTTTTTCTCGAGTGACTGTCTTATCTTGTACTTGACTACTCTGTGCACTTGCTCGACTGTAGCATGTTTCTCCCGGAATCCAAATTAGTGGTCTGGGATTATCTTGTTCTGGTCCAAAACTGGTTTAAGTCTTGACAAGAAAATTTTTTCAAACACCTTTGATAGAATTGGAAGTAAGCTTTCTAGGCTTGTATAGGTCTGTAGGAGCTGGGTTCAGTTGGTGGTTTTCCCGGTTTAGCGATCATGCATATTGTTGAAATTTTCCATAAGTTTGGAAAGTGGTGCACTCTGAGGATCGCATTAAATAACATTGTTAAAAATACTATCGGTTTTTTCGGCAGTTGCTTAAGAATTTCTCCCGTTATCAGATCAAAGCCAGGTGCTTTTTTGTTTTCTAGTTTACAGATCGTTCTCTTGAGTTCCCTGGGAGTTACGAGTGTCAAAGGTAGCGATAGTTGTTGATCACCCAGGAGTATCTTGTCTACCTCATCTTCAAATTCCATCATAGATGACTCATTCGGAGTAAACACTTCACTTAGGTGTTCAGCAAACAATTCTGCTTTCTCTTTTTCGCTTTTGGCCCACGGTTTTTCAGTGTTTTTTCTTATAGGTGGAATGTGGTTTTGTGGTCTTTTAAAGTCTTTTGTTATTTTCCATAGGGAGTAGTAGTCTTTTTTATAGGTGGAGAGAGTTTGCAGCTTTTGTTGAAAAGTTTCATTTTCATTTTCCTCTATGACGTCTTTTAGCTCTCTGGAAGCTTTGTTGTATTTCGTTCTATCTGTTTGAGCTCTGCTTGTTTGCCATTGCATTCGTAGCTTCCGCTTCTCCGCCAATTTGTGTCTTATTTTAAGCGGGATGTTGGTTTTTGGGAGGTTGTTGCCGAGGGCGGGTGTAGAACGCCACGCAGCGACCTGTATTAAGTTCGTTATGTAGGAGGTAGCCTCATCTATGTCATCTTCTGTCTTGAGTTTTACTTTTAGATCTACCTCGTTTTCTAGAAAGCTAGCGAATGAATCCCAATCAGTTTTGTAATTGTATAGGGTTGATTTTGGTATGTTACTCACTGCTGTGGCGCTAAAAGTTGCTATTATTGGTGTGTGGTCAGAGACAGAGTCGAGTGAGGATTCTACGTCAAAGTATAGGTGCGACAGGCCTTTTACAACGAAGAAATCCACAAGATCGGGGGTTTTGTTCACATCAGTTGGCCAGTACGTTGGCTTATTTGTTCCTAGTGCTATGAGATGCTCACTGTCGATACTCTTTTTCAGTTCTCGTCCTTTTGTAGTAGTTAATCTTGAGCCCCAATAGGTGTGTTTACAGTTCCAGTCTCCGCCACTTATGAATCGGTTTCCTAGACTCTGGAAGTAGCGGTCAAACATGTTCTATTTTGGGTTATGCTTCGGTGGGCAGTAGATAGCACTAATATTAATGGGGCCCATATTCTCATTTATGGTTATTGTTGTGGCTTGTATCCAGTCTTCCTGTAATTGACTGTGTAGGTAGTGCTTGATGTTATTTTTTATGATCACAGCAGAACCACCATGGGAGGTACTATCAGGGTGATTTGTACAGTATACGCTATAGTTATCCATCCTAAAACTTTTTTTGTCGTTAAGGTGGGTTTCTGATATCAGAGCTATGTCAATTTTGTTGTCTATTAGTAATATGTTCAGTTCTTGTTTGTTTGGCGCTAAGCCATTTATATTCCAGGTAGCAATTCGTAGGGAGGTCATTTGGAGCTAATTTTGGATATTACTGTTGTCAATAGGTTCATCAGTGTTCCTATCTGTTGAATGAGTGAGTCTATCTTCTCAGATTGTTTTGTTAGAATAGCCTCTATTGAATATTGTTGGGAAAGCAGAGGATCTGAATCGTCTGCTCGAACGGTGTTTCGACGATTAGAGGTAACATCGGTGTACGATCTATTATCACATCTATTTGTTGAGATATTTGTTGGTTGTTTCGGTCTGTTGTTGAAGTTAGATTCCAGAGTGGGTGCTCTACTTTTGTGCTCGATGTTCGCTGTGTGATTGGAACCTGGTCTGGTGGTTCTTCTAGCCAGGATCTCTTTGTAAACCTGGCACCCTTTGTAGTTTGCGGGGTGGTCGCATGAACATAAAGCACACTTAGCTGGGGTGTTGCGGTCTTTCTTTAGGCAATCTGCTGTTTTGTGGCCTTCGCCACATTTAACACACCTGAATGGCCGCATACAATTATTTTTTGAGTGACCATATTGCTGACACCTCTGGCATTGCACTATTGTTCTCGATTTCCGTGGATCCTCTATTTTAACTCGTTGGTGATAAATGTACTTTATATCTTTAATTAATTTGTTACATGTACTAGGCTCAAGATTTATAAAAAATGTGGATGAGGGTTTTTTGTCAGGACCATACCGGCAGTTGATGATTTCTCCTCTTATTTTGTTGCCTGTTTTTTCAATTTCTTCCACAATGGCATCGTGGGGAGTGGTGTGGTGGAGATTTTTTATGACGATCCGATAGCTTTTCTTGTCTTTCCTTGTGAATGTGTGTCCGATCAGACCCTTTTGTCGTATTAGGTCAACTACTTTTTTGTGATCTTTAGTCGCGTCTATCATAACCCGGAGTAGATTTTTATTACCTATCTTAAGTCTGAAACAGGTTGGGTTGATAACAGTTTCAATTAACTTGGAGAGCTCATGGACATCATCTATTCCATAGAGTATTATGGGTGGGGGTTTGAGTATGATATTTTACGTTTTTTAGAACCAGGTACTCTTTGCCATGACGGTCGTATATGGTCTGAGCTCTCTGGCGGTTCTAAAGGCACGTCATTATTGGTTGTCGGTATTTGTGTTTCGTCGCTTATTTCTATATCTGTAGTTGCTACTGTTGTGGTTCCATGAAAAGAGTTTGCTCTGGGTCTAGTTTCAAATAAGCTTTTATGGAAGACTTGTTGGTGGTAGATTTTCTTATTTTGTTGGTTTAGGGGTAGGTTTTTGTTTAAGTTTAAATTTGTATTCATTTTGATTCCCACGAGTAGGGTCGATAAACGGTCGTTCACAGGGTGACGCCCATCCCTGTGAGAAGGCTATATACACTCGATGATTGCCCGGTGCATCGAGGTTGGCGCTAGCGACTAGTTTCCTACTAGCCACCGATTGGTATCCTCTTGACACGTTCCCACCGTAGGATAAGGGTATTTTTTTATTGAGGTGTTCTTCCTCTTGGCCCGGGCGATTAAGCCAAGACCACCGTTCCTAGGAAAATTACTGCAGGGTTACGGTTTGTGGGGGTCATTTCCTACCGCCACGGAGCAGGGTTTTTAGTCCTGCAGAGTCAGGTTTGTTAGCGCCGCCCAAGACTCGGCGTTGATGCTCGTTTTGCACCACCCGGGGGAGACGTGTAGGGTGGGTCTAGGAAAAGATGGTAAATCCTACGGACGCGAGCAACTCCCTCCCCAAGCAATTGATGAATATTTTAAATCATAGAAGTGACGAAGTTCTCAATTTGTGAGAAAAAAACACCAATTTCATAAGTCCCAGGTCCAGGGACCCAATAATAACCTCATTATATAATTTCCATGTTTCGTCAAGCCGTAAAAATCTTGCGAAGCAGGGGCAAGTCGCTATATACATAAATAGTGAAGTGAAACTATATAGATTTGGCCTTAGAGAGTCTGACCAACGAAAGCTGTCCAAGAAAAAAGGCGGCAATTTTAAAAATCAAGAGCCTGCTATACACTCCTTAAACTACTACTTATTATTCAAGACATATTATGCGATACTTACATCAGTATTTCATTATGTATATAATAATTAGACATGTAATAATGTTACTTAGAAGTGAAGTAAAATATTCAACAGATAATAATTCGTGGTCAGCTTTCGTTCTCTACTTAACCAATTAAAATTAAAGACGAAGCTCTCGTCTCACCGGCATTGTCCAATGTTCAGCATTACCAACTTCTCTCAAGTTTTAAACTTTTAGAACTCAGCATCCTAGGGACAAAATACTCTTAGAATAGACAAGATGCAGTCTGAAACTTTGCCTTCTAAATCAAATTATAGGACTAAGGAAGAAGCCATACTACCTACTTTTATCAGTGCCTTATAAAAGCTATGAAGAATATTTCATCAGAAGTTCAGCGAATACAACTGCAGCCTTCACACTGAAAAAAAATCCGCAACGTGTTTCGTTTTTCAATTGCAACTTTTCGCTCCGTTCCGTGCGGACACCAGCGGAACGGAACGGATCGTCTATACGACAAATAAAGATGCTAACTTGCACCTATTGTGCCACCGCTACCACCTTTAGCACCTGAACATAAAGTTTAAATTCGGCCAACACCAACAACAATGGCTACTAAAGTTGGTTATGCAGTTAACCTAACCGTATTAACGAAAGCATAAAGTTTATTATTGAATGAAGGAGAGGTGGTATAAGTTCTTCAAGTAGAATGGGGCAAGTTGAATAAAGCGCAGTCTAGTTTTAATTAACCACGGCTATGTAAGACTTTGCGTTCGTTTCTGTTATGCTGTTTTTTGTTCCGCCTTCCCGGTTAGTTTCTGAGATCGATTCGGTGAGACAGTCGCGTGCGCCTCGCCTGCAGCTAACTTCGTCCTGCTTAGTGGCGCGAACAGACAATCTAAAAGATCGAAGTGATCCAACATTTGCCAAGTAGTAGCCAAGTACTAACTTTGTTAAATTGTTAAAACAGCTTAACATTATTTTTCTGGAAATATTCATCTCAAAACATACCTAACGATCTATTGGAATTTTTGGAGGTTCCTTACCTCTTTAGAGGTATGAGGAGCAGGGTGTAAAGTTACCTCATCCTCTATAGAAAAGGGAGGATCCACTGACCAGACAGGTGTCGTAGCTGCCCAACGAATTATGTCGGAATCTTGTACATATTTATGTGGAGCGCGCGGTAAACTCTAATTGCGCGATGCAGGATTTTGTTTGACATCAGGGTTTTTGTTTGACGCCGTCACACATCTACCTACTTGTGCTCAGCTCGACGCTGTATGACACGCATACATCTCATTTCACTTTTATATTACATCTAGTACAGAAAACTTGTCAAGCTACATACATGATATATAGCTACCCTTTTTATTTTTTTTGAGGGTGTCAAATCATCAAATGCTTCTCCCGCTCTGGGCGGAGCGGAAGGGCGTGTCCAACTTTTACTGACTAAAACCCACCCGTGTTCCTTCAGTTGCCTGTTGCCAAGGGTCCCGGTAGGTATACCTTTCGGACTTTCCCGCAACCCTGCCAGGATATATAGCTACCCTAAAATAATTTTCTGATAAGAAACTTGATGTCGGCCCTCGATATTATTCTATCTATACAATCCTTTTGAAAAAAAAAACACTTAATTTGCAGCGAAAACTGGATGGAAAGCCTGATGTATTACCGTTAATACTTTTTTATCACAAAACAGAACGTAATAGGTACATTAGTTTAATTTTAAAAGCTCTTATTTTATCATATTTGCCAAGAACACTGTCGTGAAGGAGGTTAACTCTGAAAATCCATTCTAAACGCAACGTACATAATTAATAATACCAAGCAAAATAGCGTACCCCCATAGAGCCAGACCACTAAATATAATACGACAGTACACAGCTAACACGATCCACTGCCTCTCCGAACTAATTGGAAACATCGCCTTAATGAACTAACTATTCATTGTACACCGCGCGTTATGTTTCGACAATTATGTAAGCTTAAATCAGTAGCGGTTCCGAAACCGCGTAATAAGCTCGCCGGTTTGAAGCCAAAATCCTGAACACTAATGGTTTTAGCTGCAGGCAAAGCCGTATAATATGGACGAAGATAATATCTGGTATTAGTCTGCGTAACATTGGAAATTTAATAGACCTCCGAATTTTATGATAATTTATTGTCTGGCCTCCAGACTCTGGGGGGTTACGTTGGCCGTGATTTTAGTTAAATATTTCGTTTATTTTCAGAGGAGATTTTGTTAAAAGTTGTGTTACATATTTATGAGTCAGTAAGAGAGTATTAATAATTGTGTTTTTACTCTTTAAGGCTTCTACTTAAGCATTGGTTTTACTTCGGTTAAAGAAGTTTTGAGGTAATCTTCGTAAGTTTTCAGGTCATATTCCAGCCTTGTTTTGAGAAAAAAAGATTAACGTTACTTGTTTGAAGTACCTAAGTGGATGTATCTCGTATAGATAGGTACTGTACGTATCTGTAATTCATGTTATTTCAATGGTATTTAAGTTACAATGGGGTCAGACAGATTATTTATTATAGTTAAGAATTATTTACTAGTTGACCCGACAAAAGTTGTCTGGTCCCAATAATTCATACAAAAAAGGACATAAAGTATTTCCCGAATTTGAATATTTTCCGAGACACTTTTCAAATTTTTCTTTCCTTAGGAACCTGATTCGAACATTTTAAAATAAGAAATAGCCAAATCGGTCCAGCCGTTCTCAAGGGATGCGCTTATCAATGAACAGCATTTCATCTATTATTATAAAGATAAATAGATTTATTTATTTTTCTTTTATAACATCGGTTAACAACCAATTACAAAAATTGAAGACAGTTACCAAATTAAAAGATACGTTTTTGTTCCTTAGTTTTTACCCGAATACGGCGAAAAAAAAGAAGGAGGGTTATGATTTTGACCGGTATGTATGTATGGATGTTCATCTGTTCCCTCCTATCTTCTAAACCACTCATCACAATTTGACAAATGAGATATCGTTGAAAGCATCTTGATCGTCCGCTGGTTATAGGACTAGTTATGTGACGTCACATTAAATTAAAAATGGCGCCCTCTAGAGGAAATAAAGTAAGAAACTAAAAAAAAAAAAATCGCTTAGTCGTACCATGTTGGGTATCAAATAAAAGGGCTTAATGCACATTTCAAAAATATATATATTATAAGCCCAAAAGAATTAAAAAAAAAATTAAGTAATAAAAACTAAAACCCAACTACGACTAAAAAGGTATAAACAAGACACCACAGACAGACAAATTAAAAATCCGGAGTCACACGTAATCTGTTCGATTTATGCCCTAACACGTGTGACTCCGGATTTTTAATTTGTCTGTCTGTGGTGTCTTGTTTATTCCTTTTTAGTCGTAGTTGGGTTTTAGTTTTTATTAATTTAATTTTTCACAATACGACTGTCATCTGACCTTCATTACCAACTTACAACGTCCCAAGGTTAAGGTAGGTTATATCCTACGAAAAATCGTCCAAAAATTATATCTCTATTCAGAACTATATTTACAAAGGCCTATCTTCGATTTAGTATCACAACGTCGCCCAACATGTCACGGGGAACAAATTGCTTCCGCTGACAGTGCCAAAATTGACGTCATGTCGAAACATGTTGTTAGCAACACCGCCTGTTCTATGACAGGGCTGCTGACAAGTTTGTCACTAATATGAATGGGCCTGACTTAGAACAAATATAGTTAGCTTGTTGCTAACTCTGGATTACTTTAGACTTAGCTATGGTTGACTTTACTAACGCAGGTGGATTTCGTTCGAGTTGCCCAACTTGGGTTGTAAAGCATGCGGTTTTTTTTTTAATGAACTATCTTCATCTGTAATTTTAGATCATGAAGAAGCTTTGTTTGCGTGATATTATCAGGAAAATCATTATCTCTGATACCAATTAGCACCGTTCCCACTGCTGGGACAGGCCTTCTCTCTTCGAGAGAGAGTGAGCTGAAATCTGCCACGCGGGCCCAGTGCGTGTTGGTAGATGTCACATGTCTTCCAATGTTCGGTTCTAGGACATGCTGGTTTCCTCACGATGTTTTCCTTCACCGTTTTGAGAGCAGTGGTGGTATAATTATTTACACAAAGTACCCTGTATGGGTTCGAACTCATGAACTGCAGCTCGTAAGGCGGAGCCTTTACCATCAGGCCACCACTGCTCCCACCAATACCAATTAAAAAATATAATCTTTGATCTGGTAAAAAGTAGATAGCCTGATCGAAAACGAATCGGAAGCAGCGCTTTATAATTGGCAGTTTAATTGAAACCAATTACCATAAGACACTTTTTTATCCATTGTCTAGGTACTACCACCGCTTCGTTCATTACCGCTACTTCGTAGAGTACCCATTGTGTTTCGTACTGGCACAAAACAAAATCAATAAGCACGAAGTTCTCGAAATTCAAAAGTCCGACATCCAACTCATTCTCTATTGAGTGAGCTAAATTCATAACATTTCTCGAACTAAAATTTGAATAACGATGCTGGCATACCTTTCGTTCGCGAACGAGTGAATGGATGAATGAAACTAGTTAACGAGGAAGCGCATTTTTCTGAGAGCTGAACTGTTGAATATAATTTGATCTAACGAGCACCTTTGATACGTCAGGTTGGGGTAAAAGCATGTTTAAGTACTTACATGTGTCGTATTTGCGAGCTCGCTGAATTAAAACAGTCTTTGTGAGGCTTCCGAGATGACAGTAGAAGAGTTACTGCTTTTGTGGTTCAATTATGATGACAAACGATGTGAAAGGTCTTGTAAAGTAATTATAGTATCAGAGCTTGAACGTACCTAGCCCCTATCCACTCGTAAAAACCTTTAAGCAAAGACATAAATCCACCTGCATGGACCTACTTAGTCTTCTGGCTTCATAACTATCATAAGCAGAGGTCATTCGTAGTCTAATTTAGCTTGATTTGTAAGATATAATATTTTACTAACCTATCTAAGGTTACTTTACCATCTATATCTATACATATTATAAATTAAAGTTGCTTTTCGTGTTTGTCTGTATGTCCGCGTTGTTCTTCTAAACCACGCTACAGATTTTGATGATAGGTAATACGTACATTTTGAAGTTACATATAGGTACTTAACTAAGACATCTCAATGTTTTGTCAAGTCATAAAAACCATGTAAAACAGGAGTGGGTTGTTAGTAATTTACAAAACTGAAAGTTCATTGTCGAACTAAGTTAAATTCCTTTATCTAACAGTCTTCAGTTTAGAAAACATCCATCACAATTCCTAAAACCGACACGTCCCGGATAATAGCGATACGAAAATTAATCAACAGTGTCCTCCTACGAGTCGCAATTAAGTATTCAAACATCAGGAAACTTAAACATAACAAAGCCGCCCGAGATTAGGCGCCCCCCTCCCTCTTTACCGTCCATTTAATATTTAGAGGGGGCGCATCCCAATTAAAACTCAAAAATGTATACAGCGTGGCACAGAGTCGGAGTAATCAGTAGTCTAGAGTAAAAGATGGTCGGTCTGTTTGTTTGTGTAGTATTTAATGGTGAAAGTAAGTCAGAAGTTCAAGTTAAAAAAAAACGTATTTATTCGCTGGTAATGGCAGCGACTAATTAAGAAGTCCTAGTCAATAAATTTCACTCAAACATTTTGAATGATTCAGCTTCCGTTATCGCTTTCAGTAAATTGTTACTGGAATATTCTCAATAGCGTCCCAGTATTTTAGCTTTGTCGCTTCCTTTACCTGCTCGAAATTCTTATCTTCTAAATAAACAACAGGGCAGCCATTGAATACAAACACAATACCAAACAGCGGATAACAGGCGAAATATTACGCCATTAATATTCATCTATAATGCTTTTATACGGTTATAAAACGGCTGTTAATTGGGCACTTAACTAACACCCGGTTTCTGATTTGAGAAAAGTAGCAAATCTCAACTGATTATTCTCAAATACATAAGTATGCACTTTTAAAATCGAATTTCGTTAAACCATAATCAACTGATCTTTTACTTGAGTATTCCTGATCAATGCACACACGTTCCAGTCTTGATTAGAGTTAAAAAAATCTTAATTCAGAAACGAAATTCGATTTTAAAAGCGCATACTTATGTATTTGAGAATAATCAGTTGAGATTTGCTACTTTTCTCAGATCAGAAACCGGGTGTAAGTGTTCGCTGGTCTGGTAGGATGTAGATAGTTAATTACAGATATTTAAAATACTACTGCGCTGTGTAAAACTGTATCTTTATAAAGCCATCAACATCTGCCTAGCCTTTTCCCAACTATGTTGGGATCGGCTTCCAGTCTAACGGGATGCAGCTGAATACCAGTATTTTACATGGAGCGATTGCCTATCTGACTTCCACAACCCAGTATCTGGGTAATACGATACCTCTTGGTAAGGCTGGTTGTCAGACTTTCGGGCTTCTGACGACCTGTAACGACTGTTAAAGATCCACAAATGACAGCTGGGACCTACGGATATCTTTACATAGCCAATTTACAGAAATAAAATATAATTTATCCTATCATTTATCACTGTTCAGAGCAGATTTATTTACAAATACACCACATAAATATAGTGAAAAAAAATCTTGTGTCATGTCAAACATTGCCAATCCTTAAAATTCTCATTACATGATGGGAATTTAAATAAATTCGTCACTGACCGTAAAGTTCTAAGTATCTGAAGAACTGGCTGAATAGAAATTAGGTACCTACGTAGATAGATAGATAGATAAAACGTTTACGTAAATCAATTATAGGGACAACATTTAGAATGTCAGTGAGAGCTATACTACTGTATGCCCCTACACAGCGCGGAGTTTATTAAAATTCGTCAGTGACAACGTGTCATGTTGTCGCACCCGCTGTTCCGGCCTTTGTGACCACTTTGCTATTCAGCTAATGAATATACCCGAACGTTTTTGTTACCACGTGGCGACGAAAGAATTGCGCGCGCATGTTTTAATTAAAACACTTTTTAGCGCTCTTGGAATACTAATTAAGTGCCGCCAGTTTATACCAGGTCTTGCTTCTTTTTCGAAATGAGATAGAATGCCATCGTTTTCTGCTAGTGTTTTTTAAATGGTCGAGCAAAAATACTTAACTAATAAGAACGTGTTTTCTTCCCCCGAGAGCGGAATTTTGAAAAAACTTTCTTAACTCTACATTTTGTTGAAAACTTTTTTAACAAACTTGCTTATAACTATTCAACTTCTTCAACACGTTCGCTGCTCGTACGTTACTATTTTGTAGGTTTTCTGGTTACACCGAGTGCTAGTGACGTGTAGCTATTGTGAGAAAGAAATGAAACCGTTGCAGACGCGGGAAATTTACTACTTTATACCCTTCATTTTTGCTGGCTGAAGAAAACCCGTAGTTATATTGTACCACACAATATTCGACCTAGTCCCCTCATATTATGACAAAAAATGTCCCCAAAATTGGGTAAATTACACCTGCCAACAAGATTACTCGGTCTATTGCGCACCAACTGCCGGTGAGCTCCGATCACTGAACTTATAAATATTTCATGTTCTCCTAGTACTGGATCGACACGAAAACATGCCAGTAATGCCGTCATTCTTAATGCTATTTAGGTTTTATGGCATTATTAGTAGTTTTAGTTTTACGAGAAACTATTATGCTGAATAGAGCAACAAGTATGGAATTCATTGTAGTATTTGTAGTGTTTACAAAAAGAGCACACGGTACTAGTCCTCGACTAGTCTACGAGTAAAATAAATAGTAGCATTAGACCAAACGAAGAAAATAATCTAAGGTAGCATCATTTATTTATCTTCAAAAATGCACAAACAATGGAAACAAAAGAAAACACAGAGTTGTAATGAATTTATGAAATTCAGATTAAAACTTTCTCGCGAAAGTAAGCTACTTCTTGTTCTGTTAATTAACATGGATAATGCTCCTGTTTTAAAAGGTAAATTAATGAATAAGGAGCGTATTGTTTTTGTTCACAGCACAATCGTGTATGGACTCGAAGCAGGTGCTGTTCAATGGACACTGCTACCTTTTCTCTGGTTACCCGAAAGCATCTTGGGCTACTTCTAAACAGGTGAGTTTATGAAACGCAGAAATTATTACACCATCATCCATTCCATTAGTATTTGAGTGTGTGTGTATGTGTTTTCCATTAGTATGTGACTTAGAAATAAGATGTGAAGATGGAACCATTGAATGGACCATTTCGTGAGTCCTATTTAAGAGGAAACGCGATCACGTGTTCGTTGGCGTTCATTCCATACAAACGTATTCCTCTGTTTAATAGAGCAAATATTCTTTTACGACATAATGCATGTTAGTCAAGCGTTCATTTATTTACAATTTTAAATAAAATAAACAATATAATTCTAACAATAAATACAAAGGGAAAATTATATGAATGTGAGTAATGTGAATCTACCACTGCCATGTCCCTATGATATGTTGTTTGGTGGACTTAAAGTAATTAGAAAAAAAAACAAAGTTACGAACATAGCCGTGGTAGATATCACTACCCAGGAAGAAAACTCAAGTCAAAAAACCGAGTAGTTCGTATGGAATGCTGTAGAAGTAATCCGTTTGTATGGAATAATAATAATAATAATAATAAAACCCCACCGCCGTATCTCTACGTTGACGTCGTGGTGGGGCTTGCGCGCTCCGAACTCTAGGTCTGTGCCGGTAGAGTTTACTTTGCCGGAACAGGTCTAGGATGAGGAGCCAGACCAAGAGAGATACAAAAACCTGCAGGGCAGCTTGTGGCGAGCTGTTGGGCAGTAGCGACCCCACGGACCCTACCTCCCGGGAGAAGTCTTGTTCCTCATCTCTGGTTTGCCTTTATTGGCTGGCTGGAGTGAACACTGACGAGGAACAGAGCTCCCACCTCATTCTTGCCTTGATTGGCCGGCTTGAGTGGAGATTCGCAAGAGCAAACGTGCTCGGAGGAAGGAAGTATTCCAGTAAGTGCTCGTAGGGATCTTGACCATCTTCCGGGCTCTGGGATTGTTCTGAAAGCCGTGGAATACCTCTCCACTCCTCAAGCACCTCAGGATATGTTGCCCCCTTGTTGCTACGTCACTATGTGCTAGCGACAGTTTCTGGGGGCCCATTATTGAGTGTGCAAGTCACCCCCTGCCATCTTATCCATAATATATATTATATATCATTGGTCAGGCAGGGGTCATAGTCCTTCCATAGTTCCTGGTAACCATTCCACTATAGCCAGCCAAACCCATAGCCCAATGTTTTGTTTCCATGTACTGCAATAGTCCTACACCAACCGGGGATTGTCCTTGGGTGCACTAGCTTAGTGTGTACAGGGATAATCGTCGGTTGGTGCCTCATTCCATTTAAAATTGTCTAAGAGGCCTCTGTGAGTTGGCTTCGGCCCCTCGTACGCCTTTCAAAAGACCGGGACCCCGATGGTCCCGAGATATGCAAAATATATAACAAATAATAATAATAACTTTATTTCCAAATTTACAATTTACATAGGATAGGTTAAATGATGACAATATTGCTTTTAAATTGTTTAAATCACTGACTATCTCCACTGGCACCCAAGCTAAGATTTAACTTGTGTTATGGGTGCCAGGGCTCTCTCTATTAATACATTTTCCAATTTATACAAACTCGTACGGAGTTATATTGGGTAAGTAGCTATCGTTGAGTACAAAAAGAAAAATAAAGTTAATTAAAAAGGAAACAAAACAATAAAAATATACTTGTATTAAAAAAAACATAGAATATAACCTCTCTATAATGCGAATTGAAATGTGTATGTGTCATGTGTATGTGTCGTGTATTATGTGTCGTGTGTATGTGTCGTGTGTATGTGTCGTGTGTGTGTGTCGTGTATGTGTGTCGTGTGTGTGTGGGAATGTTGCCAATGACAACGGGACTACTTTTCCACTTAAGTAGGTACATCATCCAATCTAAGCGGTGAAAATTAAGAATAGGACAACTAAAGGGAAATCAGGATAAGCAACAATGCAGTTACAAAGGTCTCGATCACGTACACACGTCTCCTTATCAAGGTATACATTTCCAGTATAAGCTGACCTCTCATTGTACGGAAATCCTATACAATGCGAGATCATCTTATACTGGAAATGTATAGCTTGATATGTAGCCGTGTGTACCAACAGCACTTTAATACCACCATTACATTCCTTGACTATTCTTGTATCAAAGGCATTTCCAAGATTGTAAGTACCAAAATAACACTGAGGATAAAGCCAACTGGACCCTCAGTTGTATAATCCTCGATGATTTATATTCCTAATCCCCTGTCCTCCAGAAGATGCTGCCGCGTTAAATAAAAGGGTGCTTTAGTCTTTCTGTAGCGTTATTTTTTTGTGGAAAGATGTTAGCTAGACTGTTTCATTGTATTGACATTGCAACATATTAAAGTAGCTTCTGAGAGAACCAAAATATCGATTACAGTTAAAAGTATCGAGAAGGAGATTATGGAACACATTATTTTCCGGAGAAGAAAAAATATTTTTATTTTATTTTTTTATCTTGTTTGTTCAATTTTTTTTTTAGAATATTGTTTATCTTTTTTAACTTATCTTTCATTAAGTTAGCCTTGCTTCAGTTTACGGTTGCTAACAGCTTGATTTTTTATTATAGAGTATGTTAACTAACAAAGGGCGTTCCCGTTAACCTGCAATAGTATAGCGTGTATACATGCTGAAAAAAAACACACTTGTTTTTCTACGTTGAAATACAAGTGTGCGTGTACAGAGTGTTTCTTTTACGTTTTAATTTTATCGTTTTGTGACCATTTCACTACATAAATAAAAAAATGTGTAGTAATATTTTTTTTACCATGTATACACGCTATACTATTGCAGGTTAACGGGAACGCCCTTTGTTAGTTAACATACTGTATAGCGTAGTAATCTGTGGAAAATGTTGTGGGTAGTACCTATATTTGTTAAGTAAGTTTAATTTTAAGACAACACTGTTTATGCTTAATATACTACTCTTTGTTTTCCCAAATGTAATAAATAAATAAAGAAAAACTGTCATGGTAGAAAATACTGGTATCTTAGTCCATTTTCTCACCACGCATAGAAACTGTAAATTTGTAATTTCGCAAACATCGTCGCAAATTCATGACGCTTCGCTAGTCCAACAAAGATTGATTACACTTTAGAATTAATCAGAACAACAAAGTTGCAAAACTTTTGTTTCAGTTCTATTTGCTTGTTAAATTATAATTTTCTAAGGAATAATGGTAGGTTTTAGCCGTAATCCTTTTTAGCGAACGTTTCATTTCGACCTCGACGCTTTACAATGCCATTACGACTGTTGCGCTTAGCGACCCTCTGATCGCCTTATTTATCATCGTGACAACCCTCTTCGTCTTTTTTTCTGGGTCAAAATAAAGTGGCGGGCTGTGTCTCGTTATTAACTTGAATAGGTTTAAAAATCTTTTTGAAAAACTACCTTCTAAATATAACTTTACACCACATGGACATTGGAAATGCCCCTCAAAAATCAATATTTTATAATGATCGTTTCCGTAGGTGTGTGAAGGCCTAAACATGCATCTGTCATCAGTCCATTCGGCGGACGAAGAGCGATTCATTGTCTCAGGGATCCGACAAAGCAGCGATTACAGCGCTGGTTCCACATACTGGCTAGGAGCGCGCCAAGGAGGAGAAGATGGCGACAGCTTCAGCTGGATCGATGGAAGTGCTGTAGGATATCAAGGGTGGCCGCCGTATAATGACACTGACGAAATCGAAGATGCCTGCTTAGGTATACAGGTAAGTTGCCATTGTCGTTAACTTTGCAACCAGCACCGAATTTTCTAAAGTCTGCCGTTACCACGGGCAATCTCGCCACGACCAGCCATTAAATTGCAATGCCTTAACAGGCAACTAAGTTCTATGAACCTATCTATTGTTAACATCTTCAAAATATTCTGTACACTTAGTTCGCAATAAAGAATTTGAATTTGAAGCTGGAGGTCTTTTAGTTTAAGAACTTGTCCATTAGAGTCGACCAAACAAATCTTTGTCTCTACATATAATGACCGTTAAGATGACAATTAAACTTTTTATGCTAATAAAATGCTATTCCAAGGTGTCAAGAATTTGTTAATCAGTCTACATATAGAAAACTTCTCCGTCAAGAAAAACCCTGCATAATAAATCTACTTGTTTTTAGTGGAAGTCATCACCAGTTCCGTCTCTACCAAGTGGTTTGTTCTGGACTTTACATAAATGCGGAATGACAGGCGGGTACGTGTGCAAGCGAAGACTTAACCCAGAACATATCGTTAAGAACAGGACCGTTGAAGGGATTTCAGGTACGCAAAACACCTAAAGATAAATATAAAAATCTCATTGGTTGCTATTACTTAAATTGATCACCTACACCAATATAAGGTATACCTTAGACGTAATTCTAAATAAAACTGTATGAGTTGAGTTATCTGTTAACAAGAATAGCGTTCCCACGCTGGGCGCCATTATAATAAAAGTGGCGCCCAACACCTGAACAGAATAACGAACAAACCCAATTTGAAAACTTACATACTTAATCATAGAAAACCTACATTTATTTAAGCGTTATCAACTATTTACTTAAGCTTTATATTGTCTAAGTTGATTGTGATTGACCGCTTGTAATAAGGGCTATAAAATTTCGCTTGCAATGGAGTTTCAACTTGGTCCTAGTTATGACATTGAGTTTGTGTTTCTAAAACATGATAATTATCGGATATTCTGAATTCAAATATATGGTTTGATTTCTGGTCCCATCCTGGGCGCCAAACTATTCGTACATAACATTCTAATGCATTTGTTTGTTCGTCTAGGAGTACTGACAAGTCCCAATCACCCTGGCATCTATGACAGTGACCTTGATTTCTGGGTGCACGTCGTGGGCCCTACGGACACGCGACTGGTCTTTGTTTTCCAAAACGTGGATTTAGAATATCAAAAGGACTGTCTTTATGATTTCGTTGAGGTGAGCTGTTTTTTTTTTAATTAATTAAGATACTATTTCTTAATCGCGATACATACAAACATAATTATTATTTACAACAAAAAACATTTGGCTTATTTACCATTGATCCCTAATCAGCATAGAAATTGAAATTACAGTATGCGCCATTGGAATAAGCGTAATATGTATTCAAATCACCGAATTGCCGAAACATTTCGATCGTCGTTTTTTTTTTTATATTATTCTTTTTTTTTTTTTGGTTGGTTTATTGGCGTGTGCTAGCTGACATATGGCTAATTAGATTTATGTTTTATGTTGCGTAAAAATGTAAATGATTTTGCAAACTTTTGTATAGAATCAAATTTTTCTAACTGAACAGACAGCTGTGCTGCTGGGGAGTTTGTTGCGCCACTTCTTCTTCCCAGCTAAAGCACTAGGAAGTGGTGAAGGGTGGGCGTTTTGGGGGGACTGTCTTATGTAATTTTGACGTTCGAAAAGTGCTGATTCTCAGCCTAGTTTGAATAAATGACTTTTGATTTTGATTTTGATTTTGATTCCTAAATGTCGTAACATATTTTATGTAATTTAAATATTCAGAATAAAGGTAAAATATCCAATAAAAATTCCATTAGGAATTGCTATTCCGCGTCTTTTCCCGTAAGCTGTAGCGTTTGGGGAAATTAATAATTCCCGAAACATCGCAGAAATTATAATTTAATTTTAATAACGCCGGATTGTTCGCATTGAAGCCTTCCAGGAAATAACAGGGATCGTATCTATAGTTATAATTAAAGATTAGCAGGCACCCATAAATAGGCAATTCCGAGACAAAACTTAATTTCCAAAACATGTTTTCACGTAGCTTTAGCCTCAAAATTATTGATACAGTTTCGCTTGCTAGGTAGGTTCTACAGATGTTTTTCTTACCAATTTATTACTAAATATATACTTACAAAAGTTTGTTTAATGAAATCTCCAAACAGCTGTTTGACACTTCCCGTGACCCAAGGGCTGGCTTTTACCTTGGTCAGAGGCTAAACATTACCATTCAACGTGGCAATGCCGCCAGTCTCTTGGGTACATTACCAGCTGACAGCGATGCGGAGGAATTTTTCGACACCATATTTTAGATATTAATTGCTTACAAAAGTCAATGATACAAACGTTGCAAAGGTAATCTAATTGGGGCTTGTGGCTAAGTAATAACAGCCGCCAGACGACAGGTCAGGTTAAGCTACGATTGCCGCGGTCGGTCCATGGATGGGTGACCAACTCACATACCGGGACCCCTCCGTGCCTCAGAAAGCACGTTAAGCCGTTGGTCCCGGCGGTCTTTCGTAGTTGTATCGTCAGAAGCCCCAAAATCTGTCAGTTTTACCAAGGGATATAGTATTATCCAGTACCTAACTGAGTTGTGGAACATATGGAGGTCAGCTAGGTAGACGCTCCATGTAAAATACTGGTGTTCAGCTACCAACATCACGCGGTGAAGCTTCTGGCGAAAGCTAGTCATTTATAATATTCAGCGAGAATCAACGTCAAGTGCAGTCAATATGTTCAATATTAATTATAATCTTTCAGCTTCGTGACTCATGGAGTTTGAAGTCGTCCAGATACTGTGGCTCAGTCGGTGAAGCACGTTGGGTTGCATCCACCAACAGGGCCGTGCTGTACTTCCACTCTGACTACAAGTGAGTCCTACATTATCGTAATATTTATATCTACGTATATCTATATTCTATAGTCTATATACTTTAATAAAGCTGAAGAGTTTGTTTGAGCGCGTTTATCTCCAAAAATACCAGGCGGATTTGAAAAATTATTTTTGCATTTGATAGCCCAATTCTTGAGGTAGGTTATTTAACATCATGCTACAACCCTAAGGGTACACTTACCGCAGCAAAAAGGTAAAGTCAGAAAGAACGGTAAGAGAAAACGAAGTAATAGCGAGGCGATGGGATGCGACGCGATGGGTTGGGGGAAATTTCACGCAGATGAAGTCACGGGTAGAAGCAAGCATCTTACAAGTCAAAGTATTTTTTTCTTCTTCTTTAAAAATTTACCAGAATCCCGAGGCGTTGGCTAAATGCTGTAAATAAGGCTCGACCGAGATCTCGGTCTCGGTCTCGGTCTCGGCATTCTCGGCTATAAATCCGACCGAGAAATCTGTCTCGGTTCTCGGCTAATAATAGCCGAGATTCTCGGTCATGGCCGAGATTGTAACTTTGTTCGGAATGGCATTCAAATTTTACCGCGCGCGGCCACGCTCCGCCAGCGCGAAGTTGATTGGTGTAAGTAAGTGCGTGAGAGAGATATAATATAATGTTATTCAACTTTGATTATTAAAACAGTTAGTTTTGTTAAGCAGAAAGTACTGTATTCAAAATTTAACAGCATTTTTTATTTTTTCACGCTTTGTCTATTCTCGGTCTCGGCTCTCGGTCTCGGCCGAGATATTATTTTATTCTCGGTCTCGGTCTCGGTCTCGGCCGAGAACGAAAAACCCATCTCGGTCGAGCCTTAGCTGTAAATGCTAGTGAGATAGCAATCGACCGTTTTAGAATCACAAAACCAAAAGAAGCCCAGATCATTATGGTCGACAAAACCGTAACAATATCAGGCCAATTAATTTGTCGTTAGTTTTAACAGTTCACTTATGAGCCTTAAAAATCTAAAAAGTCTCTAAAAATCTAAAAATAACCTAAAAAGTTAATCTTAAAAGTTTCTAATTAATCATAACAGAAAAAAATAAGACTACGAATTATCCGTCTTACAGCACCCAAGGTTCTGGATTCTCAGTGACATGGAGAGCTGTTGAACTGATTGGTTGTCCGTCACAGACGATAACATCGAAGGAAGGTGTCTTACGAAGCCCGAACTATCCTCACTTTCTGCTGCCCAACCTGGATTGCTCCATCGACATTCTAGCTCCCACGGGTAAGTATCATGCAGATAATTTTTCATTATTGCTGAAATATCCTTCTAACTTGTAAAATGGCCATTAAGATACTCTTCAAATTTGCAAATCAAAAGTATAACGCACAAACTCGACACTAACGCCTTAAAGTGACGTTACTTTTCTTAAAGCTCTTGTCATAACGGTAACATACTTCTACCCGATGATAAATGATGCTGGATAAGGGGCACTCTTGCCTTGGGCCAACACGTTAATAAGGTTACCTCAGTTTGAAATGAATCTGTAGTTTCAAGTCTTTGATATAGCGTGTTGGATCCCAAGTTGGGCGCCATTCGCCCACAAAAATGGTACATAAAGTAGAACTCACTCTGAACTGTAGAATTCACTCTTGGAATAAAAATGGCGCCCAACGTGGGCCCTTTTAACGAAATTGGCGCCCAACGTGTGTCCACATAATAAACCATAAAAAGTCAACTAAGTACCTAAACCTGGAAACGAAAGGCAGTCATCTAGGATCAACCAAGACATATATAAATTATCATCAACTGGTACACATTTAGATTTATGTAATTTGCCAAAGAGTTAACCTTTGAAAGGTACTGAGCAGATTTGATAAAACAGCGTAGTTGTGCTTCTTCTAACATTACATAACCCAACTTGCCTTTCCATTCCAGGAAAACGCGTATTCCTCAACATCAGCCATTTTGACTTCGGCTACGGAGTGTTTGCTAAAGGCGTCCCCATCAACGTCACGGATGCTATACCGGAGGACTCTTACATTGACGTACAGATAGACTTACAGAACCCGCCCATCAGGCCGTTCTTGAACCCCAACATACTTACCAACGGTCTCTTTGTGTCAAAGTCTGAAATACTCCGGCTAAGAATCAAAACTGGCGAGAATGTTACTGGACAGGGCTTTCTGGCGTATTTTAAAACTAGTAAGTATTTTTTCCTTTAAATAACATTATATTATTCTTATTTTGTTTAAATATTATTTTGTTAAAATCTTTCCATAGCTCATAATCGCCACATTAGTGACACTTATCTCGTTAATCTTACAACACAGTTGGAGTTGTCCAAGATTTATAAAATGCCTTCCTTCTATAGAACACAAGTTCAGTGTTCAGTTAGTAGACCTAATTCTTATCTTCCTTGTTTCCAGTAAGCTACCTGAACGTGTCACACGTGGTAGAAGTAGCATCAGGAGTGGGAGGTCGCCTCGCTGCTCCCAACTGGCCACAGTTGGCTCCAGCACGTGCTGCCCTGCGCACGCGCCTCATAGCGCCGCATCAACATACGCTGACGCTGGCCTTCACAGCTACTACGTTAGTCGCATCTGGTGAAGAACCCTGGCCCTGTGGAGCCGGCAGTGGGTGGATACAGGTCCGTACTAAATTGATCCAAATACTTAATAATCTACTGTCACTTACTGTGGCAGGACACATAAATACCCACATTATACATTTTGTAACACTTACCTTACACCTGTGAGAAAAATTAACGTATTTGATAGACTTTTTTTCTCACTACTTCATTGGTTATTGATCTGTTCAAAACATGATTTTTGCAGCTCACTGTTGCAGTAATATTCAGTCCACTGTTCCCTAAAGCCTGACAATTCAAATAAATCATATTCTATTCAATTTAAACATAGCTTTAACAATGGTCCACAGGTAAAAGACAGCTACACAGACAACAACGGCACTGAATGGACTCTCTGCGAGGTGGACAGGAGCAAGAGAAAGTTGGAACCGCGCGCACCTCTGGTCATCAACTCGTACCTCCACTCGCTGAGCGTGACGCAGCACGCGGGCGAGCGCGGCGTCAACATGGACGTCTCGCTTATGGTCAACAAAGGTAAGAAAAAGAACCACCATAAATCGACGTAAACTGTGTTGTTAACGTATTGCCTTAGGAACTCCTAAGGCTGCCATCAGAAGGACTGCATTTAAACTTACCAGTAAATTATGAGTAGGTATTGCAGTTTTACTAAACTGCATAAAAACTGCAAGAATGCAGTCTGTCAGAGGGCAGCCTACGCAGTTATACGTATTAGCAAAACCAAATTCTCCGCTTTCAATGGCAGCCTATGCAGTTACACGTATTAGCCAAACCAAATTCTCCGCTTTCCTAACGCCCTTTAAAGTTACACATCAGTAATAGGTTGGAAAATCTCCATTAATCTCAATTAGTTGCCCGAAACTATCAGCCAATAACTTAGATAACAAAATGACGTTTCACAACAAATCATTTTATGCTATATTCAGCCCTTTCTACATTTTTACGACTTATAAAATTACGTCTTCGCGATCTGCTTCAGATCCGGAGTACCACAGCAAGGTATTGCTAATATCTGAGGAGACCAGCTTGGAATCTTGCTACCCGAACCCATGTCTACACGACGGGAGATGTGCCACAGAGGATTCGAGGAGTTTCTGTCAGTGCGCTGGATATTACGCTGGTAAGATATAGGAACAGCTCAGGTTTTGACATCCAGTTATTTTGGAAGACGCTTATTTGCATCAGAACCACGCTGACTGATTTTAGGAGACAGTAGCTGCTGCCCTCGGCTTTGCCCTCATGGCTTTTTCTATAAGTAACTTATGCTACTTTTCTAATAAAACTAGTCAAGTTACTTCACTATCTGCTAGTGAAAGTCTTGTCAAAAGCGGTCCAGCCGTTTCGGAGATTAGCCGGAATAAAACAGACAGATTTTTTATTGAGTTTGTTGCAGGCGCCGTATAAACTTTCATCATTGTGCATTTAGTAAAAAGCTGTTATTTTAACATTACAAACAGACACGTCAATTTTATTTATTTGTATACATAAGCAGTTCTCTTAATCTTAATGTAAATGACAACAAATCTGCAGCCAAGAAATACAACATCTAGCCTGACCTTTCCAAAACTTTCCAGGACTATTCTGCCTAGTGACAGCATGCGAGAAGACCCCTTGCATGTACGGAAACTGTTCCTTAGTCGTCGGCGGTGCCAACGAGGCAGGCGAGGCTTTTACATGCGCGTGCGCACGCGGCTGGAAAGGACGGCGCTGTGCAGAGCGCGTTCGACCCTGCGCATCCAAGCCATGTAACAACAGAGGAGCTTGTACTGAGAGGGATGGAGGCTTTCTGTGCCAATGTAACCCCTCGTGGAAAGGGAAAAGGTATGACCTTAAAGGGGTTAGACTTAATTTTAAAATTGTAGGGACGAAGAATAGTGAATGTGAACCACGACAGATGCGTAGACTTTTAATGTCAAGAGTGCCCTGTATTTTCCAGATGTGAAACCCCTAACCCGACTCCCAACATCATCAGTTTGGGTCAGCGCATGCTTCAAGAGCCGTTCTGGCTCGGCCTCATCACCGTGTTCGTGGTGCTCGGCATGATCGGGCTCATCTGGTGCGCCAAGAGGCACTTCCCCGAGAAGATCGAGAAACTCCTCGCCGAAGAGGCTGACAGATGCGCTAGACGTAAGTACCCCCCTCAATCATCACGGAGGACAAATCTTTAGGCCCAATATTTGACCCAAAAATATAACCCCAAAAGAACTTTTCTTTCATAAGCACACTTTCAATATACGTTCAGTTCGGCTTGCCACTCTCACTTTAATAATACACGGTAACATAGTTTGACCGTCCAATGAGAGGTATATTTGTGACTCACAGTACAATAATGCTTTGTTTCAACATTTTGTCAGATTGTTTCCGCTATACTCATGTATTTTCTCAATAAACGCACTGTCTCTGGGATGGTAAGGACACGTTTTGCGTAATTTTACTTTTCTTTCTTCTTTGACTTTCTTCTTTTCTATGTTTTACTGTTGCGGGTCCAGAAACTGAATGTGATATAGTTTGTACATATTGCGTTGCTGCATTGATGCATGTATTGACTTAGCTGACTGTCCATTGATAGATGCATTTCTCAGGTTTCTGGAGTCCGTTGAATCACGGTTCTTTTAACTTGATCCACGCACTGCAAACAGTAAGTAGCATCTGTCTGTTTAGTCTGTTTATATGTTTTGTCCTGGAAAAGCCACCCTTCGGATCGGCAAGTTAAAATAATCGTGCCAATAGTTATGTCGAAAAGGATTGCCAGAAGTTATTACCGGATACAATTGGCTTACGATTACCAAATTAAAAATACAATATTAAATCCCAGCGAGACAATGTGAATGAATTGAAATGACCATCATGTTACATACTGGACTGACAGAACTGACTCGGACGTCTCTCACGCTCATCAAAATTGAATGTTTACTCGTGTGTTGCGTATCTGGCAATCCTGTGTGTGTGGGGCTAGCGACCGCGGGCGGCGCGCGGGGGCGGCGCTACGCGGCCGTGCCCACGCAGGAGCCCTAGTGACGTCACGGCGCGGCGGACTCGCGTGACGTCACGGCGCGGCGGGCTCGCGTGACGTCACGGCGCGGCGCGGGTGTCACGTGACGCGGGTTTGTCCACAGCGGGCGTGCTGCACGACGCTCCGCCGCACCGCACGCTGCTGACGCGGCTGGGTATCCGCAAGCCGTCGGTGTCGGGGCTCGCGCCTCACCCGCGAGCCGCGCGCACCTTTAGCTTGGACGATCTGTTAAAGCCGCCGCCCGGACGTAAGGACTGGAGCGTTGTGTTCCTAGGACCCGCGACCCGCGCGCTCCGCACCACCCGCGACTACATACTCTACTCATTGATCATGTAGACTGCAACTGCATTCAAATTATAACGATTTATCATCTTTATGTTTGACGAAAACTTGTTAGAGGTTATTTTAGTTCTTAAACTATTCCTTCCGATATACCAACTTAACTAGATGTTTTTTCTGGATAGAATGCAACCAACTAAAATATCTGTTAGCTTTGATATAGAGTAGATACCCAAATTGTATGTATTCCTACATCAATGGATCACATTTTCACAAGGAATCAAACTCTAATACATAAAGCCTTTTGTCTCAATCTGTGACATTCAACTTGCCTGATCATACTTCATGCTGCCTTTACAAAACGTAAAATCTACATGACTACTATTCCAACTTCTTTGCTATCAGACACAGGGCTTTATTAGCACATTTTGTTTGAGTATCATTTGCAAAATCATGTCTTATCGCAAACATTTCAAACATTCGGCGGAGCGCGCGGCAGCCGGTACGGTTAGCACTGGATGTGTCCCTGCTGTGAATGAAATTTCTATGTGGAATGCAAAGACCAATGTAACATGGCCCGCTACCCTCGTTATTACTTCTTTCGATGTCGATGTGTGCACCCCTGACAGCACAAACACAGCATCTCTAATGTAGCCGCTCCTTCCTTCGTTGACACCTTTCTAGATCGTCCAACTAACTCGGCCTCTGTTTTGTCAATAATATTGATTACTTTGTGTTCATCATTGTCCGTCACTGATTCAATATCTTCTTTTTCTTCAACACCAACTATATCAATATTATTGACAATCCAAAGGCTTCTTTCTGTATGTGAATGTCGCTAGCATGCTATTTTACTCAGACACTGTTTTCTCTCATTAATAACTAACTAAAATCTAACAGATTTTCCAATATGATTTAAAAAACACATAACGTCAGAGATGGCCCAAGAGCAAAACACTGTCTCACTCGTATTGTATAGCTATTGTAACGAATTTTGTAATATTATCTCTGTCTGTAGCTTTATATGTCGCTTGGACCGTTCCAATAACTATACAACATGACAGATCAACATCTTCATTACTCATTCTGATGTCATGAACACAACACAAAACACTTCTATTGAAAATATAATTGGCACTTCCTAAATTTTTGATTATTGGCACATACCCTAAAGAATTGGCTTCCTTAGTATGCACAGAGATCGATGGCATGATGATGATCTCTCAGTCAATAACTGTTGTTGTTCAATCCCCTGTTTTAATTTCAATTTATAAATATTGTGTTGCTTTTGTCATGAACATTCGATGTCGTCGCTTCTCATGAAACCTTGTGAACTCAATAATTTAGTATATGTGAGTTTTTTGATACAGGAACACCATCACCGCGTAAAAAACGTAATAATTCCACCCCGACAAAGAAAAATGCTGCTGAGAAAAAACAAATTTTACAACAACTTATAAGTCCCGCGACGGCCAATGATCATTCAAAGAAAATAACAATGGGAGACTTGATACAGATGTCTGAAAAGCGGACGTTGAGCACGGTAGAGAGTGCGCCGGCGTTCATGGATTATGGGAATGAGAATAAGGAGACATCATTTGCAAGTGAAGCTTCTACGCCATCAACGTCGCCATCCATGCGGCACATATCAGACCCTAAACTAGAAAAGAAAGTGACATTTGCAAGACTGCTGAACAAAGTATCAGCTGAAATGAGTTCGAGTTCTGACGTGGATATGGTGAACACTATAACGATTCCTATGGCGGTCATAGCGGACAGAGGGTTGCGAGCGAAGGCGTCCAGCACCCCGCCCTCGCCGGGGGTCGAGGTGAGGTCACCTCATAGCACCTCCAGCAATCAAGGAAGTGATTCAATGTCGAGCCTCGACTTGACGTTGACACATGCTGCGTTGAAGAAATATTCCAGGTTGGTTTTATTTATAGAATACAAAATTAAATAAGATTAAAATCTCAATTTAACTGACCTAAAACATGGATATTTTCTTCAGACAACCGAAAATCTCAAGCGCCGATTCCATCCTCGCGATGTTTCGGAACTTTTCGTCATCGTCAGCAGCGATAGTGTCACGAGCATCTTCAGGAGGAGTCTCCTTGTCCAGTACACCTTCAGCTTCATCACCACAAGATGATACGGTGGACGCTGATGACTTATCTATTGCTTCCTCGCACATACCCTCGTTGGCACCAGACTCGCCAGTCACCAGGCCTCATAATACTATTGAGATACAGGTAAATACGAAGAAAATATACTATTGGAGCACTCTTTATCTTATGGAAAATTCATTTCTGTCTTTTGAGTATTATGTAAATCCATCATAGCCCACATGATCACTCCTTAAGAGAATTTAGATGTTTAAAACCCTAAGCACCAAGATGGACCTATTTTCTCTACATTTGCAGGTCCTGGACCCACTAAGCGCTCACAAATCTTCATCATCAGGTAGCAACCTACTCTATCCGCCGTCCATACTTCTAGAAGTACCAAGCGGGATCAACAAGTGCTTGTCTCCAATACGAGAGCTTCCTACCCCGTTGCCGACACCTCTTCCAACGCCCCTACCCACTCCACTACCATCCCCCAGGCTGCCTAGAGCTAGCATGGAGATGGATGCTAAGAGTGAGTCCACGGCGACCGTGATGTCACCCAGTGAAGACGAACTTGATGAAATAAAGTGTGAAACGAAGATAGAGAGACCTACTTCTGGTTTGCGGTTGAAGGTACGTTCGATCTGTCAATGCTACCATGCCGTGGTGGTTATTGGAAAATTGATGTGTATCTGAATATTACATATTTACTTTATTAACTTCCAGCTGCGCCAGCCCCTGCTGAGCACGGACACGGCGACGACGACACCGACGGCGTCGACCCACGTAACGTCCCCCCCTCCCCCCCCCGCCCCGCTCCCCGCCCTCCCCCCCGCGCGTGCCGCTGCTCCAGCTGCAGCGCGCGTCGCCCGGCTCCCCCCCCCCCGCGCCGCACGCCGCCGCACCTAGAGTTCCAGCCACCCCCCCTCATCACCGTCACGTACAACGCTAGCGAAGAGTCCGACGAGCCCATGTCCCCTAGACCGCCCCCGCCCTCGGGCAACATGTGTTACCTTAGCCCCTTCTCGATGTCCGCGCGAGGAGAGCGAGCACCCTCAGAATCCAACCTATCCTCGTCAGGGTACAGCTCTATGGCGAGTCCTGGACCTTCGCGCTGCGGTTCGAGCAATCCTCTGTGCCCCTCGGAGATGGAGGATCCTGGCTCCGGCGGGGGACCGTCGTGCTTTCAATCCCGGAGGCGGCCGCTCATGAAGACCAACTCCAGCCCGGCGGCGTCCAACGACGACAGTAAGGAACGTAGGCGAGGACGGTCCGACTCCGAAACGCTCTCCGACGACCCACTGTTAGAATCCAACGACGAAGGCATAGGGACAGACGAAAGAGTAGATGACGTTCCGACGAGCGCGAAAGAGATGGAGCTAGTCGCGATGAAAGAGACTTTAGAAGTTCCGCAAGCGGCGCTGTGCTCCCCTAGCGGAGTGACCAAGTGTTCTATAGTTAAGTGTGTTAGTGTCGAGAGAGGACTAGACGAGAAGGCTAGTTTAAGGCCACCCACTTTGATATCAGAAGGTAGTAGACCTCTGAGCCCGGTCAGTTCGAGGAGCGAGAGTCCGTTGAGCGACAAAACTGGTTTGGGGAGATTTTCGCCGCAGTTTTACGGTAGACAGCTGCCGTTTACAGATTCTGACGGGTTGTACGACTTTCCGAGTTCGGAATGCGTGAAGGGCGCGAACAACAAGTTGGGCAGTAACTGTCAGAAGAAGAGTGGGAGGAAGCGGGACAGGAGGAACACGCGGACCACCTCGCACGAGGTCACCGGCACCACCAAGTCCACGCTCCCGCACATGCCGCATTCTATGCACAACTTGTTGGAGGTGAGACTATAACTCGATCTCACTGGGTGCTATATCTATACATTTATAATAAAACAGTAAAGAAGAATTTTTGTGCGTTTGTCTGTATGTATGTTCGGGATTGGCAAAAAAACGGTCAAACTGATTTGGATGAAATTTGACACAGATCGTTTATAACATGGATACCGGTATTTAAATTACCCTATGTGTCAATAGGGTAATTTTAATACCGTTAGTACATTCCCGTGGGATATTTTCCGACATCCACGCGGGCGTAGCCGCGGGCAAAAGTTAGTTACTAATATAAGTAATGAAGTGAGCACGTAGGTAACTAGGTACCTAAAAAAAAAACCTAACTGCGATTATTTTATTGCCAACTACTTACTATACGTTACCAAAATCGACACTGGCTACAGTAACTTACATCGAATGTAATCCGTCGCAGGTGCCCGGCTGCCGCGGCGAGGCGGGCGCGCGCGGCGGGCGCAAGGGCGCGCGGCGGCGCTCGCGCTCGCAGGCGCCGGCGCCGGCGTCGTCGTCGTCCTCCGAAGACTCGGTGTCCAATGCTAGCGTCGCTTCCGTCGCCTCAGCCAGAGAACTAAGGCTGCCCGATATAGAAATGCAGGTATGAAAACCTTTTTTTAGATTTCTTTATTTTTCTTGTGAACCAGTGTTTTGCTTGGATGTCCAGTGTAGTTTTTTCTGTATATAAATCTTCTTTGTTAGAATTATTAATAAAAAACGTTTGTAAATAAATCAAGCTTTCGAAAAATTATGTCGCAGTCACAATTGCAAAACAGGAATTACCAAATTGCCTAGTTGTGTTGAGGTTTTGTGTTTTTGTAATCTTGAACAAAAAATATATTTTTATTTGTCATTTTTAACTACCTCATTTTTTTATTCAAAGAGTTTTTAAAATAAATTGTAAATAGTTTAAAATAAGCGCACCAAAGTGTTGCTATAATATATTAAATAAATAGGTACCTGTAGATTTATGTGTTATTCAATGTGGTCTTTTTGTATCCATACACAATTATTTTTTTCTCAAATACTGCACTGAAACCAAATAAAGCACTAAATCCTAAAAACTAACTTTAATACTATTTTTTTCAAAAAATTCTTTATTACCGTGCACTTCCTTAAATCAATCACGCTGTTATTTTCAACAAGATATAATTTCTCAATGTTTTGATAATTTTAGCTTCTTATGATTATTTGAAGGTAGGTTGTAGCTGTGTGTTGGATTATTTTCAGCCTTGTGAGCCGATGCGCTTGCGGAAACCGCTCAGGAGACAAAAATGCCGTAGTTCAGAGGTGATTGTATGATGGCAGCAATGACCTTACTTCGTTCATTTTGTAGTACAGGGCTATATACACTATATACAGTCGCTAAAAACATTTCCATACTTTCTTTAAGATTTCATAATGTTTGAAATGTTATTTGCGGATCTTCTTCGAGTTGTTTAATTAATGATTTTTGTCCGTTTTCTGTTTGTTGTTCCGTTTATTTTACTATTTTAACATTTTTGTTTTGTAACTTTCATAGTGTATTCCTATACAAAATACGTACTTAAGTATATACAATAAGATAGTCATTGTTATTTTGAATGTTTTTATAAGTTTCTGTTTATAATGTACAAGTAGACTACTTAGTTCGATCATTTCAGAATGTGTAGAATGACTCATGCAACCTCGTCACTGTTACTTAACAACATAGAGGCATGGTACTTTAAAATAGTAATTTCCAAGTTTAGTGCATGTGCATCTTTTTTACATTATTTTAAACTTACAGGACACGTCGTCTAAAATATCCTCGAGTTTGGATCTAACGGAGGACTCCAGAAAACCGCCGAAAGTCAACAAGTTGCGGACGATAAGCAATCAGATAAGGTATGTATAAATCAATATACTAGTCAACGGAGAAAGCCCCATATTCTTCTTTATTGCTTATTTAATTTGCAATATCAATCCTTTCCAATCTCTTAAGTACGTTAAGTACTATCAAACCAGTATAAGATATGTTTCTGTTTTTGTTAATCAAATAGGTCATTCCAGATTTCTCCGACGGCTAGAGCGCAGCTTGAAAATGAAAGAAAGTTACCCAGCTCTTTCCGACGACGAAGGAGACGAGTCCTCGAGCGTCACTTCACCTTTACTCCAAGGTCGGAAGGACCTAAGTCGACTTCCCAGCCACGCGATATCAGCTCCTCTACTTAGTGCAGTTAGGCCCAAAATTACAAGACAAAGACGTTACGATAGGTCGTTAATAAGTGAAGACACAAGGACTTTAAACACTGCCGCAGGTCAAGACAATTCTGACTGAAATTAAGCCATTTTTATTGAAAAATACAGTGCCATTTCATTTAAAAAACAGAAATACAATTTTTCATAGCATAAACGAAATAGATTTTTTTCTGGAATAGCATTAGTCGCTGAGTAAATTGTTGAAGTAAATAAGACCCTTTTGGACTTTACACACAATCGCCATGTTCAACAACTATGACATCGACATGAGTATACAAGATTCTAATCTAATGTGATATATTAAACTAAGCGACTCGAATACTAGGAATGTTATTGTTTTCTAATTAGGAATAATGTTTAAGGAATCGAACGTTATAATTTTCTTCTGTTCACTTTTGATGTCTCAAACTACTTATAACTTAGCTTCACGTTGTACATAATTTCTCGATAGCAATAACTTATTTGTAGAAGATTTTGTAGGAAGAAATATTTTACTGTAAGTAATCGTAGTGACGTACTGTAACGTAGGACACAGCAAGACATCGCTATCATTTTTACTACCTTAAACTAAATAGGGTTTCCTTTGTACTATGTAGTATGTTTTGTAAAAAAAAATAATTTCGCTATATTGGTAGTTTTTGTTGAATATACTATGTATAAAATGCTTTTTGTAAATATATTAAACGTATTGCTCAAATGCATATTTTGTGAAATCGTTTTTTGCGCACTTTTTGCTGTTTTGTAAATATAAAAAATAATATGTAACTTATATATTATTGTAAATATCGGATTCGAGAGAAATCTTTTCATTTTTCTTGACGAAAATACTACAAGTAAAATGTTTTAGATTGTAAGTATAAAACAAAATGAAAGGCCCAAAAAAATCTGTATACCAATTGCACAATTACTTCTTATATACAACTATATATATGAATATAAGCACTCATAATATGTTAAGATATATATTGATATCTTGAAGTAAGTATGTACTTGACGCACCAATAGAATAGTTCACTGCATCTATGTCTACACTAATACGAGTCGATAGAGACTCCCTACATAGATATCCTATTGAATAGCTCCCTATTCTGTTATAACGTCTTAATTCTTTCCGGTTTAGTGGTTTTTATAACCATTCATCACTAGATGACGCGGATCTTAATTTTAAAAATCTAAAAGAGGTGGTAAGTGACACTTACCACTAAACCGGAATTTGCATATTTGTTTTAAGCCATAATAGAAAAGTTACCTGTAATCAATAGATACCTAGTTTAGTTAGCCTTAACATAATATAAAAACCTTAAAAACACGTTCCATATAAGATAGATATCTAGTTTCTTTGTTTTTTCCTAGTGTTAGTTAATCCAAGTATTCCTGTCCTCACTCCGTAACCGTTAGGTACATCAACAGTTCCTTTATTTTGTCTTTTAATTAACTCTAGATTAGTAACAAAATTTAGATGCTTAGATACCTACATTTTCAGCAATAATTTTATGTGATTCGACTGTACAAAGACTGACATTGTTTGTGCACTAACAAAACTTAGACATCTGTGTTATGTTTCAATATGTATCGTAATAAATGCGTATTTAATGTATACAGTTATATTTTATACCTAAGTAAGTCACTGTCTATGTGTTCGACGTTTATGATTTTTATTTAAATGTTATTTCGTAAGAAAAACTAGAAGCGAGACATTTGTGAAAATGTCTGATTTCGTATAACTAACTGCAACATCAGTTTCATAAATTAAGTGGCCATAGATAGAAACTAAATTGAACAGTTTCATTCAATCAATAGTTAACTAATAAAGCGTTTAAGCGTCCTTTGTACAAGATTTCTGAAGAAATATAAACCTTTTGAACGAGAGCCATAGGTTACTAAATAAATCAGCATAAAATGTTTGCTAGATTTTAATAAGAGTCATTTGTTTTGTTTGAGACATTTGGCTTAGGTTAAAGGGAAGTATAAGACGGGCCCTGCAGGTACGAAGGTCCACATTAATTATTTTGAAAGGAATAAAGCCACCCCTCAATAACTTGTACTCTCTTGGTCGTACCCTACTTGACTACAGTACTTATAGGTATGAAAAGTTATACAGGTAGGTAGATATGTTCAAAAGGTTTAGGTAAATAACAGTAGATCATTTTCCTGCCCAAGTCTAACTAATATCTATTCAATGCATAGATCGCGTCTAAATGTAAAATAGTATAACTAAAAATTATGAAAAATAATGGCCTGTTCATTGAGACTGATTTTCTAAAAACTTAACTCTTAAAATGTCGCTTGTTCGTTTCTCGCTCGATCGATGTGTGGATGTGTTTCATTTACTCTGTCTTTAATTTTACTACTTGAGATCCTGAGATCTTTATGAGATCTACGTTTCCGTGCCTTCCAATCTGTGGGAATTAAGTAGATATGAACATTTGGCCGTGTTATTTACTACGTATTAGTCTATACGTTGACAGTTTAACTAATTATTAAGAAAAATCATTGCGATGAACCATTCGCTCTTACAGTGATTTTTATTAACAATTGAGCATTAAAAATATTGGAAATATTAAAATTTAATTCAATGACTTTTATGAAAACAAGTTATTTATTTCTTATTTTCAACTGAATTTCATTACTTTGACATAAAATAAGTATTTCGGAACAACTGACCAACAGGCAAAAACATGTAATTGAATGAATAAAAAATATAAAAATAATTATCTATCGAAATATTTAAAATTACAAAGATTACTTATTTGCCTGTTGTTTATTTGAACTACATAATAGTAAATATTATTAGTGTTTAATCAACATAGAAAAATCAAAATTAGTATCATCGTGAGAGCACCCAATTATTGTAAGCAATACGTTATTATAAAATTAGTAAATAAAATAATTGTATGATAAAATAAATAAATTCTGTGATTGAAAGCGTGAAGCTCAAATGCGGTTTAGGTGTCGTCTTAAAGTTGTTTTAAATGTTTATTCTAATTTATATCGTATAACAATAATACCGTTGTTTAAAATAAATTGCATGGCAAGAAAATCTGTTAATAGTTGCTACAAAAAAATGTGTTGGCTAGTACTACTACTACAAAAAAAATTAACTAACTCCGACATTACCCATTCCTGACAGTTTTCCCAACTTTACTGCAAGATATTTTCAAAGCGAAAAAAAAAACAAATATTTTACAATAACTCCAGAAATTACCAATTCTGACAGTCTTCCCAAAATTACCGCAACATACTTTGAAATGCGACATCTAATATTCCGAAAATAAGGCGTCAAATGATAACGGTTTTTACCATGATTTCGGTTTAGAACAGAGTTCAAATAATACCTACTTATTGTAACGTTGGATGAACTAGGTATACATAACTGTGCGTTTGCACTGGCGAAACGTTCACAACAAAACATGTTGAAATCTCCATCTTCTGTCAAAGTTTCATACAATTTTTGACGCCAAGTAAGTATAAGTTAATTTTTTTGCTTGTTAATTAGACACAAAAAAGGCGGAGACCGCTAGGTTTACCAAAAACCCAGTGTTTTGATGTCTTGTTTATAATATTAAAATTCTTTCACTTATTTGTATCGTTCAAATTGATTGTGGTGTTTATAGCACTAAAAGCGAGTAATGTAAATATGTTTTACACCATACGCATAATAATCTAAGGTGTATATTCAATATATTAACGTCTTATTCACAATGTAAAATATAAAGGTAAATAAAATTTTGCTTGTTAAATGTACGTGTTTTATTCCTTGTCGATTTTTAATTGAAAACTTCTTTAGGCGCAGTGCATGGGCGCTTTCTGAACAGTGAACTGGGGGCCTACCACCACCGCTTACAGCAGTATGTGGGGGAAAGAGATGGAGCTATACGTCCTGTAGAGCTTCATCTCTTTCCTACACTGAAGTAATAAAATAATAATGCTGTAAGCGGTGGTGGTAGGCCCCTTGAACCGTCACGCTCGGGTCGGTGACGGTGAATCGTGTATACTCGGCTCCAGTCGTAAGTTTTCGGTTCTTTCAGAACACCCTCTTTTTAAGCTTCGTTAGGGTTTGTTGGATAAATTCATCCCAACTACGGAAGCCTTCATTGTGCGTGGTTCGACATGCAGTTGGCCGGTTTTTTTTAATTCAGCATCGAGTTTATTGACTTCACATAAATAAAAGAAGGTATTAGCAATCATAATAATTTATTTATCATACAGATATATACAGAAAAATGTACAGTTTATATAAGTGCAACACTCGAAAATGTATGCCTGTTCACCACGTCCGGAAGTTAAAACTTATGTTATCTGACAGATATTGCCTATCCGAACATTGAAAAACAGGCTCAAATGATGCAAAAACCAAAGCTCACTCAGATTCCGAACATTTTTTATAAAGCAATACAATAATCATTTAAACTAAAATGCATTTTTAAATTACAATAAGTACCCGTAGGTATAATTATACGTTAACATGGCGCAACAGGTATGGTTATCAAGATTCTTTTAATTTAAGGTATGGATCTGAACAACGCCGCACGCGGCAATGCTGCTGTCTTTCTACGAAGCTACTAACTATCTATACATCTATACATATTTATAAATTAAAGTTACTTTTCGTGTTTGTCCATATGTCTGCGTTGTTCTTCTAAACCACGCCACAGATTTTGATGAGGTTTTCACCATCGTTTAGAGCAGTGTTTTTCAATCTTTTTGAATATGCGACCCCTTTAGAAATTAACAAATTCTAGCGACCCCCTAGGCCCTAGGTTCATCCTTCTGGCTGAATTTAGTTAGTATTAAAGTTACATTATGTATAACTAAGAAATCTAGATCTTTTGTCAAGTCCAAAAATCCGTGGAAAGCAGGAGCGAGTCGCTAGTATAAACTTAAATTAAAACGTTTTTAAGGCGGCCATGATGGGTGACTGGTACTTACATATCGAAGCCCGTAAGAGCTATTGTTACAACCTTCATCATCTGCCTAGCCTTTTCCCAACTATGTTGGGGTCGGCTTCCAGTCTAACCGGATGCAGCTGAATACCAGTATTTTACATGGAGCGACTGCCTATCGGACCTCCACAACCCAGTAACTGGGTAATACGATACCCCTTGGTAAGACTGGTTGTCAAGACTTTCGGGCTTCTGACGACCTCCTATCCCGACCTTCTTCTATTTCGACCTTCTTCTATTTCGACCTTCTATTGTATGACTGAATATGACTTAATAATCTTTTGAGAATTTACTGTAAATTATGTAATTTTGAAGTCGGCAATAAGATTTATGTTTGCACCAGAAATACAACACTCGGTTTCTGAATTGAAAATTTGAAATTGAGAAATTGTCAAATATTACTTTAGTTGAAAACCCCCGCGAAATTCCAGACAATGTCCATTTGGGTATTCGGAGATGTCATTGAGAGATATTGCTTTTGAGTTCAGATTCTAGCAAATAGGATGAGGTCGATGGCTTAATAATTAACAAACAACTCTGTCATAAATTACTATATAATAATTGTTCCAATCATGACTATTACTAACACAATCTATTGACCTAACATACATAGACAAAAAATCTTTGCATCAGTTATAAAAAACACACATAGACAAACGCCATTTTCTTAACATTATTGAAACAAATCGAATGCAACTATGGAGATCTTTAACCATAACAAATAATTGCCATTTTAATTATAATTGCTGCAAAGTTTTTTGATGAGTGTTTTTGCCTTGTCGCAAATACACATGTCTGTAACAGGCACAGTATAGCTGCAGTCTGCCCAAAGATCTTTTGGCGCTTGGCTAAAATCTAAAAACAAAACAACGATTTTAGCCAAGCGCCAAAAGATCTTTGGGCAGAGATCTTTTGGCGCTTGGCTAAAATCGTTATTTTTAGGTTTCCGTGCCCAAGGGGTACCAAACGGAACCCTATTACTAAGGCTGCCGTATTATGAAGTATTAATGCCACCATTTTTCCAGTGTGAGAGAGAGACGGAGCTAAACAAGGCCGGTAGCACCATCCCGTTTTTGCAGTGGAATAATAATGGCATTAATACTTAATAATACTACCCCTGTCCCTCCATCCGGCCGTCCGTCTGTCTGTCAGCGGTCTCATGAACCGTAATAGGTCGACTAAGTTGAAATGGCGCGCCCTTTTAAATTAGTTTGTGTGCTACATGCGGTAGTGTGGCGCGTCATTTCAGCTTAGACGAGCTCTGACATGATTACAAAATCATAGATTAGCAACTCTATGAAGTGACAGATTTCCAAATGACTTTTATGTGACAGATGACGACTGCGACCGGAGTAGGTAACCCGACAGAGAAAACGTATAAACGCGCAATGATAAGTGCCCTAAACTTAAGAAGCTTTGCCTCTGTGGGAGGTTACTCTGTGACGCGACGTTTATACTAATTTGGAAAAACAAAGATAACCGAAGCACATACCTTTTCTGGTTTACCTGTACAGCCATGTGTATTTACGGCTTTAATGGCAATCTCTTAGAATATTCGCGTGATCTTATTATGTTCACAGACTAGACTTTAATACATTATTATAAAAGCTAATATGTACATAATTATTTATAACTTACATTTAAATTGTACAAAAAAATTCTAAGGGTGCATTCAGATTTGATCCATTTTTGTGGAAAGACTAGAGACTGCATTCATTTGTGTCACATCACATCAAGTGTATTTTAACAACTTCGCTGTCCAATGACTTATATAATGACTCATAGGAACGTACTGGAATAAGTTCATGAGTCACAGGTGACTCATTTCTCTATACAATTTAAGTCAAATTTTTCAGTATGAACGTGACGTGATATTTTTCGTTTGTGAGTCACATGTGACTCACAAACGTAGGAAAGGGTAACAATAAGAAAAACCTGTGGACTTACGGCATTATCAAAATGAGTTGTATGGGGACTGGGAAGTTGTTAACAGAAATTGACCAATTCTGAGGCTCCTTAAATTAATGCAATGCACGTAGAAATGCGCACGCATTTTTACATATTGATTTTTTCCCTAATTTTTACAATTAATACGTGCAAGTGCGAGGATTCATATAAAAAATCTTAATTTTTTTGATTCTTTCTTGCAGAAAACGTCTCTTAAAAAGCACTGAAAGTTCACTTTATAAGCACTTATAAATAATCACAATAAAAAACACTTCTCACTCATATTTTAAAACACAGCCAAAATCAGCCCTCGAACTACCACTAAAACATACCATCATGAATACCTATAGGTACTAAAATCGCGAGAAAAATACCGAAATTCCTTAAAACCAGCTTCCAATCATCGGGTACCGCATACGGTAGGATAATCCCAGTCAACTTATGTATCTCGTGCGTCGTACACACAAAAATATACGACGTAAGTATTAAATTCAATATGGGTGCACTTGGTATAAGTACTAGGACACCATGAGTGTCAGCGGCTAGCCAAATGTGGGACTGAGAGGCGAATAGTTCTAGTGTAATCGTCCCAAACCAGGCAAACATGGAACTATGTCGCATTCTCAACGCTCCTGAGACATTTCTAAGGATTATGTAGCTTACAATTGGTAGAAAAGCGACGTAGGAATGTATTTCATTGCAGTCAAAGGTGTTAGTACAGAAGAATGTGAAGGTCACGTAGCTGCCAAGGCCTATGAAGGCCAGAAGGGTGGCGCTCAGTGAGATCCCCGGAGTGAAGAGGTTACTGTGGTTGTTGTCATCTAGCAGGTTGTACCGTTGCGCTAGGAGGTAAGCCAGCGCGAATATTATGCCGTACGCCATTGAGTAGCTGTGGAAAAATTTACCGTTGCTGAATCTTTTAATCGACAGTTAAATTATTGCTGTATATTTGATGCCAATTAAATGGCAATAGCAGATTCAGGGTGTTTTGGATTAAAAATGAAAAAAAAATTATCGTAAGTCCCATCGTTATAGTAAAGACTTAACACACTAGTTAAGTCAATTCATGGAAAAATAACTTTACTTTACTACATTTAGCTAAAGTTCTAAGAGGCTCAGTTATATTTGTCATTCTGAAATCAACCTAATTTAGACAAACCTAAAGTTGATATTAGTTTAACGTCAAATTTAATGAAATGTGAGGTGATAATTTTTTGTAATGAAGGATTTTAACGAGAAGTCTTCACGTTTCATTTCTCAAAACAGCTCGTACTTACCGATCTTGCTTCCACTGCAGCCACCACTGATGGATGTCATCATCAGAGTTCACAAATAACGCCTTCCAAGGTCTTGTGACGAAGATCTTCTGGAAGAACACCTCGCTCATGTACAGGACTGTCACTATCACCAGCAAGCCGATCACCTTCAAACATAAAAACATATATTTTTATTAACATAATGAGCAAAAATTAAAATTCCTAAAAAAAAATTTATGAAAAGACCACACCGGGGATGTACTTGTACCATATTTTTTGACATTCCCGGTGATGCCACCCGGTCCCTTAAGCCCCACATCCATATTGCCCAGCATATTATTGTAGCAAAATCAGTTTTTTTTTTTCAATTTTTACTTTTTTGTCTACCTCTTTAGACCAAAGACCTCTTTGGTCTAGTGGTCGCAAGCGCTACTACTGAGTATGAGAGGTCCTGGGTCGTATTCCCGCGATTGCGATTAGTGCGCGATATACCTTGACCGCTACGCTTGCCGGGGTTGGTTTGTGGATGGGTGACCATCTTTACATACCGAGACTCCTCCGTGCCTCGGACAGCACGTTAAGCCGTTGGTCGCAGCTGTCATTCGTAGATCTTTGTCAGTCGTTACGGGCCGTCAGAAGCCCGAAAGTCTGACAACCAGTCTTACCAAGGGGTATCCTAGTACCCAGTTACTGGGTTGTGGAGGTCAGATAGGCAGTCGCTCCTTGTAAAATACTGGTATTCAGCTGCATCCGGTTAGACTGGAAGCCGACCCCAACATAGTTGGGAAAAGGCTAGGCAGATTGATTGTTACCTTGACCGCTATGTACAGGTACTGGTACGGCTTGGACTCCACCGTGTGGCTCGATGATGTGGCGATGTGCGGCGGGAGGGCGAATATTGCGAACATCTGGAATAAAGAGCATGGATTTTTAGATCTGACAAAAGCTCAATTTCTTTTTTTCCCGTGTTGCTATGGGATCTTCGGATTTGGAAACTCTATTAAAGCTTCCTCACGTAAAAGCGGACCCCATCACAATGTGAAATCCTTCATCGCTTTTATATGACCCTTTCTAACCAGTATAGCAATCATTCTAATTTTAGTTCGGTTTTTTCTGCATTATTTAGGTATGAAGCCTGCATTATTCTCTTTTAACAATGGAGAAAATATGGGGCTAACTAATATATTGGGTCCCCTACCAACCTATAAAATTGGCGTTTTTTTTTTCACAAATAGAGAACCTCGTCTCTTCTATGATTTAAAATATTCATCAATTGCTTGGTATTATATCGAATAATGACCATCATAGAAAACTACCAATAGTAAAAAACCCTTATTACTTATAGTTTTCTAAACAACAAAAAAATACCTTAAAAATGACACCTCAATTTGTTAGCAGAAATGACAATGGTCATTTCTGCTAACAAATTGAGGAGTCATTTTTAAGGTATTTTTGTTGTTTAAAAATTTGTTTTTTACTTATTTTTGTTTGTCGCTTAATCTAAGTGGCTTACATTATCTTAGTTTTTAAACATTAGTGCATAAAAGTTTTAAAACATTAGTGTTCATGGTTGTTATATAAATTATGAAAATGTTAGTATGAAAAGTATTCTTTAAAATTCTCCATACAAAACGCTGATTTCATAGGTGGGCTAATATTATGACAAAATTAAAAGCTCAAGTTAAAAAAATACTCACCAAAGTATACCAAAACGAGACCAACGGAATGAAACTATAAAACTGATACGGCCTGTTCATGGTCAAACACAGCACCACAGTCAGAAAGTTCAGCCTAAATATGACCCTGAAGTATCTGACAAGGCCCGTGTCTCCTGTCTTCCAGGTGTAGTAGAAGTGGCCGTATCCTGTCAGGAACAGGTATGCGGACACGAGGGCTCGGACCAGCATGTAGATGGGTAGGATCTTGCTGGCTCCGGTCACTTGGTAGACTAAGATAACCAGCTGCATCCAGCCTTTCCATTCGTCTGTTTGTTCGCGGTGGAGTACTCTGAAAGTTAAAAGATAACTTTTTATGTAGAAAAGGTTTTAATAAAAATTTGGGTGGTTTAGTATTTTGGACTTTTCGGACTCTATTTTGTTTTTATTTATTTGTTTTCGGCGGAAGTGTTGGTTACTTTTGTGAAAATAAATCACGAGTATTTTTAAATTTAACTATTGTTGAATATTGAATCGTTATTGTACTTATGAACTCGTACAGCGGTATACTAGCAATTATTTAGTAGCAGTAAGGGCAGTTTTTGTAGTTCAACTTTTACTATTGACGTGCGATTGACTGTACATTTTAAATTCGAAGTATTAGTTCACAGCAAAACAGAACTATGCAAAATGCAATTGAAATGCTCTCTTGACGAATAAAGTTTTTAAATATTTTATTTATTTCATAACTTCATAAAATAAATATAAAAAAATAACTCACGTGTTTGACCTCGACTCATCCGTAAAGAACAAGCCAAGCGCGAACACATAACCAACAGGGAGCCAGAAACTCCACTCCGAATAGTACTTATTCTCTTTCATAAAGAAGTTCGTCCTATCACATAGATAGAAATAAGCCATGATGAGGCCCAGCCGAGCCAGCGCCGCGAGGGCAGAGGCCGAGGGCGCCGGCGGGCTGTGCGTGGGCACGGGCGCGTTGCGCGCGGGCACGTGCGCGCTGTGCGCGGGCACATGCGCGCTGTGCGCGGGCACGTGCGCGCTGTGCGTGGGCACGGGCACGTAGCCGCGCAGCTGCGTGCGCGCCACGTCACAGCACGCCCACAGCCCGCGCAACACCCACACCACTGCGCTACAGATAATAGGACGGGGTTTATTGTAATCTGATGGTACTGTTCCTTTTTTATATGTATTGCTTGAGAAACCATTTTCAATATTATAATTAATGGATTTATAGTGAGCTTGATTGAGCTGATTTGTTGCGGAATGAAAGCGTAGCGTGAGCAGATGAATAATACGTGTAAACGTTGTTTTTTTTTGTTTCGAGATTCGATTAATGTTTTTTATTTGCAAAATATCAACACCAGACTTAGCACACGAGATCTCGAGCTGCTAATCTCGACTTGAGATTGAATTCTCGAGTTGGATTCCCGAGTTGAGATGGTATTCTAATATTACTGAGTATAGCTGGATAGTTTTTTTTTGCAGAATGATCTTTGCAAAAAAATAATATTTTATGGAAAATTTTTTGTTCAACCCAAGTGTTCATTGCTTTAAAAACACGTGGTGGGCTATAAATGATCTACATATAATACGACAAAGACCCTCACCATAATAAAAACAGCGCAAATGTCAATATCTGCAGCTGTGTGTAAGGTTCAGGTTGCGCGCAACACGAGCCGTCGTTGAAGTTCATGTGGTCGTTGCAGAACATGTTGAGTAACAGTTGCGCGGCGTGGCGCAACGCCGTCGGGCTCAACGACACGTCGCCGTCCTCGGCTACTAAGCGGGCGGAGTTCCAGATCTTAGCTGCACTGTGGGTTAAGATCTGAAAATTATAATGATAACAAGTTAAATTAAATTAAAAAATTTAAAAACCCCCGACAAAAACAAAGCATCCAATAAAAGATTTTTTTTGTAGCTAAGAACACTCTCGATCAAGTCACCTTTCTAACAAAATAAAAAAAAACAAAATCGGTTCAGCCGTTTGGCAGCTACGATAGCGCAGACAGACACACAGATACAAACGTTAAATTATCCGTCGGGGGTTTAAAACATGTAGCGATGGATTAGGAATTTCCTTCATAATCCTTCGGATTGATTGTGATTGAATTGTGTTACATTACGTAATCGGGGTGCAAAAAAATATTTTACATTCATAATACCCTATTATGAATGTAAAATATTTTTTTATTGAAATTGTAAAATTAATTACATAGAAAAAACTGTGTAGATATTGTAGTCAAGTCAAGATTCTGACCTTTTTCTACAAAACAAAATACTGTCAGAAAATTATTTGAATATTCATAAGGAACTATTCTGCAAAATTGACGGAATATTTGTGTCATTTCTGTCAAATATGCTTTAATATTTATGCGTATACAGTTCGATTCAAACTTAATTCATTCGATTCGATCGTTCCTAAAAGCTCGGAACATGAGGCGAGTCGCTGCGCAGTAACAATTTCATGTGTCAGCGGGGGTAAGGGGGGTATGGGATCCGTGGGGTAAGGCGCAGCGAGTAGCTAACTTCCGAGCTCACATTAAGTTTGAATCGAACTGTAACAATAAATTAAAACGTCATAAAGATATCAAAGATGCTTACCTCAATTGCAGCTTTATTATACGAATCAATATCACTGTTACTAATCCTTTTATTTTCATTCTTCAACTTAGTAACATCAACCGATTCACTAAGCTTCCACAGTACTTGCGTGTTCCGCGCTGCAAGCGAATCTATAGCTTGTACCAAATGCGTAAGGTTCCTTTTGTATTCTTCGAGCACTAAGTCTGTTGTGTTTCGAGTTTTCAGTAGTTGTAGACCAGTGGATGCTACGATTACTGAGGGAGGCTGGTCTGATCGCTGCCTGTTGGAAATTAAGCTTTAAGTTTAGGGTGATAAAGATTATAATCCAGATAGATTTTTTTGTTTGGACAAAGAACGTTTTATTAAAGACGATTTATTTTTTTCATAATTGAGAGTGAACATGAGCGTTTAAAAAAAGCCCAATTTTGAATACTCATATGCTTTAGGATTTTGTCAAATGTAACCATTTTTTTTTTCTTACTCACCACGTCCTAAACTGATCAACCATGGTCTTGGACACATCATCACTGTATATGAACGTGACGGACAGCCGTAATTTATTGTCCACATACGTATAGTTGGGCATGTGATGGTCCACTGTGGAATAGGACGTGTCCATGTCGAGACGAGTTCGAACCACACCTGAGGAAAGAATGGTGGTGACTTGTAATCATAGACCAAAGCCTGATTTATGCGGTGCGATTTAATAACTTGTGGCATACCACGATGGAAGTGTTTTGTTGCTTCAATTTTAATATATAGGCAAGAAACTTGCATCGTGTGAACGGGGCTTGCTTAGCTGCAGCGCTTTTTGTAAAACTTGATGTGGCATATTTGCGGCCGAATACTATCATATTTTTATTTGCGTAATTTTCAATTGCGAGACTTTTTCGTTACGTATTGTACAGTCACGAGCAAAAATATGTATACACTCAGCAAAATTCAATAACGATTTTCTCGTGGAATTAAAATTGTAACTTTGAGATGATAATTTTTTCATAATAATAGGGGTTCCAAAATACTATATTCGTAATATCATAAAGTTACAATCAATACAGTAGGAGAAAATCACTTTTAAAAGTTGCTAAGTGTATACATATTATTGCTCGTGACTATACACACTGTCTCCTAAACACTTTGACGGCGTGCCTGCACACCGGATTACTGCCGACATTAATATTGATCGTCATGTACCCTGTATCATATACCCTGACGCGGAAGAGGCCGGGCAACATTTAGGCGACCGCCATGTTGGATCCCTTTGACATACATTTTACACTCACCTATAAAATATTCATATAACTGTTCGAGCCTAGAGTCGCCTATAAAGGCGAAACTGTTGTACTTGCCCCAGAAGGCAAGGTACCGGAGACATCGTCTCGCGTCTCTGAAAGATACGAAATATTTTGAAGAAACTGTATTTCTTGTGAATGTACTAAGTACTTATATTAGTGTGCGATGGTTTATACAAAATGTACGAAAGTGGTGTGGGATCTTTGTTTTAATGCGATCTAATCTGTCCCTTGGTGACCTCCCCCAGCGACGCCCTAAGCCGAGGTCTGTACCCCTTAGCATGTAGTCGCTTAGTTTATAAATATTATACCCTGCCTGGAACTCAGATAGTCTTAATTTATTGAGGTACCCACAGGAAAGTCCGGTTAAGCAGCCGACAACCTCCGAGGTTACCTGCGAGATGCCAAACATTATAAAATGGGATCTTTGCGTTGTAGTGGTCGGCCCAAATCTGCACTACCGCGAGTCCGATCGTCGCGGTCATAAATGACACTCATTTGTTCGGGAAAATCGGAAGGCGCCCTCTATTGACGCGATCACGCATTGGGGTTGCTAAGCAAAATGAAAGCGAAGGTCGCATGTTCGCGCGACGGTCGCTTTGGTTAGGACGTGGCCTCATCCTGTAACTGACTGTATATCATCGACAAGCGATCAGCATCTAAAGTTGCTACCCGCTTGTTGGCTGGTAAAATAATATGTAGGTAAATGAACGCAGGCGCCTAAGGGCCGGCGCACATTTGGCAAGGCGCAGCGCAGCGCATTCGTCACTGCCAAACAAATATCTACCTTGTATCAATTGAAATAAAGTTGATAATAAATTAACTTCCATCAGCTCGAGAGCGCGCCGTAAGCGGCAAGAGGCGCGCGTCTCAGGTTATCTATTCTCAACTTTATTTTTAGGCTCGCAACGATGATATTTGTTTAACAATGACATCCGCGCCGCGCTGAGCTTCACCAGGTGTGCGCCGGCCCTTAGATAGCGTCATTTACAATATGATCTCACAAGAACGTTAAACAAACAACTCGATAATTAATTAATTTGTTGTAATCCTTCTTCCTAACATTCTTAATTATCTGACCCCAGGGCCACTAATTAAATGTAATTAAGAATTAAGACCACTGCAGCAGTCATACACTTATATGATGCATGCATTTGTCCACCTGCTTCATTAAATACTTTAGACCTAATTTTTTGGGCAATTATTTGGAACCAGGTTCCATTATTGTGTCTATGTAAACTCCTAATTTCCAAGTATTAGTTGATATATCTAAAGGCATAAAACCAGGCAATTCAGATTTTAAATGGTTGCCGAGTGATAATATTTTTATGAAAAGTGACCCATATTGATATAATGTACCCTTTATCTATGATTAATAATCCTTACCTACCTATATCTATAGTAATACTATAGCTAAAGAGTTCATTTTTTGTAGTACCGCGCTAATCTATGGAATTACACATCGGATTTGAAAAATTCTTATTGCATTTTATAGCCCCACTCTTAAGGGAGGTTATATACAGGGCGTCGGATATGCCACATGGAGGGAAAGTACCTTGAATATTGTAGATGGAACATTTTACTGAAAGAAGACATTATTTGAATTGAAAAAACAATTTAAAATGCATTCATAGATATTTAAATAATTACATGGTTGAACCGGTAATCGAAACCGTTACATGAGAAAAATAATCACCCTGTAGCTTTATCATACCGATTGAAAGGCTTCATAATAAGTATTATTTTTTGCTAAATAACATAGTGTCACAAATAAAAGGAAGACCATGAATTTAACATATGATGTGAAACAGACCTAACCCCATTAGATTTATTTTTATGCGGTTATCTAAAAAATGTAGTTTACAAAAACCAGTATAAAGTGTCCACAAGCTACAATCAGAACTTAGACGTATTATTATAAATATCCACCACAACAAAATCAAAAAATCGACAGGGAGCGAAATAATCAAAAGAGTGCGACTTTGTATTCAACAGGAAGGAACTCATTTTGAACATTTGATAACTTGATTAATTTTGTATTAAAAATTTTAACATTCATGGTCTTCCTTTTATTTGTGACACTATGTTATTTAGCAAAAAAATAATACTTATTATGAAGCCTTTCGATCGGTATGATAAAGCTACAGAGTGACTATTTTTCTCACGTAACGGGTTCAATTCCCAGTTCAACCATGTAATTATTTAAATATCTATGAATGCAGTTTAAATTGTTTTTTCAATTCAAATAATGTCTTCTTTCATTAAAATGTTCCATCTACAATATTCAAGGTACTTTCCCTCCAGGAGGCATATCCGTGGGACGCCCTGTATATAGTATACAGAACTACAGACTATTTAACATTACGCTACGACCCGTAGGAGCCTAGAGATAAGAAAAAAGTCTGAAAAAATGAAGTAACAGGGCGGGCGATGCGACGCGGTGGGTCGGGGGCCGAAAATTCACGCGGACGAAATCGCGGGCGGAAGCTAGTTTTATATAATTAGAAATGTAAAATGCTAGACACGAGGGCAGGCGCGGTCCGAGGGGGCGTCTTGGGGGTCATGACTCCCCCCAAAATCATTCAAGCTGTCGAGAGACTGAATGATTTATGTGCCTTACTAACTAAAAACTGTAGGTACTTGAGCCAGTTGAGCCACATTGACCCCAATGGGCTTAAACAAAACAAAGTTTTCAGAGAACCTACTTATCAATTAGGTAACCATTTCCCTAAAAAAAATCTACGGCACCAATGGTGACCCCCCCCAAAATCTTAGGCTGCGACCGCGCCTGCATGAGGACTGATTCATCAAATATTATGAGTGATCCAGCAAACACCTGTAGGTAATAACTACTATGATTCATAGCAGGACTGATTAGGTGATCAGGACAATACCCAAATATTTTCTTTATTATCTGATGGTTTGTTAGGAATATGAAATTTAAAAATGTATCTATTTTCTTTCTAGAAGTAATCCTAACATGAATAATAATTTTAACATTGTAAGATGTAATTGGTGTGGCCTTACAAATTAATGGAGGGTACTGAAATGGACTGAAATCTTTTGTACTTTATATTGTTTTTGTTGCTTGTTTACTTTGTAATTAAAAAAGGTTGAATGAATGCTATAAATATTTGTTTGGGTCTTTTCTGAGCAATTAAAGTCAAGGCAATATTGTTAGTAATGTGAACAAAAATTATTATTTAAATAAAGCAAGATATTTTTGTTAGAGCACTTTCAGGACTAAATTCTCAAAATGTTTGTAATTTCTTTACTTATATTACTGAAATAAGTAGTTGTTTATTTCAATAATTTTATCATAGTACTGTGAACAATTTATAACATACCAAATAGTTTTCAAAAAAATCATCCTATAAGAACTTACGTTTTGGAGTATCTGTGTAACATACAGCCATACGGTTGCCACTCATGATCACCTTTATATCGACCAGATGAGAGGAGCCATGTGCACGAGTCCGACCCTGGGGAGACAAGAATTAAATTATATTATATACACTATGATTAGAGTCTTGAGAGAAAAATAAATAAAATGGAATATAAATTGTTGGTGCCATCTATCTTTTCTAACACCATTACACATGAAATATATTGTTTTCTCTTACTTAAATCTGGGTCCTAGGTAGTGCCTGAAGACAAATAGAATAACACAAAATGCAACGATATTGTAAAATTACATAGGTTTAAGGATAATATTTACCGTATCTGAGATGTAAGACTCCATGGTAGCCAATAAACCCAATGACCAACACAAACGCTACTAATTTGGCATTCTCCACATTAAGCTGGTCAATAATCCACTCTGCTGACGATTTTTTACCGTGAGAAACCATAGCGGCTGCCTAAACTCAACCAAAATTTCGCAAAAAGTTGAATAACAATACTAAAGTAAATACAATCACATTTCGCGATTATAACAGTTGCAATATATTGATTCCATCAACGAAGAAAATAGAAACAAATATTGTATATCGATAGCAAAATAAAATATTAATTTTATTTCCATTTCACAACAACAAACCTACTTCACCCGAGCACAGCAAGCAAAGCAAACATTACTTGACAATTGACATTTGACGTTTGGTTGACCGTTTGACGTTTATTCTATCGGAAGATGGACCAGAGTGTAGTTCACCAATTTTTTTAACCCTAATACATGGATTTATTCGACAGTTATTTTTAAAGTCCATGAAATAGGGGCGAGCCTATTACCATCAACCAGGCACAAATCCAGACTCCAGGCCACCTCCGTGAATTTAGCCGAACGATTTTATTATTATGAACATTTGTTAATGCTAATCGTTAGAGAGGGTTAGAGAGAAAAGAAAAATCGTTGGAGAGTAATTAGTTTTTATGTAAAAACAATTTTAATTTTTCGTGTGAAGCTGGCCCCCCTTCACGCAAAAATGGACTTAGACGTAATTTTATTTTTTTAATCGTTTGCGAATCGTTAGAGAGAGATTGAGAGTTACACAAAATCGTTAGAGAGTTAATATTTTATTTGATATTAAATAATTTCTGAGAGCGTGACATTAGCCCACCTCTGTGAATTTTGCCCCCGATATAATTATTCTCAACTTTTGTTAATGCTAATGGTTAGAGAATCGTTAGAGAGAGTTAGAGAGAAAAGAAAAATCGTTAGAGAGTAATTAGTTTTATTTATCAACGATTTTAATTACTTTTGTGAAATTGGCCCCCATTCCCGCAAAAATAGACGTAGATGTAATTTTTTTATTTTTATAATTTGAGAATCGTTAGAGAGAGATAGAGAGTTAAAAAAAATCATTAGAGAGTTAATATTTTAATTGATATTAAATTATTTCTGAGAACGCGTTTTAGATTAAACAGGCTCGCTCTTATTATGGGCAACATATTCAGCCGAACGGTACTTTTACTGTACCTAGAAGTTAGTGAAGATACCAGGCATTTCGTCATCACATGAGACAGCTTTGATCAGAGGACTCACACCACTATAGTTATAGAGTGTATTACATTATTGTCTGGTATCTTGGATGGGCCGGCATCAAAATTATATATCTCCACCTTCTCAGTTTCTCGACAGTATTTTATTAAGAGAAGACATTGAAAATGAAGAAAATCAATAAATCATTATTTAAAACTAAAAAAAAAAGTTTTATTTCATAAAAAATCTGTAACACTTGCATTCAAAGCATATTATTCAGTTTTAAATATCATAATTGTCGAAAGGCTTGTCATCCACTTCCGATCTCGATTCTAAGTCATAAAACAGGAATTCTCCATCGTAATTAAAAAAATGTTCTTGATCAGTAGGTAGGTACTATTATCATTTTACTCCTGCTAAGCCTGTAGACTATGCTGAAACATGCACTTCTTGCACTTATAGATTCCTTGTAGCTATAATCTAAAGAGAGGTCTAAAAGAATTGTGCTACACATTTTTGACTGAAAATATCCCATTTCATCTTATTTCAGAATATGGTACATAAAGTAAATAACTTGATTAGAATTTTTGTTTGCATTGTCATATTCTTTACAACAAAATATTGATTGACTGTAATGACAGTACCATGTGTCAATTTTGAAAAGTTTGTTATTTTCTGGGGTGTATTCACTTTATTAGCCTAGATAATTAGAAAAGTTTGTTCGTTTTAGGAGTAAACCAAAACAATTTTTTTTTTTCTTTAGTTTGAGAATCGTTAGAGAGATATAGAGAGTTGAAAAAAAACATTAGAGAGTTAATATTTTAATTGATATTAAATTATTGCTGAGAACGCGTTTTACCCTAGGACCTGAGCAGGAAAAATTTAGAAACGTGCCGCCTCGATAGGGGATAGGGGGTGAGAAGAGGGGGGAAGGGTTAGTAGATCTCCCCACTCCCCCCTACCGGAGATACAAAGTTTTTTAAATATGACAAATCTCTTATATGCTGGGGCCACACCAACGGATTATCGCGATAGACGTTAACCGTTGGTGTACTACACTACGACTTACCTCGAGAATTTGTCAACGGCATTTACATTGGCGTTTGACGTTGGGTGATTGATAACTCTGGTGGCGGCATTTTAGGCAGATCAAAGAGATTTACCGCGAGAATTATTGCATTGAATGAAGCGGCCACACTTACGTTTCTCTTTGTGCACCGTGAGCGTGAGTAGTACCGTGAGTAGTAGGTACTACTGATACATGACATGATGCAGCGGGACGTTATAGTTATGAGTGGTAAAGTTGTGTATGATGATTTATTGATTTTCTTCATTTTCAATGTCTTCTCTTAATAAAATACTGTCGAGAAACTGAGCAGGTGGAGATATATAATTTTGATGCCGGCCCATCCAAGATACCAGACAATAATGTAATACACTCTATAACTATAGTGGTGTGAGTCCTCTGATCAAAGCTGTCTCATGTGATGACGAAATGCCTGGTATCTTCACTAACTTCTAGGTACAGTAAAAGTACCGTTCGGCTGAATATGTTGCCCATAATAAGAGTGAGCCTGTTTAATCTAAAACGCGTTCTCAGAAATAATTTAATATCAATTAAAATATTAACTCTCTAATGATTTTTTTTAACTCTCTATCTCTCTCTAACGATTCTCAAATTATAAAAATAAAAAAATTACATCTACGTCTATTTTTGCAGGAATGGGGACCAATTTCACAAAAGTAATTAAAATCGTTGATAAATAAAACTAATTACTCTCTAACGATTTTTCTTTTCTCTCTAACTCTCTCTAACGATTCTCTAACCATTAGCATTAACAAAAGTTGAGAATAATTATATCGGGGGCAAAATTCACAGAGGTGGGCTAATGTCACGCTCTCAGAAATTATTTAATATCAAATAAAATATTAACTCTCTAACGATTTTGTGTAACTCTCAATCTCTCTCTAACGATTCGCAAACGATTAAAAAAATAAAATTACGTCTAAGTCCGTTTTTGCGTGAAGGGGGGCCATCTTCACACGAAAAATTAAAATTGTTTTTACATAAAAACCAATTACTCTCTAACGATTTTTCTTTTCTCTCTAACCCTCTCTAACGATTCTCTAACGATTAGCACTAACAAAAGTTCATAATAATGAAATCGTGCGGCTAACTTCACCGAGGTCTCCAGGCCCCAGGCTGCTACTGAAATGAAAAACCCTATAAAACTTTGCCCGACCGAGAATGAAATCCCGGACCTTGAGAGTTTTTACATATCTGTGTGTAAGTGTGATTAGTGTGTATCCGAACTCGAATTTTGACGTTTATTCCACTGTGTTGCAATAGAAGCGAAGATGTATATTATTTCTAGACGGCAGTAATACTCAACATAATCCTCTCATTTTAAATAAAAAAAGAAAATGTGCAGTGCTTTATATAATAAGATTATGCACTCCAAGTAATTAAAAATGGAAAGACGAAGATTCGATTTCTTGTAGGAAAATATGAACAGGAGAATAATATTTTTATACTAGTAACATCAAACGTCTAATTGGATTACAATGGCGGCTATGTCCCCGTCTGAGGTAAGTAAAAAATAATTAAAATAATACGCTTTACTAAACACATTAATCGTTAATGCTTTACGTGTATAAAGTCTTTACTATAACAATATCGAATCAGTTACTTAAACAGCTATGAAATCTTAATTCTAATGGGTACCGTATTGTGACAGTTTTGCTATTAGATTTTTGTCAGAATTTTATTGTATTGAAGAAAAATAAGCTCCACCTTTGAAAGTTGTAGATAAATAAGTTTTCCCTACGCAGGGAAGCAGAAGTTGTGTATAAAACAAATAACTTATTGATATCTCGGGTAAAATATGGTACGATATCTGTTTTAGCGGAGATTACAGAAAGAACTCATGTCCCTGATGAAGGAACCGCCACCAGGAGTCACCGTAGACGGAGATCAGGCCAGCCAAAATCTAACACTGTGAGTAACCAGCTGCATAATAAGATTACAAACAATTTTTTTTTTTAAATTAATGAACCATTTCGTACAAGAAATAATAGGTATGTAAACACCGATCGATTTATTTGCATGATGTTACTTTGATATTAGTGTTTTTGTAACTTTAGCATGTAAATGTAGGTGTTTTGAAGTAACCTTTGTCTTTTCTGGCTATAGAATTATGTTGATGATGCCAAAACAACATTATGCAGTGATGTAAACATTGATAAAAATAGTTACATGTAACTACATAATCAATCGAATGTTTATTCAGAAGTTTCATTATACATTTTGTACTTCTGGGAATCATTTTTAGTATTTTCATTAACAAAAAAAATATTTATATTCTTTTGCCAGTAGGTATTAAAATTTACTTAAAACATAAAATAAAATATAATTTAAGTAAACCTTTGAAGCAATTATAATGTGTGATGCAACACATTTTGTTGTACAAAAACTTGATTCTTCACTTGTGCTAGTTTGTAATATTTATGTTATGTTATTTATTCATGGTCATGGCTGTGGCGCCACTGGCCATGTGTTGAATACAATTTAACATTTTATAATAATTTGTCATCACTAGTAGTCAAGTCTTGGGTGCAGAGTTCTAGTACAAAAAACAAAACATCTTGTAGGAATTACTCATCCTTGCAAAGGAATAAACTTTGAACATTTTATGTAAGCACTCATTATTAGCTTAGTTCTGCTGTGATACGCACAGGTTGAGTAGAAGAATAAAGAGCTAGAGTTCTTATGTATTCAATACAGTTATTCTTTAACACTCTTCCCTATTCTAGTCCACCGCTGGACATAGGCCATTAGAAAACTGCTGAAACATAGTGTTTCATCTCAAAAGAGCAGTTTACTTAAATGTGTATCAGAATTCTCTTTATTTAATGTAGATTATGGCTGCTGGCTTGACAATAATGATAATCAAATTAAATCCTTATCAATTTAAACAACAGGCCTCTTTTCAGAAGATTATGGACACATTAATTTGCAACTACTCTCCTCTAATATCCTCCTTGAAAAAGCAAGATTATGGTACAACCACACTTGTTTTCCCTGAAGGGTTAGGCAGAGGTGTATACCTATAGTACAGCCATATTTTTCACCTCCTAGTACATGGGACTTAACAAGATTATGTTAAACATAAGATGCTATAAATATATTGAATGTACATTTGCATAATATTATGCAACCATTGCTCATCATAGGTTTCCATTTAAGAAATCTTTATTCTAGAAACCAATTAATCGTCACTCAGTTATAATATTGTGTTTCTTTTTGGCAGGTGGACTGTACATATGGAAGGCGTTCCCGGCACACTATATGAAGGCGAAAAATTTGTATTGCAGTTTAAATTCACAAACAAGTACCCATTCGACTCTCCTGAAGTAAGTGCATGAGTTTATTTTTTAGTGACCCACATTATGGGTCATGGTGATTGATTGTGTTATTGTGACTGCTTCATGGGCATTTTAAGTGTTAAAATAACCTCCATGAGTGGATGAGTGATGGATGCTAAAATGTACCTCCTGTGCACCATGGAGTTAGCCTCACCACCAGTTGACTGGCTGGTTGGGTGGTTGGCATGGGCTAATCTTATACAGGTGCCTATAGAGAAAAATGTGTTAGTTTATTCATTACAAGCTGCGCCCCGCGGTTTCACCCGCGTAATTCTTGATCCCGTGGGAATATCGGGATAAAAAGTAGCCTATTCCAGGTCATGGTTTACCCATGTGCCAAATTAGATCTATGTCCGTTCAGCCGTTTTAGCATGAAAGCAGAACAAACAAACTCACTTTCGCATTTATAATATTAGTTAGTATTAATAAAAAATATAGTTCAAAACGATAATGGGATGACATAATAGGGCATGCGACAGCGCGCGGTAGCGTTGGTCACGCAAGGAGGGACTTCTCTCCCATATTAATTTGACTCGTTTAGGAACTTATAGACAACTAGTGACACACTCCTGCTTCCCACGGTTTTTACGACTTGAGAAACCATAGAGATTTCTTTATTATTTACGACTTGAGAAACCATAGAGATTTCTTTATTATTTGCAACTTACAATTTTTAATATTTTTTACACATAAACCTCCCCCCGTCCCTCCTCATGAATTCAATCTCTAAATAATCACGTAAAGTGAATTTAATTTATAATAATTGTTTTATTGCATTATGTAACTAGTTTTATGGATGTAAATCGTAGACAACAACGTTCACAATGGCAAAAACACTGAAATCGCGAAAAAAAATCAGCTGTTCCTTAGATTTTTTGACGAGTTATGCGAACATAAATGTATGGAACAGCAGATTATTTTTTCGCGATTTCTGTGTTGTTCCCATAGTGAAAGTTGTTCAAAGTCAAAGTCAAATAATGTATTTCAAATAGGCACATATAAGGCACTTTTGAACGTCAATACAAAGAAATAGAACTGATTCAAGTTCATAATGATGAGTACAATGACCCCTTCAGAGATTTCGTATATAAATAAAATAAAATAAATGTTTATTGTTATCATTATGGCATGGCATGTCGAGGAGTCTCCATTTAGGAGAGCACCTTATATAATTATGTATACCAGTTGTTTCTTTGACATGATCTCATTAATACCCTAGAGTTATGGGATATCAAAAGGAACTCGTTGTATAAATTTCAAAGAGTTCATTTCCGCGTAAAAAGAAAATCCATAAAGTTATCAGGAATCTAGAATAACAAATGTTTAGTACCTACTTATGTTAAGTTGCTGCCGCTTCGCTCAGTTCTTTATGTAATTAAGTGATGAGCAAATATACCCTCAGATTTACATAACTACATAACATGCAATACCTATGTAAATAGATAGAATAGAATAAGTACTCTTTATTATGTACGCCATACGAATGACAGATATAAAGGAGATCATTCACCGTCCATACATTTTTAGCCTAAAGGGGAAAAAAAGCTATATTCCGAAAGAGTACGTTTTTCCCTTAATTATTGCAACTAAAACATACTGAAAACAGTATTTTTCAAAATCGTATAACAGCGCAGGGAATTGCGCTACAGATGGCTAAAAGCGATATTTGAAAGATAACCTTTGTATGGATTTAAAGGGTGAAGGAAAGACAATGCCTCAAATAGTCTGTGGCGTACCATTTGCATCCTTACATATTATAAAACAAAGTCCTCCTCCGCGTCTGTCTGTCGTCCTGTTCGCGAAAAACTCAAAAACTACTGCACCGATTTTCATGCTGTTTTCACCAATGGATAGAGTGGTTCTCGAGGAAGGTTTTAGTATATAATAACCGACATCCACGCGGGCGAAACCGCGGGCAACAGCTAATATACAAATAAATACTGAAATCTGAATTAATCTTAATCTGCCTAGCCTTTTCCCAACTATGTTGGGGTCGGCTACCAGTCTAACCGGATGCAGCTTTATACCAGTATTTTACATGGAGCGACTGCCTATCGGAATCGCACAACTCTTTAACTGGGAAATACGATACCCCTTGGTAGGACTGGGACGGCAGGCAGATCAACGAATGACAGCCGGGTCCAACGGCTTATCGTACTTTCCGAAGCACGGACGAGTCGCGGTATGTAAAGATGGTCAACCATCCACGGACCAACCCCGCAAGCGTAGCTTAACCTGATTGATCGGCAGCTGTTACATTACTTAGCAACGTGCTCCTCGAAAATACTGAAATACATACATAAAGCATAATACTTAGATAACGCATATGCAAAAGTTAATAGCTATGTGTTTACAGTTTTAAGATTTAAGTGGTTATGGGCCAGTAACGGCACAGTTATTATAGTTAATTTTACCTTAACTTTAAAATCTTCCACAAAAAGTAACCGCTACATTTAACATAATATCAATGTCAGCGTAGATAATTAATTTACTAAGATTTAATTAATTAAAATTCTTAATTAAAAAGTGTGGTAGAAAAATAATTACAGCGTGTAATTTTTTTAATTTTGAATCAAAGCCTTGGTGCTACAATTAAACTGTCCCAGCAATATCATCGCTAATTGCTCATAATTTAGTGACAACACGCTTTTGATCCTATTTATCCTTTCCAACTCATTATTCAGATAATATATTTTTTGCGAAAAACTAGTAGTAGTAGCTTCTTATTTAGTCTTGTGGTAGTAGTAGTAATATACTAGGTGTTAAATTAACGGATCGTGTTCGAAACAATACTGCGCTCCAAAACAAAGATAGCCGACGTGGTTCAAATGGCTGCCGGAGTGGGCAGGACACGTCTGCCGCATGCCGGACAAACTGGGCCCAAATAGCACAGAACTGGTGCCTTGAGACAGCGAAGCCGAGTCGCGGCAGACCACGTAAGAGACGAGCTAGATAGGTTCCGTCAAAATTGGAAGGAGGACGCGTGGGCTCGCGAAAGGTGGAAGGATTGGAGGTGAGGCCTTTGCCAAGGAGTGGGACAGCGTAGGATAGGAAAAAAAAAAGTAGTAGAAAGATGTTAACGGTATTCATCTATATATATAAAAACTTTTTACAAAAAAAAAACAACCGACTTCAAAAAACAAACAAAAAAAGTGAAAAATAACTTTAATTTCGGAAGATGGTGTCTGCTTTTTACCCGACTACGGCGAAGAAAAAGGAGGGTTATGATTTTGACCGGTATGTATGTATGTATGTTCATCTGTTCCCTTGTATCTTCTAAACCACTCATCACAATTTGACAAATAAGGTATCGTTAGAAGCGTCTTGATTGTCCGCTGGTTATAGGCTATGTCACGTTAAATGGCGCCCTCTAGAGGAAATAAAGTCAGGAACTAAAAAAAAAATATTGTTTAATCGTACTATGTTGGGTATCAAATGAAAGGGCTTAATGAGCACATTTCAAAAATATATATATTAAAACCCCAAAATAATCTAAAAAAAATATTAAAAAAATTCAGGTAAGACCCATATCAGATAACATATAAATTTGAAAATATGCAGCCAATCACATTATTGCATCATAATCAGTCCGGAGTCACACGTAATCTGTTCGATTTATGCCGCCCTAACACGTGTGACTCCCGATTTTTAATTTGTCTGTCTGTGGTGTCTTGTTTATACCTTTTCAGTCGTAGTTGGGTTTTAGTTTTTACTACTTATTTAATTTCAATTTTCGTTTTTTGCCACCGACTTCCGAAATTAAAGTTATTTTTCACTTTTTTTGTGTTTGTTTTTTGAAGTCAGTTGTTTTTTTTTTTGTAAAAAGTTTTTATTTTTCACTTATTAGTTGTGGTACCTACCTCACACAAATGCGTATACCGTTATCTGCTATGTAAACAACAGTGACAGAGTGAAATAATTATATCGTCTACATAGCAAAGTGGGAAAAATACGTAATTATTGAAGCTAACTCAAAAACTACGCAAGCAAAATTAATAAAATTTATATGGGACCACCTCTGAAGCATGACCTACCAAAAAAAAAAGAATCATCAAAATCGATTCATAATTGGCGGATTAACGATTGGCGCGTAACATACATACAAAAAAAAAACCTCCTTTTTGAAGAAGTCGGTTAAAAATTAATCCCTATTTCCCTTGGTCACGCCATCACGCGTGAACGGCTACATCGATTTCGCTAATTCTTTTTCTGTTATGTTTGTTATTGTCAGGAGAAGGATCTTATGAAAGAAAAAAATAAGAAAATTGCGCGGAAAATTAGAAAATTAAGACAGGACAACGTCTGTCGGGTCAGCTAGTGAAAGATATTAATTATTTGATCGATCGAAAGTAGCGACCCTAGTCATGGGTGCCATGACACACATACTTACATTAAATGCACAAACGGCTTGACTAGAATACTAGACAATTACGAACCATTCTAATTACTATCCAAGGTGGAAACGCCAGGACGAGAACGAGACGCCCTAGAAGGACATAAATTGTGAACTTATTGGTGATTTGATTTTCTTCAATATTATCCGATCCAGTCTGTCGCTTGCTGCCCTCCCCCAGAGACGCCCTAAGCTGAGGTCTGTACTCCACAGGGGTGTCCTAGCGTGTATTCGCTTAGTTTATACGTTTTATGCCCTGTCTGGAGGCCTTAAAGGCCTATACTACTTCAGCTCAAATTCACATTTTATCTAACTTTACCACTTATTTTATTATAAACTTATCGCGCTCGCACCATACTACTCGCCGTTTTTTTTTTAGATTAAGTACATCATATTTTCTCGATAGAAATAAATCCAAAGTACCTCTAAACCGAACTATAAACCGCTGGTCTGCAAAAAATACTTCAAATTAGATCATGAAACTTTGCATAATATCTGAACTAACTATAAAGCAGGTCTTATGTTTTTTTTTTAATTACCATTATTTTCACTGTAAAAAGCAATTACCTAAACTATTCGAGGCTTGAGAGCCGCCAGCACTCCACTCCGTCTCGCTCTCACTCAGGCCGCGAGTAGTAAGGTGTGAGCGAGACAAAATCTGAGGTAGGGTACGGCCTTAATTATCGTTGAAAATAGTTTTGTCAGCCATTTTCCGCTTTATATATTTTCTTGCCGCATTGCGTGCCTTTTCTGAAACTCCATCCCATTAAAAAAATACCTATAGGTAAGTATTCAACTACTTTAATTTGCATACTAGTTCAGCATCACAACTGGTTGTCATCATCTATGCTTTGTGTTATTACATAAGGAACACAGTCTGGCGCGTAAATCGTTTAATATCCTACCTAATAAGCTTTATAACCTTTTAACGAAGACTCGTTGGGCATGTTTGTGTCATTTAGGAACTGTGGCTATGCTAAACGACATAACTATAGCCCCGGTTTTTTATGTTAGTTAGCTGAAGGACGCTCTTGATTGATTACCTTTATTTTACCTCTTTCTTGGGACCACAGTGACCCCAAATACTAAGTCAAATAAAACCATCATCATCTGCCTAGCCTTTTCACAACTATGTTGGGGTCGGCTTCCTATGTAACCGGATGCAGCTAAATACCAGTATTTTACATGAAGCGACTGCCTATCTGACCTCCATAACCCAGTAACTGGGTAATATGATACCTCTTGGCAAGACTAGATTTGGTTGTCAGACTTTCGGGATTTCTGACGACCCGTAACGACTGTCAAAGATCCACAAATGACAGCCGGGACCAACGGCATAACGCGCTTTCCAGGGTGTGCGGCTGTTATTACATAGCCACGAGCTCCTCCTAAATAATTAAAATAAATCCCTTGCCCCATATAAAATGCTACGAAGTATTTATTGATTTTCTGCTATTTGTATTTATAACTGTAGTCCAATCAGTAGGGGATCTATCGATGAGCACTTCGAAGCCATAATATGCGACTTATTGTTACGTTCAGAGTTACACAGTGATGCATCGAGCGAACTAATCCGATTAAATGAGTTAATAATTACACCAACACAACACTATACTTAAGTGTTTGATTTGACAGCCGATATAGGTACTGTGAGGTTTTATGCGATATGCAACCTCACGTTGGGCTGGCTGGTAAGACCTCAGCCTTGACTTCCGAACGCTCCAGCGGTGTAGTTTAAATATCGACGTGAGGTTGCATATCGCATAAAACCTCACAGTACCTATATCGGCTGTCAAATCAAACACTTAAGTATAGTGTTGTGTTGGTGTAATTATTAACTCATTTAATCGGATTAGTTCGCTCGATGCATCACTGTGTGACGAGATGTGTCTTTTTTTTTTAGTGAGGGTCAGATCAGGCGGGACCCTTGAAATGTATGAACGTGCCTTCTAATTAATAAAACCTTGGAAAACCTCCTCTTTAAAATTACCTCCACCACACACCCTCACATGTCCAGGTAACGCCCCTCAGGCGTTACAGTACCTACTCATCAGACACTCGATGGGGTCGGTGTTATTATTATTATTTTTTGTTTGACCCCTATGTAATGTCTTCTCAATAGGAAACCATGCACAAATGCTTGTTTAGCTTGGTATAATGATTTGATTGATTGCTTTTATTTATTCAACATAACCATGTGAACGTAAACGAATGAATGAATGATATATTTATTTATTTTATATAAGTTTATATATATATATATTTCTTTTTTATTCATTCATTCATTCAACGTAAACGAAATGTAAGGATCGTAGCAGGTTCTATGTTATGGGTTCGGTTTCCGCACTTAGTCCATAAGATGGACCATTGTGCGTGGTCCATGGCGGCCGTTGGGGGTTGATCGTAGCAGGTTCTTTAGATTCTGCCTACCCCCAGGGAAGGTGTGAGTATGTATGTATGTTTGAAACCCTTACATTACATCATTCGCGATTACTTTCATTACATTGTTTCATGTGCTGTCAATGCCGTCATCACTTCAATCAATTTAATTATGAATAAATTAACTGAGCCCGCGCCATTCTCGAGTGTTAGTGTGAGAAGCAATAAATTATTTTCAGACGATTCACTAAGGGCTGATTTTACCAAAGTCTTTAAGATATCTTTTATCCGTGGAATAAAAATGGCGTCTGACAGTTTTTGTATGGAAAAACTGTCAAAGATTCAAACTTAATTCGCAAATTTGGTGAAATTCGCCCTTAGTAATATAATTAGAATAAGCCCTTAGTACGTCACAACTTATATGTAGTATAAATTCGAAGATTTCTGATTCATTCATTTAAATTTTGCGAATATTTATTATAATGACTCAACAAGTTATTGCGTTTTCGTAAAGATTATTACCCGACTACGGCGAAACAAAAGGAGGGTTATGATTTTGTTTTCACCTAAAGCAGTAATAAAGATTGGAGATTGTGAATGCGCACTCACTTCGGATGGTGATCGGTTTTACGAATTTTGCCGATGCTACATCTAAGTTGTGTCGTGTCGTACTGTAACTTGTTGCAGTGTCGACTGTTTTACGAGCTAAAACTTGTTTACCTATTCGTAAACAAGTTTTACCTCGTAAAACAGTGTGATAGGAAGCATTTTCACTTGGGATTTTGGGCATAAGCTCCACATAGATACTTTATAGGACTTTATAGGAGTCTTAGGCCTAACCATGCCTATTTCTAAATGAAAGAATCAACGAATGCCTCTCGTAAGACCAGCAAAACTCGAACAACACCATTATGAAATATAGGCCTTCTAAATTAAGCAACTATTATGTATGTATGTAAATTGACGCGTCATAAAGATTACGCCAAACTTTCTCTCTCGCATCTGTCTGCACTTCACTTCGTGGCTAAATAATAACAGCCGCGTGGGTCGATCCATCAGGTTAAGCTACGCTTGCCGGGGTTGGTCCGTAGATGGGTCCATCTTTACATATCGAGACTGCTCCATGCCTCGGAAAGCACCTCCACAACCCAGTAAGTGGGTAATACGATACCCCTTGGTAAGACTGGTTGTCAGAATTTCGGGCTTCTGACGACCCGTAATGACTGTGAAAGATCCACGAATAACAGCCGGGACCAACGGCTTAACGTGCTTTCTGAGGCACGGAGGAATCTCGGTAAGTAAAGATGGTCACGCATCCACTCCACGGACCAATCGGCAAGCGTAGCTTAACCTGAAGGATTGACCCGTGCGGCTGTATTACTTAGCCACGAGTCTTTATTATATTAGTATGGATTTCTATTGCTGCTATAACAGTAGATAAGTAATAATCTCCCGCTGCCTCTAAAAGTCCGACTCCCGCTTACCCTTCGTGTGCAAGTCCGTTCGACTCGCACTTATTAATTTTAAAATCCTTCAAACGAGACATATTACGTTACGTTTTCATGTTAGGCCGAATGAAGTAGTATGCTGTTAATATTAACATGTCTGTCCATGTAGGAAGTACACACGCACTGAACGTCCTTATCGTCATATTTTATACTCATTTACATATTGAGCGGTCAAGCTAGTATATTTTTAGAGGACATTATAATCAGCAGTCGCATAATTATTATGTTAATCATCACTTATTATTAGTTACTAGCTGCGCCCCGCGTAAGTCTCGATCCCATGGATAAAAAGTCATGGTCAATATCTGGATAAAAAGTCATGGTCTACCCCTGTGCCAAATTTCATCCAAATCCGTTCAGCCGTTTTAGCGTGAAACCGTAACAAACAAACTCACTTTCGCATTTATAAATATTTACCTAAATTTGTGCAAATAAAATCATTCATAGTCATCTGATTTGTTCGAATTCGAACGAATCAATTTGTCGCTAATAAAGTTACAAAGGATTCTAAAATTACATTAAAATGAAATGCATGTTGTACTATAACAATGAGTTTCCCTTATCAGCTGTTTATCGCTGTATCCTAACAACAGCCGAGTCAATGTGTTAGGCATGAATGGTATTTGATTCTTATCTCTAGGATACGCTATGACTATGAGTCACTAAAAGGGATGTACAAATCATAACCCTCTTTTTAATTTCTCCGTAGTCGGGTAATAAACACGACCTTAAGAATCCTATATCCACTCTTCTATTCCTTAATAAAACGCCTCGCCTCGCCGGAAGTTGTTTTGCTGATCTTACATATTAACAACTAGCTGCCGCCCGAGGCTTCGCCCGCGTTGACCCTTATTCTTAAAAAACATATAAAAGTAGCCTAAGTTACTCCTTATAGCATCAGCTATCTGCCAGTGAAAGTCCCGTCAAAATCGGCCTATAGTCCCGTCAATATCGGAGATTAGCCGGAACAAAGAGACCACAGACAAAAAAAAAATGTAGGTATGTTATAAGTACCGTAAACACTTTCATATTTATTTAGAAAAAAACTGTTATTTTGACATTATAAACAGACATTTCAACTTTATTTATTTTTTAATTCACAAAAGATAACGAGAGACAAATAAAAAGTAAAACAAAACCTAAAAGAGTCTAGAACTATGATTACCGGGTCAAATGGGTCATTGTGCTAGCTTACCGGTTCAGACCAAACGAACTGTCTGGAGGAGAATCTCTAGAACGTGGGCGGCTAATCCTCGCGCTAAGTGAGTTTAAATCGTTTATTAATTGTGCTCTGAATTCTCGGGCCGGTAGTAGAACGGTATTATGCGTTAGATAATGGTCTTGTTAAACCGTTGTCTTTTGACAAGGGTTAGGAAAATTACAGGATATTCTGTTCTAAGTTACGAAAGAAAGTATAAGTATAATTTCTTTTTGACGGATTGTTTTTTAGGGTTCCGTACCCAAAGGGTAAAACGGGACCCTATTACTAAGGCTCCGCTGTCTGTCTGTCCGTCCGTCTGTCACCAGGCTGTATCTCGTGAACCGTGATAGCTAGACAGTTCAAATTTTCACAGATGATGTATATCTGTTGCCGCTATAACAATAAATACAACAATCGTGATTTTTTTGCTCGTTTTTGCTCGATATTGAAAACGACAGCAGGTAAACGCTTGAAATATTCACAGAATATTGAGTTACATATTCACTTTAAAAATAAATAATTAAATTAAAATAAAACAAATATTTAAGCGGCTCCCATACAACAAACGTGATTTTTTTTGCCGTTTTTATAGATAATGGTACGGAAACCTTCGTGCGCGAGTCCGACTCGCACTTGGCCGGTTTTTTTTTTGTCGAAACGTAAATAGAAAATACTTAAAAGTATCCTGGTTAATGATCCAGAAAAGCAGAAGGCACTCGCTAAAGGGTTTAATTTTATACGATGGTTAAAGTTAAGTAAGCTACTGTTTAACCATACATTTTTGACGTTTGAACGTCACTTAACTTTAAGTAACGTTTATAATTAAACAACGATATCTCGCAAATATCAGAAAACTTTTTTCAGCTATTTCTAGTTTCCAAACATTCCTGAAGTGTTTTAACTTTGTTTCCAGGTGACGTTCATAGGCAATAACATCCCGATACATCCGCACGTATACTCCAACGGCCACATCTGCCTGTCGATACTAACAGACGACTGGTCGCCAGCATTGTCCGTGCAGTCCGTCTGTCTGTCAATTGTGTCCATGCTCAGTAGCTGTAAGGAGAAGGTACGTGTTGTGTAGATAGTACTTAGTTATACCAACAGACGACTGGTCGCCAGACTTGCCCGTGCAGTCCGTCTGTCTGTCAATTGTGTCCATGCTCAGTAGCTGAAAGGAGAAGGTACCCTAGCACAATTGTTTTGTTTATCATCAGCCTAGTCTTTTCCCAACTTTATTATGGTCATTTTCCAGACTGCTTATCTGACCCCCAGAACCCTGTACTGGGTAACACAATACTAATGTCTAGTTTGTCAGACTTTCGGGCTTGTGATTATGACTACCTGTTACGACTGTCACAGATCTATGAATGAAAGCCGTGACAAGCGGCTTAACGTGGTTCCCAAGGCAAAATCGTTGTTCAACGAGGTTTCATTTTGACCTGCTCATTGGAGCTGCATATGCCCTGAAAAAATTAAAAAACTTATGATTCCGAAAATAAAGCTGCTTTATTTTGCGTTTCAGAAACGGCCACCAGATAACTCATTTTACGTTAAGACTTGCAACAAAAATCCTAAGAAAACGAAATGGTGGTATCACGGTGAGTACTCAATTAAATATTTTAATAAAATCATTCCCGTTATATTGTGACGTGTCGGCTGTATTACTTCCCTGATGTAGATGCCCTGTAGCTTTACACAAGTCTGCGGATGCAGAGCGAGTAGCCTTTTGCTAGCTATGTTAGGGTCGGCTTCTAGACTAACCGGATGCAGTTGAATACCAGTAGATACTTTATATGGAGCAACTGCCTAGCCACACAACACAGTTACTAGGCATTCCGATACGCCTTGGTAAATCACCCAGTTACGGCTGTGAAATACCTACAAATGACAGCTAGGGCCAACGACTTACCGTGCGCTCCGAGACACGGAACACTCGAAACTACAAATAGAAAATTAACTGCCTTGATATACATAGTACATAATAATATTATGTAGATGTCGTCCTAAATTGAAATAATGGGATCCATACCCAAAAAAATATTTTAATTAGTTCTTACTACAAGGCAATTTTACCAATAATTTTTCCATAGTTGCATGCCTTATCTGGAAAGATAGTGTATCAGGGATAGTCAAATCTTAGTATTCAACACACATCACAGTGTCAATGATTAGATAAGGAAATCAATATTTGAGTGCATCGGTTCGTATACTGAACATGTACGGATATCATTTAAGTACGAGGACACTTTATAAGGGCAAACAACTGTCCTTTCACAGTTGTTTGACCTCTGACAGCCGCAACGTCAACCTTAATGTAATGATAATATAGATCATTGTGTTTTGACAGACTTGTCAGTGGTAGCAACCTTAATAAATAAAATGTGAATAAAGATCAAAATCAGGGGTAAATTATCTGTGAAAGAACGAATTAAAATTCGGTATATTTTCTTTTTTTTATTATCCTACACTGTCCCCTGATGAGCAAATGCCTCCAAGCATCCTTTTCCAGGGCCTCATTGACCAAACCCTTGCGGTATGCGTCCAGGTGGTTTCGCCATCTCTTCTTGACTTCAAAAAAATCTGATTGTCTCAGTTTATAGGACTTCATTTAAAATATTAATAAAAAGGTCTTGAGTCACTGATAGACATAGCCTTTAAATAAAAAGAGAAAGCTGCAGTGCTGCCTGGCTATTAAAATAAGGACTTATGAGTCTCACCGTCTCATAAAACACTCTTGAAGATGTATGAGATAGGGTAAATATAGGTTGGATCATTATATGGGCATTTGGGCAATACCTGAGTTGTGGCGCGGATTGATATCGAATAACATTTTTAAAAGAGTAACAGTGGAGTTTCTTGCCCATTCTTCTCCATACGAAAACTACCTTTTGGAAGGGGCAACAAGAATCAGTTCTATTTCTTTGTTTTGACGTTCAAAAGTGCCTTTTATGTGCCTATTTTAAATAAATTATTTGAGTTTGAATAGTCATTATTTATGTGTGTTTAATTTATACACATACACAAACTCACAACTCTTTCCCATGGGGTAGGCACAACTACAGAACGCCACCTGCTACGTACCATACGTTCACACACGCATCTGATCTTTCTGATTTATTTTTGCTAGTGACTCGACCACTTATTTTCAGAGACTAACATGATTATAACATTCCAGATGACTCCGTCTAACAAAACACCGCGTCGCTGTATCGAGCATGGACGATAAATCTCAGTATGTGTTAAGTGTTATAACTAAACGGTATGTTATTGTAAAATGTTATGTACATACGAGGCGCATGCGCGAGGCGACGCGCGGCGGGCGAGGGCGACACGGTGCAACACACTGCGACACGATGCAATACACGGCGACACTGTGCGACACTGTGCGCACACGCATCGTACCGGGGGGACCCGGAAGACTTGGCGAACATAAATTAACGAGTAACGGAAGCTGGGACGTATTGAAGATTTGGGTAAATAGTACAATTTATAATTTGTTCTACTTTAGAAGTAGCTGGCTACTTGTGTTTCGTCTAACAATACTGTCTGTAATACAACTTTGTTTTGTGTCCGATCAAATACAGTACGCGGCTGTTGATATGGTACGAGATGTAGAAAAACTTGGGCTTATTAGACCATAATTTCTATCACAGTCAGTCTCTTTCTGCAACCCTGTGCCATATTACCGACCGGACAACCTGTATTTTGTGTCAATATGTATATCGTATCGTCATTAATATTTTGTCGGTTAATGACATACAACCGTTCAATAAGCAGTTTACCCAGATTGTTCAATAATGCAGCTGTCTTATAAAATTTGTAGCGAGCGACTGATCGCTGTGCACTAACCTACATTTTGAGACCGCGCTCATTGAGGTGATTCGTTCTAAAAGTATATATTTACATGCGACGTATCAAATCTTATAAATAGTAATGCTGAATTCTGGCTGCTGAAATCTGGCTCTTGTGATACAGAAACTCCCCAGTCCAAGAACCAGAGCGACACAGATGTTTGTGACTTTGAAGTGTAAATAAACAAATTATTGTTATTAATTCGATAAGTCTCATAAGTATCTTATAACTTGACCGAGAACGCTGTACCGCGCCTTAGGTATGTGCGCGGCAGACGGGGGGCAGTGCTCATTGGTCAACGGTCACGGCGTTCCGCTGCTCAGTCGTCAACGCTCTCGGCGTCCCGCCCCTCATTCGTCAACGCTGCCCCCACCGCGCCGCGCATTCCTAAGGCGCGGTACAGCGGTCTCGGTTAAATTATAGTGCGAGTTTCTAGATGTCGGGTAGGCACTTGGCGTTCGAAGCTCAGCTACAAATATATTCATACCAACAGATAGGATTTGTCAGTGCTAAATTAAAGATATACTGTAAGTAGAGTAATAGGGTATGAAATAATGTACCGCATATTGGAGTCTTTGTTCACGCATTCAGTCATCCTTTGTTTAGTTGTATATAATTTTGTAATTTTTACTATTATTGTGATTTTACCAAGCTGCTTGCTGCATTCACGCTTTGTCGATGTGGTACTGGATTATATCATTTACGCTAAGAGCCTGTTTATTCGGCTTCGAGTGTTCCTTCATATAATATTTACAAAAACAAGTTATATTGACGCTTGAGAAGCATTTAATTTCAATTATAACAAAAATCAATTTATTAAAACCATGTATAAAAGCTACAACAACCTTGTTAAACTATATTTTTGCATTAAGGCTTTGGGAATTTTAGTCAAAAAACGCTTAAGTCAGTTCATATTTAGTTCATTGTTTTGCCAGTCGGTTTTCATAGGATATTTTGTGAGCATAATGGAATGCAATAAACTTCAATAATTTCTGTTTTTATATTTGTAGGTAAATATTCTACATGAGGATGGATGTAATTTTGTATGAAATTTTATTTACGTATGTCAGTAAGGGATTCGTTGAATTATAGACTAAATATATTATATATGCAAGCTAGTTATACTGGCTGTGAATATCTGTTCATAACAGTGTCCTCCGCTTCAGGACTGCCGCTCTAACGTATCTATTCACGGACCTCCTTGCAATGCATACAACTACTAGTCTACTTCAAAGTATTTCAAAGTGATTTAGCAATAAATAAATTACCCTAACAAATGGTCTCTTTGACATTACATTTATATAATTCCCCATTTGTTTTGCAATATTTGCCGGTGCTATGTTGAGATCTTCATAAATTCACATTTGAAAGATAGTTATTTACTTACATTTTTGTGAATGGTAACTTTCACATTAGGCTAGCAACACATTCCTGTATTATTAGATGAAAAATTGCTGGGTGATGTGTACCTTTATGATTTACGGAAATGCATTATAATTGTATTATTGAAACAACCTGCTTAATTTATTGAAATAAAAATATAGTTAAACATGTGTCCGTATTTTTTATTCCACTTACCTACTACATTGCACGTAAATGGATGTTTTTGCACAACAATCAAATCAATGATTTGTTACATCTAAAACAGTCGATACTGAATAGTAAGTGCATTTCTTTCATTCAATATGCCAACACTAATAATAAAAATAAAATTTAATTACATAAATAAAATAATGTACATTATATAAAATTATATTTCTTATAATTCCCCATTAAATTGCATCTGGTAACACCCGTTGAAAGGGTGAAGGGACTATTTCAAATAGTACTGTGAGATCTAGACTAGAATGGAGATTCCTTTCAGGTAAGTACTATAAACTTTAGCTGCTACTGTTAACACAAAGGTTCATCGGTGCCTGATGAGCAGCGAATCGTGCAGTAGCTGCAAGGGAAGGCACTGTCAGTCTACACAAATAAGTTACTCCTAGGTGGCTCAATGCAGAGCAGCGTTGTTTTAGTTAGTGACTTATATATGCAGTTGTGTGATTACATACAAGAAAACTTGATACTTACAAATCTCCACCATGGAATAATTTTCTTTGAATTTGATTTGATATAATTCGAGCTACGCAAGCTATACTTATTACAATATACACCACATACTTATGTACAGAAATATTTATAATTTCGCTAAAATTAGTAAAAAACATTAATTATGTAACAACAGTTAATATTTTGTACAAATTGGATTTTACCATTTACATAAAAAATATAAATGACATTAGATTCTATGATTGATAAATAAATAAAAAATAAATCAGTGCATGCAATTTTTTATCTCAGCCAGTGCCCTAGTTGCGTAATATGTACACGATCAATCACAATCGGTTTGAATTTTTTTTTTAATCGGCTCGACAACGTAACTAACACACTGAATGTCGTTGAACTGTCAAAATGAAACAGAACTAATTGGTTACGAAAATGTTACGCAATTAGTTACCGGGCAAAACTATTTAGTTTCAGAGGTATTTACATTAGTATGAACTGATAAATTTTTAAAACTAGCCTGAATGTGTAACTGAACATAAATTAATTCAGGTGCATAAACAAGCCATAGGTATCTTGTGACAATTTACAACCTTTAATAATTTTATTTCATCATACTTTAACTTCACAGTCCAAGCCCACACACACATTCAAAAATTAATCGATAACAGCTATATTATTTAAATTTCAAATTTGTGTTTGATAATTTGATAACATAAAAAATAATTAAGTTTATCATTGTAAATTCAATCAGTATATAAATATGTCATGAGAAAAAAATATTCTATCTAAAAGTGTGTGCCATGAAAGACTAGACACAATTAAAAATAATAATTATTAGTATAATACGATAAGTACCTACTACATTTTCTCTGATACCAGCCAGCAGCACACACCCACTTCTTACAAACCCGACACGGACACAACAAAGTCCATTACCATGAATATGACACATTGAGCTTTAGTATGAGTGACCAAGAACTCTACAAAGCCTTAGCCCTACCAACGGGCTATTTTTTATCGCGCACTGGATTTTCAAAGCACTGCTTAGCCTCGAGAGTTGAAACAAAACACGCAATAATGTCGTAGTGAGCGCTCGCCCTTACTATTTCTAAAACTCAATATGCCGTATTGAGGGCAAGGTAACATGATTATCAATAACAACATTAGTAAAGTCAGTCAAAACACGTCACTTCACTAATGTACCCCGTCCAACACTACGGGCAACTTATCCAGGTAGTAATCATGGTCAAACCTGGTCACTAGGATGCCACCAGTGACTTTCACGTCACTATCCGCTGAATAGTCAATGGATTCACCTTTGATCGTCGTCATTTTACCTCTAACTGTTTTTATGATCGCGTCTCCTGCGCATAGGTCCCACTTCTTGATGGTGGTAGCGTGGAGGTACACGTCGTAGGTACCGTTCACGACCTCCATCACTTTGTAGCCGGCGCCGGCCGCGGAAGAGACGGTGGTCTTAGGACCAAACGCTGCGGTTGCTATTTCTGTCACCTTGCCGGGATGAGACCGGGAGACCACCACTCTAGGGTGCTCCTTGTTCTCCTCTGTCTGAAAGGCATTATTGGAGATGGTTAATGTTTTTTTTTTGTCATATGGTCATAGGGTAAAATTCGGTAATGGAAAAATACCAGTTTATACGTAGTTTGGCTGTACATAAATAAGATATAGCAGTTTAGGATATTTATGACTACTCAAACTTGGATTTAAGATAAAAGTAATTTGTTGATGCCCATTTCTGAATAAGCTGGTGATAATAATTTCCCTTTAGAGGAGCTCGTGGCTACGTAATAACAGCCGCACGGGTCGATCCATCAGGTTAAGCTACGCTTGCCGGGGTTGGTCCGTGGATGGGTGACCATCTTTACATCATACCGGGACTCCTCCGTGTCTCGGAAAGTACTTAAGCCGTTGGTCCCGGCTGTCATGTGGATCTTTGACAGTCGTTACGGGTCGTCAGAAGCCCGAAAGTCTGACAACCAGTCTTGCCAAGGGGTATCATATTACCCAGTTACTGGGTTGTGGAGGTCAGATAGGCACTCGCTCCATGTAAAATACTGGTATTCAGCTGCATCCAGTTAGACTGGAAGCCGACCCCAACATAGTTGGAAAAAGGCTAGGCAGATGATGATGAATAATTTCCCTTTAGAATAAAATACCGTGTTTCAAACTTACATGAGCGGCAATGGGCATGTTGCTTGATGGCTTCTTCGTGTACCAGCCCCAGTATGTCCTCGGCGGGAAGGGGTAGTGAATGACCCCTATGATAGGTACTCCCTTGATGGCTACACACACCATGGTCGTCACATACTGGTAGAGAGCCTCTGAAATTGTAACAAAAATAGCTATGCCAGACTGTGTGGACCCATGTTACCTTTATGATATTAATCTTGCAGTGAGAAGAGCATTATGTTAAAGGGGCTCTGTTTGAATCTTACATTGAGTTCAGTCCCAATATCTATGACAGCAGGTAAGGTGGTAATCCAATATTAAAACCAGGGCCGGATGTAAAGGCCCTGGGGTAACCAAGAAGTGAAGGCCCCTAAAATTTTATGGAAAAGACGAAAAAAAAAAGATTTAATTCGGTTATCGGTATCAAAGTAATTCAACGTATCATTTTTAAGACCACCAACCCAGGACATGAAAAGAAAATTAAAAAAAGGTTCCTTGTCAATGAAAACTGTTTTGTATTAAAAAAAATATCATATTGTGGAGGCCCGGGGCTATGACCCCTGTTGCCCCGACTTAAATCCGGCCCTGATTAAAACCATGATCTTCTATTAACAATATAAAAATAGTAACTACTAAGCCCACGCAAGCACGGGCATTTTTTTTAAGTTTTAATCGGCGCGTAGTATTATAATTATAAAATCTGTGTCGGTATTTTAATTCCGCGCCCCTGATTTTTAACTCTCGGTGTCGAGGCGAGGGTTGAGAATCTAACAGAGAGAAAAAATCCATAGCGCGTTAGTAAATGTATTTATACCATGCCCCCTCTAAAAAGCTTATTTTATTCACTGAAAACAGTGAATAAAAAGCACTTTTAATCACTGTTTTGGTGTTTGAATTTAGAACACCAATTTGTTCGAACTCCATCTCAATGATATACAAACTCCTATTTGATTTGATTTTCGAACAGGAGTTTAGCATTAGAATAAAGACTGTTTTGTGTTGTTTGCTGTCATTAGTAAATGGGCGCTATTTTAAATATTGTAAGTTGTACGAACAAAAAGTTTAGGGTTACTTAATAATAAATCGATTGAAAATGTTTTCAAGTGATGAAGATGTGTTAATACCTGAGCTTATGAAAGAGAGGGCGGCCGATATAGTAGAAAGCTTGCTAACCAAATAATCACGGCTGGTTTACATCAAAGCCTACGATGAGTTTGAGTGTGAGTTTGTTTGTTTGAGTAAATGGAAAAATGAAAATCAAGCTGACCACATTTTCAGAGTCTGTTTTCCTAACTTATTTTAATGAGTTGTCGAAGAAAAAGAAGTCATCGACCTTATGGAGTATGTATTCTATGCTACGGTGTAGGTACTATAAAAACAAGGCATAACATTGACATAACAACATACTCGAAGTTGCATGTTCTTTTTCTCGCAGTCATGGTATAAAGTAAAGTATGCAACTCTTGAATAAAACGGATTTATATCGAGGGCCATGAATCGCTCGCGTCGTTCAGGATTCTAACACTTGAATCACTCCCTACGGTCGTGATTCAGTCGTTAGAATCCTTCACTTGCTCGTGATTCACCTATGGCCCTCGCTTTAAATCCGTCCTTTATTCACTAATTGCATAATATACTATTTCAACTCCAGGGTAGTATTATGAATGATTAACGCCTTCATTATTCCACTGCGCGGGATGGTGCTACCGGCCTTGTCTACTCACACTGGAAAAATGGTGGCATTAACGCTTCATAATACGGCACCTGGGTGCTGCACCAAACCGGTCGCGATAAAACCGCCCATGCGAACGTGGGCTAAGGCGCATTGAATCCATCTTTGTTTTGCAAAAGAGAGCTGTCAGAGCCATTTATAATCTATGTCGCCGCGAATCTCTCAGGGAACTATTTAAAAGGATTAATATTATGACGGTACCTTGCCAATTCATTTATGAGAATATTATGTATGTAAGAAAAAATCTAAATCTTTTTAATAAAATAAGTGATACTTAGACATAATTTTAACACTAGAAATAAAGATAAAATAGATCAACCATTTTTTAGATTAGCTAAAGTACAAACATCTTTTATAGGGTACTGCGTTAAATGCTATAATAAAATACCTACCTAGTGATATATTGCAATTAAATGAAAGAAAATTTAAAACTCATATTAAAAGTACACTTTGTAAACAAGCATATTACAAATTAGAGGATTATATCCAAGATAAGAATGCTTGGAAACATGCTGGTCTTGGACTTGCTCCATAGGACAAATTCGAGGCTGGACAAAATCAAACTGGTTGCTAATCTAGTTGTAAAATTTATTATTTTTATATCATCGATTTTTTTACATTTTATGATAATTAATCTCACACACTGTCCTATTAGTATTACTTGCAAGTTTGTAGGAATATTGTGATATCGTATACTTTAATGTTTGTAAATATGTGAGGACCATGTATCTATCACATACTTAATTTATTTATTTGTCATTGCTCCATTTTTAATTCTTTTTACCTATTGTAATTGTATTCTCGGTGCATCGTCTTCACATGTAATTATATAATTGATGTATACCAAATATTGTAAGACATTTTTTTTAAAGAGTAACGGTGGTGTTTCTTGCCCATTCTTCTCCATACGAAAACTACCTTTTGGAAGGGGCAACAAGAATCAGTTCTATTTCTATGTATTTGACGTTCAAAAGTGCCTTTAATGTGCCTACTTGAAATAAATTATTTGACTTTGACTTTGGCGTCGATCACACCGCTTAGGTACTACCTCAATAAAACATCACAATGACGCCTAAAGTCTAAGTATAGGTAAGTACTAAAAACTAAAAGCCTAGAAAAAAAAGAGTGTGAAAATTGATTGGTTTTTATTTAGCCTTATTTTCCTCTACTACTAATGAATGTTATCAAACTTCGCAAAAGCAAATCTAATCTGAGTAATTAATAGGCGTGTGCACAATTACAGTAGATATTTTTATAGACCAGTTTTTTTATTTCCATTTAGATATGTACAGTTCGATTCAAAATAAGGGCGCACCCACCTCAGATTTTATCCCGCTCGCACCATACGACTCGCGACCTGAGTGAGAACGAGACGGAGTGGGGCGCTAGCGGCTCCAAAGCGTCAGCGACTTTAGTTAATTGCCGTATTTTACGGTGAAAATTATGGTAATTTAAAAAAAAATACACTCATAAGACCTGCTTTATATTTAGTTCAGTTATCATGCAAAGTTTCATGATCTAATTTGAAGTATTTTTTGAATGCCAGCGGTTTATAATTCTGTGCAGAGGTAACTTTGGTTTTCTTTTTTATAGAGAAAATTTTATGTAATCGTGTTTTCGCCTCACATAAGACCTAGAATCAATCCTCAACTTTAACATATATTTATTTCAAAATTAATGCTGCAGTATTTTCGGCATAACAGAGGATCATGCTAAGCAATTTGTGATTGGGTGCGCCCTTAATGGCGGCTCGGAACATGAGGCGAGTCGCTGCGTAGTAACAATTTCATGTGACAGCGGGGGTGAGGGGTGGAGTGCTGCGCAGCTAAAAGCTAACTTCCGAGCCACCATTAAGTTTGAATCGATCTGTGAAAGAAAAACATGATGTCATTGTGATCACATCATGTTTCCCTTTCATTCATCACATTATAGAAAAGTAGTACCTATTGTTAACTCTGTATTAGCTTGAGTAATTAAATTGTATACTTATACTACTAAACAGCACTAAACAAATATTTGTTGTAACTGTCAGAATCAGAATAAACTTTTAAATTAATATGATTTATGATTGCAATCATCATACATCTGATTCTAGGCCAAAGAGTATAAAATTTCTTCTGGGCCAGAATCAATGCTTGTAAACAACACTATTTTATTTACCCTCCCCCGTGTGTCACTTTAGGGAGCCAACTGAAAACCAGCTGGGTGTTTAACACAATGCTAAGTTTAAAAAAAAGAATAAATTGATATGGGTAAAAGAATGATGATAATTATCCGCTCAACTGTTGATTGGCCTTCTAATGACCGATAACAATTAAAATTCTATTGTGTCTTGTTAATGACAGTTGGAGGTTTATGCTGAGTTGGTAACCCTTTCGGTATACTATTATGTACCTATTATGATTGTGCTGTTTATTGCTGTAGTTTTTTTTTCTTTTACTGTAGTGATGGTTGCTGTTGTGTAGAAAGGATTGGTTTGGCATGACCTCAGTCATGTACACTATAAAAACACTACTACTTTCTTTTTTTTTTCTTTTTCATAAAACTAGTAATCTGACAATAAAAGCAATAATAAAAAAATTACTCTTTTCTACAGAGTTTTACATTGTTATTCGTTCTTATCTGCTTTTATATAGCAACAGTATGGCTTGCCACACTCACAAAGCACTTGTTTTACTTGCTAGTAAAAATGGCAAGTTACATATTTTGTATGTTACTCTTGTATTTATACTTACTACAATGATAAATGTAGTATCACAAAAGCTTTATTTGCAAACCTTTAAAGAAATAAGGTTAACGATAATTAAATGCCAATTAAATAGTTACAGCTGTGTTTATATGCAGCATTTGTTTAAGTATAATTCTTGTAGCCAGGTTTCGAAAAAGTGTTTTGTTAAATAAACAAACTATTTGCTTAATTCTTTACCTGTGTACTCTTTGGTTGCGTCCAGCGGGTCCATCCAAACAGTTACATCCTTTACATACACCAGTTCATCATTCATGTAATCCACAATGTTGTTCCCTGGAAGCACTTGCTCTATATCAATCACTGGTTGGTTTTCACATTTTGGATCACTCTTCGAGTGTTCTTCAGAGACCACAGTCAACTTCGAAAACGTGTTTTTCAATCCGTAATACATTGCGCAATGCGAAGCGTAATCTGCATCTGTAACCGGATCGTTTACCCCTTCCAGCGTTTTACCTTTGCTTTTAATGTTTAATTCGTGACTTTTCCCTTCCATAACCTTCTTTCCACCCCTCTCAGCGGCCTGTATAGACGCTTTTAACAAGCTTTTCAAGTTAATAAGATCACTTTTCTCCATAGGAAAACTAGCGCTCCCTGTTCGCCAATAAATTATTAAAAATAATAAAAAAACTAACGTAAAACATGCGAATTTATTCACTCTTAAAGTTCCACCGAAATTCATTGTGTTAATCTTTATTTTCTTGAAAATTTGCTGAATTTTGATTTTTGTTTTGGGCTGAGGTGAGGTGTGGGCACTTTTCAAAACATGACAATGACAGATGACAGAATGACAGATTGAATGAAATCATTGTTGAAATCTTACGGCAATTTTCTGACGTAAATGTTTTTGTTTGGAAATAAAATTCATTCGACATAGATATATCATACCACTCATTCTAAAAACTCATTCTTTTAGTGTGTTTACTTGTCTCGGTTTTAGGCCGGTCAAATATGTACGGTTTCCAGATTCGGTTTCCTGATCCGGATTCCTGATTCGGAAACTTGAATGCTTGCTTTACATACAAAATTTCAACTAGGCACATACGTTCCAAACGGAAAAAATACCTGACGTTCGTTCGAATCAGGTAACCGGATGTATGTGGCCGGCCTAAGCTCATGAAAATCAATCAAATGATTTAGTAAGTTTTTACACCTCTACTCTAGAACTGTCAGATTATCATAGACTAATAATTTCATATTTTTTTTATCAGTCTGTGACCGGTGTTGAACACGAGCACGCACGAGAGCGCATATAAATCTCAATTTGTTGTACATTTTAGAATATTTTAGTTAGTACATAATATTTAACCCGTAGCACTCATTAGCTTATTGTATAAAACCATTCAGAATGATATTAGTTGACATTTACGATATGGTAAGTTTACTCCCATCATTTTTATTACTCATCGCAGTAAAATGGGTTTTTTAACTACTTTCATAACTTTCAGGCGAGCTGGTGGACTCTGGTTATCGCTTTTCAACTGGTAGTAATTTCTACTTACTTTTTCTGGGCCAAAAAGAAGTCTAAGAGCTACGATCCCCTGTGCAATGGGAAGGCTGTAGATTGGAATCCAATTCCTATCGTGGAGCATGATGTTACGGTAGAAGAACCGCCAGTAATGGGTAAAATTGATGAAAATGTGTTGAATGTAGGCTCCTCGAGTTTCCTATGCCTTGATAAAGAGGAGTCTATAATGGATGATGCCTTGAAATCTCTCGAGAAGTATGGTGTGGGTTCCTGTGGGCCTCGTGGATTCTATGGTACCATTGACGTACATTTGGACCTGGAGGAACGTCTGGCACACTTCCTAGAAGTAGAAGAGACTTGTGTGTATTCCTATGGCTTCTCAACAATTGCCAGCGCAATACCTTCCTATGCTAAGAAGAAGGATATTATTTTTGCGTAAGTATTGAACTGTATTTGTATATAAACTATTTCTATTTTGTTTATACTAGAGGTTTTATCAAAATAGACTTAAAAGTATAGTAAGATAATTCATATAAGTATCTTACTAGAAACTCACGCAAAAACAATAGTTTTTTCCTAGCAAGTTCCTTACCTTGAATTGATATCTGTCAAAGTATTGACGAAATAGGACTGCTATCAATGTTGAGTGCAGCCAAGTAAATCATGACTCAAATAAGTACCTACTTCAATGTCAGGCCTATACTGATCTGCGGGAAAGTCCGAAAGGGATACCGGGACCTTGGCAACAGGCAACTTAAGGAACATGGGTGGGTTTTAGTCAGTAAAAGTCTGACACGCCCTTCCGCTCCGCCCAGAGCAGGAGAAGTCATTGGACAATTTCCCAACCACAAAAAAAAGAAAGGCCTATATTGATCAGAAATTTGGTTTGTAAATGGGAAAAGTATCCAACCCAACATTGTGTTAAAATCACACTTTCTATGGTTCTATAAAATCAATCTGCCTTGACTTTTTCCAACGATGTTGGGGTTTCTACTTCTAGTCTAACCGGATGCAGCTGAATACCAGTATTTTACGTGCAGTAACTGCCTACTGCCTATCTAACCTCCACAACCCAGTTGCCAGGATACTAAATGGACTGAAATTTGCATGGCTGCTAAAAATATTGGTTTTAGTTACAGAATACCTATGTCAAGAAGTATTTATGCCAGCATTAATGCTTTACCCTCTTTGCTCCATATTTTTATGCTCTATTATTCCCTTGTACAGCAATTGATACTAATCTATACTAATATTATAAAGCTGAAGAGTTTGTTTGTTTGTTTGAACGCGCTAATCTCAGGAATTACTGGTTGGAATGGAAGAATTCTTTTTTTGTTAGATAGTCCATTTATCGAGGAAGGTTATAGGCTATATAACATCACGCTACGACCAATATGAGCGGAGCATAAATGAAAAATGTTGCAAAAACGGGAAAAATTATTCCTTTTTGAGAGCTTCCGTTGCGTGCGCTGCGTAAACGGTTAAAGTTACGCAAATATGATATTTGCGTAACTTTAACCTATGTATATGTATGATGGAATTGTTCCTCTTTAAAAGTTCTAAAAAAAAGTCCGCGACAGCATAATATGTCTATCTTTTAATATTGACTCACTGTAACCTTTTTTATGGTAATCAAATTTGTTCGAAATTATTGCATTATTTGTGAAGGGGTTTTATCAACATAATATTGATTCTTATTCAAATAAATAGTTTTTAACATCAAGGGTATTTATGTAGCAGTAAAATACTTTTTAATTCATTCGAATCGGACATTTAATTTCGAAGTTATTACGAGTAAAAATAAAAATGCAATAGGCGAACCGTTCGACGCCGGCGGCGGCGCCGCGCCTCCGCGACGTTCCCTACCCTAGAGAGGAGAGGATGGGCACACGGGTAGACCTGGAATAGGACATAGGATACGTTTTATCCCTACATTCCCACGAGACCGAGACCTACGCGGATGAAACCGCGTTGCACAGCTAGTCCATCATAAAGAATAACTGTGAGTTGAGATGTATTTTGATCAAATATAACTATGTAAATTAATTTTATTTCAGATTTACATTCTAGTAACAACATAAACAGTAGTCCTGATTTATTATTGAATGTGGGAATTTTTTAATAAAAAAACAGTAAACCACATAGGAAAATGTTTCATGTGGTTTTTCCTCTGTTGCATTTGATAAGAGTAATATTTACCTCGTTCCTGCCACATAAAATATCTATTTACTTATTTCCCAGGGGGCCTAGTCTACTAATTTACAAACGTGTCAGTGGTCTCACAATGATCAGTTTTTGACAGATTTTGTATGGCATATCTGTCAAAAACTCATCATTGTGAGACCACTGACACGTTTGTAAATTAGTAGACTTGGCCCCCAGGCCTTAGCTTTCCTATGTTAAGATAAGTTTAGTATTGATTTTCCTGCATGCTAGTCTTACCATATATTATGAATTTCCTTTATTTCATTTTTCATACCTACTTATAAATTATATTTTTAAATATTAGAATAAAAAATTATATAAAACATTTAATAATATATAAATATATATTATTATTATTATGCATCTGATTGGGTTTTTATGTACATTAGAATGCAAAATCAGCAAATAATGTTCCCACTGCTGGGACACAGGGCTCATCTCGGTGAGTGGGCCGTAATCCACATGTAGTGATTCAATTCAGCATGAAGTATATAGGTAGTATTTATTAGTTTACTTTATATGTGAAATATGTGTGCTATGGAGTCTTAGTAACAGGGTCCCGTTTTACACTTTGGGTACGGAACCCTAAAAATACCTTACAAACAATCAAATTCAAAAAACACTTATTCATCGTAATTACTACATTACATAAATAATGTAATTAAAATAGCATTAACCGATAAAGCCCGCATTGTATAAATTTAATGGATCAGAAAATATTTAAAAGGCTATTTGAATATACAAGTAGGATTTACAAACAACATAGGTACAAGGTTGTCATGCAGTGATGCTCTCATTGGTCAGTGGGTTCCACTAAATGGGCAGTCATGATAAGATTGATTGGAGATTCTTATTTGAGAATAAATTAAATGATGATGCAACAACTTAGGTACTTTACGTTACGAAACGAATGTTGTGAAATTCGCGACAACTGAGGCCCTAAACAAAGTGACAAAGTGAAACATTCTATCAGTGATAACGATATCATCTGCCTAGCCTTTTCCCAACCAAGTTGGGGTCGGCTTCCAGTCTAACCGGATGCAGCTGAATACCAGTATTTTACATGGAGCGACTGCCAATCTGACCTCCACAACCCAGTAACTGGGTAATACGATACCCCTTGGCAAGACTGTTTGTCAGACTTTCGGGCTTCTGACGACCCATAACGACTGTCAAAGATCCACAAATGACAGCCGGGACCAACGGCTTAACGTGCTTTCCGAGGCACGGAGGAGTCTCGATATGTAAAGATGGTCACCCATCCACGGACCAGCCCCGGCAAGCGTAGATTAACCAGATGGATCGACCCGTGCGGCTGTTATTACTTAGCCACGAGCTCCTCAGCGATAACGATAATGGAAAAGAACTGACATAAGCTATCGAAAAGCTTATGCCAATCCTGTTGAAAGTTGTTGTAAAAATACGAAACGCTTTCGAAGCGATTATCCGGTTACACATAATTATTAAATGTCTTAAGCCAAATCATTATAGACCTCGCAACTGTCACTAACGAGACACAATATAATTTTAATTGATCAAAAGATGAGCGAAGTGAGAAAAAAATATCGTGCTCAACAACATAAATAACGCAGTGAATGTTGTTGAACTGCGAAAATAAGTTACGCAATAAGATACCTAGCTGATTTGCCTTTTCCTCGGTAGCTGTCGGAAGAATAGCGGTCTTCTATTTGTTTTAAAACTGTCAACATTTTCGGGTTTCGGATTTGTGAACAGCGCCAGTTTACAAAACTCCTTCGATAACATTGATTGATGTTCGAGTCAGTACGGAAGCGTTAGGGCGCGGCCTGCCTTAATCTGCGCTAGCCTTTAGGTGTTTTCTGCACTGGAACTACTTACATATATTAATTACACCAACCGAGTGAAAAAACTACGCAAAAAAACTTTTTACAAAAAAAAAAACAACCGACTTCCAAAAAAAACACTTAAAAAGTGAAAAATAACTAATTTCGGAAGTCGGTGTCTTTGCTTTTCAATTTTCGTTTTTTGCCACCGACTTCCGAAATTAGTTATTTTTCACTTTTTAAGTGTTTTTTTTGGAAGTCGGTTGTTTTTTTTTGTAAAAAGTTTTTATTTTTCACTTTTTAGTTGTGGTAAATACCCCACACAAATTCGTATACCGTTATCTGCTATGTGACGGAGACAATTAACATGTCATTAACATACGGAAAGTGGAAAAAATACGTAATTATTGAAGCTAACTCAAAAACTACGCAAGCAAAATTAATAAAATTTATATGGGACCACCTCTGAAGCATGAGCTACCAAACAAAAAAAGAATCATCAAAATCGATTCATAATTGGCGGAGTAATCGGGTAACATATACACAAAAAAAAAAAAAAAAAAACATACAGACGAATTGAGAACCTCCTCCTTTCTGAAGAAGTCGGTTAAAAAGAACATTTTACCCTATACTAATTGCTCCAAACATTTCAGCGACGAATGCGTCTGGTTCGCAATTCAAAAAGGCATCGACGCATCCCGCAGCACCGTCCGCTACTTCAAACATAACAACATGGACCACCTCGAAGAGATGCTGGCTGAGGCTCAGAAGAGGAAGGAGCTCAACCCTCGCAGACGTGCCTTCCTCATTGCAGAAGCCATTTATTTTAATACCGGGGAGATGTGCCCGCTGAAGAGATTGGTGCAGCTGGCTAGGAAGTACAAGTTGAGGATCATGTTGGATGAGAGTTTGTCTATTGGGGTGAGTTCTAGTAACTTATGTATACTTGGAGAATTCTCATTGAAGTATAATAAATGATACAAAGGACTGTTCAAATTGAGGCGAATCTTAAGGGCGCACCCAATCACAAATTGCTTAGCATGATCCTCTGTTATGCCGAAAATACTGCATTAAATTTTGAAATAAATATATGTTAAAGTTGAGGATTGATGCTAGGGCGTATGTGAGGCGAAAACACGATTACATAAAAGTTTCTCTATAGAAAAAAAAACCAAAGTTACCTCTGCACAGAATTATAAACCGCTGGTATTCCAAAAATACTTCAAGTTAGATCATGAAACTTTGCATGATAACTGTACTAACTATAAAGCAGGTCTTATGTGTGTCATTTTTTTAATTACCATTATTTTCAACGTAAAAAACAATTACCTAAACTTTTCGAAGCTTTAGAGCCGCTAGCGCCCCACTCCGTCTCGTTCTCACTCAGGTCGCGAATAGTATGGTGCGAGCGGGATAAAATCTGAGGTGGGTGCGCCCTTAATCATTAAGAAGGAACGCGACTATTCTTCCCGGTTTGAACACCTCAATACAAGTTATTTGACATAATCGACGCGAACGAATTTTGTTCCGTATCCCGCGCGGTGTTCGTTGTTATTGTTGTCTGATATTGTTTAGTCTTATCTGAAAATAAATCGTAAACAATATGCATTTGAGAGTATTGTCGCCATACAAATAAAAATCATCGTCCTTTATATTCATAATCATCAGCAATAAAATACATATTTTTATTATGACTTGAGCGTTGCGAATTTACATAATTTAAATTTCCATAAACTTGCATAAATTCTAATGTAATAATTTTTTTTTTATGGACTCTTCAACCATACATTAATCGTATGTTTTCGATGAATACGCAATAACGCGATCACTGCACTGCACCATAAGAATCAAAGTTGCTAAGATCGCTTTTAGCGATAATACCGCCCATTGTGTCACCCTATGTAAAATTTCTACATTTAAATCTGTAATTTTTATAATGTACATAAAGTATTCTATATAAATACCTATAAAACAATCTGAATCTGATACAATACTTTGGAACAATAGCAGTCCCGTAATGGTTTGCTGGACATTCTTGACTTGAACCAGATATAACAATGAATAAGATAAGGACAAGTATATTGTATCACTAGTTATTTGATTACTGACCCATCCGACACCGTATGCGAGTGTGGTGCTTCTGATCAGACCATATCTCATTTGCTGGAGGGTCCTAAGTGATGCCGCAACCAAGATGGCCACATACTGGGTAAAACATTGTATAAAGAAGTCAAAAAGTATACGAAAAGTACCGTCGACACGAAAAGAAGTAGTTCATACAAAATGATTCGACGACCACAGACCGCCACGCACCGCGCACCGAGGAACTTCCGATGTCTGCGATACCCTGCACGTAACTTCCCACGGTGCGTCGTGCTCGTGCGGGCTCGTCTGTGTCCGTCCGCAATACGGCGCACCGTCGGATCACGGCATATGGGCCAGTTCACACCGAGACGTGACGCGACGCGCACTTTTTTATGATCCGATACAATATCGAATTTATTTACTACACAATAAGGTACATGCGCTGCGCAGTACCGCGCATCTCAGCGTACTTTGACACGTGTCAGCCCTCGCACTGAAATTATACCTTTTCGTGAAGAAAATAAGTTCAATAATTGTTAAAAAGTGCGCGCAGCGTCGCTTCGCTTCACGTCGCGGTCTGTACTGCCCCTTAGATCAATTAGCCTTTTTTTAAATTAATTCTTCATGGTTCAGACTATAAAAATTATAAAATTTTCTAAATACGTGTCTAAATAAGTCATCCTAACTAATATTATAAATGCGAAAGTGAGTTTGTTTGTTTTTTACGCTTTCTCTCTAAAACGGCTGAACGGATTTGGATGAAATTTGGCACATGGGTAGACCATGACCCGGAAAAAGACATAGGCTACTTTTCTTCCTGCAGGCGTAGCATGAGCACCATTTTGTCGACGGAAGAGTAGACAAAAATGACGTTTCCTGTAGACAGTAGATAGTACGAAATGGCAGCAAAGTTGAAAGAGTCCACTGCACTTTTTACGAAATTCACTCTTATTTATAATTCGACTCAGAATTCTTTGTTTTGTCATGGGATTTATCGGTTGTCAGTCATTTTGACAGTCAGGATAGAAAACTTTCTTCCGAAATAGTCTACCTACAAAATGACGTAGACAAAGATCGTTAGAAATGAAAGACAAAATGACAGATTGTAGAAACATTTCTACGGTGGATGTCAAAAATGAAGAAACGAACTGTCACTTTGTATAGAAAAAGCTATGTCTATTCTTCGTAGAGATAGAAAGCGCCATGCTACGCCTGCTGGTTCGCAGACGAAATCGCGGGCAACAGCTAATAATATGTATTATAATACAGATGTTACGATTACATTTCAAATATTTACGTTAGATATAAGAAAGTGCGAGCCATACAAAACTACACTAAATCTGAATCACGAAGTAGGTCCTAGAGCCAAATGGAACAATATACGGAATCAATGGAACCAATGGCCATTGAAGAAACATTCATTAACGCTTCCCGGAGAGCTTTTATTACGAAAATTAATTCGAAAATGTCGGCCAAATGCGAGTAATAGATGCCGGGAAACTTTAAAGTGTTAATATAATTAGTCCGCAGTGTAGCAGAAGGTATTGGCTTCTGTCATTGAAAACCAGTGCAGAGTACATAACATTAAATTAACACTGTTTTTTAATTTTGAACTGGGTAAGGTTTTGGAGATGGGATAGCAGGGGCACAATCCAAACTATCCTTACTTCCTTATCCTTATTAATACAGGATGTAAGGGTCACTCTTGTCATTCAAACCATGGGTAGTTGACTTAAATATAAAAATAAATGACCGAACACAACAAAAAAAAACCTTATTTTCATTAAAATATTTTAAAGTTTCTATCCGACACCGTGCTTGCTAGCGCAACAGCTGACTGACTGAGGGAGGGGTCGCGCTCGCGGCCGGTCAGGTCACATCCCGCACCCCCCGCCCGTGTTGAGACGAAATTCGTTGCCCTAGCGCATAGGGCAACGAACTTGCGTCTCTTGTGGTAAAATGAAGATTTATAAAAATTTAAATAAAAGTTGTAATTTTCCATCGATTTTACATTCTATAAATGAAACCAAACCACTCGTTGCAAGGATAACGGTGTTTACCCTAACACCCTGTATTATAAATGCTAAAGTAACTCTGTCTGTTTGTCGCGCTTTCACGCCAAAACTACTGAACCGATTTAAATGTTATGTTGGTACACAGATAGTCTAGATCCTGAGAAACGACATAGGCTACTTTTTATCGACATACCACGCGGGCAATGCTGCGGGCGGAAGCTAGTTAATATTATAAATGAGTGTTTTTTATTTATTACGCTTTTACGTTATAACGGCTGAACGGATTTGGTTGAAAGGCACAAGGGTAGTCCATGACCTGGGTTAGGAAATAGGATACTTTTTATCCTGATATTTCCACGGAATCGAGACTTATGCGGGTGAAACCGCGGGGCGCAGATAGTAAGATATAAATATGGCTCTAAAACCCCATTTATTTGAACTACAAAATATACGGAAAACAGAATTTTTCAGAATCTTATATCAGCGTAAGGAGAAGAAGTCCAATAGTGAAAATTGAAGAGAATAACATGTTCTAACGGAATATTTTTTAAATTTTATTTGGCGGAATATATCATTTTTTTTTGCTTTCCTAATTTAGTCCAAAATCTCCTTTGAAGACCCTACGTCCCTAGACATGATTGTCCATAAAATGTACTTTTATTTTTTTTATTTGTTCGCAGGTAGTAGGCAAGCATGGGCGCGGTCTAACAGAACTACTGAACGTGCCCCGCGATGAGATCGACCTGATCGTGGGCTCTTTAGAGCATTCCTTCGCGACTGTCGGAGGCTTCTGCGCCGGGACAAGCTTCATTGTAGAGCACCAGAGGCTTTCAGGACTTGGTATGTTTTTAATTATTATAATTTATGTACTGGCAGGGAAATGCATTGTTAAGCCAATTGACACCTGCCAGGGCTGCAGGAAAGTCCGAAAGGGATACCGGCGCCCTTGGCAACAGGCAACTGAAGGAACACGCGTGGGTTTTAGTCAGTAAAAGTCTGACACGCCCTCCCGCTCCTCCCAGAGCGGGAGAAGTCATTTGATGATTTCCCATGATGAAAAAAAAGCCAATTGACACCCTACGTCAATTTGCCATGTTACAGTCATTTTAAACAACTATCAAAGATTGGCGGCGGTGATTCAAATATTGATAGGGACAATTTAAGTTGATAGTCAATTTTCTTTACCTACAATTAATTTCCTTAAATAATTATCATTAGCCTATAGCAGTCCACTGCTGGACATAGGCTTCTCCAATTCTACGCCAAATCGTAGGCCACTCTTGTACTCGCTACCAGTAAACCCCGCGAATATCGTCGCTCCACCTGCCTGAGGGCCCCTGCCGGCCCTACGCACGGGTGACGTCACCTAGCTGAGTCACGCACGGTCCCCATTCAAGTGCACCTGTATGCGCTGCCGAATGGCACACACCTTGGATATTAGCTTGAATGATAAGTCACTTATAGGCAAAGATGTTGGTTTATTGATTATAATTTAACTACCACGTGCTTTATGAATTTTGTGTGAATGTGAACAGCTGACTATGAACGCTGATCGTCTATTGTCGCGTTACACTATAATTTGTACAAGGTCGCGGAAAATGCTGATCTATGCAATGCGCGCGTGCCATGTACAATACACTACTACTACGTTACTTTTTGACTAACTGACCGACTCTTTGACAATTCAAAAGCCTGCCTGTAAATGGTTTCATTTAAATAAATGCTTTGAGTTCACATGACTCGTACAGCACCATTTAAGAATAGAGGGGCTCGCATAGAATAGAAGTGTGTATTATTTTCCTGCATTGCATATAATATAACCTTACCCTATTAAATATACTTGTAGTAAATCTATACATATTAAAAATTAAAGTCGCTTTTCGTGTTTGTCTGTATTTCCGCGTTGTTCTTCTAAACCACGCAACAGATTTTGATGAGATTATCACCATCGTTTAGAGATTTTATTCCCGAAGGTTTATGTGTATAAATCTTTACTATTAAAGTTACATATAACTAATAAATCTCGATGTTTTGTCAAGTCGTAAAAGCAGGAGCGGGTCGCTAGTAGGTTGCGGGAAAGTCCGTAAGGGATACCGGGACCTTGGCAAAAGGCAACTGAAGGAACACGGGTGGGTTTTAGTCAGTAAAAGTCTGACACGCCCTTCCGCTCAGCCCAGAGCGAGCGGGAGAAGTCTTTGGCTGATTTCCCACCCTCAAAAAAACAAAAAAAAAGGGTCGCTAGTAATATTATAAAGTTTTCCTATTGGATATTCTGTTTGCCTATGCTTCGCCTATAAAGAAAAATATTCTGCCAAAGTGTATGGGTCTATAAAAGACACCTAATTTATCTTCTTAGGTATTTAATGTGCTCTCACTACAGCTACTGAGAATATATCCATCACACTACTTAGAAGTACAGTCACAAGCACTAATATGTATACACTCAGCAACTTTTAAAAGTGATTTTCTCCTACTTTATTGATTGTAATTTTATGTTATTACGTAGTATTTTGGAACACCGGTTATTATGATATATGTCTCATGTCAAAAGGTGTAATCACTATTGAACTTTGCTGAGTGTATACATATTTTTGCTCGTGAACAGCTTCCTGAATAGCTTTCATCCCCAATTAACATGTTGACCTCACGAAATAAACATAATCTTTGTCTCCCTAACATCAATCAATGGGTTCCATCCAACATTTAACAATACTTCAACTTTCATAAATGTTACAGGTTATTGCTTCAGTGCGTCATTGCCGCCGATGTTGGCACAAGCTGCCATCTCGGCGCTCGACGTCATTGAATCGAAGCCAGACATCTTTGATGAACTCAACGAGAACTCGAAGAAACTTAATAGGTAAATATTTTAACATGATATCATGCCTGTTTACCCGGGGTGTTAGACAGAGCTTACCTTAGCACACCCACAAAATTTGTGTTCCTTAATACTGTATCCATGTGTAGGTACAATCCATCCATATTATAAATTCGAAAGTAACTCTGTCTGTCTGTCTGTATGTTACCTTTTCACGCCTGAACCACTGAACGGATTTCGATAAAATTTGGCATGGGGATAGATGGCATCCCGGGGAAGGACATAGGCTACTTTTTATCGACATACCACGCGGGCGGAAGCTAGTTAAGTATCAATCAATCTGCCTAGCCTTTTCTCAACTATGTTGGGGTCGGCTTCCAGTCTAACCGGATGCAGCTGAATACCAGATTTTACCTGGAGTGACTGCCTATCTGACCTCCACAACCCAGTAACTGGTTAATACGATACCCTTTGGTAAGACTGGTTGTCAGACTTTCGGGCTTCTGACAACCCGTAACGACAAACGGGACCAACGGTTTAACGTGCTTTTCGTGCACGGAGGAGTCTCGGTACGTAAAGATGGTCACCCATCTACGGTCCAACCCCGGCAAGCGTAGCTTAACCTGCGGCTGTTATTACTTAGCCACGAGCTTCTCTCTCTCTCTGTTCAGTACCAAATGTGTAATAATATGTTGTATGCTACAAAATAATAGAACAAAGATTGTAGACAATTAAATTAGTTCTTGGCTATGTATACATCTTTTCGAGGCTGACTGTACTGTTATTTCCTTATTCTCAGGGAAAACATAGCTTCTGTTTTCTTATTTCCGTATTAGTGTAATACAAAATAATTTTGTATATCCATACTAACGTGCATGTAACGGTAATTATTTTTTCCCTTTTTCTTGACATTTGTTTATTTGTTAATGTTTAATTTTGACATTGTCTTCTAATCCTTATCATTTAAATTATTTTCAATATTTGTACGCTGGAAACAGCAGAATATTATGGACATCATATTATAATTTGTAACACCTTGTAAAACAATATTCTGACAAATAAATTATTACTTACTTACTAATATTATAAATTCGAAAGTAACTCTGTCTGTCTGTATGTTAGGTGTGTGGGTTTTCATGCCTAAACCACTGAACGGATTAGATAAGGCACCCTGGGGAAGGACATAGGCTACTTTTTATCGACATACCGCGCAGGCGAAGCCGTGGGTGGAAGCTATTACTTAATAAAATAGTCACCTTGATGACAAAAGTAGTATTAAGTTTGTAATTTAAACCCTCGTTAATTTTGTAGAACCGATTTTCTGTCTTGCATGTTTAATGACAAACGTACAACATACCATTCATCAACTAATGATTTACGTATAACTATAATTTTACTAGCTGCCCGTCCCGGCTTCGCACGGGTAGCACTAAGTACCCTACCTACCCTACCCTACCCTACCTACAATACCTACCTACCTACCCTGCCTTTATACCTACACTACCCTACAACTCCCTACCTACATCTACCTACACTACCCACATCTACCTACATACCTACCTACCCTATCTACACCTACTAAACCAACAAACCTTGCCCTGAGAATAACAAACGCAACAAAAAAAGAATTATCCAAATCTGTCCAGCCATTCCAGAGTTTACATCTCTTCGTAGATTTACCATAGCAGCGCCATCTATTGATGACTTACTCAACCCAGTCGAAAGGTATCGACATCTCTTAGAATCATTTGGAGTTAACAGATAATTGTGACTGTCAAATAATAACAGACAAATAATTAGCAATAAATTAAAATTGCGACTATAATTTGAGATTTAAACTATCCTATCTCTCAAGTTGGATCGAACTGCACATGGTGTGCGAATTTTATTATAATCGGTTAAGTGGTTTAGGAGTCCATTGAGGACAAACATTGTGACACGAGATTTATATATATTAAGATTGGCATGCTGATAACATTACTACACATTAAACTTACGATTTGATAAGACTTAACATTGTCAATCTGCAATATTTATTACTAGCGATAATGTCAAGGGGGATATGAGTCACCCACAGCACGATGTAAACGTAACGTCAATTCGAACGATTTTTAATTATTCATATATATAAAAAATCCTATACCATTGTGGTTTAAATTTGAGCAAATTGCATCATATTATAGATATGAATAGAGTCGTAAAACTATGTTAATACTAGCTGCGCCACGCGGTTTCGCCCGCATAAGTCGGGAACCCGTTGGAATAGAAAGAAAGAAAATAAATTTATTTGACCCAGGTACCCTATGCCCTTTCCAGCCATTTGCCATCAACGTTTTACTTGCATCTTTGTTTGGCTTCATTTTCTTGGCAGACACTTACAATATTCAAATTAAGAATTCAAAAGAGAATAAAATCCTATCTTCTTGAATATTCCCTACTTCCGTTGCATTTAAAGGGAGGGTCTATTTTTTCTCTCTGATAAAGACATGTCATGTAATATCTAAGTTGGTACTAAATATTTTTGAACAATGATCCATGGAAGACTGCGAAAAACCGGTGTACGTTTTTACACTACCGCAGAGTAACTATACCTACCGATAAATCCAGGCCATTACATAACCTAGACAGACATAATATTATTCTTTTTTTTTTTTTTCAGCGCTCTCTCCCGACTGAAGCACTTCACGTTCCGAGGCGACGAGGTCTCCCCAATCAAACACGTGTACCTCAAAAAAGACGACCTCACAGACAGACTGAAACACTCCTACCTCCGTAATATTACCAACTATTGTTTAGAGAAGGGCGTCGCCATGACAGTCGCTGCGTACTTACGGGATGTCGAAATTAACTGCCCAGAACCTTCCATCCGTTTGGCTAGCAGTAGGAAGCTTACAGATGATACTATAAGCTTAGTTTGTTCTTTACTAGATGAGGCCTACGAGCAAGTAGGTCCGCAACCTGAACTACAGCCTGTGTAGACAATGCCTTTGCTTTAAAGTATTGTCTATGGTTTTTGGCGGGAAGTACAATTTTTGTTGTTTTTTTTTTGTTTTCGTTTTATGTGTAAGTAGGTTTTTCTTGTATTTAATTGCACTGAGTAATACACATTATATCCGAGTCATATTTTTTGCAATGCATTTAGGGAGACGAAATACATAGTTACTATTATTTTCGTGGCTTTACTTTACAATAATTATTGCTATTTTTAGCAATTCAATGCAACGTGAATGGCAATAATCTAATACAAACTAATATTATGTAACGAAGTTACTTACGTGTACGATTTATCAAGTAGGTAATTAATTTATTATTTATGGAACACTCTTTAAAAGTTATTATTAAGAGAATGGTTACTTACTTGTTAAGCATAGACAATATTATCTTATTATTACTAATCATACGATTATCCAAATCATGGAATTAAAAAATATCAGTTTTCCTATTACTCTTATTATTCTAATGATGCTGCACATTGAGATTAATTTAAAAATAGCAATAAGAAATAACTTGGTTAAACTCTTACGTTTCAATTATTTTATAATTAAGTGCACAATAGCAGTGGTAACAGCTGTGACTTAGGAGTTGTAGGTCGTGGATTCTAACCCAAGCAGGCACTTTACTTTGTGTAAACTATTTCCTCACCACTGCTCTCAAAACGGTGAAGGAAATCATCGTGAGGAAACCGGCATGTCCTAGAATCAAAAATTCGACATGTGACATCTACCAACCCGCACTGGGCCAGCGTGGTGGATTACGACCCACTCCCTCCAACAGAGAGGAGGCCTGTGTCCCAGCAGTGGGAACATTATAGGCTGATTATGCACAATAAATTCTTGAAATGAATCTTCATCGTGAGTTAAATTCCAAATATTGTTGTTAGGTTAATAATCATGAATTCCTGGTACAATACTTTATACAGGTTGGGGGAAAAACGCGTATATTCCCAGTCGCCCTCGCGGGGATTGCCACCGGAGGCAAATGGGAATGAAAATTCCCAGTTGCCACCGGTGGTGACTGGGAAATCTTTGCCCCCACTTCCGTTTCGCTGTACATTGCTTTCTCCATCGTAGAGAATAAAAGGATGAGGCAACTAATCCTAAACCTGCCTCTAATCTCTAACAAAACCCCCTTCTGGGGCAGTCGGGTAAAAAGACAAAGTGCATTGAAATATTTTTTTATTTTGACGTAATGTGTAATCGTGTAATTAAATTACACAAAATCTCAAAATCTAGAAAATACCGAATGAACCATTATACTGGGTAATTGATAAAACACCAACAACCTCTCAAGGAGTCATCATCTCGAAAAAAAAAAAACAGCTGTTCCGTACATTTTGACGAGTTATGCGAACATAAATGTATGGAAAAGCTGTTTTTTTTCGCGATTTTTTATTTTTTCCCATAGTAAAAGTTGTTCATAATGATGAGTGAGTACAATGACTCCTTGAGAGGTTGTTGGTGTTTTACCAATAGAATTATAAATCACAGAAAGAATCGTAACAATAATTAGTGTCGTAAAGTTTCGAGAAAATGTCCCACTGTCATTTCTCCATGAACAAACTCGAGTTGAAATGTCCCACTGTCATGTCTCCATGAACAAACTCGAGTTGAATTTCTTGTATGAATTCGTCTCTAAATATCTGTGTAGCCTTTCTTTGTTTTAACGGATTTTTCTGTTTGATTCTACTGTTACAAACATTGGAATATGAAGAATCTTGTCGCAAAACACTCAGTAAATGCAGGAGGTTCGGATTTTTCGTACCAATTTGTGGTTAAGCTTGTTGTGCCAACCTTCTATATAATTTGTGGTTCGATGCTGTTGACCATATACACTCCATACATTCATGAACTCTTCTTTGAGCCACTGTCTTTCCATATACGTTCGGATTATTTTTTATATTTTCGTCTTCACAAGTTTTGCGTGTAATGTATGACCAGCCTTTCATAATGTCAGTTGCTGGCAACAATGGAAGTACAGCGCTTAGCTGTACTTCTCGTATTTTACTTTGATGATTGGATTTTGTGATACCGAGTTCTTTAGCTTTAGCCCACACTGCTTTGTTATAGTGATAATAACAGCCGTGGACTATGACACAGACGGAAAAACTGATTTAATGGCATTCATGGCTGCTATTTCGTAATCTATTTTATACGATTTTGGATTGCAACCAGGTATTTGTGATTTGATTAATGAGAATAAGATGAAGTAAGATTTCTCTGTTCTGCTACTCATAAGAGCATAAACCAGTGGCAATATATTGGTGTTGTTCACTGTGCTTCCTAAGTCACCGTGGATAGAATAGAGTTGTGAGAAGGGCTGCGTGCAGGTTTAGGATGAGTTCCCTCATCCTTTTATTCTCTACGATGGAGAAAGCCATGTACAGCGAAACGGAAGTGGGGGCGAAGATTTCCCAGTCACCACCGGTGGCAATCCCCGCGGGGGCGACTGGGAATAAACCGAAAAACGTTCGTGGACGGAGAAATTACCTTTAACATTGAAGATATCAAATTTTACTGAAAGGAATGATTTCTTTATTCACTTTTTTAAGTATAACTGCATTTTACGATTCCTGAAAACTTGCCTCAGCGGGAATTGAAACGAAAACTGCCAAAATAAATGTATGGCATCAATTTACAATGTCAATAATGAGGACCAAAATACACCCCTTGGCAAAAAAAAACGGGCGGTTTTGATTTTTGTACATTATTGGTAATCATTTAGTTGTAAAGAGGTTTTAATAGCCAAACTATGTTACTGGCACTTAATAAAGAGTCTGGGTAAGAAAATAGTTAATTACAAATTCGAAACTTGTTTAAAAAAACAATAATAATCCCGTTTTCCGGTTGTGACTTTTACTAACATTTTGCTGGTTTGCGGTTTGAAGGTTATCCTGGTAACTAAAACTAACTTCTCGTTATTTTTAGTAGAATAATTTATGTTTGTCGCATAATCCAGCCTTATTGTGACTTAAAAGTGATATCTTTGCGTCGATTGTAATGGCAGAAAAAGCAATAAGAGCTAGTAAAATTGTAGCGCTGTTGGAAGAGGGGTGTAGCCAAAAAACTATATTCTTATTGATTATAACAAACTACTAGTCATTTATGCTAATGACATAGTAAAAATATTAATATTATCCATACAAAAGCCAATGACTGTTAAGGTGTCCGTTTCTTTTGCAAAGGGGTGTATGTCTTAAACAAATATGTTTTTGACATGTTTCTTCCAAAATGGAGGAGGTTCTATGGTCGTCTGTTCTTTTTTTTTTTGTGTATATTCATTGATGTTTTTTCTCCATTCTGTATACTATTAATTGATTAAACCAGATAACTTAAGTATTACGAATAAAACCTCATATTATTTCATTATAGTTTTGATATATTTTGCTGCACAAAGTGGCTACAAGTACATAAGTTACGATACACTGCTTAACTATCTACATAAGTTATATTTATTTATGTATTATTAGTATTACGATATAAGACCAATATCCTGTGTTGTCAATTCGTGTATTTGATGGGAATATCAATTTACGGACGTCTGGACTAGTCTAGCATATGTATCCATCTCATTCTAGTTTCCAAAAGTCGGTAAGGGCGTTTGTGCACTACAAGGAATTTTACTGTCCGGCAGTCCGATTTTTTACGGTCCGATGTTGATAGCAACTTTATTTTGAAGCAGTAAGGTCTGTTTTCGTACTTCAAGTAATACTGATGCGTTCACATTTTTACTGCCGGACGGTAAAATTCCTTGTAGTGCACAAACGTCCTAATGCTGTTAAAAGTATCATAAGCGAGTTGGAATTATTAATCGCGATGGCTCGCAAAATGACACGACACGCCAAAAGTTCAAGGATGACTTTATTATCACTGGGCTACAGACAAATAATCATTAAAATTATTATTTAGAACGAGAGCCGCATAACAAAATCGTTTGTGAAACCGGTTTCATAAAAGCCCCATTATCATAAATTGCACAAAATGAGTTACTGTGACCAGTTCATAATTCTATTAGCAATATCCTCATTACTTTTGCTGGCAGTGTTTTGCGTAAAATTGTCGAATCAGATGGTTGTTCGGCATCCACAAAGAATTATTAATGATTAATATGTCTAATTGTTAATCACACGTCTATAGTAACGCTATAACTAAGAAAAAACAAGTACTAGGTGTCGTTCACCTCAAATGTAAAATTAAGTTACTAGCCCAGTATAATATTTATAAATTGGCTACTGCTTTTAATTGAAACCTTATTGCTTAGTTGTAAGGCTCTATTTTTGTTCAATAAACTATTTGACTATCCCACGAGAGTACCAATTTGAAAATATTTTAGCAATGAACCGTATTCTGAACCTTTAGTCCGTTCAGTAGTGTATACTTGCAGAAGGTTCCCACATATTTAAATATCTTTGCCTATCAAATACATTAAATTGACTCACTGCTAAATAGTGCCTTGAAAGTGGAACCTCATTTGATGTAAAAAAAAATATATCAGTTAAGAACACATTCCGAACTCAAAACGAGTATAGTTAATAATATAGACTATTTTATTTAAAAAACATGTGTTTTTTACATCAAATGCTTTATTATTAACAAGGTGTATTGTCACAAAGATCATGACCATGTTTCTATTAAATAATCATGATATTATAATGATAATAATTCAGCACAGTGCTTGTTATGTTATTACATGAATAAATATGAGTATTTTTTAAACTGTTTATTTTTTATTATGTACTTTGAACACGACCGCTGATGGTTACAGTCTTAAAATTACTTGTAAGAAGTTTTCAAAACTTTACCAACTGAGTACTAAAACATTCACCATATAACCGTGCGTTTGCACTGGCGAAACATTTGTGACAAAACATGTTGAAATCTCTATCTTCTGTCAATGTTCCATACAATTTTTGACAGGAACTAGAGATTTAAACATGTTTTGTTGTAATGTTTCGCCAGTGCAAACGCGTGGTAAGTTAAACTTTTTCTAACACTACACTGTTACCCACTCATTTTATTTTAAAAAAAATCTCACTCCACCAAATAAAGCAAAAACATTTAATAAATCGCTAAATTGGCAAGCGAAAAGTAATTTCAGATGAATATTACCTAGCAATGCAGTTAGTGCTTACATCTACTTGTGCTATAGATAGCCAGTAATATTTGATACGCATTCATCATTTGAAAGCTGGCAATACCAACATGATTGACGCTCTTTGCAAATTACTTATTTAAATATTGTCACTATGGACATATTGCGTGAAATCCAAAATTAATTAATAAATTGACAACACCAAAATCGGTGTAGCCAGCCTTCATAATCCAAAAAGTGTTGCCCTCAATCAGTGACCAGTTCATCGCTCATGCGGCAGTACCCCACGTTTCTCTTGAACTCTGTTTCATCTGGCTCGTGGATAGGCTTCCTAATCTCTATCAGTCTCCTATCTGTTTCCAAGGCTTGGTTCTTATATTGCAGGTCCTTAGTAACGCGCTGATGGTGATTGTACATACCGTGGTAGGTCGTGCTGCAAAATTGATAGAAAAAAAAATGCGATGAGTAATACTAGAGCGCTTTGTGAAAAACCTAGTCGTCCGGGGTAGTAATACTACTGTCCACCCTAGTAATATCAGCCGCCAAGCAGCAGTGCTGTTCCGGTTTGAGGGGTTTAAGTGCGGTATGATACAGGCATATGTCTTCACAGCTTCGTGATCTGCACCTGTAATGCCTACTATCCCTATGGTATTGCAGACGTCCATAGTCGCGGTGACCACATACGGCTAGGTAACCGCCTGGCCACAGGACATTCTGCTGCAGCGAAATTTCGAAGCGTCTTACAACTAAAACAAATGAATAACAATGTACTGCCCGCCGCACCGCCCACCGCCCCGCCGTTCGCGCCGCCCGTCCCGTGGTCAGGCAGTAAACCGTAAGGTTGTGTGTAAAGTGGTCACTGTAATAAAAATCTGATTGGCCTTTTCCCAACTATGTTGGGGTAGGCTTCAGTCGAACCGGACGTAGCTGATTATCAGTATTTTACATGGTCCGAATACCTTCCTGACCTCCACAGCCCAGTTACTAGGTAACACGATACCTTTTGGTAAGACTAGTTGTCAGACTTTCGGGCTTTCTGACGACCAATAGCGTTAGCGACTTTCAAAGATCCAGGAATGACACCCGGGACCAAACAGCGTAACGTGCTTTCCGAGGCACGGAGGGGGTCTCGGTATGTTAAGTTGGTCACCCCACGAACTGACTGCGACAAGCGTAGCTTAACCTGATCGATCAACGCGTGCGGCTGTTATTACTTAGCTACGAGTCCCTCCATACCTAGCAAGCCTAGCATAATAGGTAATAACCACTAAATTCAGGAGTAGAAATACTTACAGTGCTTCTTCCAATTTCTTCTCCAGCATATTGTGACTCATATGGACTCTTTCAAACTCTTCTATCAGACCACGCATCGGTTTGTCCTGTACTCTTTCAAGGACTGGTCTCCTGGTCCTGGTTTCCAACCTGGTCTCGACAAGCTTGGTCGGGTTTATTTTGTCTGCAACAGCAGCACGTAGTGTCTCAATCTCCCTGTCTACCTTCTGAAGATTCTGTTCCAGCTAAAATGGACAAAATCTTACTTTAGCAAGCTTCTTATTAGGTCTGTAGGTGAGCGTCTCATCAGAAGTATAATGTTATGAGACACAAGCACAAAGAGTCTTTTCATACGACAATTATAAGCTGATTAGACGCTCAACTGTAGACATGATAAAATAATCTTCCGAACGAACCTGGGATTAATATGGTGGATTCGCTCAATGGTCGCCGTTTCAGCTTTTTATTTTGTTCATTATAAGCAACAAACGCAGATAGATTTCAACAGACCCTAGGAGTACTCCACACGCATTTGAAAGCAAAATGCGACATTTTTCCATGAGAGCATATGAAAACTTGGCGTTTGAGTAAATTTTTGAGTCATTACACTTACCTTATACTTCTGCCACTCCATCTCATTCCTGGCTCTCTGTATATCATAGACCCTTCTCCTCATGATCAGTTCCACATGCTGGCTCTGCGCGTGCATCTGATTCCTGGCCTGCTCGCGACTCTTGAACATTGTCTCCCGAAGAGTCTTGGATTCAGACATCAGCTGCTCAGCTATCTTTATTGTGTTCTCTATGCAGTGGACGTAACTCTCTTCAGTCATTGATCTGGGAATGGAAAAGTGTAAAAAAAACCGTTCAGACGGACAACAAACTGATCCTATAAGGGTTTCTGTTTTTTTCTTTAATAACAGGAAACAAAAATATAAGTAAAAATCTTTTTAAGAACAAGCTTTGAATGAACTAAAAAGTTCTAAATAAAACTTACGCAAACATAGAACTTTAATATTTTCTTAAAAGCTTGAGGCTTATTTTTAATTTTTATTAAGAAGGACATTTACGCCTCAAGCTTTTAACAAAATATTAAAGTTCTATGTTTGCGTAAGTTTTATTTAGAACTTTTTAGTTCATTCAAAGCTTGTTCTTAAAAAGATTTTTACTTATTTTTTATTTTGTACTTTTTAGTATTAGAATTTGTCAACCGACTTTGGATACTGCCTTGGGCTATAGTTCTTGACAAGACAACGCCAAAGAGTCCAAAAACGATGGTGCTATCTTGTTTGATTGAGGTTTTCCCATGGCCACCTTCTGGCTCCATCATCAGACCCTGAACACCACCTAGTGTCAAGGCACTTGTCAATACATAACCAATGAGTCCAAACACGATGGTGCTATCTTGTTAGATTGAGGTTTTCCCATGGCCACCTTCTGGCTCCATCATCAGACCCTGAACACCACCTAGTGTCAATACATAAGCAATGAGTCCAAACACGATGGTGCTATCTTGTTAGATTGAGGTTTTCCCATGGCCACCTTCTGGCACAATCATCAGACCCTGAACACCACCTAATGTCAAGGCACTTGTCAATACATAACCAATGAGTCCAAACACGATGGTGCTATCTTGTTAGATTGAGGTTTTCCCATGGCCACCTTCAGGCTCCATCATCAAGCCCTGAACACCACCTAGGGTCAAAGCACTTGTTAATACATGACCAATGAGTCCAAACACGATGGTGCTGTCTTGTTTGATTGAGGAGTTCCCATGGCCACCTTCCGGCTCCATCATCAGACCCTGAACACCACCTAGTGTCTAAGCACTTGTTAATACATGACCAATAAGTCTAAACACGATGGTGCTATCTTGTTTCATTGAGATTTTCCCATGGCCACCTTCGGGCTCCATCATCAGACCCTGAACACCACCTAGTGTCAAGGCACTTGTCAATACATAACCAATGAGTCCAAACACGATGTTGCTATCTTGTAAGATTGAGGTTTTCCCATGGCCATCTCGGGCTCCATCATGAGGCCCTGAACACCACCTAGTGTCAAAGCACTTGTTAATACATGACCAATGAGACCAAACACGATGGTGCTGTCTTGTTTGATTGAGGAGTTGCCATGGCCACCTTCTGGCTCCATCATCAGACCCTGAACACCACCTAGTGTCAAGGCACTTGTCAATACATGACCAATGAGTCCAAACACAATGGTGCTATCTTGTTTGATTTAGGTTTTTCCCTGGCCACCTTCCGGCTCCATCATCAGACCCTGAACACCAGCTAGTGTCAAAGCACTTGTTTATACATGACCAATGAATCCAAACACAATGGTGCTATCTTGTTTGATTGAGGAGTTCCTATGTTCAACTTCCGGCCCCAACATCAGACCAGCAACATGGTATCATTTTTTCAAAATGTCTCGGTAGTTGTATTATTATGCCAAGCTACAACACAATCAGATGTCAGGAAGTCCTTGAAAAATGGATGAAAATTGGAGTACTAGAAACACATATGGCCACCTTCCGGCTCCATCATCAGACCTTGAACACCACCCAGTGTCAAAGTACTTGTTAATACGTAACCAATGAGTCCAAACACGATGGTGCTATCTTGTTTGATTGAGGAGTTCCTATGTCCAACTTCCTGCTCCATCTTCAGACCAGGTCCAAGATATCATTTTTTCAAAATGTCTCAGTAGTTGTATAAGTATGCCAAGTTTCAGCTCAATCGGATGCCAGGAAGTGCTTGAAAAATTTATGACAAAAGGAGTAACCGGAAAGACATACGCTAATATAAAGCTTGTAAAAAAAAACTAAACTGCAAAAGTCTATGACTATGAGAGAGCCAACTCATTCATCTGATGATAACATTGTTGACTACCAATCGGAAACTGAAAATCCTTCAACTATAGTAGGTCAGTATTAGAGAGCTACTATAAACAATGAGTGAATACCAACGATCCTAGAAGCTCTGGAGACCACATAGCAATCACCACCAGTACAAACTCGTATGGCATCCCAAAGGCAGATCAAGGACCTGGCGAAGAAGGTCTAATGGCGGTAGTTTCTCGCCACGTCGCGACGTCAGTCCATACTGTAAAGGTTGCGAGACTGGTAAGCATCTTACTCAGGATCAGAAAAGAAACCCTCGGGTCACTCAGATTTTTCACAGACGTTCTGAAGAGATCAGGAGATCTTATTAACTTCTGGCGGTAGGTGGGCTGGTTGGAATATCCACAAACGGCCGCCATGGCCCACGCACAATGGTCCATCGCGTAAGGACTAAGTGCGGAAACCTAACCTAACATAGAACACATAGAAGCAACTTACTCTGTAGGAACCCTGGTAGGATCCAGCTTGAAGCAGATATCAGCGCTGTCTCTAGTCAGGTCTTTGACGTGGTACTCCAAGTCGATGGTCTCATCCTTATTCTTGATCTCGCGCTCCAGACGGCAGAGCACGTTGGTCAGCTCCTTTATCTTCTCCCAACCCATGTGGCAGACATCCATTAGGACCCGCTTATTGTTCTCCGTTATGTGCAGTTCCTAGAAGAAAACCGGTTAAAATAACACCGTTATTACAATGATAGTCCTTAATCCTAACTAATATTATAAATGCGAAAGTGCGTATTATTGTTTGTTACGCTTTCACGCTAAAACGGCTGAACGTATCTGGATGAAATTTGGCACAGGAGTAGACCATGACCTGGATTAGGACATAGGATACTTTTTATCCCGATATTCCGACGGGATCGAGACTTACGCGGGGGAAACCGCGGGGCGCAGCTAGTAAATAAATAAAGCAGACTAAGTATTTGACGGTAAGATGCCAGCAACACTTTATTCACCCATTTAAAAAAGAGTGTAGGTACCTACTGTGTAGTGAACAATTATAAGAACTACCTACTTATGAACAATGGCTTAAACTGTTCCGGTGGGTATCATTAAAACGCCCATGAGGACAACAACCATCTTTCCTAGACCACCACCACCAGTAAGTTTAGGGGTATGAGGAACAGGGTGTAAAGTTCACTCATCCACCATAGAAAAGGGAGGATCCTCCGACCAGACGGGTGTTGTGTCTGGCGGGCAACTGCCCAACGATTGATGTTGGGTTCTTGTATATTATGTCCACTGCACGGTAAACTTTAATTGCGCGATGCAGGATTTATGTGACGTCAGGATATTTGTGTGACGTCAGGTCTTTAATGCGTATTCGCATGTGGCGATGTAGATACCGCCACATGAGTAAATCGGCCTACAATACCTGATAGAAAACTCGGGCCAACTCTCAAAATCATCCGCAGTTTAAATCTAGGAATATTGAAGGACTGGGTTACCAAAGAGTTGTTAGGTACATCAAGAAAACACGTTATATAAGTAGTTACCTTAAGCAACTCTTCCCCAAGTTGGTCCCTAGTCAGCTCCGGAGGCAGCCTCTGGTCTCTGTTAGAGAGACACTGGGATATCACCATAAATGGTACTTGTAGAGACTCCAAGTGAAGTTCTGTCGCATGTTTCTCTTCTTTTAAAGCCCTGATCTCGTCTCTGACACAGTCCCTTGTGAACCTCTGCTTCTCCCTCCATGCTTGAACTTCAAATATTCTAGAAAGTCACGTTGATAGCTTAATTTTCCAACAGGCATTTTCAGAACAGCTAAAGTGTTTTTATTAGTAAGTATTCATTTCGCGTGGTGCTATATACCTAGACCCTTCAGGGCCATTGATTTGTCCACCCTGTAAGAAGGTACCTATAGATTTAGACCCTTACAGTCGCAGTAGCCCTTTCATTTGTTATGTCTTATGTCACACGGTACAGTGTGCAAAACTTATTTTTTAATTTTCTTATTTGTCGCCCAAAAGTGTCAAAAATCATTTAATTACGTAACCCGTCCGTGTTTGGATCACAGAAATTGATATTAAGTTTATCAAATTTCAATGATGGACAGACACAAGAGTGACCCCTTAGGGCTTCAGTTTTTTCATTCGGACATACGGAACCCTAACAAAAGACCTTACCTATCCCTCAACAACTCATTGTTAACATAGTTATCCCATCTCGTGGTGACTGAAGTTTCATTCCTCAGCTGATTAGCTCTTTGCCTCAATTCGTAAGACTCGAATCGACGGAGTCTAGCCTCGTTTTGCAGTCTCTGAATATTCCGTGTCCAGTCCAACACAGATATGGGACGATGGGGCTTCTCAAAGACTGGTATAGAAGCGTCCATTTTTATAAGGAAATAAAATAACTCCACTAAGCGCTACGCTACGTTCCAGAATGGGCTGCTAGCTAACAGAATGATAGAAAATGTCGGATTGTTTGATCAATAAACTAATGGGGATGGGGACATGAGTTTGTAGAGAGAGAGTATAGGGACATCAGTGAACACCAGTCTCTATTGTAGGTACGCCTTAATGAAGTTTTTATTAATATAGGAAGAGGTCTGTATTACAATATAATAACACAAATATTACGACTACTCCAAAAACAGAAACAAGGGGTTTCCTTCCTCGGGCTAAACCATTTGAAATTCGTACCATCACTGATTGCGGAAATTATACTTTTACTACCTTGCAGGCTATTAAAATATTGTGCTTATGTTTCTTCTTTTATTATATTTTTTTTTACTAAATAAATATAAATAACGGTAATATCTAGATTTAAAAGCATTTCAATATCTTCATTTTTTAATTAAAAGTACCTCAACTTGCAAAAAGACAACGGAAGCGCCAGTTGTCAGAAGCATAGCCAAGCCATAGACCAATATAATATCAAAATTATCAAATATGGCCGATTAGTGGCATTTGCAATAAAAGTCAACCCAATGTTTGTTACGCCAGAAATACTGTAGAAAATTTACGGATTCCTAGTAAAAAGCGTAACTTATTAACAAGTAACTTGAATTGCTCAGAAATTCAGTATTTATTAGAGTTTTTGTGTTGTTTCATCGTTGTCAAAAGTAAAGATGTAAGTTGGCATAATTTTGTTATATTTTTTTCGCTTCGCTTGGTTTATTTACGGGAGTTTTGTGATTTAGGTACGACGATAGACGTGGAGGACGTGGTGGCGGCCGCGGTGGTAGCCGTGGAAGTCGCGGTGGCGGTAGAGGTGGTTCACGAGGAGGACGATCTAGTGATCGCTCTCAGGAGAGAGGAAGCAGCCGCTTCGGAAGCAGCCGGGGAGGCCGGGACAGCGGCGGCCGAGGAGGACGCGACGGCGGCCGAGGCTTCGGAGGTCGCGGCGGTGGCCGGGATGACTTCCGAGGAGGGAATTTCAAGAATGACCAACCGGGCGGTAACCTCCGTAAAATCCGCTGGGACACAATCACTCTCACTCCGTTCCAGAAAAACTTCTATGTACCGCACCAGAACGTCCAGGCGCGCAGCCAAGCTGAGATAGAAGCCTACCGCAGCCAAAACCAGGTCACTGTGAAAGGACGCGATGTTCCGGCCCCAAGCATGTACTTTGAAGAGGGTGGATTCCCAGATTATGCTATGAAAGAGATTCTGAAACAAGGTTTCCCACATCCAACTCCTATTCAAGCTCAGGGTTGGCCAATTGCACTGTCGGGACGGGATTTAGTGGGAATTGCTCAAACAGGTTCTGGGAAAACCCTGGCATACATATTGCCAGCTATAGTACACATCATTAATCAGCCTCGACTGCTGAGAGATGAGGGGCCTATCGTTCTGGTTTTGGCTCCAACTAGGGAGCTTGCTCAACAGATCCAACAGGTTATTGCTCTTACTTTTTATATTAGATATTCTTTGCTCTTGTATCAATTTCAAAGTAACAATAAGGCCTGCCATTGCATTGGACTGACACAAGATTGCCCAAGGTTTACTTATTGAAGCAACATTAGAATTAAATTTGTCTCTAATATAAATACTTTTAACAACAAAACTATAAGATGAGTATTTGTTTTCCATTGTGCTACTCCAGGCGTTGATCTCAATGAATGGAATCGCTGCGGAGATGACGGACAATCCAAGCGAACTGGAAATAGTAAATTTATCCAATTACATTTAAATCGTAGAACTAGCTTATTGCAGGCAGGCTATGTTCGAAAACCTGAAGAAACTTTGACACAATTTCGCATATTTTTTCGATTGTTATCCCAAATTCAAAATTTTCTCTTTTATTAGGTGAGGTTTCTGAACGTAACCTTATTTATATTTTGTTTTAGTTATGGGCACAGTATTTTTGTTGTTTTTTCTCTTAGACCTTGCAGCTTATCTGTGGAATGCTTTCATTATTGTGTAGTTTTTTCAATATTACATTGAGAAAAAGGCAGTTTGCTTCATCACCTCACCATTAATAGATAATAATAATATGTAATATAAGTAAATTATTATAAAACCAGCCAGGATACTATACAAGGAAGGCCTGCCACAGAAATATTTTAAAATAGAAATGGTGGGTCATGCACACAACGTTTTAACAAGTTTTTGTGGTGGGGTCAACTATCTGGGGAAAACACACTTTTGGGTCAATCTATGGTTTCAAATATTCTGGGACTCATTTCATATAACTCCACTTGAATATAAATGACACATGTCCAGTAGACTATTAATTTTGTTTTAGTTGTGTTTTTTATTAATTTTTCTTCACCCTTTTGTCATGCTTTCATTATTACTGTTACAAGTTTGTAAGAGCAGATTAGAGTGGGGCTGGTTAAATAATAACAAGCTGCCTTGAATGTTAGTTAATTAGTACTAATAAACCAATGTTCAAAGCCATTTACACAAGTGCAGTCTTCTGTCAATGTTGATGCAAATTCATTGAAAGATTGTAAGATAAAATTTAATTTAATTCTACACAGTTGCGTAATAGCTTCTTAGCACTTTTCATTTTGCGTTTTATCAAACCTTCCAATATGCTAGTTCTAGTTTGATATGGGCATGGCTCCACAACCACAAGAATTAGCCACACACGTGATAACACAAATTATTTCTTATTTAACTCGGAAACGCCTGGAATAAGTAATCATCACCGTCATCTCCATTTAAAACCAAAAGCTCCTAATAATCTGCTCTTACATACATTCTATATTTGTTAATTAAACGTTTATTTATTTATTTGGACAGCTGCATGTAATATTTATACAGGAGTTAAAGGTTTTCTTCCTGTTTGCAGGTGGCCAATGATTTTGGTCAGAGCGTGCAAGTCCGCAACACTTGCATATTCGGTGGGGCTCCCAAAGGACCACAGGGCAGGTGTCTGGAGCGAGGAGTCGAGATTGTTATAGCAACACCAGGAAGGCTGATAGATTTCTTGGAGAAAGGTAAGATAAAAAAAAAAAAAAGTTTTGTAAATACTGTTTGACTTGTCTTTTCATTATAAACAAGGCCTAATATTAAATACTAGTCAACAATTCATAAAATACTGGAAGGAAATATTTCTACAGGATGTAAGGGTAAACACTCTTGTCATTCAAACCATGGGTAGTAGACTTAAATTTAAAAATAAATGACCGAACACAACAAAAAAAAAACGTTATTTTCATTAAAAGATTTTAAAAAGTTTCTATCTGACACCGTGCTTGCTAGCGAAACAGCTGACTGACTAAGGGAGGGATCGCGCTTGCTGCCGGTCAGGTCGCATCCTGTACCCCTCGCCCGTGTTGAGACGCAAGTTCGTTGCCCTAGCGCATAGGGCAACAAACTTGCGTCTCTTGTGGTAAAATTTAGATCTAAAAAAAATAAAAATAAAGTTGCAATTTTCCAATGATTTTACGTTCTATAAATGAAACCAAACCACTGGTTGCAAGGATAACGGTGTTTACCCTAACACCCTGTATAAGCAAAACTATTCTAACAATAGAACAACTGATTAATCCAGCAATGAAGAATGTGTCTCAGATCACATAAATGTTTTTTGATGTTATATGTTTTTGGTTGAATTTGGTCCTTCGATACAATAAAAAAGTATTTTTATCAACAGACACGACAAACCTCCGTCGTTGCACGTACTTGGTGCTCGACGAAGCAGACCGAATGCTGGACATGGGCTTCGAGCCACAGATTCGCAAGATCATCGAGCAGATCCGACCAGACAGGCAGGTGGGTGACAAACATTGTTATTTATATTATCTATGAAACTTCATAACTAGATTCAGGAAGAACTGAAGAAGTGACGCGTCTTAGAAGCACACTTAGCCAGACAACAAGTCTATCCTAAGCACCCTTTACAGGTAGTTAAGGTACAAATGAGGCTGCCTAAGCAATATGGCTTGAGCAGCATTTCAACAGCTCATGGTACACTTTATGACAGGATATTATAATGTTATGACAAAATCTTTTGTCATTTTAGGTTCTCATGTGGTCAGCAACATGGCCTAAGGAAGTCCAGAATCTGGCCGAGGAGTTCCTCCATGACTACATTCAGATCAACATCGGTTCCCTGAGCCTGTCTGCCAACCACAACATCCTGCAGATTGTAGACGTGTGCGAAGAATGGGAGAAGAATGACAAGCTAATCACACTGCTCACTGAGATATCTTCTGAGGAGGAGACCAAGACCATCATATTTGCTGAGACTAAAAGACGGGTGAGTCTTACAGATAACTTATGACGAAGTTTTGCCAAGAAACTTCAAGACTACAAGTGGGATAAAGTATTGCCAGTTAATTTTACCTTGTCAATAAAAAAACATGCGGGGCAGTCTTTGGGGACTGCCGATAGAAGTGGAAACTAAGTAACATTCATTGATTTCTTCAAGCGTGACGATGACGCGAGTTCCACGATTTTTGTTCACCCAAAAAGTGCTGAAAGCGCCTAATGAAGTTTTCACTTAAAAAAAAATTATGCACTGCTTCAAATGTTTGGATTATAACATCTTGAAGATAAAATTAGATTAAACATAGCAGCATCGTCGTAATTTTTTGAGACAGCAAAACATACGTCTTATATCTTCTTTTTTTTTGTTTATTTTCTTTATACTTAATTCTTTTAGTCTGTATAAATATTTTGTATTGAAAATCATTCAGTCACTATTTGTCCGATTATCCAAATCGCTCACGCTAACTTGTATCAAGGTCGATGAAATAACTAAAGCGATCAACCGCGCTGGCTGGCGCGCGCTCGCCATCCACGGCGACAAGAACCAGCAGGACAGGGACTATGTGCTCAACCAGTTCCGCATGTCGACCGGTGGCATCCTCGTTGCTACCGACGTCGCCGCCAGAGGCCTCGGTAAGTACTCCCACGACACTCCCGCGCACACAGCCGATGGTAGGGTATCATAAGAGTGAAAATGTTTAGGGCTTTTATGTCTGAATAAATCATACAATTGCAGTTTAGTATTATCAGATATTACTAGCACTATTCGCTTTCAAAAGACATACGAAATAGTCACTGTAAGTTGCCCAGAAGTTACTATCTTATGTTTGTGCCACCGATCAAGTTTATAATATTCTATGGTGGTGATAATTCCCGCCGACTGATGAGGGCATCAAACAAAAGATGAAATGACACAGTTGCGAGTACTAAGAGATTAAAATCATGTCAAAATAAGATGGCGGGTCTCGCACTGTACCACCGGGGTGTTGTTATGGTCTAAGAGATGTCAGGGGCGTAGCGGAGGTATATTGATGCCATTGCTTAGTGATATTCATGAACAGTTGTTATATGACACAACTGTCAAAATAGGTTCCAGTATTCACGTTTTTTGCACAAATAACACCCAATGAGAAAACGAAATTCAAATCTCAGTTTGAAGAATTGCAGGATCTTATAAAATTCAGACTTCTTGCCGTTAATTCTGATCATTGTAATGAAATATTCTGATAATATCAGAATTGCACTTAAAAACAATATGAGGTGGTTAAAAGTGAATATTGGAACATGGCCTCCAAATACTTGTGAACACGGCAATGGTACGGTGATACTGCTATATTCTCGGGCCACGATAACTATTATATTCTGGTGGTAGATATTTATACAATAGAAATAAATAATATTCAAATGTTTTATTCCTCAGAATCTTTAAATCGGACATGTTGTAACTTTAATTGCCTTGCTAGAGAGATATTGTAAAAATCTACCACAGACACGAACATCTTAGCCCGATAATAATAAAATAAATTTCCATGACTGACTTGGCATTATTCTCGATTGTTTTTCATTTCAGAGGCGCATGCGTGCAGTGTTAACGGCTAGACTATCGGTGTGTTGCTGACCTTACAAAACCTTGTTACCATATTGTAACGATCAAATGACAGTACACTGTCAGCGCACACTGTTTCAATATGAGCATGCTGCCTCTAATATTTACGTGGGAATTGAGCATTAAAACATCATGGTCTTATCTACGGGAATTTTCGATCCAAAATTATGGGGGAATCAAATAAGCTCTGTCAAAACATATCATTGGTTTAAAAATTAAAGGTAAAATTGAGTAAGACCATATTATTATTAGAGCAATACATGCTTGGTTATTTGTCATGAGAGATTTAATCCGAAGCCCTTTGGCCTGCCCTACGCAACTGACAGTCGCGCGGTTAAAGGGCGCTAACGTAAGACAGCACACCGACTCTTGGCCTGCACACTCCGGACTGACGGGCATAATACAGTTATTTCCAGTTTAGCGGTGACTGACGTGCCGACGACACACGATAAGGTAAATATTATGTGTCTTTACTGTTTGAGATGAGCGTTCTGGTGCGAAACTTACATGAAATGATGAGACTCAGACAGTTTAATATTAATTACTGGTCAATTTCTCAAGCAAGTTTAAAAATTAGTTTGTCCATCCATTTTCTGTAGAGACCGCATTACATCAAGCAAAAATTCTCGATATTTTCTATATTAAAAGCATATTTTGGTCCTTTATTGGTCCTTACCTACGAACCCTCATCTCGAACAAGGTTACTTCACTTGTCCAATACATTCATTATTATGTGGGCGTCAACATTACATACGTGTTAACATAACCGCTTGGATACAGATGTGGAAGACGTGAAGTTTGTGATAAACTATGACTATCCCAACAACTCGGAGGACTATGTGCATCGTATTGGACGCACGGGTCGTTCGCACAACACCGGGACTGCTTACACTCTCTTCACACCTAATAACTCGGCTAAGGTAAGAAGCATTAAGGCCAACGCAGACCGGGACGGGATGGCAAAGGATTTTGCCGTCAGTCAACGCACACTAGCCGCTTAGATACCGCGGCATTCCTGCGCCTTGCCACGGCGCGCGCCCCGCCGTATATCACGACCAGCGCCGGCGTCCTCGGCATGCCGTTGCCTACCGCCCTACCGCAGTACGCCGCGGGAGCCCGTGGCGTGTCTTTCAATGCCGTGCAACGAAATCCCTTTCGATGTCATGGCATCATTTTAAAACATAGCAATTTATGTCGTATTTCTATATCGATACGTTTGAATGTAAATTTTAATCCCTTGCCATCCCGTCCCGGCCTGCATTGGCCTTTATGTATCCTGTATGAAGTTGAAAGGCGTTATTGAAACCGTGCCTCTAATAATGTTATTTTATGGCAGGCCAAGGATCTGATGTGTGTCCTACAAGAGGCTAACCAGGTAGTGAACCCAAAGCTGATGGAGTTGGCGCAGTGCGGCATGGGATTCAAGGGCAAATATGGTAAGTGCTCCAAAATATTATTAGTTTTTATCTTACATTACATTTCGCCTGTAGTTCCTATAGAGAGTGCAGCAGTGTTTTGTAAACCCACATTCGGCTAAGTATGTCTTATCCAATGTAACATGATTATATATTTTTTTTTGTGTTTTCGACCAAGTGAAGGTCGCAGAAATGGGCTGGATATAGGCAGCTTGGCCCGAAAACGCACTAAATAGAGAGCTTTGTAAGGAAAAAGGGGACGCCTTTGCCCAGCAGTGGGACACAAAAAAAAAAGTTTTAAATAAAATAATATTTGCTTTGTCTTAACTATTTCTTCTGTTAACTTTTCAGGTCGCAACCGCTACCGCGACCGCGACGAGAGCTCGGGCGGACGCTTCGACCGCGGCGGGCGTGGACGCGGCGGGCGGGACGGGGGGCGTGGACGCGGAGGTCGCGACTCCGGCGGTCGCGGCCGCTTCGGTGGCGAGAGGAGTCAGTACTAATTGTGTGTTTATGTAGTACTCTACGTGTGTATGTGTGTTCGCTTTCACTTCACGTAGTTGTGCTCTTTGATAACGTCGGAAAAACATTTTTAATTAGAAAGAAAAAGTATTTATTTGTGTCGAGACAATAAACTAAAAAAAAACTACCAAGCAATCCTCTATGAGTCCAAAATCGCATAGTGCCTGTGACATTTAAAAAATGCAACTTGATTTGAATTTGTTCGCAAATATTATTTGCATACAATGAGCTGTACTGTAAATCTGAAGGCTTCTCCTTACATGGGTAGTAGCATAACATCTGAGAACACCAATCTATTTACATAAAACTATACACAATCGCTGTAGTAGCGGCAATCGAAGTTTACCCACAGAAAATGATGTAAACTCTCTTTCCACAAACAGGTTCCAGATGGGACGACTCAAACAATGATTACGACAACAACCAAAGCCCTTATAATACTCGTTCAAGCTACAACCGTGACAATAGCAGAGACAACTTCCGGCCGGACAATGGCTTCCGTGGAAGAGGGCGCGGCCGCGGGGCCAGCGACGCACCTCCCTTCCCAGGCCAGGGCTTCAATAACTTCAGCCAGCCGGGCTTCAGCGTCCCTCCTCCCACGAGCTACTACAACATGTACGCGCAGCCTCCACCGCCACCGGCCAGTAAATTCGTCGCTAAATAGAGTTTTTATTTAGATTAAGATCGACTGGATGTGATGTGAAATGAATGTTCATAGGATTAAGTGGGATGTTGCATATTTTAGTGATTGTTGCAGTGAATAGATTTTTTTATGACTGTTCCTTCCAGATTTTGATGAATTTCGAGTGTTATACTACATCAGAAAGCTATTGATTGTTTGATCATTTAGTAAACAAAATATTCCCTGTGCTCAAGGTTCAGTCGCACTGCTAATATCACTGAAATTCATAACGCCCTTAGCTTGTAATGTAGCTTTGAAATGATAACACCAAAAGGTCCTTCCTGTGAGTAACTTATCAGACATGATTAGCATAGTTTCACTCGCGTCTAGTTGTTAATGATAATAGTTTTAATTTTTATTTCTAAGTTTCTGTGAAGGCTTGGAATTGAACCTATGAGGTTATAGACTATCATATCGTATATTTTAGTGATATGGCAACAGTTTGTATACATTCAGTCTCGGAAACCATGCTTCAGTATACAGGAAAAGCGGTAATTACGTGTGTTTTAATTTTAATTTAGTAATGCGAAGAATAATAATAATAATTAGGGAATAATTTACTAGAGCATTTTAAAATTTAGAAAATTTTCTATTCAGGCTGCTTTCGTGTTTTCAATTGTTCTTTTAATTTCATTTGTGTTAATACATACAGATACATAGCTAAATCAGTAAAGGATTATTTCCAATTAAAACTTTGTAGTTTGATCTCCATTTGAACTGCATTATAGCAAAATAATAATTGGTGTGCCACTTATCGAGAAGTGTCTTAAATAGCATAATATTTATTAAAACCATTTGTTTCCACAAGAGCACTTTGGTCCATAGCTCATTGCACTAAATAGATTCGTTTTCTAAATGTAACATTCCTATGTCGTGTAACTCTGTGACAGCAGTACGTCTTGTGATGTATGTGTACAACTCGCGGAAAATAAAGTTTAATCGAATTATATTACTGGTTTTATTCCCTTATTACAATTTCCCTACAGACGACCCAACTTGACGCCAGATTTGTTCTTCCACAGGAGTACAATGTACTAAGTAGCATGTGTTGATCTAGGATATACTTCTAATCATCAAGAGGTCCAATAGACCGCCTTGTTGGTCTAGTGGTCCGCAAGCGCGCTACTGCTGAGCACGATTCCCAAGTCGAGCAGTGTTAGTGAGGGGTTAGTATCTAGAATTCTCAGCAGTCCAGACTCTGGATTTTCTGCCTGGTTGGTGGCAATAGGCCCTCCTCCAATTACATAGGACTTTAACATAACTGTCGAAATGTAAGTGCACTATTATGGGTACACTTCTGCCCAACCCTTTGGGGGGAAAAAGGCGTGATGTAATGTTATGTGAAGTCCAATAGAACTATCTATTGGACCTCTTGATGATTCTAATAAGAAGACTATTGGACACTGGCAAACCATTTACTGCAGAAAAAGGATGTTGCCCAATAAAACAACCTGTGTACACTGCATCACAATTTATTTTAAAGCAGACAGCATTCCACCATTATGTGTACTGTTATTATTAAGTACAAAATGCAGGTTACTTATGTTAACCTTATTTCACCAAGAAGGTACAAAGCACATAATGATCATCAACATCATAGCTCTTGTTAGTATTCTAAAAATTAAAATAAAACAACAACTATTGATAAAGAATTCATTTATTCCTACATAAATAGAACAAGACAACTTCCTAAAGAACCTTGACAACACTTCACAACTGTCACCTATCACTTGGAGCTGTTAAATGATGACTGCTTGAACTCTTGAAGTTGTATAAAGGCATTGAATAAACTTAGTGACCGGAATGTGCTGGCTTGTCAGGGTCGACGTAGCCGAGCTGCTCGTCAGGTGTGTGGGGCCAGAAGGTAGGCTTGTTGATGGGATCGAGCGCTTCCTCTGGGTAAGCGTCTTTGAAGTCTTCCATGGTCATCTGGTCGTATGGAAGGAGTGCCTTGATCTCGCTGATCTGTTTCTGGTAACTGGAATTACAAGGGTAAGAGATAGATAGAATTTGTTGGTAATGCAGTAAAATTTTTAGATCATATTTCAGTTTGACTTTTCAAGTGTCAGTCTAAATAAACTCAGGCCCAGTTTGGATTGAACTGCTATGATTTAGGTTGCCTGATCTATGAAGACGGTTTAATTTTTTTTAGTTTAAAATGAATGGTTGGTACAAAATTGGTGATTTTCATGGACAGACAATTTGGTTTGCTTTTCATAGCAAACACTTGGGTTATTATTTTATAAAATCTTAGTATGGCAGCATTGAATTCAAGTTAAACTATGTAAATAATATGAAGATGCATTATGTTTCTGTGTTAATATGACGATGAAACTGTCGGTCATATAGTTTACTGGCATAAAAACTAAAAATAATTGATTCCTTGTTTAAATAAAATATGAAGATAATTATAGGAAACAGATAAGAACATGATGTGAACTTACTCAGCAATGCTAGCATTAGATTCCTGGACGAAGGCTTCGATAGCTTTCTTGACCTCAGCCCATTGGGCTTCAACCTGCGCAGTCTGTGTGTCGGCGGGGTAGGGCACCTTCAATGCCTCGTACTGCTTCTGGAAGGTGTCAACCATGCCAGGCACGGGCACGGAGTTCTTGTACACTGACCAGTTGATCTTCGGTGGTTCAGGCGGGTTAGCCAAAACTCTAAAACAAGCAAATTAAATAACCAAAAATTGTCTGGCAAAAATTATGTAATCCATCGATCAAAACTAACCTTCGGAGGTAAGTGTCGGACTTTATTTTGAAAGCCGCCAGGTGTACCTTCTGCTCGGCCGGGACCCTTTCGGCAAGGGCGGCCCAGTTTACGGAGCTCTGTGCAATCCTTTTCGCCATCTTTCGGCGATTTTTATTTCTATAAAATTACGGGACTGTCAGGAAAATGGTCAGGAAACAGGCATTGACAATTTGACAACGAGAGTGTTACTTTTAATTTTTTGTACTGATACCGATAAGCGGCTTTTTGCTCACTGAAGTAATACTGATTGTCTATGCCATGAAAACATTTATTTGTTAGGAAATAATTAAACCGATGATTGGTGTGTAACAGTAATATTTTCTAATGAATCATCATTATCTGACGATTTATTATAAAATAATAATGATAACGATCATCATTTTCATAGTTTTGTAAAAAAATATGTAAGCGCCATCTATCGGTGGTTCATCATACAACTCGTTCAATACACCAAGGGAGAACTGACAGCGGTGACTCGTAAACACGTAGCGAGGGTTCAGTACAATTTTATTAGTTAATTATTTTCAATTTTTTTTTTCATCTAGATATTATACCGTTGGGATACCGCACTCTCCGTCTGAGCACTGAATAAGTAATAGGAATTCGCACTTCATTCCTAAGTAATAGGACTTTCTAAAGGGGGACCCAAGGATGATGGCGTCCGAAATTATGAACGGAGCGGAGTTTTTTTCTGGCGCTACGTATTGTAAAGTGGTGGGTGGGGTAAACAAAACTGTATATATTGTTTTAATATAAATACATTTATTTTACCTTTGGTTCACTTATTATTTAACAAAACTATGCTAATTACATAATACAATAAATTATTTTAAGCAAATATTTTCTATTTCTTCGATAAAGTGATGTTACCTATCCTGTTTAAATAAATAGAATTCTTTATGCAACCAAAAATGTTTATTTAAATATTATTATAACACTGTCAACATAAACGTATCTCCGACATTAGCTATGATTGAGGGGCTATTTATCCTAATTGACTTTTACATATCAGTCTTCACAAGAACTATTATAATATAATATTTTGCTACTACAGAAACTTGACAATTATTTACTGAAATCAACAAAAATCGTATCACACATTACATTACATTTTTGCATTGCGAATAGTAAAATAAAAAAGGTAACTGAGTCACTCTTAAAGAACTTCTTGATAATATTTATGGATCAACCCAAGTGTAATAAAAGTCATAATCATCATAACATATATAATAAAAACAATTTTTTTTTGAAGAATATTGATCATGTTGTAGTTTTATAATTTTACATACCTACCGATATGACTGGGTTAGAGTAAAAAATAACGCTACTAAGTACCCAAAGCATTCGAGCAGGTTGTTTAATTTAACATTGATCTCATCAAGTAATTGTCAGGTCACATTAGACGGATGCAGACAAACCAAATTACAATCAATTATACATTTAGTGCCTGGACCCAATCTTACAGAACTGAACGTATAAAAACTAAACATAATTAAATCTAAAGGAATGCATTCTTACGTTTAAATAATATTATATAAGCATAATTATTTTCTTATTGTTTAAGTATATGATTATTTATTATAAAAATAAAGGTAATATTTTACTTTGGTTAAGTTAAATGGTAAGCATCATTATAAGTTGTTATGAAGCAGTTGCCATTGATTTTATATACAGTTGTAGGTATAATTAATATTTACAGATTTTTTTTTTAAATTTGTATCTATGTACTCACTAACAGATTATTTTTAAAATCGTGAATTAATAATATTATTATTTAAATACATCGCAGACATTAGAGGCATAACTGCATATCATAATGATGTGATGATGATGATGTCTTCAAATAATCACAAAAACGTAAAAACGTTACAGATTTCTCGTTCATATTTACTTATAACAATTTGTAGTGAGCACACAGTTTGTAAAACAGATTATTTTTTATTTTCGTGCAATCTAATGAAATCAACTTTTTATGATGGCGCACTGGTAATAATGAGATTCATAAAATGTAAATGCAGAAATGGGTTAATACTACCAGACTATGTTGCAGACATAGTATGCAAAAAGAAATGTGGTTGAGAAGAGTATACGGAACCCTAAAATCAACCCAACTACCCACGGCTACAAAAAGTACCCTTGAACTCCTGAGTCTTCCTAAGAATTACATAACGTAAACTAAGAACCTATTAGCAAAGTATTTTGGACGTACGATGATTCACAACGACTTCTGCAATTTTACGGATTTTACTGATCAACCTTTGAATCTGGAACATAGTTCCGCGATCCGCCGGTAGATGTCACTGGTCAATTCATAAGTTGGCGGGCTTATCCTTATTATGATTTCGTTTGTCACCATAGTGCGGAGAATTTGAAGAATGTCCCATAGTCCTACTGCCCCAAGTGGTTCTTCTGCCTACGGTGCTATTTTTACAGAATTTGAGTAGGTTGGCGTATGCTGCGCGGTACTGTCTGTTCGTGGCTGCGTAGATGATGGGGTTGATGACACTGGAGGCCCACGCCAAGATGGAGGCGATGATGTGCAGCCAGGGGTACGTGATGCCGTCGTCAGCTACGTTCATGATCATGAGGGGCAGGAAGCACGCCAGGAAGCACAGGAAGATGGTCAGCATGAGCGTCGTAAGGCGGGAGTCGTCTTCTTTCTCTTTTGCCGTCTGACCGGAGAGTTTGCTGTGGATGAATGAGAGAAAATGTTGTAAAACACAGCGTTATTAACTAGGTACCCCGAAGCTCGAAGAGAGCAAGCATACTGCGTTATCGCGAACTCGACTTGGCGCGCTCTCTCTCGCACACCGCTCGACGTCTCGCTGAGCAACAGAGAGCGCGCGAAGTATAGTTCGCGATAACGCGACAATGTAGCCCCAGCAGTAGAGATTAAAAATACACCCACATCACCACTCATGTTTATATCATTCAAGAGGGCACCAATCCAAACTTCAGGGAAACTGAAGTACTAAGCTGCTGGAGCTACTGAGAAACAATAACATTTAGCCTGACCTGGGAATTGAACGAAGGCGTGGGGCCTTGGCCTTGGCAGGCGACCAACGTTAACCACAGCAATCCCAGTAGCTTTGTCGATAGGGAGGTTCATTTCACGCTTTTTATAAAATCAAAGCAAAACAGTTACAGAACAATTTAGAAACACAAATATCTCCACACCCCACCACCACTAAACGCCCCACCACCACCACCAGTTAGTCACAGCTAGTGACGTGATGATCCTCACCCACATACACACCTTCTTCCCTCGAGCTTCCGCTTGCTCTGTCTGACCCGCCAGTAGATGCAGGAGTAGGACACGATGATGACCACACACGGGAGAGCGAAGCCGAATACGAACAGGTACTTCTTGGGAGACTTGCCATCCTTCGGGAGGATTGTGCATGAGAATGTGCTGGGGTCCAGGCCGAGTTGGCCCCAGACGCCGAGGAGTGGTGGTACCTGTGGATGAGAGGAGATGGTACTGGAGCATGATTATTCATCTTTGTGCCTGTCAAGATAGATTGGTTCATTTCTACAGTACAACTATCTGTCTGAAGACTCAAACTCAAAGCATTTATTTCAAATAAACCAATTACAGGCACTTTTGAATTGTCAAGGGGTCGGTCAGTCAGAAAGATGAAGCTAGTTGCCCATTCCAAAGCGTAGTAGATTCCTATGGAGAAGAACGGGCAAGAAACTCCACGGACACTCTTTTAAATCAGAATATTGTATATTGACTTGCTTACTGCAATTTTTTTCCATAAAATCATTTAGTTTTTTTTTGCTCTATGGTATTTTGTTTGGCCTTGTACAGTCACGAGCACCAACATGTATACACTTAGCAACTTTTAAAAGTGATTTTCTCCTACTGTATGGATTGTAATTTTATGTTATAACGACCATACGATTTTGGAACCCATATTATTATGAAATAGGTATCATCTCAAAGTTGCAATAGTTTATCCACGAAAAAATGGTTATTGAATTTTGCTAAGTGTATACATATTTTTGCTCGTGACTGTACATGTACAAGTAACCCCAAGAAATTCTTCAATCAAAGCACAAGACGATAATAGTGACAACAACCAATGGAAAATTAAGAATATTCCTAAAATATAAATCTATGGAAATCCCTATCAACAAAAACAATCTTTCACACTATGTGCCACCACACACCCAAACAAAATAATCAAGAACATCAACATTTTATTGAATGCGGGTTCTCAACTTCTCATAAAAACGTTGAATAATTCAGAAGGGTGTTAATGTCAAGTAGTATTAAAAAGCAACGCATTTGGACTCATCAGCTCGTTGTACACGATTGGACTAAACTGCTGTTGCATGACTCGTTTCTTAATAATTAAAATAGCTCTTTTTATAGAGTAATTTTATAGAGTAGGTACGAAAAATAGGTTTAGAACAGAATATAGTTGCGTTAGTTTTGAGGAGTGTGGTCCAAGTTACAGATGATAGCGAGTTAACTTATCATCACATCATCATCTACCTAGGCTTTTCCCAACTATGTTGGTCGGCTTCCAGTCTAACCGGATGCAGCTGAATACCAGTATTTTACATGGAGCGACTGCCTATCTGACCTCTACCCAGTAACTGGGTAAAGGCTCTTACATACTGGCGCGATTCGCCGCGCGACGCGAATTTTAACAAAACAATTTCTGAGAAAACTTCACGGCAAACAATGCGGCGGCGTCGCGTCGCGCGGCGAATCGCGTCATTATGTAAGAGCCTTAATACTATACGATACCCCTTAGTAAGACTGGTTGTCAGACTTTCGGGCTTCTAACAACCCGTAACGACTGTCATAGATCCACGAATGACAGCCGGGACTAACGGCTTAACGTGGCACGTTTCCGAGGCACGGAGGAGTCTCGGTATGTAAAGATGGTCACCCATCCGCGGATCAACACCGGCAAGCGTAGCTTAACCTGATGAATCGACCCGTGCGGCTGTTATTACTAAGCCACGAGCTCCTAACTCATCATCACATGTATTATGCAAATAAATGATTTGATTTGATTTAATCATCATCATTCTCCTGTCCTTATACCAATGTATTAGTGGTCGGCGCAACATGTCTTTTTCTTCCATACTTATTCTCTATTAGTTGTCATCGCGGTAGTCACCCCCTTTCTAGCCATAGCCCCTTTTTATCGAGTTAACTACAAGAATATTATGAACAGTAAAAAAGTCACATTAAATATGTGGTGTGTGGTCGCAAGTCAATTTATTTTGTTGCGGTTTGTTTGTGTCGTTGAAATTGTTTTGATTTTATTTAACTTTGGATAAATTGTATATAAATATACCTATTATATTGTATAAATCCGTACAAACAAAACATTATGTAATAGGTACATTCTATTTAATTTTCCTTTAACACATTCCTCTAGTTACATTTTACATCACAGTCATTAATTTAGCACCATGTAGTTCGTACAGCAGAGAGGATGTTAGCTAATTCAGGACAATCAACAGCGTGGAAGTGCAACGAACTAATTCTAGCTTCCTTCATTACTAAAAGTTTATTTATTTGGCTGGTAACACTCTGGTAACACTCTCTCACTGGTGGTACTGGTACCAACTACGAACCTCAATAAAGCGTTGTGTGTGTTCCATGAAACGGATAAATTATTATCTTTTTGATTCCGGTAATAATTTCATTTTGTTATTGTTATTGTAGATATGTAATAAAATTGTGTGTGGTTTTTGTTCCGGGTCCCTTTATTATTTATTACTGACTTTTAACACATGGCTCGTGGCTTTTTGTTTCGTTTCGGCTTTATAAACATTTTTTCTTTTAGTTAAGACCTACTTACTATCAAGCCCATTCGTTTATTTGCGTAAAAAACAGTTTTTCTTTGGTGTAGATACGTACCTTCGATGCAGACATCGTAGAATATATACCGCGGAAACTCGAGCACTCAAAAATCAGACGGGATTTTTTACGTTGCTTCTAGTTTATTAGATTTTACAGTTTCGTAGTGGCGTCAATTTTCCTAAGTATGCTTTACACTTTTGCAAACTTTTCGATTCAACAAATCACGAATGAAAACTTGATGAAAGCTCGCGTTGACCGATAGACTGATTTCTGTTTTGATTTCAATGTGATGCAATTGTTTTTGTTGTAAAAATACCCAGAAATTTTGTTTAAACGCTTGCTAATGATTGATAGGAACCATTTGTTACAATATTCTTGTATATTTTTTCGTTTTAGAGCGTAATGAGTGTAAAAACTCTTGTAATTTTAAAATAAAACCTCATCACACGCATTCAACGATGTAATAAGGATGGTTTTATCAAAAAGCATTACGTAATAGTCATAAACGGATGGGAATGATTGTTTTTTATCGATATTGGACTAGGTTTTTTGTTAAAACCATTGATTGGTTGGAAGTTTAGGCACAAAAGCCATTTGTACAGCTTGATCTAAAAGAATCACGTTTGTCAAATTCGTATCAAAAGGAATCAAAATTGTCAATCGAAATGCTCTTAGACTGGATTATAATATGGGACTTCTGGTGACACCACAAACTTGAACACAGACGAGGACCAAAAAGAAAGAAGAAAGTTACAGTGAAAGCCACATGACTAGACAGAAGTTAGCAGTTCTGAAGTACTTTTTACACTTTTATGATGAGAAATTTACTCTTCTGATATATGATGATTGATGCAGTTTTTACTCACCATTAATCCAAATGACACCAGCCATATAAGTATCAGTTGCACCCAGATCTTGGTACTTGTGTAGATCTGCGAGTACATGTCGTAGTACGCGATCAGAGTGTATCTGAAACAAAAAACAAAGAGATGAGCATCACACGAATCATCCACCATTATACCTCTACGTAGGAGTAACCAGTACCACGAGGTATTCCGGTACACCTATCTAGGTTATATTTACATACACGGTTCAACTATTCTTAGACCTAAATAGGTAAACAATTTACAAGAGGAACTAAAAGAACCTCTTCACGTGGATTTTAAGATATTTAGAGCGCTTCAGTGTTCCAATTTTAGTTAACTTCCGATATAAATAGATAGAGGAGATTGCGGCAACAATGGGAAGATAAAAGGCACTGTGGCATTTTTATTCTTTCTCCAGAAATTAGGAAGACAATCTTCTTTACCAACAAATCTATCTCAAGACTGCGAAAGCAACATAATGATTTGGTTCTAGACGTCCCGAAGGTCCTTTTCCTATCAGACCTTCTGGCAGTGGTCCACTGTTAAACATGGATCAGCCTATTATCTATTACATTTATGCTCGACGTGAAAATATCACCCTCTCGCATTGGTAATTGCAATTTGTCATTATTTTAACAGAGGAGGACTGGGTGTTCTTTTTGTTTTTGTCCATTCATCAGCTAATTGAAAATCAAACACATTGCTCCTCCCAAGCTTTTAACTCCACCGTTTTATTTTACCCATCTACATCTACATACCCACGATGAAACAACAAAGTGTCCCCACTTAAGTTGATAACATTTACTTTTCGCTTTCATAATGTAATCACCACTCTACCACTCTGGTTATCTGGCGTGGGAAAGCAGCGTGTTTGCCAGCTCGGCACGGATTAGATAACAATTTGTGGCTTAACTTGTTATTATAGTGTTTATGGTATACATTGATATATCACGGTGAAGGACGCTCCGGAAGCTGGGCGGGGCATTTGAAGTTATTTGATAGCTCTGACATGATTTTAACATTGTGATTTCATGATGTATTGAAAAGCATTAGGTACCGACTCCCATCATTGATTATCCGAGACTACCTTGAGCCAAGTTTTACTTTTATGCCATCCTTTTGAAGTTTTGACAACAAAGGTCGTTTAAATGTTTGATTAGTTCCACAATAAAACGCTCATTGTAGTTGTTTGCTAAAATGTTTTATTGCCATCAATAATTCAACCAATTACAGCATTAATAACAAGCTTTTCCTACTTAATTTTATGCTAAATTACCTAGTAAATAAATATAGCACGTCCTACAAGTAAAATAATCGGATAGGCAATTAGGAACGTAAAGATCAGTTCACCCAACAATTACTTAAACAAATTAGAGTGCATCAATAGCCTGTTTACAAAGCCTTTAACTGAAGCAAAACAAGACAAAAAAGTAGGAGTATAGGCACAAGCGCTCATTGTGCACAGTGGGCCCTTTGTGCGTCGGCTACTGACCCATCGTCAATGGGTTTATTTTTGTTTGGCTCGGGCCCTTTGCCCACTGGGCGCGGGACAGATGTGTTTACAGATGGAGTACAGTCGATGGATTAAATCTGTGATGCCAGATGCAAGCGATCCGTGAGTCGTGACGTTCAGCAAATATTGATGTTTTGTTTAGATAGGACAGTTTACTGGTTTGGCTTTAGGTTATCGATATGAATTGGGCACGGTGACGATAAATGGGATTAGAAACAATTTGAAATATCTGTAGAAATGAGGTGCAGTCAGCAGTCACATTCACACCCTGGTTTGTTTTATTTACATTAGATGAAAAATGTATAGTAGTCAATGACAATACAGTAATACAAATTCGATAAATCAATGATTTTATGCAACAGGACAGCTTGCGTAAAATCATGAGATAGTGCGATGACTCTAATTTTGATCAGTTTTTTTTTTCGTTTTCATCTCAGACCTCAGAACAATAATTAGTTATTGTTAAGCACTATACCTACGAATAAAGCATAGCATATCAGACTCTATATTTGGGACCTTCTATCAAAGTATGGACCCATAAAGTTAGGAACAAAAAGATAGAAGTAGAAATTTTAAAATCGCTACCGCCCATGCCTTGTACCGCCGCCTAAGGTTTGGGCATTTCATTTAAACTCTTACATGTGGTCATATAATAAATTGAACTTAAAATCTGCGTGCGCAAGAGTTACGAATATAATGTAGGTCAGCTGATGCTTGCATGTACACCGAAGTGGGTACCTTGCCGAATATGAGTAAGGTACAGTTGGCTGATGCATACACCTTACCTACCTACCCACTTACCATGCCGAATATGACTTTATTCCACTCATTCGGTGTCGACCGCGATAGTCCAAATGAATTAAATTGCTCATTTTTCCTACATGCTAACTTTTTTGACGTCTATTAGAGGTAATTCTAATAAATAAAAATACAAGTAATTTGATAACTTTGCATTTTTTTTTAAATTAAGATATGAAAAAGAAATATTAAAAGGTCCTCCTAGCCTCTGGAAGTCTGGATTTCATCATTGAGTTGGAAAGGAAAAACATGGCCCCACTTCAGTCGAATTTCTTACATTATTTCATGGGTGTGATTTTCTCATTGTCCAGACATAATTACTTACTAGTAAACTACATCTATACTAATATTATAAAGCTGAAGAGTTTGTTTGTTTGTTTGTTCGAACGCGCTAATCTCAGAAACTACTAGTTAGAATTGAAAAATTCTTTTTGTGTTGAATAGTCCATTTATCAAGGAAGGTTCTAGGCTATATAACATCACGCTACGACCAATAGGAGCGGAGCATAAATGAAAAATGTTGCAAAAACGGGAAAAATTATTCCTTTTTGAGAGCTTCCGTTGCGTGCGCTGCGTAAACGGTTTTAGTTACGCAAATATCATGTATGATAGATTGTTCCTCTTTAAAAGTTCTAAAAAAAAGTCCGCGACAGCATATGTCTATCTTTTAAGATTGACTTACTATAACCTTTTTTATGGTAATCAAATTTGTTAGAAATTAATGAATTATTTGCAAAGGAGTTTTATCAACATAATATTAATTCTTAATCAAATCAAGGGTATTTATGTAACAGTAAAATACTTTTTAATTCATTCGAATCGGACATTTAATTTCGAAGTTATCACGAGTTTAAAAATGCAATACGCGAACCTCTAGAGAGGAGAAGATGGGCACACGGGTAGACCATGACCTGGAATAGGACATAGGACACGTTTTATCCCTATATGCCCACGGGATAGAGACCTACGCGGGTGAAACCACGGGGCACAGCTAGTGTACTAATAAAGTAGAATTTTACCAAAAACAAACAGAGCCAAAATATTACTCTTTGAACAGAGCCAAAAAGCAAAAAAAAACAAGATACGAAATACCAAACAGTTTGGCAAATTCTGCAATGAAAGACCACACCCCCCCGAAAACCGTTAGTCTTATCTAGTACATACCTCTATGGGGATTTATTAATAACTTCAGCTCCGTTGTTGAGCAGGTAAAGCAATTGTATTTGATTTACTACCTCTGCTTACCACAGAATTGGCTAACCGATGTGTTATGATGTTATTCTCTTCATGAGCACAGGAAATTGCGATAGATAAGCTCCATTTTGTGTTAGAACTAACCTATTACCACTTGAAATACAACACATTAGCCTGTAAAAGTTGGCAGATGAAAATTTGGGTTCATGGGGATCGGTGCAAAGTTGTAAAACATGAAATAACACATAAAATCGTGACTGAATAAGTACCTCCCAGGAGTTAGGCGTTAGTTAAAACTGCTCGGCCTGGGATTCGAACCCATGAACCCACTTCGTGAAACTTGAAATACGCCTGAAGAAATAGATTATTTTTATAGATACAGTTTGGGCAATGGCTATAGTCATGAAGACATCTCTGAAATTCGCGTTCCAGCAATCACAAGTTTATGTCTACATGTAATGTACCTATCTCAAGAGAGCTAAAAATATTGCAACATGTTAATTTAAGAGGATCCTCGCTAAATTAAACGAATAAATAAGATTGTTTATTATTACAAATTAAATGTTTGCTCGTTTATGGCCCATTTACGTTTGTACGTAAGCTGCTGCTCCTTAAATATTTGGAAGTCTGTTTGTCTGAAATCATTTCCGAAACTGAAAGGTCAGCTGATGTTAGTGGCCAAGTTAGAGCGCTTGCACAGGGGCCAATTACGACCTTGGCACCAGTACATCAACATTTGCCTCAGCCACATTTGCCTACATATTGCCCTTGCAAAATGCTTGTACATAAAACTTTGAAAAATCACGCGTAGCATTAGACCAAAGTAGAAACGAAAAAAAAAAAAAATCTGATTGTAGAAAACAGTCTACGGCGCGATGTCAAAAATGAAGAAAAAAGAAAATGTCACTTTATCTTCGTCATGGAATTAGTAAGTACTTTAAAGTTCGTAAAGTATAGATAGTAGTAGTGGTAAGTGGTCAGTAGCGCAATGGCAGACTGACTTCCGCTACTCGAAACCAATTCATAACATTTAGCATAGTTATGTAGTCTGGGGTTAATGGCTAATGTAACTAGAATTGTGCAAACAACATTAAATCAATCAATTAATCAGTGAAATGCACCGTTCGACTTGACTGGCGCCTGATTCCGGAGTGCTGTCCGTTAATCTTACATCTCCACATATTAGTATGGAACTATGAATGAATGATGCATCTGTTGATATATAATCACATAGTTTTACAAACATCTAACTTATATCCACGCACGGCTAACATAATTATAAGTTACCTCCTCATAAAGTTTCTATTACATTCCTCGCTAACTATTTAATTTCAACGCATCAATGGGTGGAAAATGTGGTAAAATATTTTCTCTACATGTTATTATTATGTTCATTATAGCTGTTATTGCAAAAGAATTGTACCTATGTAGAGCTATTAACAACTTGAGGAGTTAATAGAATCGGAAAATTGATCGCTCTCTAGAAGCTAGCTCTAGCGACCATCTTCGCAGGCTAATGTGGCTATCAGCCGGATGAGTGAGTAATAAAGGTCATAAAGTGACGACCAAATCGAGAGGCCTTATTAAAAAAAAAACATTATTTAAAACTACACACACGTAAAAAAAATACCGTACAACAAAGGCGGACAATAAAATTGACCTAGTTTTGAACTTTTCAGATGCTGGTTTATTTTTATTTTTTATGTTCATATAATTTATTTTTTTATATCTTCTCTTCATACCCTTTAATTTGATATACCCATGGTCATAGTAGGTACTTACTTACAATTTTTTTTTTCACTTAACTTCTTTTTGACGTTTCAAATCCGCCATTTTGATTTTACGAAAACAAAACCTAACATAACCATCGCGCGTCCTAGACTAGTCAATAGACACCTCATTTAAAATACATCCAGTCTTTAGTATGTTTCGAGGGTGTAAAGAATCTCACATACAAAGATACCTACATAGATACGCATGAAAATCATAATCCTGTCTTTGCTGTCGCGCAGTCGGGTAAAAAGAAAAGAGAAATAATTTGGTTTGCTATATAGTTGCACATTACATGACGGGAGATCTATAAAAGCACAGAAGTAATAGATTTGGTTATCTGTTTATTGCAAGCCGTCATCGTAAAAAATAAGGAAGCCATACTGGCCGATATTGCTAATGGATTAAGTATTTTATATCTAAGTAGGCATCGTGTTTTACAGGAAGTATCTATGTGTTGCCACAAATATACAAGATGGAGACGACGTGAAATGAAAATACTGGCAAAACTAGAGCTATTTTGAAACTATCATTTTTTTTTTTGACTAAGTAATTGATAATTATGATGAGTGAATAGGTTTATTCACTCATCAAGTCATCACTAATCTCAAAGAGAATTAAAGTAATTGTGACTAATCCCCATTGACGTCCATATAGGGATGGGCCGACTACGGGTTTTGCCGATCTTTGATAGCTATTTATCTTTTCGTGTTTGTCTGTATGTCCGCGAGGATTTATTCCGGAAGGTTTATGTGTATAAGTTACATACACTTAACTAAAAAATCTCGATGTTTTGTCAAGTCGTAAAAACCGTTCAAAGCTGAAATGATGCCTGTGTTTCTGTTTTTCGCATCAAGTCTATCGAACCAATGATGACTCTATTATGTAGATATACCAAGGATTTATAAAGTTTTATACTTGCAACTGATTCGTACGGTACTTTTGTGGTATCGTAAGTATAAATTTAATAGATCATAAAGTAGTTTATTACAATTTACAAGGAAAGCACATCAAACATATTTTTAGGAACGGCCTCCGTAATCATCGGTCTTCTTCAAGTAGGTACCGATGGAAGATACATGGGCTTAACTACAATGAGTGTCGTGTTTGTTTATTACTCGTTAGAAGACGTAAGCAAGAGTCGTAGAGTATGATATCAAGGGACAATACAATATCATTCTGTAGCTGACCCATGGCATACGCGGTGGAGGTAGGTATTTTGATACTGAACTAAGAAGAATACTTACACATACACAATTTAAACAGTAGACTTCACATTAGATGTCATATTAAGTAAGTACCTACATTTGCTTTTTGATTAAAAATGTGCCTACTTATAAAAATATATATTTCAACAACTACATAACATAACATCACGCCTATCATCCCTGAAGGGTTCGGCAGAGGTGTACGTATAGTACACCCACATTTTGTTGAGTTCCATGTAGTTATAGTAGGCGCGGCTACTGCCATATTCAAGACAATCATATTGTAAAAAAAATACTGTGTACTTAAGTAGGTCATTTCATTGCAACGCATGTGTAGGTAGGCATCTACTCTATGACGTCTCTTTGATAATATCTCTTTTACCAAAGACACATGGCACAGTTAGTTAAGTATAACAAATATCAGACTTTCTTTGATAGACTTTGTAATGGGGACTTTGTAGGGAGAGGGACAGCTTTCGAAAAATAATAATAATTTTGTAACTACGCAAACAAAGAAACGAAAATCAGAGAATAATTAACACTACTGCCATATTCAAGACAGTCATATTGTAAAAAAAAATACTGTGTACCAGATTTTTCCAAACAAATTAATCATTGTGTAGGTACAATGGACTCCCCATAAAATTAAACTGTAATTGCTCTCGCTATTGGCATTAACACCCTCGTATTTAAATTGTAGGGGACCATATTTAATATAAATAATTGTTAACACGCCCCGCTTTATTGCAGGAATTAAGTTGGTGCAATTTAGCGTTAAATAGTCTCTGATTTCCGTTTCTTTGTTTACATAGTTACAAAATTATTATTATTTTTCGAAAGCTGTCCCGACAAAGTCCCCATTACAAAGTCTATCAAAGAAATTCTGATATTTGTTATAAGTAACCTACATATCTGTGACTGTGTCTTTGGTAAAAGTTAGGTATATTATCAAAGAGACTTCATAGAGTACACATGCGTTGCAATAAAATGACCTACTTATTGTTTAGCTTTTTATTATGAAAGATACTCGTGCCCTGTCTATCCGTCAATCATAAAAAGAAAATATCGGATTATTAATGCAAATAATTTTCTAATCTGTTTCATTTTGACAGTTTAACAATATTCATTGCGTTATTTACGTTGTTGAGCAGATTTTTCGAACTTATGAAGCAATGGATTAGCAATGTTTGAATACGATTGAGATTATGATTGATCGTGTGCTGGTTTGGGATATGGACTACTATGTTATCGTATCATTTCTAGTTAGCGAGAAGGTACCTTAGCTAACCTATTATCTGAGTAGTCGTCGTAGAAAACCATGAGAACATAACTTACACAGGGCTACACATCAAGCTACACATTTCCAGTATAAGCTGACCTCACATTGTACGGAAATCCTATACAATGCGAGATCAGCATCAACTGGAAATGTATAGCTTGATGTGTAGTCGTGTGTACCTACCTACCAATAGGGAAAAGATTGTTTCAACATAACTCCTTCTTACGTGACTTGAAAAAAATAAAGGGAACCGAATGTTTAAACACATTTTTCTTTGTAACTCGTTCACTCAAGCTTAACTTAACAACATAGAAACTAATAAAAATAATTTAATGTTGGGTGCAGCGAAGGTGAACGCAGCGCCCATGCATCGCGCACGTACTCACGAGGACACTTTAAATTGGTTACCACGCATTAATATTAATGCATCAGTATTATGGTAATGGTTTAATCTGGGGGCGGGTCGACGAACCGAATATATTGGTTTCAAAATGACTACAATGGGATATTGTGTGCCTAATGTGTCCATGCTGTGTAAAATTGTCGTATTGTTCAATTTCTTGGGAAGTAATTTCTTAAACAACAACTTTATCGAAACGAAAGTGACGTTTTGAGTTCACTGCTGATTGTCTGTGCTCAGCTTATATTTGTATGCAGCACCCACGTCATTCATTTGCTTTAACATTCGCGAGTGTAATTTGGAAATTGGCAAAGCCTGATATAAAAAAATAAAATTGATGGATTGTGAGAAAAAATACTCAAAACCACTTTCATGTTTTAGATAGATCTCCTAGGATAGTAAAACGATATATTAAAGTAGAATTTGAGAACAATTTTATTGGTTCACGTGAATTCTGCAGTAGGTCAATATCGGGCGAGCTATCACTTGTGCTGGCTCCTATAAATAGCGTCGTGAATGAGGAGTATTTTTTCCCGGCGTCAGTAAAGAGGTTTGTTTTACAACTGAACACGGCTGAGTGGTGGGATGGCGTGATAAATAATCCGTCGACATTTATAATCTGTTTCACGCCACCACTATATGTATTTTTTACGATGCCCACGAAGAAAATCTATTCGGGAAATATCAGTGGCCGTCTACTAAAGTACATATTCTAGTGAAACAATAAAAAGTTAGACGCTAGTTATTTTCCACTCAAGTTACAGACATTTTCTCAGGCTGTAGTGTTTGTTCACACGTAGTAAAACTTCCATAGCTCAGTACAAGCTGCATGTGGTACACCACTTTATAGAGAAAAATAAAGTTATATTTGTCAGCACATGTTTTTCATGGTATACATACGTAGGAGTGGTCTATAACATTTAGTTGCTGTTTGCGTATTGAACGCGTATAGGTATGAATAGCATGCCATAGTTTTCAATCACTATTTTCCGTATTTGTTACACTATTTTTATATTTGACTAGCTGCGCCCCGCGGTTTCACCCGCGTAAATCTCGATCCCGTGGGAATATCGGGATAAAAAGTATCTTATGTGTTAATCCAGGTTATAAACTATCTGTTTGCCAAATTCATTCAGTAGTATTTACGTGAAAGAGTAACAAACATCCATCTATCCATACTTACAAACTTTCGCGTTTATAATATTAGTTAATTGATACTCTAGTACTTTATTACCCTTTTGGTACGGAGGTAGGTACGTAAGATATTTACGAGTAAACTCAAAAACATCGTCTGGGATAACCCCAACAGTACAAAAGTTTAAACACACTGAAGAATTTGGGGAAACTCCTTGAACATATTCCTTGAAAAGTTAATAGTTGTAAACTAAAAAAGTCTATTTACAAACAAGTCCAGAAAAACTCACCTATTTATAGTAATAGCGACCATAGAGAGCAACGAGACTGCTTCATTCCCGTAGAAGACGAAGGCGAACATCTGACAGAGGCTGGTGCCTAGGCCCCAGTGCTGCTTGATGTACCGGTTGGCGGTGAGGGGCAGGTTGATGGAACAGAAGATGAGGTCCGACACGCAGAGCGAGAGGACGAACATGGTCGTCACGTGGCCACGTAGCTTCGGGTGCATCAGCAGCGCCACTGTGGTTACTAGGTTACCTGGAATATGGAGAAGAGGAGTAAATGTAGTTAGACAATTGGGGTTCTGTTTAAAACAAAATGCTTTTTGAAAAATGTTACGGAGTAATTTCTATATTTTTTCCAGTCATTGATCTTTTTTCGTAAACATGTTGGATTCCATCGGAAAAAAACAAGATTTATTCATGTCCAAAGATAAAATAAAATGGCAGTGGACCAGATAAAAAAATTCAGAGTTTTCGTAGCGAAAACTTTTCTAGCTGCATTCTTTTTCGTGCACTCGCGTGTAAAAACTACGTTACAGGTTACATTGCGTTGTTGATTGTTAAATCAATCACTGTACTCATCAATTGAATACGAAATGCACAGTAAAAACATGCAGAATTTGCATGTTCTATTACAAATACAAAATATATGGGATTCTTAGCAAAATATACGAGGAATCGAGAATTACGAAGTACGGATCTCACAGTCACGTAGGCAACCCCGAAATTCTGATTGCAGCTGATTAAATTAACAAACAATTGCGAATTCAGTTCAGTGTTGCTATTTTACAGAATTTCGTTGGTTTCCGAAACAAAATAAAAAGGAAGTAAGATGTCTAAATCAATGTCATGCGAAACCGGTTACAGGATTAGTAAGTATTTACGCAAGGTACTGATTTTTTCAGTGTTACTTCATTAGTCAATAGATTAGGCATGCATGTAGCTTGAAATGTTTCAGACACTACTTATTATAATGTATATACAGGATGTAAGGGTAAACACTCTTCTCATTCTAACCATGGGTAGTTGACTTAAATATAAAAATAAATGACCGAACACAACAAAAAAAAAGTTATTTTCATTAAAAGATTTAAAAAAAAATCTATCTGACACCGTGCTTGCTAGCGAAACAGCTGACTGACTAAGGGAGGGATCGCGCTCGCTGCCGGTTAGGTCACATCCCATACGGGGGGTATGGGATGTGACCTAACCGGCAGCGTAAGTAAAAAGGCCCGTGGTAAAAAGATCTAAAATGTTTTAAAAAAAAGTTGTAATTTTCCATTGATTTTACGTTCTATAAATGAAACCAAACCACTGGTTGCAAGGATAACGGTGTTTACCCTAACACCCTGTATGTAGGTACTTATTGTTGTTTTCGGGGAGAATTTAAAGTTTTTTCATAGATTTAGATAACAAATCTGACACACTATGGTTTGAAAACTTTTTAAATTCCACCATCCGACAAATCTAAGTCAAAGTCAAGTGTCACGGTCACCGTACTTTAATGAAAACTTTAAATAAAGCTTCAAAACTCAACACATTGATGAATTCATCGATTTGGTGAGTGATTTGTATTTTATAAGTAGGTACTTAATAATAACTATGATGATAATAATAACTATGATGATAATCGTCATCTAACAGTAGTAGGTACGCTGTTATTCGCTGGAAATTGCATATTTATAAATATAGGTAATCACTGCCACTCATCGGAGAGCTTATATAACAATCGGATGGATGCTGCTATAATATGCTAGTGGCAAAGCACTAAAGCGTTTCCCGAAAAATGTTATGAATTCCGAAAACGAAATTGAACATAACGAATCAGCTCTAGCTAGAGATGAACCCGGACTCCGAATATAAACAAGGCGATTCGATTGATTGGCATTTCTCTTAAACGCAATACGAGTGGCCCCAGTGGCCACTTATCCGATTTAAATCGATTCACAATTATTTTAGACTCGATGTTTATGAGGGACTGTTCACACTTTAACGAGCTGCTGGCCGAGACATAACATACCAATAATAACCCTTTTTAGCGCCGCTCTATTTGTGGTTCACACGCGTATTTACTTTACGAACTAAAATAAAATACCGAATCTATTTACAACGGAATGGAACTTATTTTTTGCGGTGTCCAGTGGCTGACTAAGTCTGTAGGGGGCCCGGGGCGGCAAAAATAAACGGAACCCCCACCCTGCCCAGGAATGTACGTCGAAATATTTAGCACACTGCCTCGAAAAGGTTAGGTTTTCTTTTGACAATTGATACAGAAATGTGAGATCTTGGTCGAAGCAGAAAGCTACAGCATCAGGCGAGTAGGGGATGGTAGAGCGAGGGAAGGCGGATCGAAAATGTTTGTACCCTACATTAAAATTTATTTTGAACATATAAACAGAAATAGATATTACTTTGTAAACCTATACTTACAGAAAAGTTTGAAAATGTAAGGATGAATGTGAGGATAAGAGCGAGCGAAGCGAACTCGAAAATTTTAGCAACCCACCCCGTATAGGTTTTCTTTTGACTATTCGCACATAAATACTTAGGAGTTACATTTTCTAAGTGCGCAGAAAAGTCAGAGAACGTAGGACCTTGCAAGAGCGAGCGAAGCAAGCTTGAAAATTTTACTACACTACGTTTTATATTTAGCAGTAGCCTCTCCGTAAGGGCTGCCTTTATACCCGACTGCCCCAGAAGGAGGGTGTATGTATGTATGTATGTATGTTTGTATTATGTATGTCTATTTCTTTGGCACGCTCTGTAGCCTGAACGGCTTGATGGATTTTAACATACGAGGTGTCGTTAGGTTCGTATTAATTGTGGGAGTGACATAGGCTATATATTTTTTTTAAATTTCATCTGGAAACAAAAAAAAAGGGAGGGGAAGGTTTTTTTTTAATAAATTACAATATTGGTATCAAATAAAAGCTAGTAATGAGTTAATTCCAAATATATAAATTAATAAAACTAAAAAGCTTGAAATAAAACAAATATTTAAAAAACAAAAAACCCGCCTGCATAAACGCATAACTTAAATTAAAAGAGAAAATTAATGTAATTCTACAGATTATAATGCTTGTTTTTCTCTTTTAAGTTATGCGTTTATGCAGGCGGGTTTTTTGTTTTTTAAATATTTTTTACTAAAGATAATATTTTGGTCTTGTTTGAGATTTGATTTAAAAGTATTCTTCGAGTTTTGGAGGCCCCCTACGACAAGTGACGGACTGCTCCCATTAGTCCTTCAGTACCAGTGTCATTCAAGTTTTTGCCACATTTTTCTGGAAAAGTATTTTGGATGAAGTGGCGTCGCTGTGGTAAGACCACAGACGGTCTACCGTACGTCTATTCTGCAGTAGGTAGACGGAAACATAGCTAAGAAGGTATTTTTCCGTATCATCGTAATCCTACTAATCTAAGCCTACTAATTAAAAGAATAAGTATGTATAATTAAATTACCTACTCTGATTATTATTAGGTGCCACAATCCCTAGTTTGTATTATGTATTTAGGTACAATAATAGGTAGATACAGGCATAAGGAAAAGAGATTCAGTCCAGGAAAAAGATTATAAATATCCATAATATTAGTTATGATATGATGGTTAACTATAACTATTTATGATTATATTGTTATGCTGTTCAGGTAACCTACCTACATGGTTTACAAATAAAATTATGATATCATTTTGATAAGTATCTACTTGGCGGATATTACGTAGGTATATTACTGATTAGCTAAACAAATATGATTGAATCACCGTTAGTACTCATCGTTCTATCCACCATGACCCCGACTAACATCAGACAAAAAGTTAAACCCTCTTTTTATCTAAACCATGTCCATAATTTCACAGAAATCTATCTTTGCAGACGATGGATAATTTGGAATCGTACCTATAGAAATTCCGGCATTATGTCCTTTTTTTTTGATACTGGGTCTACGCTTCGCGTTATCGCGAACTTTTCTTCGTGCGCTCTCTCTCGCACACCCTTCGATGTCTCGCTGAGCAACAGAGAGCGCACGAAGAAAAGTTCGCGACGCGAAGTGTAGCCCCAGGATGAGGGTGGGAAATCTTCAAATGACTTCTCCCACTCTGGGCGGAGCGAGAGGGAAAACCCACCCGTATTCCTTCAGTTGCCTGTTGCCAAGGTCCCGGTATCCCTTTCAGACTTTCCCGCAACTCTGGCACGGCATTATGTCCTACGTGTGGATTAGATTTCCATACGATTCCAAATTGTCCGCGGACAAATTTTCCATGGTCAGCTCAGCGCTTAACTGTATTTTATTTTAATTTGTTTACTAAAACATGCTTTCTGAATTAAGAATCATCATCTCACGAATTTCGGCTACATTGAAGTTTGACAAGGTTCAACTTGAAATTCTCAATTCAGAAGCCGGTTATAAGAGCCCACTAAAACCTTAAAATATTTCTGGACCTAGATTGAAAAACCTCAAAATATTTGAACTTTCTGCAGAACAAAGTCTCTAGACTATGACTATTTCTGGACCTAGAAAGCCAATATATAATTATAGGCTAACATCGTGAGGAAACAGAGAGATACTTCTCGACGACATGTGAAGCCAAGTCAGAGGCCCTTGGGCGGCTTTAAAACTCTGATATTAGGCTAGTCACTACCCACAAGAAACAAAGAAGAAGTAGGCTTTCTAGGTAGGAGACATACAAAATGGCAAATAGTGGCAACTTGTGGTAATTAATAATGTAAATCATCGCAATCAATTAAACTATGATCAATTGCTTGTTTCACGGATGGTCGAAGAATAAACTAATTATCAACTTTCATTTTCATACATCGCCATACTTATTATTAGTTTCTTACATTATCGACCGAACACAAGATGCAGTTTTTATCGCATTGAGTGATTTATTTGCAAGTTGAATACCCGGGACTCGGTAATGTGCTTTCGTTCTACATTTTGTATCAGGTCATCCATCCATGGGCGCAATCAATCGACCTACCTACCCATCTCTAGTCTGTGTGGTACCGTTTCACCCCTAAACCACTGAATGGATTTCCAACTGAACCTTTTCACCCCTAAACCACTGAATGGATTTCACCCCTAAACTGAACGGATTTTCAAAATTTGTCAAGGAGATAGATGGCATCCTGCAGGCGTAGCATGAGCACCGTTTTGTCGATGGAAGAGTAGACAAAAATGACGTTTCCTGTAGACAGTAGACAGTACGAGACGGCAGCAAAATAGAAAGAGTCAACTGCACTTTTTACGAAATTCACTCTTTTACATAATTCGATTCAGAATTCTTTGTTTCATCATAGGATTTATCGGTTGTCAGTGTGATTTGACAGTAAGGATAAAAAACTTTCTTCCGAAATAGTCTACCTACAAAAAGACCTAGACAAAGATCGTTAGAAATGAAAGACAAAATGACAGATTGTAGAAAGATTTCTACGGTGGATGTCAAAAACGAAGAAACGAACTGTCACTTTGTATAGAAAAAGCTATGTCTATTCTTCGTAGAGATAGAAAGCGCCATGCTACGCCTGCTGGAGAAGGACATAGGGTACGTTTTATCGTCATACCACGCGGGTGAAGACGCGGGCGGAAGCTAGTAAAAAAAAATATTTTCGAGAACTTACTTAATTAATTAACGCACATGAGAGAGGCATTTTTTCCTGTACCTACCTATAAGTTCAATAACCCTCAAACAATTACAAGCTACAAGATACATACGAAATCACATAGAACTATTATTTTATGCAAATTCTTTACTTGTTAATTTTTACACGTCGTTAATTTTCCGTTTCTCTTTCTCAGTTATACATTGTTACAGTATTCGTTACTTTCGAAAATTAAATGGAAGTTAGGCTTTTAGGGCATAAATGTTTATTTATTAATAGTGTTTCGCCCATTAAATATCTGGGCGGTTATACCTTTGAATTTGAAAGTAGCAATATTTCCATATTAAATTAGGTATATTATTTCCAGTCTACTTCACTTTAGAAACGCAGGCAAAAAAAAAAGAATAGCAGACATAGGGACAGAAATAACTAAAGTCTATTTAGAATCATAGTTAAATAAATAATTACTTACTTAATAACCTTATTTTATATTTACTATTATAAAGAGAAAAGATTTGTATTTTTGTTTATTATACAGGGTGTTAGTGTAAACACCGTCATCCTTGAAACCAGTGGTTTGGTTTCATTTATAGAACGTAAAATCAATGGAAAAATACAACTTTTTTTTTCAAAGAAATTCTACATTTTTCCACAAGAATATTTCACCCTACACGCAAGGGCAACGAACTTGCGTCTCAACACGGCGGCCGGCGGTTGGCGGGGGCGGGCGGGGCGCGCGGGACGTTACATGACCGGCCGTCAGCTGTTTCGCAACTCTCTCGAACGCGTATCCATGAGTATCGGGACAGTGACGGATATTTACTCTTTAAAATCTTTTAATGAAAATAAGGGTTTTTTTTTGTTGTTACTGGGTCATTTATTTTTATATTTAAGTCAACTACCCATGGTTTGAGTGACAACGGTGTTTACCCTTGCATACTGTATACATGCGAAAGTGAGTTTCTTTGTTACTCTTTCACGCTAAAACGGCTGAACAGATTAGGCACATGGATTAGGATTAGGTACATGGGTAGATCATGACCTGGAGAAGAACATAGGCTACATTTACTTTTCATCCTAGATCGCAGACAATCGATCGCCTCCGTCCCTCGGAAAGCACGATAAGCCGTTGGTCGCGGCTGTCATTTGTGAATCCTTTACAGTCGTTACGGGTCGTCAGAAGCCCAAAAGTCTGACATCGTATTACCCAGTTGCTGGGTTGTGGAGGTCAGATAGGCAGTCGCTCCATGTAAAATACTGGTATTCAGCTGCATCCGGCTAGACTGGAAGCCGACTCCAACATGGTTGGGAAAAGGCTAGGCAGATGATGATCGCAGACAAAGTCGCGGGTATATTTTATAAAGATAACACGCGGGCGAAGCCGCAGGCATAGGCTAGTGAAACATACATAAGTTACAAAATAATGATTTGTAATTTATAGTTCACTAACTTCGCCTTGCGCCTGATACGTAGCGTAGGTACTTATCCGAAATCGTGAGGTCAAACAAACAAACAGACACACGTCACAAAGTCAAATGATTAAGCAGTTGAAGAAAAGAAAATTATAGAAGTAATTTAGGTAAGTATAAGTATACTTAAATAGTCGGTGAATAATTATAAACCGTAGTTAAGTGGAAAATAGTTTTCTTTGAAAATAATTTTCTTTTGCACACAGTAGGACCTGTCTTGTGGCTTTGTGGCTTGTGGGGCCTACCGCGTAGGTATGACACGAGACCAAGGAACATAATTATTATTACTCACTAACTAGCGTATTTAGCGTACCATAGCTTAGTTCTATGTCCCTTCCTGCCAGACATAGAACTAAGCTATGGTACGCATGTCCCGTCTATCGTATAAGTCGTCTATTAAGTAAGTAAATGCCTTTGCTTCTCTCCTGCAACATGACGTTAAAAAGCGTTAATAATAAATCCTCGATAAAAAAGGATTACCGATGACGTAGTAATGTGTTTGTATTGATAACTCGTGTTCGTCGAACGCATGTGACCAATCGGTCAATGGGCCACTTATTGAACACTCTCGTCAACAAAGAGAACCAGCTGATATTTTGTCAAAACATTTATTATAAAGCCTATACAGGGCGACCCACGGATATGCCACATGGAGGGGAAAGTACCTTGAATATTGTAGATGGAACATTTTACTGAAAGAAGACATTATGTGAATTTAAGAAACAATTTAAACTGCATTCATAGATATTTAAATAATTACATAGTTGAACCGGGAACCCGTTACATGAGAAAAATAATCACCTGTAGCTTTATCATACCGATCGAAAGACTTCATCATAAGGATTATTTTTTGCTAAATAACATAGTATTACAAATAAAAGGAAGACCATGAATTTTAACGACTCCAACATAGTTGGGACAAGGTTAGGCAGATGATGAGTAACTATGATATAGGATGTACATCCCACTTTTCGCCAGTTATGTTCAAGTCCCATGTAATTTTTACCGGACTACGGCGAAGCAAAAACGAGGGTTATGATTTTTTACAGTAGTTGAATTCTTTCTCCACAACTTGAAAATCCCGTTCCCATATCCGTGTCCATTTACTATGAAATCTATGCCGTAGCGTTACAAGACAACTAGTGCAACACAACACGAGTCCGTTAACGAACGGAGCTGATTAACACTGTAGGATGAAGAGTTCGCGTGCTTGGACCGACAGACAGACAGCACAATAATTATTGATCATAGAGGATCACTCATCACGGTTACCGTTCCTTGCGGTTGCGCTGACTAGTAAGCCATCTTGTTGTATTCACAAATGCGTTGTATTATTATGTTGATGGATTTCTGGTGTTTGTTGAATGGATCGCGTCATCGCGTGTGAAATGATTTCTGAATAATTCTGTGTGATCCAATTCAAATCTGTTCAATAAATGAAGTAACCAAATTGATTAAAAATCATTGTCATTTAACAACCTCAACTCCAAACCATTATCATCTGCCTAGCCTTTTTCTAACTATCAGCTTCCAGTCTTACTGAATGCAGCTGAATACCAGTATTTTAAATGGAGCGAGCTGCCTATCTTAATCTTACCACCACAACCCAGTTACTAGGTACCTAACGCGTTCTCAACATCTTTCAGCTATGGTCATCCATCCATGGACTGACTTTGGCGAGCGATCGACCTTTGTCTGTTAGTACAAAGTCACAACGCTCTCATCCCATTATGACTAATGTGGATTTATCATGTTCTATTGTGAAAATCCCGATTCTGGCTACAAAAACACTTCGTTCCAGCTCTAACAGCCCGTTAAACTCATTAGATAACGATAACACGTTACACGATACCATCTCATTGAAAATACAATTCCATTTCATCAATAAACACCACAACTTGCCACCCGGTTGCAAGGCAAGTCACCAGGGTTGCCATGATTCAATAATACCAAAGTAAGTAAGTATATAAAATACTGTTTTTGAAAGCCAAGCTACTTATAGTATAGAACCTTTTATTGATTCTCTGCAGGTAACAAGGCCATTTTTAATTTTTTAATGCATCGTAACATTAAAAAAACGCGAAACTATGAATTTCTTAGTTTTGCAAAATCTCCATTTACTGACAGACAACGGACAGCCTAAACGACTGGGGCTAGAAGTATTAGATTTTTCTGATTTTGCTCAAGAGTTCCTTATATTACGAAAAAAGTAAGCACGAAGGAAGGATTTTTGAAACTTATCGCCTAAAGCGCTTAAATAGGGGATGAAAGTTTGTGTGGAATTTGGCATCTATCTTGTTGTTTTATCAAAATTTTTACGCCTCATATCCTAAGTTTAATATTAATCATAATTATACATATAATAACCAGTATTCAATACACATAAACCTTCCAGAATAAATTCTTTAAATTATGGTGAAAAATGATGAAAAATGCATTATGGTGAAAAATGCATCAAAATCCGTGGCGTAGTGTAGGTACAAGATCAACGCGGGCACACAGGCACACGAAAAGTGACTTTAACTTATAATAAGTAAGTAACAGGTAAGGTGGCAGCCCTACAAACCACACACGCTTATTTCCCTACGATCGTCACCCTAGGTCGTCGGTCAACTGTCCAGCGATATACAAAGTGATTGATCTGCCTACCCTCTGCACGCTGTCGGCGTAAATCTTCCTAATTAATCAGCTTACGGGTGGCAGTTTATGTATAAATGACATGTGCAGTATCTGTCAGTGATAATGATAACTGATGATAAGGGAACAATAAAAATTGTAATGGCGATATTGATAATGGATGTTTACTGAGGTCATTTCTAGGTAAGATGTTGCGGGTTTGTAGAAGTGTTATATCATGTTATTATTATGTTTAGATATCGATCGATACCCATCTCATTTGCGGACTTTGGCTAGCTTTAATTTAACCTTGTATAATTTACTTGATGGTTGGAGCCTGTATTTTTATAAAATGTAGGAAACCATATTGAAAAGCTCACTAACTTTTTCTAAGGTCGTCTAAAGGGAGACTTTCAGTTCTGAGAGTTTTACAACGCATTTTGCTGCTTTAAAAATTGGGTATCATTTATGATCCTCTAAAAACTTATTCACCTTCTACCTTTCTTGGCTTTTCTCAAAGTTAGTCGCAGTAATTAAGCACCGACCAAATAGTTTAGGTCAGAAGTGTGACCAACCAAGTTGGTCGCTATAGGTAAATTAGTATTTTTAAGACAACAAATGGGAATTATTTGGGATTCGAATACATGCCTTACTATTTGATCCGCCACTTCACTTTGCCTTGTTGTTTATAATGTCACCGTGACCTATTATCTAAGTTACATAATTACAGTGCTCATCCTTCTGAGGTTTGCGGCTCGTATCTTGCGGTCATGTTTCTATGAAATACTTACGTATAACCGCAATCAGCTACTGGGAGTCAGGGTTATCTACCAGAGAAGACCGTCCAAGTCCTAGCGCTCGTGTCCAATTATGTCCATGTGTGATATGAACGTCTTGCTTGAAAGGGGACGACCAACTAAAGTTGTTGTTGTTAGATCTGGATTAGGTTGGTTTTACAGTGTCTTTTTTATGCCAAATTAAGTCTCCTATTGGCCCTCATCAACTAGCTTTCTCCCAATTATGTTGGGGTCAGCTTCCTGTCTAACCAGATGTAGCTGAATACCATATAAATGGACCGACTGCCTATTTGAGGCCCCTTTTGAAGTTTGGTTGTCAGACTTTCGGGCTGACAACTGAAGACCCCTGATTTTGGGTTCCTTTTTCGATTAATCCAGACTTCAAGAAAAAGTCTTTCAGAAACTCTTTTGGTTATAATATGAGCACCTAATTTTCCACTTTCCAGAAGGCCTAGACAATAATGACAATCGCTTCTAAAGCGTTTCGTATTTCTACAACGACTTTCAACATGATTGACATAAGCTTTTCGATAGTTTATGTCAGTCCTATACATTTTTGCCTTTTCCATCATCGCTATCGCTGATAAAATTTCACTTGTCTAGGGCCTCAGGTATCATTAGTCAGTCTTCCACCTAGGTACAGTCAGGCTCAGTAAATCATGACCAACTTTGACGATAAATCGTTTGAAACCGTCAAAATAACAAAGATGGCAGATGACAAGTTCGTTACCAAGGAAATGTATGTTTACGCGAATGTCGACCTAATTGTATTTGAATGTCTGTAAGAAAATAAGATTATGGTGGGTCAGAATTCAATTTTTTCGACTGTACATACATGAAATACCTACTTACTTAGAAAACTAATCGCTTCTAATCCAATCCAATAACAAAAGCTAGTTATATTTATCGCATTCTATTTATAGATTGATACATAGGGGGTGTTATTGTGTGCGGATGTCCCTCGGCGAGGCTAATTGTTTCGATAATAAAGTCGGTGACAAATGGCGGCCATCGCTGCGGTCGTTAGTTAGATGGACGCTTGTTGGTCGGCGAATATTTGCTTTGATAATAATAGCGATGGAATTGGTTAGCTGAAATTGCGTAACACACGATCAATCACAATCTGAATCATTTTGAAGGTTATTGCTAATCCATTGCTTCATTTATTTATGTTCGAAAAATGTATCTGCAGCTCAAACACGTAAATAACGCATTGAATGTTGTTGAACTGTCAAAATGAAACGGATTGTGTTGTGATTGTAAGTAATAATATTACTTATTACACACACGATCAATTCTACAATATGTCCGGTTTCGGACTGTAAAAACTTAAAGAGGTCATATTTTGATCTATTCTATCAATAAAATTATTCTACATGTAGGGTCGGAACCCATCCCCCCTGAATGGCAGGCATTTTTGTGTTTTGATCGCCTTTAATGGAGCGTGCATACTAAAAGTACAGTAACTTTACAATTTAAAGCCCAATTATCATTAAAAAATAACTTTAAGCAACGAAAAAGTATTAACAATTGGTTAAATAACTCAAATAATACCATTACATGCTGCATCATATTGAAATAAATGCTAAAAGATCAATTTTACGTTAAAAATAACATCGTTTTTTTTGTTAAATCAAGGTTATTACAAAATTCACCCCGGGGAACTACTTTTTTTACCTTCTCGTCCAACAGGTGTTTAGTTCACCTAAATAATGATACCAAAAAATCGATTCTATGACAATTAGTTTAAGAGATATTGTTGTTGGAACATAGGCTTGCGTATGTAGTGAGTTCATAACGATTTGGTTTTTCTGTAGATATTTACAGTCATCACAGATCAATGATAAACAAATAACAAGTATTAATTACTATTTATTATTTACAACACACAAGGGGCTTTAAATTGTAAAGTTACTGTACTTTTAGTATGCACGCTCTATAAAAAACGATCAAAACACAAAAATGGCTGCCATTCAGGGGGGGGATGGGTTCCGACCCTACATGTAGAATAATTTTATTGATAGAATAGAGCAAACTACCACCTCTTTAAGTTTGTACAGTCCGAAACCGGACATATTGTATATATTTTATAGAAATATAATATACATACTTAATATATTCTTAGTTGATTAGTCCCTAGACTCCCTAGTCAATGAAATGTTGAAGTCAAGATTAAATAAGTACGTGTCAGGTCAAAAACCTTTTCAAACAAGACCTTTTCAAGACTCGTCTTAATTCTAATTTAAAAAAAAAACTAGTTTATGTTTTCAAACTTCATCCCCGGTCCGATGCATCCGACTTATTTGACAAACGATACATTCAAACTGCGACTTATAATAAAACGTATTAAATTAATTAATTCATGTTAAACATTCAGTGGTGCGTTTCAGGGCTTAGTCACGTCCCGTCAATGGACCCATTCATTCACTCGTTCTGTCGTTCACTCTCGAAGGGCAACAGACCTCGCTCCAGGTTTTATTACCATTTTATGTCGTGAGATGAGAAATTAGACGGCAAAGTTCATTCAGATACGTCTCAAAGAAGGCGTGACGTTCAAAATTATTATTATATTAAACAACGCAGTCAGAACTGGCAGAGAGCTAAAACATAAGCCAGCTGTGTGTTTAGCCGCGAAATAAAATCTAAATGCTACTTCTTTAAAGTAGTCATAACACTGTAATAACATTTTAAATACACGCTCTATCATTGGCTGCTCGCCTTTCAGCGTGAACTATGAAAGTTCCTTGTTGCGAAATTACTAAAATTACGAAGCGCTGCGCTGCTTACTCTGCAAGCAATAACTTCCCTTAATCCGGTAACTTCGATTATTTTAGTGGCAGTGGGCTGGCCATTTTTCATGTTCGTCGAAGGACTGATGGCCGGTGGAGCAGACGAGTTCCTGGGAGGAGAACGGAGAACGCGTACCGGTAAGCGTAGCGTGGAACGCCCGTCCCCAGCGACGATGGACCGACGACCACCTCCTAGGGACCGGGTGGCATCACCGGGAATGCCAAAAAATATGGTACAAGTACATCCCCGGTAAGTTTCCGGTTAAGAAAGTGGCTGGGACAGACTGGATGCGGAAGGCGGAGGACAGCGTGTTATGGCGCAGGTTGGAAGAGGCCTATGTCCAGCAGTGGACTGCAATAGGCTGAGTTGATTGACGTAGCGCTCACTATTTTGTGAAGATGAAAAAATATTAATAGGTTATATTCGGATGCTGCACATTATTGAACCACATCCCCAACTAAAATTTAAAAAAAATCATACATCGAACGCAACTGGCTAGTGATGTGCACCGTATGTTTGTTTACGCAGCTGGGCGTCCGAGAGCGCGACGTAGTCGGATAGGTATCGAGTCGTGTAACAAACCGTTTGATGTTCGATTACGACCGGCACTTAGCGTTTTATGTTGCGTTCGTGTTAAGTGACCGATTATTGAACGCTTTCTAGTGATAGCAAGTACATCGAGCAACAAACAAATGCATACTTAAAAATCAACATTCGAATTTGAACTTACACCTTTGTAGATAAAGTTTAAATTCCGATCGGTAAAATCTCTTCGTGCGTTGATGTTCTAATTTCGGTTCGAACTTAAAAGGGATCAATTTCTAATACGGAAATTGTTTACCTTTCTTTTATGTATTGCTTATAAGAGCTTCTTTGGAGATCTTACAGCTCAAAACTCTTTAAAACAATGCAATAACCCATCTGTGAACTAGTAATAACAAACTTGTATAAAGTTAAAATTTTTGTTTCAGACAAGTCATCAGAATACGCACCATAATTCTTTATGTATCTCTGGAAATCCATTTAGCACTAACACCACTTCGACTGTTTTCAAAACAAATTGATGAAATATCAATGATACAGAACTTTGAAATGTAGTTTATTAGGATATGACACATTGTTTGTACAGCGCCACGTCGCTGTAAACAAACAGTGTTTCAACGCTTTCCTCGAATAGTTGCATCGGGCATCGGACATGCAGTTACTAGAACGGCCTATAAAATCGATCCTGTAAACACAATATTAACTGGTATACAATGGAAGGTAACTTACCGACGACTCCGACGACACTAAAGATGCAAGCACACGCTGCAGCTAGAATCGTGGCCTCTGCTGGGTAATGGGTAACATTGTCCATATTTGTATTGTTTCCATACATATCATACGACATATCGATATCGGCCATAGTTAAGCACTTCACTATCACTGGATCACTTCACAAGATTTAAAATTTTAATTTAGAATTCTTTTTTGACATTTTATACTTTTTAATCTTGACATGGTCTTGTCAAAAGTTCCTTCCGGCCATGATGTAGCTTAGACACCACCATACGATCTGTAACAAAAAACAAGGATTGTGTTACACATTTTTTATGAGTTGGGCACGTGTTGTTAGTCATATTACTAATACAAAGTTTATACAAACATTACGGACACCTACTTAGAGCTTTTTAAGGAAATGTCAAGGAGATCAGTGTCATTTAGGCTATATGTAAATTGATTTAGTACCTACTTTTTGCCGTCATATTCGACCTCATAACCAGGCAATTTCGCAAGAAAAGCGCCTCGCTAAGTAGTAATACTTTCGGCTTATTATGATATTGACATATTCTACAAATCTACATATTACTGCAGATATTGACAAAAGAAATCAGAGCATCTGCTCAGAAAAACGGCGCAAAAACTAGTACTGTCAATTTAAGAGCACAGTTAAGAAAACCGAAGATAATGTTAAACTAACGGAATAAGAAGTTGTATATTTAGTATAAAATATAAATACTTATACTAGTTCCAGTTAGTAATATACGTAATATAACGGAAGGCTGGTGGTTCGCAAGTAGATGTATTTTCAGCCAAACATGTTGATCTCATTTCATTGCTATGCCCTCCCAGATTTTATTCGCCCTCATTACGTGATCATAAATATAATAAATTATTGTTATGCCAATCATTCGCTGTGGGAGGTCCGTTATTTATACCTAAATTTAGGCTACCACATTTAATGATTTAATAATTCGCAAATACTTGTACGGTCCTTTCTCGTATTGTGTAAACATAATTATTTTTTTTTAGTGTCGATCCCTCATTTCAACGGATTATTCGACCAGTCGAAATCACATGTGGATAGGTTCCTACTAATAAAAGCATAATTATTAGGATGCAGGGGTCCTAAAAGGGACTCATATATAATTATTAACCGCAATAAAGTTTGGAGTTTGGACCTATCAAGCACTCTCATCTACTGAGCAAATCGAAATCGGATCCATTTTAATTTGATTGATTTATAATTTTTTAGATATAAGAATTAAAAAAACCGCCAATTGTCCGTTTCTGCTAATTCTGTCTATTTCCTCTCATATAATTATATCACAAATAGAGAGAATCAGAGACGGACCTCATTTCTATCGATATCTTCTTCCCCGCACTAGTAGGGTTTCGGAGGTACTACTTTCATTACAAATTGAAATATGAATCTTACGTCGCGTTTGCACCAATCACGTCATTTCCACGTATTTTTCTTTCCGAACTACAAAAACTAGGCGTAGCATGCCACGCGGCGCTGGGTGAAGACATTAGCATGGATTTACATGTCGATGCGAATTGCACGGGTGTCTGGAAAGCATAAATTCTCATAACTCGCCACACAAACGCACACCTGCCCACTGACACGATTATAATAATAATTATCATTTGAATGCAGTTCCGTTATACTGGCACATATTTTTCTAAAGCCGGTGGAGAAAATAGAGAAAAAACAGTTCCTGTTTCAGGTAGTCCAGAATAAGCCACTTCGATCCTTTTCACGAGGCGAGGTCGAGGCCATTTTACCACTAACACCGAAATAACTCTATTTCGGGAAGTTTGCGGGTAATTTTCACCTTGAAGTGTGATAGAATTCCTTGTCGGTATGACAGGAATGGCTACGAAATAGCTGTCATTTTTGGCGCCAAATTACCCTTCACTTTGACAGATCGTTTTTATTTTTCTGAATGACAAATGTACACCATGACATTTCGCAATTCTAATCAGTAATGCCAAGGACTCGTTTATTTACGGTGCAATGGTCACCCATCGCCCCTCCTCATTATCGTCTGTGAATACAAACAGCTATTAATACGGTCGGTAATGACGGCTGCCCTGTTAAGTGGCCAGTCGTAGCTGATGACTTCTCATCCTTATTAAGAAAATGTTCTGAGAAAGAGTCGATCATAGGGGTATGGTTAATCTAAACTCATTAGTGGATTAAATTAATAGTCATGGCATTTAAAATAGTTGGTGAGTGTCGGTTAACGTCGAAAGTTAAGTACCTAGTGATGAAAGTTTCAAGCGCTGTGGAATTGAAAACTTGTCTAAGTTTAACATTTTGTGGACAAAATATAAACCCCTTATGAAAATATGAAGAACAAAGATTTTTTTAAATTATGATGTGTAGGTAAGTACCTACCTACTTGTTTAGCTTTAGCGATAATAGATTTTCAAACAAAATTGCTGTACCTACTTGAATACTGGATTCCGCTAGTGGCAGCGTGAACAACAAGAGTAAAATCTAGAGTGAGAGCCGTCGTAGGCGTATGTACACACGGCTACACATCAAGCTATACATTTCCAGTTTATGCTGATCTCGCATTGTATAGAATTTCCGTACAATGCGAGGTCAGCTTATACTGGAAATGTATAGCTTGATGTGTAGCCGTGTGTACAAGAACTTAACTATTAAAGTTCATTCAAGTTTTCTTCATTAAACTAAGGGCCGATTTCTGCAACGCTATAGATAGAGAGATATCTTTATCCAAGGAATAATTTTGAATTTCGGACAGTTTTTCCATACAAAAACTGTCAGACGTCAATTTTATTCCGCATAAAAAAGATATCTGACGTTGGAAAAATCAGCCATATGGAAGTTACGTAATCAATCAAAACTGCTTAAACTCGACAGGCCGAATCTTTTCCTAAAACTAGCGCAAACGCCAATATTTTTAATCAGCTTATCTCAAAAATTTGTTTGGCAGCTCTTTCGTGAAACAGTGGAAAAATGAGAAATATTCGATTCATAATTATTGAAACAACATCGGGGTATCGGTAAAGACAACTGATAGCGCGGCTAGAACAGATCCGGCTGGTAATGATCACATTCTTATTTTAGTCTGCAGCTACAGAGTACAGACACAAGATCGTTTGCAACCATTTACGTGCGGCGCTGGCGCCGACTAACCACTCCTGTGGGAAAGTATTTGGATTTCATAACAAGACTAGGTTATCCACTAAGTCCAGTGTAATTTGGACGGTGGCAGGATAAGGAACTAGCTATAAATGCACGGGTTTTCACAGATTAGGCGTTGCAAGTGGCGCCACCATAAATTCTAAGATATACTGGCTATATCCACGTTAATTTGAAGTGTCTCACTTTGTGCGTGGTGCCGGCTGAAAGTTTTATTGCTCTTCAGAATAGTTATTGTCTTCCGTGGTTCGTAAATGTCGTATTAAAGTTCTGCCGCTATATTTCCGTCTCGTTGAAGTGAAGCGTAATGGCGTAAGATTTATTGAGTGTTAGCTATTTGGCAATTCCCCTGATGATTCTTAATACATTTTAGACATTTTAAGACCCAACAGACTTGATAAATACCTACCTAGACATTCATTTATCACTGACCAAGATCAATGGCATATTTCAGTAGCGACGAAAGAAAAACCTAATTCTAAAATCGGAAACTCGCGTCTAATCCACGCAAATAAAGCTTTTACATTTTCAATTCTTCGTTTTACCGGGAAGCTGTTGTTTATTGACGTACAACATGCGTATGATCTGTACAATGCCGCGTAAATCATAACGTCTTATGACGCCATCTTGAAATTTTAACGATGCATTAATTAAATCGATTATAGTATGATTTGGCGTATCATTTGTTGCTATTATTAAATACTAGATAATTATTTATTATTGTTGGTGCGTCTCGTAAAGCAGTTTTATGAGTTTGTTGCACATATACGGCGTCGGTATGCGATTACGTTCGCAGTTACGAACATCATCATCAATATATTGCGCCAATTGTTCTCGCTAAAGCTGAAGTAATGTAATTTAATGACTAGTTTTGTTGAGAACAGACGAGGCGTGTAGGTAATTCATCATTAATCGAAGCGATTTCTAAGATGTCCATTACAGTGAGGTAAGTGTTAAAATTTAAAGCAGTGATTGTAAGATTTTATAGAACATAGAATAACAAGCAGGTTCGTGATGAAAAAAGACAATTTCATGTAGTCAATTTATTAAAGATAACACGCACCATATCATACTAACAAATACTGGAAATAACACGGTTAATGACAGATGTCAATCTAATTTCATCGAGTGCTCGATGTTTGCACACATCACTAATTTACTAAGAGTTTCAATCGATACGGGGGCGTCACTGGCCGTGGTAACTGCGCGCCAAAAATGGCTGCGGATGACGTCACTAATTTGATAAAATGTCGATTGTTTGACGAGTTAATTAGTTAATCTTCCTGACAGTGGCGCTTCTCGGCTTACGCTGATAAAGTATAACAGGCCACCGCTAGTAAACGCACTTTCGTAGATATGGCTTTTGTGGAAACCGGATGAAACTAGGAAAGCTTGTTGGTAGATATCACTGTCTGAGCAGTAAACTGAGTTTAGATAGATCATACGGAGAACAAGCTCTGCATACGAATCTAAACAAAACGAGGCTTTGGATAATTACTATTATGAGAGTTTAATAATGACACATGTCTGCAGAAGGTACCTATAGGTATCGGCATTTCGGCATGTGTACATGTGCTTCGAGCAGTTCGAACTTCGAAATACCCACCAACTTCGAAATCAACCTATCTAAAATCGTATGCTTACTCCTGATAACAAAACTGACATGACGTGTCAATGTTGTACTCGTTTCTTTTCAACTAATGAGTAAGCAGAAACAGGGCTTTACCGGCGTGATGTATGGAAAACTACAAATACCGCAAAAATATGCCAACGACCTCGCGTCGACCACCGACTAATGCTCGACTCCTATAGATAGCCTATATCTATCTGAAACCAATCATTCTGTTTACAAGTGCTGCTATTGAGTAGGTACAGATCTTTTAAAACGAACCAGCTGATTCTAAGTATTAGAGCGAGTACAGATGATTTTTTTACGCTCCTAATTAAACAAAGTAACTATAAGTAACTTGTGTGTAGCAGTCCCGAGTTACAACTGCTACAGACATGTTACTAAAATCGAATTACTCCGTTCCTATAACTTATGACTGTTATTACAAGTCGTAACAGTAACCAACTGATCATTAACGGTCGTAAGATAAAGGAACTGGGAATATGTTCAATTCTCGTGCCAGTATTGTACACTGCCTGAGGTAAAATGGTTGTGTTACAGTACCAGACATGTCCTGTGATGTCTCATTTACTGAGTCTTCGGGGGAAACCCGCTCGGTAGACAGCCATAACAAAAAGCATGTCGTCATAGCAGCGACACTTGTATATGTATTGTTGATCCATCTAAGTCCTAAGCTATCGTAAATGCCTGCTACTGCGTATGTAGCCGTTTATGTAAAATGTAGTTGACGATGACGTAGCTCTAGTCCCACTACTCGAGACTGATTTTACATTCGCCAAGAGTCATTTACTTGAGAAACAATTGCAAGTAATTACTTTTCTAGCTAAACGCTCCGAGGTATAAAGGAACCCCCCAAATTAGCCCACGTAGCTCCGAAACGAAAAGGTACAAATACTGCTGAACTATGTATGTTCGGAGTAAGTCAACTATTTCTTCCAAATTATTACCCAAATTGGGCCGTCCAGGTTTGTAGGTAAAGTGTAAATCATAGAACTGAGCAAACGGACGTCGTTTTGGACTATTTGTTCAGTTTGAAGGGCTGTCAAGTTTGAGGAAGATATGGGGCAGGTAGGCTTTGGTTTGGAGTTTTGGCTATGGTTTGGTATATACCCACTAGTCACCAAGTGGGTATAAATAATGAGCTTAAGAAACAGCTTCAAGTTACTGCTTTGGAAGTTTCAAAAAATAGTTCAACAATAGGGGTGATACTCAAAAGTATGCATGCTCCTAGTATTTACTAGAAGCTGACTAATATTACCTAGCATAACTAGCATGACCTAATATTTTCACCACACCATAAGCTATTCTCATAAAGTATACATACATAGTTCGTGACGATACGAGAGAAGAAGAGACAGGACAGCACACAGGAGACTGCAGAAGGAAAGGCATTTATACAGAGGAGCACCACAAAGGTGTGTTCCGAGTAGTCCCGAGACGAAAACAATCATGATTGATAAACATACATCATCCCATTATTTTTGGCCGTTGTTTTGGGAGGAGCTTTTAGGGATAGTGTTAAAGAGTCATTTGAAAAAGCGTTTTAGACGACTGCGTTTATTCAGGATAGTGTTATTTAGATTTTAAGGAAAGCTTGATTTCGGCTTTCGGATTGAGACTTCTATCAATCACATTAAGAAGGTATGCATGAGGTATGCGTCAGAGTCAGAACGCACTTTTTTACCACAAAATAGATGACGATGATGCTGATGATTCATGTCTGAACAACCACTTCGTGAACGAAGCAGTTGTTGAAGCAGATACGGATAGAGTTTACTGTGTAACAATACATCACCCATTAATAAGGATGAAGACTAATTTTCTTTTTTTCCATATTGTAGATTATTAAAAAATATTGGACACGTATTTTTTCTCTTTTTATGTAACGAAAAGATAATGGCGATACATCGAGTTTAAACGTGACATGACCTCACGCCTTGCTAGATTTTTTACGTCAGTGACGAAGCGAGCCCCCACTACCCAACTTTAATGCAATATCTAAGTCATTTTTTTATGATATGTCAAAAAATACGTGTGTAATATTTTTTTATTTATCTGACTGAAGGACTAAATAGTTTTTGTTTTTAACCAGGCATCATCCCTATTGCAGGAGTACCTAACAACGCTACGAGTGGTTTTCCCTAAATCTATATTTGATAAACACAATTTCATTCTCTATTATGGTTTTAACCCATAACTGTGTCTATATGGTTATAGTAGAAGTTTCGGCGTCAGCCAGGAGGAAAAAAATAACAGTTTAATTTGCATGCGCATTGGTTTAAATTTATTTAACGTTTTGTAACAAAATGATGACGATGAAGTCAAAAAGTTTAATTATAACTATAAGTATTTAGACAAGAAATCCTAACAAGTCACAAGTTCTTAAGAAACAGTTTACATAACACGATAATATTTTGAAAGCTAGTCCGCACCGCTAATCTTATCTGACGTGATTCAACTTATAAAGTTATAAAACAACAGTTCTCGATACTAAGCTATTATTCATCGATAAATAAAACTATGTGACGGAATTATTTTCATACATTGATTGATTTTTTCCCGGATGTTGTGGCTTTTAGTAGGCGCAAGAGTGGGCGATGAATCGATTGAACTTCGTCTAGATTAAGTCCTTTGCTTTGAAGACATCATCACATCAGGGGGCCAAGTCTACTAATTTACAAACGTGTCAGTGGTCTCACAATGATCAGTTTTTGACAGATAATATTCCATACAAAATCTGTCAAAAACTCATCATTGCGAGACCACTGACACGTTTGTACATTAGTAGGCTTGGCCCCCTGAACTTGTAATGACATCAAGTATTGGTGTTACTCTTGGTAATGTACATACGTAGCTCGATGAAGCTGTAGCTACATTCAAAAAGAATTAAAGTCATAAATAAAAGAAGGTTCAAATAATAGCCATATGGCACGGCTGTTGACAAGATAGTAAAGCGGCTAGAATTGTGCCAGAACTAAGTCATAAACTTTAATTAGTAGAACCAAGTATAAATTCTGAAGAAGAAACCCAATTTCCGTTAAGTTTATCAAAAAAGAACTTAATTGTAGATGATCATCAAATAATAACTTAAGTGCATTCAAAAACTCTGGGCTTTCACAACGAAACATAGTATATTATAATGATTCACCTTCTGACCGAATCATTTCAGAGCAGCTCGCAGGTTGACTCATTCCGGTAAGGCTGGGACTGGCTGGCTGGATTTTGAAAAAAGGAGTAAATAAAACAATTACAATGACTCAATGCAGTCTAGACTTTTGGGAGTTTTGGGTTAGACTAATTTATTCTTGCCATATATTTATTCTTGGAGACGAATTTACATATGTTTTATTTGCATTTCTGTGTGTCTCTTTGGTCATTTTAACGATGTCTCTTGCATCCTTCCTGTCTTTGAGGATTATGAATTTGTAATACAATGATAAGCAAGCTGAACATTACAATGATAGAACACAACGCCTGTTATCGAATCTAGATAGCATCAATGTTATTGACAGAGCTCCAAGTTTATCGCATGCAACACAATTACTGCCGAGCACTTATCGTTAGCATTTATAAATTCTAAAAACACTAACTAGAGCTTTTCGCCTGTTTATTTAGATCGAAGGTTCACATAACATTTCTGGAAAATCTCATATGGAAGGAGGAAAACAGAAAGGATTCTCAAGAATCTCGTAAAACAAACAATCCGATGTAGATTCGGACGAGAGTGGCAAACATTTAATATTAATACAGTAACAATACACATTTGGGTTCCGTGAATATGATTTTAAGCGTGATTGTGAAACTTTATGACGTAGACACGTAGACAGCTGGACGCTCATGGTTCTGTGAACATGGAAGGTATTTCGAGCTCCAAACAGTTCGAACATCGATTGGTTCCGATACGTGGTACTACGTGTTCGTTCAGTTACATTAAGACAGAATTAGATCAGTATGAAGAAATGTTCGCCAGCCTCTAACTGTGGACTTTTATCATAGAGCGCTTTGCTAAAGTGAACGATTTTCTTTATTGGCCTGGCAATATGATTCCAGATGACAACAAAACAGAATTAGTAGATCTTGCCTGCTGTCCATAATACATCGCCACACTTTTGTAAAGGTATTCTTGATCAGTTTCATTATATAATGTTTAAAGCTTCATTGTAAGAAAAGTAACTATGTTAAAAACTTCATGCTGGTTAAAACTAAGGCCAACTAACACAACCCTTTGTAGTTCTTTAGGCAAACTACAGTAAAGATATTAATATTGGGCGAAATATATTTATAGAAGCAGTAGCTAGGTTGGTCAGGTCTGTGCCCAATACCTGTTTACCTGCAAATATTTGCTGTATATGCCATTATTTTGTGAGTTACCTGGAATATACTGAATATATGATTGTCCAAATATAGTTTGATGTATGGTTTGCCATATCTGTGCGTAACCTTATGAAGAATTACCAGGTTCTTCGTCTTTTAAATTTAATGTATATCCAATCCATTTTGCTTATACGGTTTGGGCCCAGTCCAAGGTGCAGGCAGGTTAATGGGCATTTGAGACACTAACAGATGGATCACTATTACCAGATTAGACGAGTTTTGGAGTTCTGAAAACCAGTAGGTGTGTCAATACACACTCATTCAACAATATGAGTCTATATACACACAATCTACACTTGAATACTTCTGAGTAAGAGTTTCGTGACGCACTGAACTTAGAACTACAGAAATTCATCAATTCTCATGGATAACAAAAGCAAGTAATCCAAAATGATGGATGCGGCTCAGCTCAAAGAGAACTTGTTTATTTTCAGACTTATAGCCGTGATTAATGTACCACGAGGAAGCAGTAGTAATGGATTGCATGAAACATTTCGAAAATATAGTTTATGCATTGTATATGAAGTTGTGATATATGGCAATATCGTCATAAATCGACACCAAAATGTACTGTTTGTATCAGTCCCAAGAAAAAGCAACATAAGTAACAATAAAGTTGAACAATTGAAGTTCTAACAAACGAATGAAGAATGTATTGTAGAACATATAAGCAGCATTAAAGATAGTTATAGCGAATACGTAAGAAATATTCGAAAGTAAATAAACTACATTTAGCTTCTGCGTAGAATAATGTTTGCAGTTATAAAAGATGTGCGCTGGACCGATACGTGAACATAGCTTTTTGTACGTTGAAAAAAAATTAAGTCTCCAGTTACGGATTACTTTGTGTTTTACCGGTACACCATAAATCAGAAGAGAAATTTGTTCCAGATTCAGGAAACCATTACTCTTATAACCATCGGTAGTAGCTTTTTTATTGAAGTTATTATGAGCTTCCCAAAGTATCATAGCTACCACTAATACTTACTAACAAACTGTAGAAATCCAACGAGGAAAACAGGTTCCATCTTGGATTTTACCCAACAGTGGTTTTAAATGGTATGAAGATGAAGAATTTAAACCAGAACCAGCCAATAAAACAAAAACGAAACCGTTCTACAACGAGCTCAATTAAAACTATGATCACTAATGAATTGTTGGTATTTTCCAAGAACTGCCTAAAATAACCAACCTACCTTACTTTGCATGACCTCCTATTTGTAGATTTGTAAATGATAACTCATTTAGGATAAGGTTTAGGTACGTATAGCCAATATTTAGAGAAAGTTAATCTAGGGAAACTAATGACCGGTGTTATAAGTGTATTAAGTACAGACGGTCATTTATTTAATGAAGTTGTGTTAGGTCTATTGGTGAAGGTATAAACAGTAGGTATACTTTCGAGACAAACCCACTTAGAATTTGTTTTCGGAAGACTCGAAAAACACTGAGAAATGAGATAATAGCTGTATCCATGTCTGTTTTTAGAAGAAATTATATATTAAAATCAAATATTTAAGATAGATACGGTATTTGATGCATTTTTCGAGATTGCTTAAGGTTAAATGTTTCCAGGGACATCTTACAAAATAAAACTTCGAACTTGAACCTTTAACACAAAACTCAAACACATCCAAAACTCTGTGTATTTCTTCCATTAACATATAGGCATCCTAATGATTACCAGTCACACATCCGGCGGCTGTCAACGTCATAATTATCACGTCACATAACCCTATTTACATCGCACTAAACAGCCACTAACACTTGCAGGTACAGTCGACAAAAAGATAAGTGTAAAGGCAGCTAGCCTGAAACTGTTGCCGCTGCAATGCAATGAGAAATTCTCAATGCTTGCAATTTTATACATGCACTAAATAGTCTAGTCAAGTCCTTGACATCATCAATATCATCCTCCAACCCTTATCAGAGTATTTCGGCCCGTTCTGTTCTTTTATCCATCTCTCCTCAAAGTACATCATCTTTCACACAATCCAGGAGGCGTAGCATGAGCACCGTTTTGTCGACGGAAGAGTAGACAAAAATGACGTTTCCTGTAGACAGTAGACAGTACGAGACGGCAGCAACATAGAAAGAGTCAACTGCACATTTTACGAAATTCACTCTTTTACATAATTCGACTCAGAATTCTTTGTTTTATCATAGGATTTATCGGTTGTCAGTGTGATTTTGACAGTAAGGATAGAAAACTTTCTTCCGAAATAGTCTACATATATAGTATATAGTATAGTCTTTCAGTGTCCAGAAACGGTGCCTCCAATAATGATTAATCGTATACCATTGTCGAGAGTGTACTCTTTCAAGTACCTTGGGCATATTTTGACTGCCAGCCTTAAGGACGATGACGACATTGAGAGAGAGCGGAGGGCGCTGTCGGTCAGAGCGAATATGATTGCCCACAGGTTTAACCGTGCTTCTACGGAGGTTAAAAAAACACTTTTTAGAGCCTTCTGTTCCTCATTTTACACCTGTGGCCTGTGGGTACATTTTACGCAGAGGTCGTACAGTGCCCTCCGCGTTCAGTACAACAATGCTTTCAGGGTGTTGATGGGGCTGCCCCGCTCCTGTAGCGCATCAGGAATGTTTGCGGAATTACGTGTTGACTGCTTTTATGCGTTAATGCGTAAAAGATGTGCGTCCTTGGTGCGCAGGGTGCGGGCCAGTTCCAACAGCATCCTGGGAATGATTGCTGACAGGCTGGACTGCTGTATTGTGAGTCGCTGCTCCAGTATTTCAGCTGGATTACTGAAGCAGTGTTTTTTTTTTTTTTTTGTGTGTGTTTGTTTTGTGTAGGTACTTGTTGTAACTGAATCACTAACATAGTTGTAAGTTTATTTTATTGTTACTGACACTATGAGTCTCATTGTTACTCTGAATAAAGAATTTATTTATTATTATTATTATATAAAAAGACCTAGACAAGGATCATTAGAAATGAAAGACAAAATGACAGATTGTAGAAAGATTTCTACGGTGGATGTCAAAAATGAAGAAACGAACTGTCACTTTGTATAGAAAAAGCTATGTCTATTCTTCGTAGAGATAGAAAGCGCCATGCTACGCCTGCAGCCCTCTTTTCTTTGTTGATTTTTGCCTGTGCACCAAACTCATTGCCGACTGTATATAACTGGCAGTTAGGAAGACGCCGCAAGCCGGCTGCACTAATTATAACGTTCGGATAAGTGGCCTAGATCTAGCACACAATGGACTCTATACTTGTCTGTATACTCTCTATACTTGTCGTGTGACACAGAAGTCTAGGTTTACGCGAAACGAGGTGCGCTTGCGATGTATCATGATATTCATCATGTAGGTATGAGTGTATGTTCTGTCGTAAGTACACAGTAACCTATATTTCGCTGTATTGACTTATAGAATTTGTTTTGGGGTTATGATAAGCTGCTGGTGTCAGTATTTAGTGAGTCATATAATCTTCCTAATTAGTTCCTAATTGGATTGGGAAACAAGTGGAAAACAAGGGTATATACATGTTCAACACATCGATTGTCGATTGTGCTGTCTGATTTAAAAGATCTTGCAGCCCTGTTTCATATTTTCTTCCATTCACTCCTGTCATCGTACCATTCACTCCATTAATTTTCATTCATATCATTCCTCGCACAACGATAATAATAACAAAGTTCAGAGTTGTTCTACACTTCTGATTCATGCGCATAGTATTTTAATTAAAGTGATATGGTGCAATACTATCAATATTAGGTGCATCGTTTAATTTATATCAATAATAACATATCGAGCGGTCAAGTCTGGTGACCTGCCTCTTAGAAACTTGTTTGAGAATAAATAGCACCCTCTAAACTGTTGCAAACTGATAGTATTGTATGTTCCCACTTCTAGTACAAATATATTAATTAGTTGAAGTGGTTCACAAGGATAATTATGTGTTCACGTTCCTAATAATCTTGTTAAACTGGTCTTGGACCTAGTCAGGTCAAAGACACACAGACCTCAGTTAGCGGCGATAGCAGAGCACGTTAGATTGACATCGTCATTGAGGAAAGCACCAGGGGGCCAAGTCTACTAATTTACAAACGTGTCAGTGCACAGTGGTCTCACAATGATGAGTTTTTGACAGATTTTGTATGGCATAACTGTCAAAAACTCATCATTGTGAGACCACTGATACGTTTGTAAATTAGTAGACTTGGCCCCCTGGACGAGGAGCGCAGAATGTAGCAGCTCAGCAATAATTGATTCCAGGTTGAAATTATTATGAATATAGATGATATAGTTGTACAATTTACACATTGATTGATACGATCTGTACAAATCATACATAGCGCTGAAGCAGTTAGTTTGACAGCCAGAATACCACAATTTGCGAAAAGGTCAATCCTATTTTTATTTTGATCGCATTCGCACACCACCTACACCCACGCGGCAGTACTCGTGTGCCTTTTAATTTAGTAGGTCCTAAAATAGCACTGTCTATGCTGATTGTATTATGTTGGTCTACTTTTTGTACCTCGCAGTCAAATGATACCATTTATGTAAGCCCAATTAATCAAGAAAATAATTGATCTATTGGCCTTCTACATAACAAGTTTGTAACAACCTGTTGGATATGAATCACCTAATGAACTATGTTCGGCAGGGGAATAAGTAGTTTCAAACTCAAACTCAAACTCAAAGCATTTATTTCAATTGAACCATTTACAGGCACTTTTGAATTGTCAAAGAATCGGTCAGTTAGTCAAAAAGTTGAAGCTAGTTGCCCATTCCAAATCGTAGATCTCTATGGAGAAGAACGGGCAAGAAACTCCAAGGACACTCTTTTAAAAATGGATATAGATATTACAAAATCCTGGGTACAGTATTCTTGGTGCTTCTATATGTGAGAACAATGTCAAATGAAAAATAATCAAAAACAATTCAAAATATAAGATTAAAAATAAGCCCTGGCAGATGAGAGATGACCAGTCTCAACTGACAGCGCCCGTTCACGAACATGACACGTGGATCAGCACCATCCAGCTCAACCATTTTGTAGGGAACCGAATGATCCAACACACGCGCCACCATCAGCGAGACATTTAAGTGAGTATGACATACTCTCATCAGCCATGCTCTTTCAAGTCAATATAAAACATGATACCATATTAAACGGCTCCATGGTACTCACATTTACAAAATTGAAAAAATGCTTCTAATTTATACAAAACTATAATTTGCAATGTACATGAAAGATTAAAATAATAGAATTTAAAGAAAAAAATAAACTTAAGTTTGTAAAGTCAGAAAAAAAAGGGGGAAGCAACTCTTCCAAATATTAAAAATTTTAACTAGTGACCCCTAGTGCCTGTGGAGCAGGACCAGCATTAAGCCAAGCATTTTTATCTACGATATAATCATCCAACTTATAATATGCCTGTCTACATAGTGTGCGTTTAATGCATGTTTTAAATTTCTTCTCATTTAGTTGAAGAATAATGAGTGGTATTTTATTATAACATTTTACACAGTACCCCATAAAAGAAGTATGTACTTTAGACAATCTGAAACGTGGTTGATCTAATTTGTTCCTATTTCTAGTGTTAAAGTTATGCCAATCACTTATCTTACTAAAAAGATGTAGATTTTTCCGAACATACATAATGTTTTCATATATGTACTGACAAGGAACCGTCATGATGTTAATTTTTTTAAACAGTTCCCTTAGAGATTCGCGTTTGTGGAGGTTGTATATGGCTCGGACAGCCCTCTTTTGCAAAATAAAGATAGAATCAATATCTGCAGCCCGTCCCCACAGCAAAATACCGTAAGACATGATGCTATGAAAGTAACTAAAATAGACCAGTCTCGCGGTATCCACGTCTGTTAGTTGGCGGATTTTCCAAACAGCGTAAGCGGCTGAACTTAGTCGCCCTGCAAGTGATGTTATGTGAGGACCCCACTGTAGTTTTGAATCAAGCGTGATCCCCAGGAAAACTGTCTTTTCGACGAATTCTAGTATCTCCTCGTTCAGTACAACATGACATTCACTACTTCTTACATTCGGTAACGTGAATCTTATGCATTTAGTTTTCTTCTCATTTAATACCAAATTATTTATAGTAAACCAATTATGGACCTTGAACATAGCGTTATTTACGTCGTCAAGCTCCCGTGCATGTCTATTTACTTTAAAAATCAGTGATGTGTCATCAGCAAATAACACCATTTGTGGTCGATTTTTCAGTAGTTGAGGTAAATCATTTATATATACTAAGAAGAGGAATGGACCCAATATCTGTGGTACACCCATTCTAACTTTTAAACCCAATGAGTTCACACCGTTTATTTGAACTTGCTGCATTCTATCATTCAAATATGATTTTACTAAGCTAAGCGCAAGTTTACCCAGTCCGTAATGCTCAAGTTTCAAGAGCAGCGTTTCGTGATTCACGCAATCAAAAGCCTTAGATAGGTCGCAAAAGATGCCTATTGCATCTTGTGCCTCTTCCCATGCCTTAAAGATGTGTTTCAACAAGGTGACACCGGCGTCAGTTGTGCAACGTCCTTTGGTGAAACCATACTGTTGATCGTGTAGGATGTTATTACGATTAAAATGATTGAGCATTTGATTTAACATTAATTTTTCAAACACCTTGCTGAAAACCGGCAAAACTGATACGGGTCTATAATTATTAGTGTCTTTGCTGTCCCCGGATTTGAAAAGTGGAATAACTTTACTGTACTTCATTAAATCTGGGAATACCCCTTGATCCACACACAAATTAAATATTAAAGCTAAGTAGGGTTTAAGTTTAAGGATTATGATATCATTGTGATATTATAAACATTGATTTTGAAAAAAATTTCACGAATGATTGATTGAACGCAATGAATGTTGTTGAACTGTCAAAATGAAACAGATTAGTCTTAATCGGTTACGAAAATAAGTTACGCAATTAGATAGAAGGAGTCTCTTTCAAGAAAATTTTAACTCTTTCGAAATTTTAACTTTTTCGAAATTTTAAATTTTAATTTTTTCGAAATTTTTACTTTTTTATAAAAGTTAAAGGGGTGTAATTTTTTCTTAGACAACTTGTAGTAGATTCATATGAATATTTTGGAATTTTGCTCTTCAATTGTGAACTTCCAAAATAACATTGAAACGCAGGATGAAAGCAACCATCACATTCTGTTCAAGACAGCCTCTGTAAGTCTGTACCACCTTGGGGAATTAATGTGGAACCTATTGTGGTGTTAGCAGGACCACACGTATCCGAATGAATAGCCCCATGCTAATTTATCACGTACATGCAAAATAACCTGTTCTCGTCAGTTCTGTTGCCTTTCAATTCAGAATTGCATTTCATCTGATTCTGTAGAACTTGGTAATTTTGCAAGTCTTGCAATATTGCACGATTACGCACAGTTATCTGTATGTTAGTACCTTTTATTGGTTTACTGTGTAGTCAGTCATGGTATAATGAAACGCTTGTTTTTACTTGACACTATTTGAGGACGATCTACACTTACCATTTTATTTAGGGTCGGCGAAGTGTTATAATCTCTGTCTCTCGCTAGTCTACATACATCTCTATCAGCCGTCACCCGTCATTACAGTGTTCACTTCCTTAATTGTTCTTGTCATATCATCTTTCACACAATCCATTCTTCTTTCCTTAGAGACACATTCGTCATTAACATTTCAGAATTCATAATGACATATCTGATTAAATGCAATACCTCTAATCCTATTAAATGCATCATTCATAGCATGAATGAATGTAATTTCGAAATGTTTGAATAAATTGTGAATCAATACACGGAAGTCACTCAGCAGTAGTGGGCAGACTGTTAATAAAATTTCATAACAGCATGTTTAAAGATTGTAATCTGTGCTGGCGTATTGTATGGTAATGCCGGTAATGTTTCGAATATCTGGGAAATTCAAATGAGCCTCGACGTGGTTCCGCGGCCATAGTGTTTCTGAGTTCGGACTTCGGATATCCGATCAGCCTTTAGATGGCGACTAAGTAAGTAGCTAGGTACTGAAGAATACTGTTCTGTCTGTGAGATATCTAGGTAAATTATGGCTTATATACCTACCGTGCAAAGTAAGTATTCACCAAAGACAAGTTAATGTAAGAGAAATTCGTTTTTGAGCATATTATGGGGAAGTAGAGCGTAAGGTTTTATGAATGCATTTTAACTTTAACTCAATTACATATTATAATTATTTAACACTATCCTATTAACTTTTATCTACTTGCTACAGTGCTACTATTTTGTTTACTTGGCAACTTATCTTAAGTATCTTAGTTCCTAGACCGACTAGTAGCTAGCGACCCGGTTGTGGCGTAGGCCTGTGCAAGCGCAATAACAACGATGATAACATTCAATTATTCTACATAAATCTGCCGATAAAAGTGTCCCAGTGTCTCGATGACTTAACTTTGCATAACAACTGACAGCTACGTGGTGACGTCACCACTGTCAACTACCACTACTCCAGTTTACTATAAATAGGAATTGAATGTGGGTGGGGGTGTAAGGGGGCACACTTACCATCTCAGTGCCCCAAGTCAACCTCACCTGCTCGTGGTGCACCCTGCTGAATAACAAACGAGGCTCTGACAACCGACAAATGGCGGTATAACCATTTCTAAATAAAACTTCGCAACTAAATGTCGCAGACTAGTGACGGGCAGCAGCGTCACTAGTGCGAGAAGTTGTGATCTGCGATCGCCAACCCGCATGCCCAGCGTGGCGATTATGGGCATATCCTCCAATGGCAAGCCAAAATCAACCACGGCCCCCAGTTCCCGGCCGCTTTGCTATTCCTGATTTTGGCGGCGGTCACGGTAACGGCAAGGTAGGGGGTGCGAAGAATCTCCGGGTTACGAATGGCCGCCAAACCCAACTGACCTTGGCGACGTATAATGGACGCACGTTACGGCTTGACGAACACTTAGTGCAGCTAGAAGAAGAGCTCGGAAAAATAAGGTGGCACATTCTTGGGCTGAGTGAAGTCCGAAGACAGGGGGAGGACACAATAACCCTTGAATCGGGCCACCTTTTGTATTATCGAGAGGGAGACCAGCTATCCCAAGGCGGAGTCGGGTTCCTGGTAAACAAATCCCTTTGTGACAACGTTGTGGAAGTCTCCAGTGTCTCGAACAGGGTAGCATATCTCGTAGTGAAGCTAACCGAGAGGTATAGCCTCAAGGTTATTCAAGCTTACGCACCGACCTCGGCACACTCGGATGACAAAGTTGAGGAAATGTTTGAGGATATTTCCAAGGCCTTGCATTCCACCACTAAGGCCCACTACAACGTTCTCATGGGGGATTTTAACGCTAAAGTGGGAGTACAGAATTGCAGCGAATCGGTAGTAGGAGCCTACGGGTTTGGCAATAGGAATCATAGGGGGCAAATGCTTGTCAACTTCCTTGAGAAGGAGGGGCTTTTCTTAATGAATTCCTTCTTTAAGAAACAGCCCCAAAGAAAGTGGACGTGGCGAAGTCCCGACACTATGACTAAAAATGAGATAGACTTCATCATAACGGATAAAAAGCATATATTCAGGGATGTCTCGGTGATCAACAGGTTCAATACCGGCAGTGATCACAGACTTGTTCGAGGCTCTCTGAATATCAACTTCAAGCTCGAGCGAAATCGTTTGATGAAGTCTGGGCTCCGTCCAAATATGCTCCAAACTATGTTGGGATCTGAAGCGTTCCAGTCAGACCTGGAGAACCGATTTGCTGCCGTGGAATCCACAGATGACGTCAACCAGGCGCTCGACCAAATGGTGGAAGTCCTCAGGGAGGAAGGTACGCGATTTTGCAAAATGCGGCGTAAAGGCAAGAAGTCGAAACTTTCGGATGAGACTCTGAAGCTTATGACGGAACGACGTGAAAACCCACCTATCACTTCGTCAGAACAACGGGCACTCAACAAAAATATTAGAACATTGGTACGACGTGACCTCCGACGCTCCAATACACGCTCAATAGAGAAAGCGATTGAGCAAAATCGGGGGTCGAAAGTGTTCGTCCAATCACTCGGGAGGAGCCACCTGACGAAGTTGACCAAATCTAGTGGGGATACCGTCGTTTCGAAGCCGGAGATCCTTTCGGAAGTCGAAAACTTCTACGGCCAATTGTACGCATCGCATGCATCACGAGCTGATCCCGAAAATGAGGATTCCAGAGCCACCTTAACCCGCCATTTCACGGAAGACCTGCCAGAAGTCAGCCAAGATGAAATCGAGGCGGCTCTTAAACAGCTTAAAAATGGAAAAGCCCCTGGTGAGGACGGCATTACGACTGAGCTCCTGAAAGCGGGAGGAAGTCCTGTACTGAAAGAGCTTCGGGAGCTCTTCAACTCTGTCCTGTTCTCTGGGAGAACTCCAGAAGCGTGGCGAAAGAGCGTGGTCGTTCTCTTCTTTAAAAAGGGTGATAAGACCCTTTTAAAGAATTACAGACCCATTTCGCTCCTAAGCCACGTATATAAGTTGTTTTCAAGAGTCGTCACGAATCGTCTAGCGCGAAGACTCGACGAGTTTCAGCTGCCGGAGCAGGCCGGGTTTCGAGGAGGTTACAGCACCATAGACCACATCCACACAGTGCGGCAAATTATACAGAAGTCCGAAGAGTATAATCGGCCCCTATGTCTTGCTTTTGTGGACTATGAGAAGGCTTTTGACTCTATCGAGACCTGGTCTGTTTTGGAGTCTATGCAGCGATGCCAAGTTGACTGGCGATACATCCAAGTGCTGAGATGTCTTTATGAAAACGCGACAATGACCGTCCAAACTCAGAACCAGCAAACTGAACATATCCCCCTGCGTCGAGGTGTGAGGCAAGGGGACGTTATTTCCCCGAAATTGTTCTCTAACGCTTTAGAGGATGTGTTTAAGACGCTGAACTGGGAAGGACGCGGCATTAACATCAACGGCGAGTACATCTCACACTTGAGATTTGCAGATGACATCGTCATAATGGCTGAGTCGCTGCATGACTTACAGCAGATGCTGGACGGCCTGGTTGATTCTTCTGTACGCATTGGTCTCCGGATGAACTTGGACAAAACCCAAGTTATGGTCAACGACCACGTTAGTCCGGGACCGATTGCTGTTAATGGCGATGCTCTCGAAGTTGTTCGTGAATACGTTTACCTCGGTCAAACTCTGCAGTTTGGTACGAACAACTTTGAGAAGGAGGCTAACAGAAGAATTCAGCTGGGCTGGGCAGCTTTTGGGAAGCTCCGTCGAGTCTTCTCGTCGCGTATCCCGCAGAGCCTAAAGACTAAAGTCTTCAATCAGTGCGTCCTGCCTGTGATGACCTATGGAGCCGAAACGTGGACACTCACGATACGGCTGGTCCATAAATTCAAGGTCGCTCAGCGAGCTATGGAACGTGCTATGCTTGGAGTATCTCTGAGAGATAGAATCCGGAATGAGGTAATCCGGCAGAGAACCAAAGTTGTCGACATAGCTCACAGAATAAGCAAGCTTAAGTGGCAATGGGCCGGCCATATTAGCCATAGAACCGATGACCGCTGGGGTAGACGTGTTCTTGAGTGGAGACCGCGAATCGGAAAACGTAAGGTAGGACGCCCTCAGGCTAGGTGGAGCGACGATCTTCGCAGGGTGGCTGGTAGCAACTGGATGAGAGCTGCCGAGAATCGAGCTGAATGGCGTGCAATTGGAGAGGCCTATGTTCAGCAGTGGACTGCTATAGGCTGATGATGATGATGAGGAATTGAATGTTTTGTTTCTAAATATGTGTGTCGTGGGGTTTGAGAAAAATAAACCATTTGTATGGAGGAATGAGGAAAGAGTATAAATGTTGATGGCTTTATGAGCAGAGGATAACCAAAGAAGCAATGGATGGACTGTGTGAAAGTCCGAGGTACACACGGCTACACATCAAGCTATACATTTCCAGTATAAGCTGACCTCGCATTGTACGGAAATCCTATACAATGCGAGATCAGCATAAACTGGAGATGTATAGCTTGATGTGTAGCCGTGTGTACTACCGCTACCGAGATGACGACTAACAGAGAAGTATGGAAGGAAACATGTACCATGTTGCGCCGACCACAAATAGAATTGGGATAAGGGCAGATAACTGATGATGAAACCATTTGTATGGACTAACTTAGGTAAAAACATTACACTCCTTTTTGGGCAGTCGCGTAAAAGTAAGGGTCGGGCAGAGGAATCCTCTTCCTACTAATAGCTGGTATTGTATTAGTGAACTTTTGGAACCTGGGGGCCTACCACTACCGCTTACAGCAGCATTATTTGAATCTTACGCAGTGGGGGAAAGAGATGGAGCTATACCTACGTCCTTTAGAGGTTCATCTCTTTCCTACACTGAATTAAAATAATACTGCTGTAATGCTGATGTAAGTGTTCGCTGTTGTGTCTGGCGGTACGGGCCCTGAAGTGAGGTAGTGAATTAGGCACGCAGTGGAGCTTTTCAAGGAAAAATAAATTAAGTTAGTTATTATTTAAGTACCTGAAAAATTTAGAAGCGCTATTCTTATGTAGGCATTGTAAACTGTCGAAGTGAGTTGAGATTTTCCTTACCTATTTTTTTTTAAATCAATAACAAAATGTCGTACGTAAGTAAAAATCAAATTAACTTCTAGAACATTTCCAATGTTTTTATCACGTAGTATATTGTAGAGACTGCAGATAAACGATTGTGCGTGCGTGCTTCTGCTCAAAGCTTGATATAAAACATTATTAATAAGTTATTTTGATTCACTTTGCACACTAGAGATTAGGTATCAGTGTAGGAGTCACAGATAATGATTATTCACTAACTTTTCGATAAAAATGACAAAATATTGTGCGAGAAAAACAGCCAGGCTGAAGTGGGAGAGTGGGCTGACCACGTCCCACGAATGCACCCGGAGAGATGGGCAAAGATCGTCACTCACTGTACGCCTGGGACGTCGTCGAGGTAGATCGTCGCGAAGGTAAGAGATCGCATAAAATAGAGAGGTTTGGAAGGAAAAAGGGGAAGCTTTTGGCCAGTATTGGGACACATTATAGACCGTCAAAAAAAAAACAAAATTCTACGACGCGTGGAATGTTTGGTAGGTAAGTATGCATTTGACTGTCTCGTTGGTGACTAGTGGTCGCAAGCGCTGTACTGCTGAGGCTGAGCGTGACGTGCAGTGTCATTGTTGTTGTAATGAAGTGATGAATCTTATGATGACGTGCCAGTGTCATTTGTTTTGTTTTTGTTGTACTGAAGTGTTGAATCTTATGCCGGCGCCAGACATAGCAGCAATAATATTACGTCTTTACCTATGAAATTACCGTTTTGTATGAAAAAATTTAAACGAGTTTTTTTCATGTATTTTTTATTTGTATTAATCGAAGTAATCACCCATGCAATCAATGCATCTTTGCCAACGCAGTGGCAGTTTATTGATGCCCTTCTTAAAGAAATCAGCTGGACGGGAGGCAACAAATTCTTCAAAGGCATTTTGTACTGGCTCTCGGGTATTGAATTTTTTTCCCGCCAAGTTATCCAAATTCTGGAAAAAGTAGTAGTCTGTAGGCGCAAGGTCTGGTGAGTAGGGCGGATGACGGAGAGCTTCCAACCCCAGTTCTTGCAACTTGGAGACCGTCTGCTGTGCAGTATGAGGTCGCGCGTTGTCGTGCAGGAGCAGCGGAGACGAGCGATTGACCAATGCTGGTTGGAGATGTGCCAGCTTCTCCATCATTGTGTTCAGTTCTTCACAGTACACATCTGCAGTAATGCTCACCCCGTTTGGTAAGAAGCTGTGATGAATCACACCGGCGCTAGACCACCAAACAGTGACCATCACTTTTCTAGGGGTAAGTTTTCGTTTAGAGCATTGTTTAGGTACTGAACCAGGATCCAACCAACTTGCTGAGCGCTTGCGGTTATCAAACAGAATCCATTTTTCATCGCAGGTAACAATGCGGTTCAAAATTCCTTCATTTGTGTGCCTGTTGAGCAGTGAAAGGCACGCCTCGACGCGTACTTCGCGCTGGCGATCATTGAGTTCGTGGGGCACCCATTTGTCAAGCTTTTTTACCTTGCCAATTTGACGCAAATGGACCAATATTGTTTTGACGCTAACGTCGAAAGCTGCTGCTAATTCAGCCGTAGATTGTGTATCATCAGCTTCCACAATCGCCTTTAATTCGTCATTGTCGACCAAAGTTTTCGGACGACCACGAGGTTCATTTTTCAGGTCGAAATTTCCAGAACGGAAGCGAGCAAACCAATAACAGGTGGTGCGTTGGTTTGTAGTGTTAGCTCCGTAAACGTCGTTGATGTTGCGTGCCGCTTGTGCCGCGTTGCTGCCACGACGGTACTCATATTCCATAATTACTCGAATTTTTAACGTATCCATGATGACGAAAAATATTGAAATGCGATGAAAATGTAACACTAATCATGAAACAAATGACTTCTTTTGAAAAAAGAATTCCATGTTTTTAAAATAAAATTAATTTGAAATTAGAATTCTTACCCAAACAAAAATTATTTTGATTTGAAATGGCCAGTACTGCAGAAAGGCAATTTCATAGGTAAAGACCTATTATAATCTAAGTCTTTTTAGTAAAAGAGTCTTTTTAGAAAAATACAATTATAGGACTAGGAATAGGGACCAATTAGTTCAACCGGGCTTCAGACTGGCTAAAGTAGACTCATCCTTCATGGGGTACTGTTTAAAATGTTACAATAAAATACCTCCCCACATACTCCAACTGAATGAAACAAAATTTAAATCTTGTATAAAACGCACACTATGCCGCCAAGCATATTATAAATTGGGGGATTACATCACTGACAAGAATGCTTGGCTCAGCGCTGGTCCAGCTCCACAGGGCACAACAACTAATTGATTAGCATACGAAAATATTGTTGGAGCTGCTGAAGATTGTAAAAACTATCTTTACATTGTATAAATTCAATCTCCTAGTATTGTATAACTGCATAGCACATGTGTGTGAGCACTATGTACTTACCTAAGTACTTTAAAGCTACCATTTACTAGGTACGTCTTTCATTGACTTGAATGTGCCCTGGCGGCTGAGAGTATGTCATGCTCACTTTAATGTCTCGCTGGTGGTGGCGTGTGTGTTGGATCATTAAGTTCCCTTCAAAATGGTTGAGCTGAATGGTGCTGATCCATGCGTCATGTTCGTGAACGGGCGCCATCAGTAGGGACTGGTCATCTCTTAGCTGCCACTGCTTATTTTGATTTATTTTAATTTTTGAATTGTTTTGTATCTTTTATTTAAGGACGCTTTTAACCCGCACGTTTTTCTACATTGTACTCACATGTATGATTCCTACATGAATGATATAAACAAGATATCGTAACAATATTCTGATTTAAAAGAGTGTCCGTGGAGTTTCTTGCCCGTTCTTCTCCATAGGAATCTACTACGCTTTGGAATGGGCAACTAGCTTCATATTTTCTGACTGTCCAACCCTTTTACAATTCAAAAGTGCCTGTAATTGGTTTATTTGAAATAAATGCTTTGAGTTTGAGTTTGAATATTTGAACTCATGTGTGGCAGGGGTGTTTGGGAATGTCATCAAAGTTTGATCACATATTTCAACTTTGCCATTCGATGTTTTCTACATTGTACTCACATGTATGATTCCTACATGAATGATATAAACAAGATATTGTAACAATATTCTGATTTAAAAGTGTGTCCGTGGAGTTTCTTGCCCGTTCTTCTCCATAGGAACCTACTACGCTTTGGAATGGGCAACTAGCTTCATATTTTCTGACTGTCCAACCCTTTGACAATTCAAAAGTGCCTGTAATTGGTTTATTTGAAATAAATGCTTTGAGTTTGAGTTTGAGTTTGAATATTTGAACACATGTGTGGCAGGGGTGTTTGGGAATGTCATCAAAGTTTGATCACATATTTCAACTTTGCCATTCGATGTCATTTGTTTGAGCACACATAAATGCCGGCGCCAGACATAGCAGCAATATTTGATCACATGTTTGACACATGTGTGGCAGGGGTGTTTGGGTATTTCATCAAAGTTTGATCACTCATTTCAACTTTTCCATTCGGTGTCGGTTTTTCGAGCGCATATCAAAGCGTTTAAAGTTCAAATGTGTGCGTAGCGTAGCCTGCAAGGCCAGTGTCTCGTAAATAACTGAGCGGAACGGTCGCTTTGCTCAATCGCAAGTGCTTGAAATGAAAAGTTCATGAAATTGTCATTCAATGCACTTACATGAACTTAGGGAGTCGTATTGCTGTTTCTAATGTTAATAATTCTGTAAATCCATATTTGTTACGACCCATAATAATATTTAGATCAACATACAACCTGACACTGACCGGAAAATTGCAAAAAACGTAAGAAAATTTGAATTTCGCGGGCTACCCTAGGGCATCAACCTAAACTATATTTTAGTTTGACAGCACTAAGATGGCACTGAGTTTTAATTTAGTGAAAATGATATTCCGAATTTGACGTTGTAACCTAAAATTTTGTTCTTTATCTAAAATCCTCTAAATAAATCTGACTATTTTTAATCGCGACTAAAAATAATAATAATAATATATCGTATTGCATTATAGATAAAGCAGGTTTACAGTACATAAATAAGCTATAAACTTATGATACATATACTTACACATATATTTACTTTAATAAATACTATAATATATATATATATATATAAAACATACAAATTCAAGGGTGAGAGGTGATGACATGCGACTCTACTCTATTTATTTTGAGAAAAAACTCCGCAATTTCCGCTTAAATGCATAACAACTGGTGAAGAGGAAGCACATTCCAAAGAAGAATGGACTGAATATGAAAAGAAGAATGAACAAAGTCAGAAGTATGAGAAGGACAGACTAGGAGAAGATATATGTATATATTCCTTCCTTTGTGTCAGTGTGTATGTAAGTAATAGCTGTGGTAACAGTTTGGGTAGGGATTGTTATAATGTATTAACAGTAACAGTCGCGGTAACAGTCTTGAGAGTCTGTTATTTTAAGTAACGAGTATTTTATATTGTTAGGAACAAATCGATATTTGTTATTTTTAAATATCTGTTATTTTTATCTAGTACGTCTTACGATATTTATACGCCTCACCCCTAGCCTGTGGTCAAATGTGTGAACAAAGTCTATCAAAGTGTTTGATCAACTATGTGACTATGTCTGGCCGGTCTTTGCAAACAAGTGTTCATGTGTGTGCAAAGTCTATCGAATATTTTTGATCAAATATGTGACTATGTCTGGCGCCGGCTTTAGGGTGACGTGACGTATAGTGACATTAGTTTTTTTTTGTTGTAATTAAGTGTAGTTTGTTGATTTAATTAAAATTATTTATTTGGTCATAGGAATTTTTGTAAAGCAATGTGGTTTAATATTTACCTGGAGAGGCAAATAACTATTACTAGCCTACCTACTTAAAATCGATGACGAATTTAAAAATTAAATATGGTGGAGTGTTAAAAACAACCTCCTGACTTTAATTTTTTAGGCTCATGCCATGAGGCACGCTCGCATTACATATTAGGAATACGAAAAGAGCGTCATCTGCTTCTGACCATCAATTTGCTACATACTTATTAGGATTAATGGACTAGACATGTATAATCAGCCAAATTATCCAACTTCTGACGCGATCAGGTAAAAAGTGGCCACTCTTAGTTCGTAATTCGTTTACACGTCGTAAAACTAAATAGTTACAGACAATAGCCATCCATTCCTCTAAGTTATAAGATAGGTATTTTCTTTAGCTAGAAAATGTTTTGAAAACAGAAAGACTGCAATTTCTTGGCTAAATAATCGATTGTTGAAACAAGTTTAGCTTTTAATTTTATTTCTAACTATAACCTTTTTTACGCTAAAAGCGTAATGCTATGCACACAGCGAGCGACAGGTGGACACAGCACGTGCATCACACGCGCCACGCGTCCACAACCACCACCCTATTGCGTAGGGTCGCACGCGCATCTTTACCGAACCCAGGAACCCGTAACGACCTTCAAACAACACTATAACTTTACAGTTTTACTGTAAAAATGTAGACGTAAATAAAACATTAATTTAAATGATCGAGACTTAGTGCTGCTCGCATAGTTGGAAATAGAATAAAAAGTTTGTTTAGCCGAGTGCCTTGTGTTAGGCATGTGTAATGTTAGGTCAGGCTGGGTTTAATTTTGCTTTTAACAACAATACGCGTAAAAGCTCCCGCAGACCGGCGCGACGCGACTCTGGTAGGAACAATATCTATAAAAAAAATCAAGAAAATTGTTCTACCGATGTTGTCGCATCACGCCTGTCTGCGGGAGCCTCAACTCTTTGTGTCCATGGAGTTTCATACCCCTTCTTCTACAAAGGAACTTTACTAAGCTTCGGAATGGACAACTAGCTTCATTTTCCTGACTAACTATTGGCCAATTCGAAAGTGCCTGTAATCGGTTTATTTTTTTTAAATAATTGCTGTCAGCTGAGTATCTTTCCCTTTGGCTGAATCTGGGAAGAATGAATGGAACTACTGGAAGTAGGGTAACCAACAATGACATTACGAATCGCGACGGTGCGTGAGCGTGCGTGACTGTTTCAAAAACAAAAACTTGGTCTCTGAAGTGGACGTAGTATTTGGTTTTGTCAAAATTTTACCCCTATTTTGTTAAAGAAACATGTCATGTCATGGCTTACAATTCCTCAAAAAAACTTTTAACATATAAGTACATACTTAAATATTTATGTAACAAAAATGTTGAGATAAGCTACACTTTATAGGTAAAATCGTCGGTTTAAGTGGGTCTTATCAGAAACATGATTTCAATTGAACCCACCTTGGAATTACTCACACAATCTTCAAGTGGTTCAGTGTAATGATTAATAAAACAAATATGAAATACTTAGAAATGGGAATGCGTGGTAGACCTACCTCCCCAATTGACACATAGGTACCCAAAATACGTCATTTAAATTTAAATGATTTTCATATAAAACCACTGTTATCTATTGATTGCAGTTTTATTGTATTTCGAATTTCTTCCGGCAGATGTTTTAGTTTTTTTTTACCCGACTACGGCCATAAGGAAGGGTAATGTTTTTTTTATGACACGCTTCTCTCGATGCGTTTACGCACGAGCTAAAGGGCTCCACAAGTCTGTCGAATTAGAGCTGTGGCCTACATGATAATTTTAGGTAATCTGTGGCCCTACGCATTAAAGGGCATTACACCGTGTTTTACACACATTGTTCTACTACCGTACTACTACGTTCTTTTATTTCTTTTAGTTTTCTCGGATAATCTCTAGGCATTTCTAATTTTCTAAAGCGTGAGAAATAAGAAGCTGGCTGCAATATAAATCTATCTAGTAGTAAACCTTTAGCTGCTTTCGCAAATAGAAAATAATAAATAGAAAATCGGTCAAAATTGTTTTAAAACTACCCGCTCTTGTCGCATTAAATAACGTGGCTTGTTTACATTTTGTAAGTGCTTGTCGCTTGACAAACGGGAATCCCGTGTTCTTTGCACGTATTTTCAGAAAACATGATGTTATTGAACACTTTGTTGGAAAAAATAATTTCTTCACTTAAGCCAGAAATGGACTGGATTAAATCTTCTGTTTATCAATACCAGTTCCTCAAATATATAAGTGGATACTTCTATTTGAACATTTGGCAAATACAAATAACATTTACCTACTTATTGACTGAATAAACAAATCTTGGTTAAATATTAACTCCGCACTTAACGGACTCTTCAAATATAAATTTTATGAATTTTTGAGTGTATGTTTGAATAGTCGAACTTATCCATATTTCATAAATTAGCTAAAATTCTATTCACACAGTGAAATAATAGGTAATAGAAGCACGCAAAATTTAAAACTCACCAATTCGATGTTCAAAACGGCGATGTTCCACAAAAGTCCACTAACTAAACACGACAAAGTTCACACAGTATTTTTGTACACAACGCACAAACAGCTGTCACACAAACTACTTGCCGCCACCGACGCGCGCGCGCTTCTGCCGAGTGCGGGCTACCACGCGCGATGCACTAGCGGAGAAAGGTGAACTTCTACATCGCTCCACTGCACGAAACTTCGAAAGGGGTCTAGCCAACTCAACAATTTAATAAATGCAAATTATTCTCTAAAACTACCACTAAACTTAACCAGAGATTGTAATTATTAAAATATTCTCTCCAGTAACGGTTTCAAGCTTTTTTGTTCGCGATACTTACATTCATATTTATACACCGTAACTATGATTTAATCAGCAAATTAAAACGGCGATTAAATGCAAAGTTAACGAGATTATCTTTATATAGTGGCCAGTTGTAGATGCATGTAAAAATAAATGACTGCGAAAGAGGAAATCTCTTTAATTAATCACCGTTGATTTATGGTTAGATGAAACGTAAGAACCTAATTAGTGGAAAGGTAAAAGTAGGCTGTAAAAAGTAGTGAAAAACAAATGTTAATGCTGTACCTAAGTACTTACACGTATATTACATGAAAAACTCAGAACCTCGTCCATTTTAAGAAGTAGGTTAAAAATGTTAATAATTATTTTAATTATGTTGGTACCTATCAGACCGCTTTTTAAACTATAGTTTGAATAAAATGAGTTGCCAGACAAATGGCGCCAAAACTCACAGGTACCTTTGCCGCCATTACGACGACAGCTGCTGCGTCTACGACCCATTGTCACTATTGTAATGCTTACATTCGCATTTATTACAACAGATTTTAACCCGTATTGGATTGCAGTAAGAACTATTATCGCGCATAACGACACTATTTAATGTTAACATGCCCATAGTAATGTGCTATTATTAATCGGAAGTGTAGATTTTTATTGGGGTTTCATTGAAATGAGATTTCTATAAGATCGCAATAAGTACTGCGGCACCTATTTTTGGTTAGTTATTCAAGTTTAATAATATATAAACATTAATTAGAAACCATGATTAATGACGTATTATTGTTTAAACCACGCCATAATTACTTTGGTGTTCTCACACTGCAGTTAAGTTTTGGCAAACATAATTAATATGATCATAAAGAGGTAATAAAGTTACTAGTTAAGTAAGTACCTAGGTGGGTACGTAATATGTAGGTATGCTTTGTATTGTTAGGCAAGTTAGCATTGTTTTTAATTGTCTTCCTGGCTATAATCGAACATACCTATTTATACTACGACGCGACGCCAACATCGCCAACAGCGATTAAGTTAATATTACCAATTAATTTATGTTTTTGATGCAGGTAAGTATACGATATTTATTATTTAAGGATCATGTGACCAAAAGTCTCTCCTACTGTCCAACATAAAAGATTAGGTAGCTTTAATAATTGGTATCTCTATGCGCCTACCATCAACAACACGACAAGTAATCGCAATAATTGCGCCTTTGACGTCCTCATAGCAATAAGTTGTAGTCTTGCAAGACCGAGAAGATTCTCTTAGGCTTGAGAAGCTAGCCTCGTTTAGCTCGGACATTACGTGGCGCGGGCGTGCACGTTTGTGTCAATATATTTATAGTAAATATCTCTATAACTTTCGTATTGTCCAACGGATGATTATTCATTACGGTAAGACCATGGGCGTACCCAGCTTCTGGCCTAGGCAAGTCAGATTTTTTAGGTCGGATCGTACGCGGCTGTTTTGTCATACACACTAGACAAACACACCTACATGAAACATTAGGTATATGTAGTGTAGTGTGCCATCGTCGCGCGCGGTTTTTAGGGTTCCGTACCCAAAGGGTAAAGCGGGACCCTATTACTAAGGCTCCGCTGTCTGTCTGTCTGTCCGTCTGTCACCAGGCTGTATCTCAAGAACTTTGATAGCTAGACACTTGAAATTTTCACAGATGATGTATTTCTATTGCCGCTATAAAACAAATACTTAAAACCAGAATAAAATAAGTATTTAAAGGGGCTCCCATACAGCAAACGTGATATTTTTGCTCGATATTGAAAACGACAACAGGTAGACGCTTGAAATATTCACAGAATATTTAGTTACATATTCACTTTAAAAATAAATAATTAAATTAAAATAAAACAAATATTTATGGGGGGTCTCCCATACCAAACAACGTGATTTTTTTGCCGTTTTTATAGATAATGGTACGGAACCCTTCGTGCCCGAGTCCGGCTCGCACTTGGCCGGTTTTTGGTGTCTACTGCCCGGTTTATTTAAAAGTTAGCGCATAAGGCCCCATTTACACTTTGATTAGTAATTAGGCGAGTTCATACTTGTTCTACGAGATTTCCAAGGGGGGCAGCTGCCCCCCCTTGAGTACGCCCATGGGTAAGACACTGAAGAGTTAAGTTAAAACCAGATTTTTATTACAAAGATGGCCAAGCTTTAACTGAAATCTACTATATAACATCGTATTATCAATTAATCTCTAGAAGTTATAGGAGGCTGGAGAGCTTCTGAAAACCCCAAGTTTCTGCCTATCCTCTTTACATTATAGCGAAACGCAATTTCTATACTATTCTATTTTTCTCTATGGCAATGTGCCGATGTCATCAATTCTGCCATTGAATTATAAGTAATAAAAACAACAAAATAATTTAAAAAAATAGATCCAATACTATTTGGTTGACGAATAGAAGAAAAATTGTTGAGGAGCAATTAAAAGTCTGTGGCAAAAAATGACAACAGTCAAAGACGTCAAAGTCAAATAACTGTCAAAACAAGACTCCAAAAGTACAAAATGCCAGGTGTTTGTGATGAAATTATAGACGATATAGAAGATTTAATATCTTCTCAGGACATCACACCGAAAGAAAGATACTCCAGCAGAAAGAGTGTGAGCGTCCGGTCAAGAAAACGTGACAACAAGAATGATTCCGAGCCCGCCGAAAAGGTTATATTGGAGAGTGTCGTACCAGGTATAACCTCAAACGTTGTTTATTTTAGTTTATTTCTTTTAATTAATATGCCACTGTGAAACTAACTGATAGATTTTGCGTGTGAAGTTGCTATCCACCTCGCAAGTTAGTCTCTAGTGCAATAATAAAGGGTATGTTCTTAATTTCTTGTCATACATAATAATATAAATTTAATTTTACATTTCAAACGGATTTCAAGTGTCGTGACGTGACCTGAAATTAAACCACTCAATCTATAAAGTGATTGAAGACAATGTACTCACCAGTTTTTAGCATACATAGATTTACTTGCAAGCAGCTTTAGCAGCTGTGACTTTGCTTAGAGACTGAAGTAGCAGTTTATCTTGCTGTGTGAAATAACTTTCGTACGGCAAGAGCATTAAGTTGGTGTAGATGGGTATGATTCATGAGTATTTATTTTGTAAAAACAGTAAGTATGTTTACAAAGACGTTATATCAAACTGTAAGTGCTATATTGCTCACTTGATTCTACATATTATAAAACAAAGTCCTCCGCCGCGTCTGTCTGTCTGTTCACGTTAAACTCAAAAACTACTGCACCGATTTTTATACTGTTTTCATCTATGTATAGAGTGGTTCTCGAGGAAGGTTTTAGTATATATAATAACCGACACCCACACGGGAGAAGCTATTTTCTTATAATTTAATGTCTTTGTTACTTCCTAGGTACCCAGACAATCTATGTGAAAACATGGGGATGTGCACACAACAACTCCGACTCGGAGTACATGGCTGGTCTGCTGGCAGCCAACGGCTACAAATTGACTGAAGACAAGTTTGATGCACAGCTGTGGTTGCTCAACTCTTGTACGGTCAAGAGCCCTTCTGAAGACCATTTCAAGTTACTATTTTTTTAATTCTGATAAGATTTCATGTTTATCTTTATAGTCTAAAAAGTTTAGACTTACAGGAGCTTTCCTTTTTTTTTTTGCCAGTCACAAATCCCAGAAGCTAACTGTAACTTGTACTATAAGTAAAACTGTAAGTATAAGTAAAAGGACTGCCTTTTAAGTAAAAGGCAGTCCTTTTACTTATACTGTAAGTATAAGTATACTTACAGTTAATTTACCTCTGTCTGCAACTCATAGAATTATGTTATCCAACCTTATAGCAAACACAATAAAGATCAATGCAAAATCAAAGGTAAAATAACTTGAAAGGGCTGCAGAATTATTAACCGACTTCTTCAAAAAGGAGGAGGTTCTCAATTCGTCTGTATGTTTTTTTTTTTTTTTTTACTCCGCCAATTATGAATCGATTTTGATGATTCTTTTTTTGTTCGGTAGGTCATGGTTCAGAGGTGGTCCCATATAAATTTTATTAATTTTGCTTGCGTAGTTTTTGAGTTAGCTTCAATAATTACGTATTTTTCCCACTTTGCTATGTAGACGATATAATTATTTCACTCCGTCACTGTTATTTACATAGCAGATAACGGTATACGCATTTGTGTGAGGTAGGTACCACAACTAAAAAGTGAAAAATAAAAACTTTTTACAAAAAAAAAACAACCGACTTCAAAAAACAAACACAAAAAAAGTGAAAAATAACTTTAATTTCGGAAGACGGTGGCAAAAAACTAAAATTGAAAAGCAGACACCGAATTCCGAAATTAAAGTTATTTTTCACTTTTTTTGTGTTTATTTTTTGAAGTCGGTTGTTTTTTTTTTGTAATTTTGTTTTTCCCATTTTGCATATAATGTTTCAATAACTTAAACCTAAAATTCTAAATACTTTCTCCTATCAATTAACTCAGGCTATACAATAATAGCTCTTTTAGCAATGCTTACCAGGCTTTGGCATTTAGCCTTGTCTCTAGATGGAGTGCACCAGGTCATATGTCTTTTCATTCATGAAGGGACTGCACCTCACACAGCCTTATCTAAAACAACTTTACATATTTTCTTGTTTTCTAGAAATGAGATAGAGCTGGGTCAGTCGCGCGGCATCCACGTGGTAGTGGCGGGCTGTGTGCCACAGGGTGCTCCGCGCGCCAACTACCTGACGGGGCTCAGTGTGGTCGGCGTACAGCAGATCGATAGGATCGTCGAAATTGTTGAGGAGACACTTAAAGGTATGAGAAAAAAGTAGTAGTAGGCAAAGAGTAAAATTATAAAATTAAAAAGCTTTAAAAGGCGGTCATTAAAAGCTATTTGTCTATGGCGAATAGGCACCGCTCACCAGCAGCCCACAGCTTATGCACTTGTACTGAGCTTTGCTTGGTATGAAAATTAAGGCACAATACTCCACTGTGACTCACGGTCACGAGACGCACAAATGCGTGGCTGGTAAACAAATGAACCGGACAGCTAATATGGCAAATATCTCCGTGCAAATCCTATGTGGCAGTGGAATTTACACTTAACGATGTAAACGAGTTGACAAGCCATTTACATTAACTAAAAAGTACTCTCTGTCCACTGTGTAGTTTTCAAGTCATCGTTTTTATTTTTTTACAAATTCAAGCAAATAAATCTTTACAGGCCACACAGTCCGTCTCTTCGGCCAAAAAAAAACCAGTGACGGTCGCAAAGCAGGCGGAGCTTCCCTCCTGCTTCCTAAAGTCCGCAAGAATCCCCTGGTAGAGATCATCTCCATCAACACGGGCTGTTTGAACCAGTGCACGTACTGTAAGACGAAGCATGCACGCGGAGAATTGGGGAGTTACCCGCCTGAGGAGATTGTGGAGAGGGCACGGCAGTCGTTCACTGAGGGAGTTTGTGAGATATGGTTGACTAGTGAGGATACGGGTGAGTTGAGAACATAAAAGTATCATCGGTTGCCGTCCTATTCTATGTTACCCTAGATGTGCGGGTCTCGCTGGCGCTCTTTTTTATCTTAAATTTTCACCCTCCCTAGAGAGAGTTAGTAGTAAAAATAAATATAGTATTGTGGCGGTATCTTCGCCACATGCGAACTACGCATCATAGACATGACGTCACACAAAAATCCTGACGTCACATATATCCTGCATCGCGCAATTAGAGTTTACCGCGCGATTGACATACAACAATAATCCAACATCAATCGTTGGGCAGTTTCCCGCCAGACACAACAACTGTCTGGTCGCAGGATCCTCCCTTTTCTATGGTGATGAGTGAACTTTACACCCTGTTCCTCATACCCCTGAAGTATGTATGGACTATTTCGTTAATATTGTGCTTAAATTTTATTTCGGTCATTCCAAATGCATAAATTACTTATAGAAACACCGAAATTGCGACAGTTCTGATTTCTGTACTAGTGTGTTATAACCCCAAAAGAAGCTCGTGGCTAAGTAATAACAGTCGCACGGGTCGATCGCTCAGGTTAAGCTACGCGTGCCGGGGTTGGTCCGTGGATGGGTGACCTTTACATACCGAGACTCCTCCGTGCCTCGGAAAGCACGTTAAGCCGTTGGTCCCGACTGTCATTCATGGATCTTTGACAGTCGTTACGGGTCGTCAGAAGCCCGAAAGTCTGACAACCAGTCTTACCAAGGGGTATCGTATTATTACCCAGTTACTGGGTTGTGGAGGTCAGATAGGCAGTCGCTCCATGTAAAATACTGGTATTCAGCTGCATCCGGTTAGACTGGAAGCCGACCCCAACATACTTGGGAAAAGGCTAGGCAGATTGATTGTGTTATATAACCCCAAAAACTAATTATGACTTAGTGAGTGAAGTAAGCAATGGGCTGTAACAACCTACACTTTCCAGGTACATACGGTCGCGACATCGGCACTTCTCTGCCAGAGCTTCTCTGGAAGCTGGTGCAAGTGATACCGGAGGGCTGTCGGCTTCGGCTCGGCATGACCAACCCGCCCTACATACTGGAACATCTCGCCGAAGTCGCCAAGATCATGCACCATCCCAGGGTTTACAAGTAAGACTTTGAAGTGACGTCATATGCAAATAAATCAAAAATTCATTCTATTCTGTTTTTTAGTATTTGTTGTTATAGCGGCAAAAGAAATAGTAATGTATTTCTGTCAAAATTCCAACTGTCTAACTATCACGGTTCAGGAGATACAACCTGGTGACAGACGGACAGACGGACGGACAGCGGAGCCTTAGTAATAGGGTCCCGCTTTACCCTTTGGGTACGGAACCCTAAGAATCACCCCTGGAATGGGACCCAATGTAGTTGTAGACTAACAAAAATAAATTGAAAAAGTACTTCTGTTACAAGCATTTTAAAATTGTTTGCTAGACAAAGATAGCACTATTACATGCTCGTCCTCCTTGCTTCGAATCCCCAATGTCCCTCGTTCATGTTCTTCCCTCTGCTCCTACTTGCAGCAACATGCTGACAGTACAAAAAACAGATACCATAGTAACTCTACGCCTCCCAGTATAACATTCGTTTCTCATGACGAAAACTGACATGACCTTTTAGGATAGTGATGACGCCTTTTTTGACTATCCTTACATATTCTTCGTTGAGCTCCTTAAGTTCTGAGTTGAGCTCCACTATTACTGACAAATGCTTGCACTGACTGGACAGGTCCACTCAAATCTGTGTGGTTCTTTCCTCAAAAGACCATTTCAGACTCTTATCTACATGGTCCTCATATGGCCTGACCAAGATTATGTCTGGACTTTAAAGGAGACGGTGACCTCTGAGTTTGTTTCGGTCTTTCTTCTCAGAGTAGTCAGATAGGAAACGCCGACCTCATCTAGCTTATTTTTACAACTTTTTAATATGACGTGTAAAAGTGATTCCAATATCCTATTTACAGAATAAACAATTTCATTTCATTATAAAACAAAGTCCTCCGCCGCGTCTGTCTGTCTGTTCGCGATAAACTCAAAAACTACTGCACCGATTTTCATGCTGTTTTCACCAATGGATAGAGTGGTTCTCGAGGAAGGTTTTAGTATATAATAACCGACATCCACGTGGGCCAAGCCGCGGGCATCAGCTAGTGTCTTATAAATTGAACTATGTTTGTGCAGGTTCCTCCACGTGCCAGTGCAGTCCGGCAGTGATCAGGTCCTGTCGGACATGAAGCGAGAGTACACACGAGCCGACTTCGAACGAGTTGTCGACTTCCTCAGAAAAAAGTGAGTACAATGTCGACTATTCCAATGAAAAGAAACATTTTAGCACTTCACAACTTTCGGATTAATTTATAATCTTATCTTATTTTTCTGGTTAATTTCTCTGTTACATAAATTCTGTACCAATTGAGAAAAATGAATTTAAAAAAAAATTAATGAATGAATTGAATTTGTCTGATGAATGTAGAGGCACAAAATCCACCCGTAGACTGTGAAACAGGAATTTGTTAGTCTTCACTACTTAACATCGAGTAAAGTCTCTATTTTGGTACCTATATTTTCCGAATTTTAACAAAATTCAAATTATATTTTCCGAATTTCTTATGAGATTATTGAATTATCACTATTTATTGTATGAGTCTGCAAACTCGATGATGACGCTGTCTAGAAAATCTATTATACATATAATCCGAAAAAATCACCGACAGTTACTTAATTAAGATAATAATCCTAACTAATATTATAAATGTATTGCGAAACTGTGTTTTTTACGCTTTCACACTAAAACGACTGAACGGATTTGGATGAAATTTGGCACAGGGGAAGACCTTGACCTGAAGAAGGACATAGGCTACTTTTCATCTTGGATCGCAGACGAAATCGCGGGCAACGGCTAGTTAGTAATAATCCTCCAATCCCCAGGGTGCCAGGCATTACGATAGCCACTGACATAATCTGCGGCTTCCCCGGCGAGACGGACGCAGACTTCGACGACACCATGCGACTGTGTGACAAGTACCGCTTCCCCTCTCTCTTCATCAACCAGTTTTTCGCTAGACCCGGCACTCCCGCCGCTAAGATGACCAAGGTAAGAAAGTATTTCAATTAGGTACTCATCGTACCGCACGATTTTTAACCGACTTCTTCAAAAAGGAGGAGGTTCTTTGTGTGCTTGTTACTCGATTAATCCGCCATTAGTATTCGATTCAGTATGAATCGATTTTGATGATTATTTTTTTGTTTGGTAGGTCATGCTTCAGAGGTGGTTCCATATAAGTTTTATTTCCTTTGCTTGCGTATTTTTTGAGTTAGCTTCAATATTACGTATTTTTATATGTAGGCGATGTTCTATGTGACTCCATCACTGTTATTTACATAGCAGGTAGTGGTATTCGAATTTGTACCACAACTAAAAATTGAACAAGAAAAAAAAAACCCACTTAAAAACACTAAAAGTGATTAATAACTTTAATTTCGGAAGTTGGTGTCTTCGCTTTTCAATTTTCGTTTTTTGCCACCGAAATTACAGTTATTTTTCACTTTTTAGTGTTTTTTTGATGGAATTATTTGAAGAGTAAAACCGTTCAACGGCGAATATATTCTATGCGAAGAGGTGCGATCTGGCGATCTGCTTACGGATAAACTAAATAAGTTTTGCAACTTACTCGACTGTGTACCTTAGCGTTATGTAGTCTAAGTTCATTTTTGAGTGACCAAATGTAAAACATGTTGATTGCAAAGGAATTTTAATTTTCTCTTGTATGATATTGAGTATGTGGATTTAATACTTGATAATAATGATACGATTCTAATTCAAGCTTAGTTACTTTGATAGCAGTAAAAGCACTAGGAAGTGGTGAAGGGTAGCCAGCTAAAGCACTAGGTGAAGGGTGGGCGTTTTGGGGGACTGTCTTATGTAATTTTGACGTTCGAAAAGTGCTGATTCTCAGCCTTGTTTGAATAAATGACTCTTGATTTTGATAGGGTTAAAAGGCATAAATTCCTTATTGTAATGTTTTTCCACAGGTCCCAACACAAGAAGTAAAGAAACGCACGAAAAAGCTGTCGGAACTGTTCCGTTCTTACGAGCCGTATGGCCACAAAGTGGGCGAGACACAAGAAGTCCTCGTCACAGACATATCTCACGACAAGAACTACTTTGTGGCCCACAACGAGTACTATGAACAAGTGTTAGTACCCAAAGAAGAAAGATATATGGGAAAGATGTTGACTGTCAAAATTACTAGTGCGAGCAAATTCTCTATGATGGGAGAGCCCATAGACAAACCAAAGATGGCCGGTTTAACCGCCCCGTTGAAGAAAGGTGAAGTTTCCGGTGTTCAAAGTGTGAAAAACGGTACTAAAGTGCCTCTACCGATAATAGTGCTTTTTGCAGCGGTTTTCTTCCGATTGATCTGGATATTTTTATAATACTTTTGTGTAGAGGAATATAGTTTTAAGGAAATTGACGTGGTTTTATTTGTATCATTTATTCTTTAATTTACAAAGCTATTACTGTTATTACAGGTCGCGATAGTAAATTAGTTTATTCGGTCATTGTTCAGTGCATTTCCCTTGACACTAAAATCCGTCCTTACAAGCATTATAAACTCTTAGGTGTTTTTGTAACCTAATCCGTACTTTTTTCTATCTAAATTACATTGAGCGGTTTTTCTACATAACTTACATAGAGATAATAATTTTTGTTTCTAATATTCAAGCTAGAACTATTTCAATAGCTGAAAAAACTTTTTTTGGGAATAATTTTGAAATAAATCTCTCGCCGATGCAGTTTCATTAGCAAGTGTTATATTGATTCGGATTTTTACCATAATTAAAAGACTGATATATCGATGAATGAGATGAGGATGAGACAGGGGAAGCATGGCACAAAAGGCAGGAGGTCTATACTCAGCCGTGGGTGAAACAGTCTGAATGGAAACAGGTGAATCAGCCTATAATGTTCCCACTGCTGGGACACAGGCCTCTCTGTGAGAGGGAGTCGGTAGTAATCCACCACGGGGACCCAGTACGGGTTGGGTTGGTAGATGTCACATGTCTTTGAATTTTTGTTTTTAGGACAGTTTTGAGAGCAGTGGTGACTTATATAAACAACGTAAGTATAATATTACAAAAAACCTCGTTACCGAATTTAAACATTACACATAGGTACTATGAGTACTATCAAACAAAAGCGCCTGCGTCCAGTTAGCGGCACAAAGGACCGACGGCACGCCCGGCTGAGCCCATTCACGTTACGTTATATAAGCGACGCCGACACGCTCGCACGTCTGTCTGTGCGACTGCGGTGAACAGGACACTACGAGATAATTAGGGGTGAGTAGACCTTGATTGCCACTTTTTTCGTTTAATTAATCCATGGTAGGTTTCTGAAAGTTTGGTGATCTCAATTGTCTAATCACATTTGTTGTGATTGGTTGACGATCGACGCGCACTGCTACCATGAATTCAGTTCATGGTTCTAGATACAAAAGCGTTGAATTTTTTCGTAAAAAAAACAAAACTGCTGTTTCATATAAAAGTGCAATACCCAAACGGTGAAAGTGTGTGGGACAGCAGATTAAAAAAAATAAGCAATGAAATTCAAAGATTGTGGGTCTGGAGTTATGTAAGTACGAACCAACGAGGCAGTCTGCTGCTACAAGAGGTGAAATAACTGTGAAAGAACTGCAGTTCAAAAATTCAAAACCAACTTGCAAGCAAACAGTGTTGTTTGATGCTAACTCAGTATAACTTTGACCTAATAAATATATTTTTTTGTTCAGGGATATCAACAATGGCGACATACAACCAGCCTACAGCCAAGAGGCAGAAAGTGCGAGAGCCCCGAGCAGATAATGTTGACTATTTTCAAGGTATGTTTCGCAATAACAGGGTGGATGGGAAAATGGTACAGTCAGCTAGTAGTAACGTAATTTCTCGTTTTATTTTCATAATGCCAATCGATACAGTTTCGTGTATGACAGTGGTATCCACGAAGACGCGCCCCACTCCGCTCGGCTCCGTACTAAAGAACCGCTTGCAGTACAGTAATAACGGAGTGGGTCGCGGCGTCTTCGTGGATGGCACTATCTGTAAACATGATTATGAACTGACTGTAGCATTTTTCCATTATCTGTGAATAGATTAGCAATTACCAACTCAAAAAGGATATTGTTCTAAGAACGTTTTCCGGATACAATGGTTAAGGTGAACCCATAATGCTCCATCTCAAAAATCCACCCTGTTTTACTAAGCGAAAAGTTATGTCACTTTTGTCGAATTTTATGCCAAAGAATTAAAAAAAACCTCGTTACAGCGGCAATAGCCCAACGGTTAGAGTGTCGGATTGGAAATTCGAACCCCACCGCACAAGCATTCATATAATCAACTAAACCTCGGTTGTATAGTCAACCTCGTTATTGCATTACCACCAAAGGAAAGACCGTTTTAAGGATTTCAATAATACGTTTATTATCCTTTTCTTTATAATATTGGAAGGTGTGTTTTACTAGTATTATGAGAGACGTGAGATTGAATGTCACTAGCTCGTTATAAAAGGACATGCTTGTCTACGTGACAGGCTCGCGCAAACGAGCCACCGACCAAAACCACCGGTGGTTGTCGCCTCTTGCTGCAGTGTTGAGTACTATTCTAGTATTATACTACGTTACGCATCTCTTGACTAATTCCAGGTATAGACAAGATAGAGTACAACAACATGGCGTCCCCTTCCGAGAGCGCCAGTTACCGGTACTACAACAGTATGGAGCGCGTTCACTCGCGGCCTATGGAAGAGTGGCTGAAGTATAGCATCGCTCTTGACTTCAAGAGTAATGGTAGGTGAATTCAGACTCATTACAAACGATGTACCTATTAACATTAATCCAAGGTTAAATCTTCGAGCCAGTTTTTGAATTTCGAAATTATTCTAAGGGTCCAAATGAACATTCAAGATGGCGCCGCCGCCATTTGCAAATTTTTCGTCCATTTGTAAGAACACAGTCGTGTTTTGATGCTTAGGTGTACCCTATTACCTGGACAATAAGCGTTTTTCTATTTCAAGGTTCAGACGCACACGGCCGCTCCACCCACTCCCGTTCTTGGGACGACAACACCGACTCTCTGGACAACCACAAACGACACATAAAGGCCCTCTTTGACCTCTGCAGCAAACTAGGCATCAAGTACTGGACCGCCTTCGACTCAGACCTGGTGCCTCACACCGACAGCTGGGACGAGAACAAGGCTCACTGGGATGATGTCACAGAGTACATACAGGAACTGACGCAGAGGTACCATGTGAAGCTGCTGTGGATAGCGCCTGATTTGCATTCACATCCGAGGTAAAGTCAACCAGCCATCATCCTGGGTAAAACCTGTTCCATGTTATAAACAAATGTGAGAATTAAGTTTATATCAGAATGACTGGCTAGAAGAGGTCGTAAAAATATTAAAGTTGCAGTTAAAACTACACTTTATGTGCAAGTGTTAAAGTAGAAATCTACTTTTCGGAATTTGAATAAATTAGAACTCAAAATTGTGTACTTACAAATACCGGTTGAACAAGCAAGTGAGCTACTTTTGGGAGCCGATAACTATAAAAAGTTTCGGTTTCAGATACGTATCCGGCGCGTTCACAAGCAACGACGCAGCCACATTCATCCAAGCCGCCACACAAATCAAAAGATGTCTAGAAATGTCACAACGTTTGAACGCAGAATGTTTTTTAATATGGCCATACAGAGAGGGATACCATACTCCCTTCCAAAGTGACGTCTCACGAGAAATAAAACTATTCGCCAAACTACTAAAATTAACAGCAGAATATAAAGACAGACTGAATTATAGATGTCAGCTTCTAATAATGCCCTATAGTAACAATTACTACCATAATAGGAACTTTTATGGAGGCTGGCAACACCACCAGTGGCGGGAGAGGGATTTGGTTTATACTTATATGTGGGATGTTACCAGTTGTCTGTACTTGCTGAAGAATTATAATTTGGATCGATATTACAAGGTGTCTGTGACGCCTGGCCATCAAATGTATATGGCTAACGTGTAAGTGATAATTTATTTTAAAAATATCATACATTCATACATCCCGACAAAAGGGGTACGCGACGTTGTATGTTTATAAATAAATACCGAAATAAATAGTAATGTTTCGAAAAACATTTGCCAGTAACTACCATGGGCAAAAATTCTTACCAGACTCCGGGTACATCAGGCCAGTCAAGGGTACTCTGATGTGGAAATTAATCTTTTTTTTATAATGGGAAAACTTTCAGATACAATATGTTAGGCGGTGTGACGGTAACGAATGACTGGGACCATTATGACACCAGAACTCTTACCTTGATGATGAAATGTATCGTGGACCAGGTATGCACGACGTGTTATTAAATTAAACTTAAAGACAGCTAAGTCAAAATATTAGCTTGATTGATTTAGCTTAGGTGGGATCCTGCCGTTTTGCCGAAAAGATTTTGCCCAAATTTCACTACCCAAACAAATTTTAGCAACCTTTTTTTATACCAATGCAATGTTTGGAATGATTTTAGTACGCACATTTTCATTTGGTCAAATTTTTACTTGGCAGAATATTATCAAGGATAATGTCATTTAGGCATTTGGTCTCTAATCAAATGATTTATTACAGCAAACAATCTTTAGATAATAAACGTTTGGTCAAATGATTTGTTAGGTTAGGTTAAAACTGTGACCTACTACGCACGAGCCGAGCGAGCGAAGCGAGCGGTGCCGCGACAGCGGCCGGCGAGTGCCAGAAACGACTAGATTATATTGAAAAAAAAACAGGCTACCCGAAACTGACTATACTAAACCTTTAGCAAATTTTATTTTGCGCCAACTGAAATATTTGACTACATAAAATTGGTAAAATTACTATTTGGTAAACAAGTTATTGTTTAAACGTTCACTTGCCAAACATTAGGTTTGCGTTACAATTATTTGTGAAGAGATTTTTTGCTAAGTAATATTTTGGCAAATGAAATTATGCGGAAAATTGTTTGGGAAGTGATAATTTGGCAATTTATTTTCGATGAAACAAGGGAGACCCAGCTTAGGTATATACTATCAATCACATGTCAAGTGATGAGTTTATAGAAATTTATAATATTTTTTATAATTAGCTGCTTTTATTATACAGTCAAACAATCACAGCAGTTAACATGAGTTTGGCTGTCTGGTTAGCTTTTGTGTTGGCCTTTCAGAAACCGAGTCAATATCGCGAAGCGTACCTACAACTCATCCGTCATCGGCCGAAATATGCTCGTATATTGTCGGCAGATGACGGATTACGTGTAAGCGAGCTGTTACACCTAAGTGTCAGTTCAGCTAAATTACGAAATTAAGAACATACCTGATTATCCGGGATCTCACTTCTCAAGGGACTCCACAGGGCACAACGCCACCTGGCGGTATAAACCTGAGGCTAACTCCTCGTCGCGACAGTGACCTGCGCGAGCGCACCACTGCGCACGTCAAACATATCGACACTGTAGCTAAAGCGCTGCGGTTGGCGTGCACCGTCATCGCCGATCAGATTCTATCGAAACATCTGCAGGTGAGACAAAAACCATGTATTTAAAAGATTCCTACTTTTAACTACCTACTTATTAAAGTCTTTGTTGGACGGTAGCACATCAGAAGGCCAATTCTCATAATTGTAAAAGTTCAAAACCTAGTTGCAATCTCATCGACGCGAAGATGCGACAATCAAGACAGATTGAGACTTCTGACTGAGATTAGAATCCGAACTTTCTGAATACGGGAATAGCTCTTCTGTATTATAAGTTTAACTGCGAAAAACTACCTTACTGCAACGAAATAAAAGTTTTATTCGTTTACTCTTCACTAAAATGAATGTCTGTTTTGCAGCAACGCTATTCAACGTACTACAGCGGGTTCGGTTCCCGAATCATCAGCAGCGACATCTCGATGGAGGAATGTGAAGAATACTATAAGTAAGATAAAATATAAATATTATATAGTTTTTCTCAAATACATACACAGATTTGCAAAGCGAGTCTTGCAACAATCGATATAATTGTGTCTCATTGGTGGACGCTCGATATAAGGAATCATTCTGAATTATTTACATTTTTAGAATGACTATTAAAAACGTCATAAAATATTAAAGTTTCACCGGAAACGAAACTTCGTGTGAGCGTTAGTTACTATTCCGATATTTCACACGCAGTTTACTAATTTTGCAGAAAGAATCAACCGCATGGTGACGTGCCATCGTCGAAGTACGAACACTTGGATGTGGTGTTCCAGAGACATTTGGATGCCTGCGACCATATATGATAGATGATGTCTATATCTTTATCTAAAAACAAGTGATAAGTGCCTTCTAGTTATTTATTTTTCTGAAAGTGTCATCCATCATAAATGTCATTGAAATAATGTGCCATTTAATGGCAAATCAATCAGACTGATAATGTTAGTCCTGGTTTAAGAAATTGTGGTCAAAATATGAAAATCACAATAAAACAATGAGTAAATTATTTCAATCTGTTTTAATTCATTATTTGCATCATATTTTCAGATTATTTCTTGTATTTTTCACGTTATATTCACAGCGACTTACATCTAAACAATAGCTAGATATAAATTATGTATATATTTTACACACGATTGTGCAATTATGTATATTGTATAAATATTGTTTTTTGAGAAATATTTGCTGACTATTTGAACATCAACATCTTTTAGAAAAATTAAGACTTAAAAGGTTCTTAAATGCATGGTGAAGTGTGTTCAAATTATACATTAACATTTTAGAATGTTTCATCACAAAATATGTTGTTATAGAACATTTGTAGGAAGTCCGTCGAAAGTTGTTAGTTGTTCAAATAGTCAAAAAGCTTGGAAGCATGTCATCATTATATTTCATATTATTTTGTGTAAGGACATGTTGTCACTTGTAAGCGTTTAAATTCGAGTCGAATATTCCTTTAACAGAAGCCGACAGCGCCTGTTTATTACTCCAAGTATTCACTTGGTGTTTTTATATTAGAACTATAAATAATAATCGAGTTAACTCTCGATTCTCCTGAGAGGCAAAACAACCAATATCTTACGTTAAAAAAAAAGAACTAAAAGCTTGGTATTGCCAACAATAAAAAAAAAATTAAGCACATTCATTAAGTGTCAAGTTTACTAACCAAAACTTAAGACTAAGCACAGTACACGAATACTGTCAAATAAATATTAAAATTACGCTAAATAATATCATGATTATTTTCATTTAAAGAAGCGAGGTCCTCTATCTAAAAAAAAATGCCAATTCCTCTAATATATACATATAAAATAGTTTATCATAAATATTTCATAGAAAAACCGCAAATATCCTAATACTGAAGAAAGAAAATGGCAGTAAATATAACATTATAAGTTAGGAATGAAACTTAGTCTGAACAATTTAGACAAAAAGTCTCCTGGTTCTACGTATTCAGTTATACAGTATGTTGGCGCAAGGGTTCCTATGTTTACATACAAAATACCTACGAAAATATTTCGCATTTTTATTCACCTTAAAGAAATGTTGCGCAACAACCTCGCGCTTGGATAGAAATGATGCATTATTGGTGAAATTAACTTAGTTCACTAATCAATATAATTAAAAATTACTATGATAGTTCGCGGGAAAATATATTATGCTGCTATGATCTATTCTATGATCGCTATGACAAAGACAAAATGCACGATGACTAAATGATTCAAAACATTCATTATTAAACCGAGTAAGTACATAGTAAAATAAAATTCATTTGAGAAAATGTGTGCGGCTATTTGTGTTTAATACGGCAAATTTTTACATTCCATACAAGTAGAAAGCATATTATGAAAATCTATACATTTATATATGAATAATAATAATAAATTACATCGATGAATTCATTTTAATGTCAATGATACATAAGCAATTACAATTTGTTTAAATTAGAAGCAAGAATTGATTTTACATATAATATGATAGTGTTTATTAGAAAGGGAAGATACGTTCGCCAGTCATGTTTAAGTCCCATTTAATAGGAGCCTATTGCCATTAAATGGGAATAAAACTAGACTCCGGATTGTTAACACAGTATTTTTATCTCACAAAGCGACGCGCGATTTACTCGTGTTTAAAGCGCGCGTCGCTTCGTGAGATAAAAATACTACAAGAATTTCTTAATCGGAAAACCCAAGAAGACTGCCCGACCTCCGAATCGGACCCAGGACCGCTTAGCACTCGTATTCGCAGCCAGTGTGTTTGTATAATTCCCTTCTAATAAACTCAGTCATTGTATAATTCGATTTAGTATAACAGTCTAGATATCAGCCATTGGGCAAGTTACTATGGAAGTATGATTTAACAAATCATAATTACCTACGACTCTTGGGTGCATGCCACTGACATTAAAAAACATGTTCGTTGAAACACGTTTGTTGAAATCGAAAGAGATAGCATAAGAGTCAGTCGTATGTCCCTAAAAGGCAAGAAAATGATAATTTGATTGCTTCCTACATTACATTTTAGTTCTTTCTATGAACTATTCTTTGGCGACGAGATATTTTGTGACTTTAGCTTACCGAGGCTTGACTGTTTAGTGCTCTTGTAGGCACGGGCCTTTTAATAAATATTAAATATTACGTTTTTATATATTGGACATGGGTTGGGCAGCAGTTAGCACTTTCGTGCGGTAGAATTTGCCAACATGGTTAAGCAATATATTTTTTACTAACAAGCCAAAGTAAACCTTAGAGACTGGACATAAAATTCAACATCAATAGATGTTATTTCGCATACTCATAAACCAGGTACTTTTTCTAGTGAGCATCGGGTGTTTGACCACAATTTTACCAGTTCAAATCTCTCTTTTCAATCTTCAAATTATAGATAGTGCCATCCACGAAGACGCGCCCCACTCCGCGATTACTTTACTTTAAGCTGTACTTTAGTACGGAGCGGCGCGGAGTGGGGCGCGTCTTCGTAGATTGATAAATAAGCATATAATTAGATATATGCAGATAACCCATGTCCAAAATAATATAGTTTTAACTCGTTACGTTACTCTACTACAGGCTGGAGATCTATGGTACGTTAGTAAGGACTAGAAGTGATACAACCGTTACAGTAACGTCTTTAGTGCCTCCGTGTATGATGCTACTGGTACTAAGTTACATAATGAATGTTGTTTACGTCGCAGCTTTACTCCTTTCAGGATATCATTAGACAAAGTATCGGTGTAATACTTTATATTGTTGAAACATTACACAAATTACGTTATAAGTTTACGTTATTTGGATTTTGAAGGTATAATAAAGATTTGTTATTTCAATTCAAATACAAGGCAATTTAATCTATTTACCATTTACATTTTAAAAGGTTGTTATTTCAATAATATAACGTTATAACTATAGTTATTTCACAGTTAATGTAAGTACAGCATTGCTATTCTGTAACCATCTCACCGTGAAAACTTAGGTGAAGTGAGCGTGGAGTGAGCTGTCATTGTCATCGATACCTCCTGATGCTAAGGCAGTGACAGTTCACTTGAAGCTCACTTCACAATACAAGTATTTATTTTATTTATTTTTTTGTTACTGTCCACTCATTATGTGCTGCACCGATTGACGTCATGACGTCAACGCCGGCTGTCACTGAAAATCAGCGCTGGGGCTCTGTCTCGCATAGGGTCGCAGCATTATGCTGAGTGATGGCCGTTTTGCGTGAATGTGACGCATATTTTCCCGCAACTTGTTTATTTTCGTATATTTGTCCTTTCTTGGCGTCATGTTTGCCGCAAATAAACATATTTTCTTCTTTTTTTTTTTTTTTTCTTCTTCACCTAAGTTTTCATGGTGAGATTTTTACAGAATAGGACAACAGTAACTTCAACAATAGTAAAATAACGTTAATATAACTATAGTTATTCCGCTGTTATGTTATCCTCAATGGTGTATTTCGCTAAAGAAATGCGTTAATGTTTGTGTGCGTATTTACAGGACTGTGCGTTTACGAAAGCACGTGTGCGTATGCGCAAACATTCGCGTAATACATAACAATATGGTTTGTTTATGCTGTTCGTGTATTTTAAGTTTAAAAAATGTTAGATGGCAGTGTTCGCTATACTCCTATCTATTGGACGGGAATACACTTGAGGTACTAAAAACTTGGCTACTACTTCCATAGCAAGATGCCGCACTTACATACGATTATGTAAACATTACGATTATTAAATAAATACAGGGCCAGTCCACGACAATAATTCACTAGTATTATTTAACACAGATTAGATAACAAATGGAGAACTACGAAGACAAGTGACAAGTCGCGGCGACCAATCGGAATAACGCTGTATTACGTGATACCACCGACCATCCAATAACAGAAGATTATTTTGTGCCGCGCAATTTTATTTTAAACGTTGTTAGTACGAGGTCTCCTTTTGTTTCCTACTCCATGTATTATTTTTGCCGAATTTTATTATGTTTTTTATACAAAGTGTTACGTGTAATTTCTACACAATTCTCGCAAGTTTAAGAAGTCCCTTACACCTGAGATGTTAATCGTCTTTTGAAACTTTTCTATAATAAATAGGTTTTCACTCAAATGGATTCTTTACTTTATGGGGCAAATTGAGGTCGTGGTACCAATAAATGATGTAGCTGTTAAGTACAATAATTCCAGGGTTTTCTGAATACTTTACATCAGATTCTTAAAAATAAATCCATTTCTTATGTCTTGTAGTCCGTTAGTTAAATGTAAAAACATGTTCAAAATTCCTTTTTATAACCCTTTTGGACTTTGAAAAACACAAACGAAATAAAATCGTAAATAAATAAACTGTCATTCTTCTTAGCATTTACTATAGCTTCAACCACAGTTTGGTACCACACTCATTCAAACTACACATTACTTGCCATAACTCGTAGACGATTAACTCTTAGGGTGCCTTCGCATGGCGTTAGTCCAGCGTACACGCTCCGCAAACACTGCGTCAAAGCTACGTACAACTACGTCAAATAGACGTACAATTACGTCAAATAGACGTACAATTACGTCAAATAGACGTAAACTTACGACAAAGCGACGTACACTTACGTCAAATTAACGATCATGTGCGTAGTACCTCCGTGACGCTACGCTACACGACGTCTCGGCGACACCAGCGCGTGTACGCCGGACATACGCGCGGTACGAACACACGTAGTCCACATACAAGCTTGTGCCGCGGCCTCACTCGTCGTCCGCGGGCTCGGTGCCGAAGTACCGGTCGCCGAAGTTGCCGATGCCCGGCAGCACGTAGAACTTTTCATTGATCTCCGGGTCCAGCGCTGAGGTTACTATTTTCACCTGCGGATAGATATTATATGACTGAAATATCTGTTACAAGCTATCATACTAACTTCCATTCCTTATTTGAACCCTATAGAGGAGGGGAGAATTTTCAAAAACTCCTTAATGCTTACATTAGCTACTTATGGAACTCGTGTGCAGAATTTAATGCTCTAGACCCAGCGGTTTAGCCTGTGCGTTGTCTGTGTGTTGTTGTGTGTGCGTTGTGTGTCCCTATGTTTATATGTGATTGGTTTTGTAATTTTTATGGTGTACATAATAAAGAGTGTTCTAAGTATCTATCTATCTGTGTGCGATATATAGTAGTTACCTGCGGGAAAGCGTACGCGATGGAGTGCACGCCGATCTCGGCCATGAGCAGGCTGACGAGGCTGATGTGTTGCGCGGGCACGTCGTGGTCCAGCAGCACGCGGATGGCCATGATGGCGGCGGCGCCCGTGGCCACGGTCGCGTCCATGAGGATCACGCGGTAGTCCTTGATGTCCTTGGGCAGGCGCAGGTAGTACAGCTGCGAAATAACATAATCATTCTGTGAAAAAACTCGAACACTTCTAATTCTAAGAGTTCCGTATCCGGAGGATGCCGACGGAACTCTATTTTTAAACCGACACCGTCTCACTGTGTGTCACAGGTATTTTCTTGAACCGTGTTGTACCATGTGTTGAAAGTAAATAACAAATCGATTAAACTAATAGTGAAGAAGTTACGTCACGCAGTTTTTAATCAATCATCATCATCATTTCAGCCTGCAGACGTCCACTGCTGGACATAGGCCTCCCCCAAGCACCGCCAATTCGACCGCCACCCTCACCAGGGCATCGGTCCACCTTATGGGGAGCAATCTAACGCTACGTCTTCCGGTACGCAGTTACCACTCCAGAACCTTTTTAATAAATAGTCTAACAAATTCAAAATGTTTATTTTTTCTCTTCACTAACAATGATATTTTAGCGATACTCTTGAGTAATGCGTGTGTGTGTGTGCGGTCTTCATACCCCTAAAATATGATATTTAAAACTGTGTATTATTAGAGAGGCTTAAACAAAATGGCAGATGCTTTCTTCTGATCTTCAAAGAAATATCTCTTTCATACCTCAGGCTCATCAGTCTGCTGGTTGGTCTGTATCAGTATCTTGCCGATGCGTATGTCTTTACAGATGTCGCACACCGCTTGCTCCATGGTCTCTCCCGCTCGAAGGATAGATACGCCGCAGATCTTCTCCACGTTGCATTTACGACCTTAAAGCAATGGGCATAAAGGTTACTTTCAATGTTATTAGCTTTTACGCTCGAGATTCTAGGGTTTTTGGATATCGATGGATTTTTATTTATATTTGGTTTTAAACAGACCTGATTTCATTTTTTTTACACAAAATACGTCCCTATAAGTCGTAATTTTGGTACAAATTCAATACCAACCTTTATGGTATAATTATAGCCTCTTTTGCAAAAGAGATTAATTTCGCAGACTAAGTCGCATCGCAAAAATCGGCGACGTCTTAGGCGAAGATTTTACGCTGCGACGTCGCACCGCATTTACGATTTACGTTGGTGCTGTGTGTTGTGATTAGCTCTTGTTAATAGCTAGATCTGTATAGCAATAGTGTCAACAAACAAGTCACTAAATTCTATGCCATTATAATAGTAATGAGACAAGGCCACACTTATTAGTCAGTACCAAAACAGAAATATATTTTCTCTATCTCCTTCGCGTATGAAAACTTTTTGTCCGACTCCAGTTGTTAGCCTACAACTGGGGTCCAATAAAACGGCTGCCAAGCCACGATTTCTTTAGAAAGTATTACCCGGCTACATAATATAGTACCAGTTTACAAGTGACTGTCAAAAACTATCGCTACCCCGTAAGTTATTCCCGGATAACTAAGGGTTATTTCACACCGAGACGCGAAGCTACGCACACTTTTATATGATCCGTTACAATCTCGAATCTATTTACTATACAATAAGGTACACGCGCTGCGCAGCACCGCGCATCTCAGCATACACGTGACACGTGTCAACCCTCGCACTGAAATTATACCTTTTCGTGAAGAAAATAAGTTTGATAATTGTTAAAAAATAAAAAAAAAGCAGCTTCGCGTCGCTTTACGTCGCGGTCTGAGCTGACCCTTATCTATACAATTCTCTATGTGGGTCAAAGTTAGATGAATGTTCAAAGTTTCCAAGCTCTAACCAAAAGATATTGACATACCTGTATAACAGAAGCCTTGCGGCGTGTCCACGATGTGGTCGGAGTAAGGCAGCAGAGACAGCGCGAACTCTATGACCAGCCGCATCAGTCTCTTGAGAACAACGTACCTGTATAACAGAAGCCCTGCGGCGTGTCCACGATTTGGTCGGAGTAAGGCAGCAGAGACAGCGCGAACTCTATGACCAGCCGCATCAGTCTCTTGAGAACAACGTACCTGTATAACAGAAGCCCTGCGGCGTGTCCACGATTTGGTCGGAGTAAGGCAGCAGAGACAGCGCGAACTCTATGACCAGCCGCATCAGTCTCTTGAGAACAACGTACCTGTATAACAGAAGCCCTGCGGCGTGTCCACGATGTGGTCGGAGTAAGGCAGCAGAGACAGCGCGAACTCTATGACCAGCCGCATCAGTCTCTTGAGAACAACGTACCTGTATAACAGAAGCCCTGCGGCGTGTCCACGATGTGGTCGGAGTAAGGCAGCAGAGACAGCGCGAACTCTATGACCAGCCGCATCAGTCTCTTGAGAACAACGTACCTGTATAACAGAAGCCCTGCGGCGTGTCCACGATGTGGTCGGAGTAAGGCAGCAGAGACAGCGCGAACTCTATGACCAGCCGCATCAGTCTCTTGGAGTAGAAGATGAACTCGTCGCGGGGCGTGTCCTTGTTGCGAATGAATGTGTGGAGACCTTGCACCTGAGTGATACGTATTTATTTTAATTCATGTGCACACTAATTATGCAACAAAATAGTCAAAAAGAGCCAAAACATGCAACAACAAGTTGTAGTATTATTATTTTTTTGTGTTTAATGAGAGTATGGAGGCTTTTCCTCGGCAGTGGATCAACACGGACAACAAAAAAAAAAGTACTTATTCTATTAAAATAAGTTTCAATCAACGAACTAAGTCCTCATTCACTTACCTATCTGGTAAGTGATAGATAGAGAATAGATTCAGTAAGTAGCAATGGTATGTAATCCCCGAAGATTCTGTATTCATGTGTAATTAACCGCGAAGCAGACATAATCATTACACATTTGTGTCCAGTGGTGAATGAGTGATCGCCTACGGCACTGCCGATAGAAGTGAAAACTAAGTAACATTCATTCATTTCTTCAAGCGGTGACGATGACGCGAGTTCCATGATTTTTGTTCACCCAACATGCGTTCGGTGACGATGAAGCGAGTTCCATGATTTTTGCTCATCCAAAAAGTGCTCAACGCGCCTAAAGAAGTTTTCACTTCAAAAATTATACCAGCCTGTTATTGTCCCACCGCTGGGCAAACGCCTCTTCTCTTACAGAGAAGGCATAACCATTGATCACCACGCTTGCTCAAGGCCGGTTGGCGATTTCGGACTTTTAAAGGCCACCCCCGAATTGTTCCAGGTTGACATTCGGGATTTTGAACTTTTTGGTTGGAATTAAAAATATTGGGATTCATGCAACCCTTCTGCAGGCGTAGCATGGCGCTTTCTTTCTCTACGAAGAATAGACATAGCTTTTTCTATACAAAGTGACAGTTTGTTTCTTCATTTTTGACATCCACCGTAGAAATCTTTCTACAATCTGTCATTTTGTCTTTCATTTCTAACGATCTTTGTCTAGGTCTTTTTATACGTAGACTATTTCGGAAGAAAGTTTTCTATCCTTACTGTCAAAATCACACTGACAACCGATAAATCCTATGATAAAACAAAGAATTCTGAGTCGAATTATGTAAAAGAGTGAATTTCGTAAAAAGTGCAGTTGACTCTTTCTATTTTGCTGCCGTCTCGTACTGTTTACTGTCTACAGGAAACGTCATTTTTGTCTACTCTTCCGTCGACAAAGCGGTGCTCATGCTACGCCTGCTGGTGGGAGGACTCACCTGAGGAGTTTCTTTAAGTACGAACAGTGAGTCCGGCACGGGCTGTCCGATGTGTGCGATCGCCAGCTTTTCACGAACTTTGAAGCCGCGCTGCAACCAAACACAAATGACTATTATGCTTATAAAGTGTGCTACTGCCAAGCATTAGGTATATTTTTTTCATCTGGAATTTTCAGTAGCAGCCCGGAGTCTGGATTTGTGCCCGGTTGATGTCAATAGGTTCGCAACCTTACTTCCTTTTTAGATTTTGAACTCGATTTACAAGATCAAGTTGATCTGTAACTTTTTTACGACGTCACGACACAGTATAATAAAGTAACAGTATTATGTCTTTATAGAAAACGGCCGAAAAGTAGCGCTTCAAAATCTCAGTGACCCAGTACGCAATTGTCTCGAGTGCGCGGCAAGTACCCGCGGACGCGGAAGGTGCGACATTGTTTATGCGGCCGTAGGTAGTTATTTCAAGGTCACTGCCGAGACGTAATACTGTTAGTTTACTATACTGTGCTGTTAGTGTGTCGTGTAGCAGTAACTCACGAGCTGCAGCTGCTTGTGCACGTGTTGCACTATGAGGTGTATGGCCACTTTGTTCTCCCCGCCGCGCGGCACGATGATGTCGGCGTGCGCCATGCAGGGCGCGATGTAGCTCTGGTAGGCGGGCTTCACGTGCGTCATGTACTGCTTGAGCACGCCCTCCAAGTCGCGCCCGCGTTGCACTATGTCTCTGTGGGTGACGAAATTAGGAATTTAAATTGTATATTATAGAAAAGGTTATCTTAAAAAAACATAATAATACCAGCCTATTTTTCCCGCTACAGGCATTGTGCATTGGTCACAACATTTGCTCTCAAATAGGCGTGTGTAACTCTTTACGGAACCGACTCACTGATCCGATTCATTGAAGTGATTCAAAAGATTGGTTCAGTAACAACGTTTGAAACGCATCATTTGGATCTGAAACATTACTTTGCTCTGGCTCATTCCGCGCGACGCGTCACTCGCGAAGCGACTGAGCAGTGAGAGAGAGAGATTGAGTGATACACGAGACACACTGAGTTATTTGACTCGCGAGTCGCGAGTGAGCGGGCGACATAATTACAATCTATACAAGTCAGAAAGAGATACTAAATGAGATGTGTATCACTCATACAATCACAGATTTTCATTCATTCGTTGTCGTTATCCATGCACGTAAAAATGACCACTAAGGCGCTTAGGTATCAAATTCTATACGGTTGTTTTTTGCATATAATGTTTGCACTAACAAGTTATCGTTTTACATTTTACCACAGAGTTTTTTACGTTGATGCGGCACGCGGCAGATTATTTATGTTCGCTCGCGCCAATTTACGAAAACATAGTTCTGTTTATTTTATGATTTTTTTGCGTAGTGTAGGTATTATTGTGACTTACTTTTTTCCTTTTTATTAATAAAGTTAGAGCTAAGACTAAAATACAATAAATTTGTACACATAAAACTTTCAGCATTGTTGCCACATAACATTTCTCTGACTCAGTAGTAAACGCCCGCGACGCAACGTAATATATACGTAACATTCTGTATTTTATATCTTTTGAGCCGATGATCCAAATGAAACATATCTGTGTGTCGGATCATTTCAGTGATCCAATCGCAAAAATGATACACTTTTCCCACCTCTACTCTCAAACCATTTATTTCAATTAAACCAATTACAAGTACATTTGAATTGCCTAGGAGTCGGTCATGGAGCTAGCTTAAATATGAATTCTAAATTTATTTATTTATTTATTATTACAAAATCCACAGCTCTTTGAGATAATAACTTAGAATATATAAACTAGTCTTACAGCCAATTACGGATTTACAATTTAATAACCATACAATATGCAGCAGAAACAAACATACAAAGTGAGTAGTGAAATGCTAGCACCATCTAAGCATTGCTAAGTGTACAGTGAGAGTGAGTGAAATGAATCGCAAAATTAAATCTTGTAAGAGCTTTGGACTGGTAACGTTAATTAGGTATAGATGTTAATAACTATTGTTAGTTTTATAATCTACAATCATTTCAATAAACTTTTGAAGACATAAATTATTTGCTGGGAAAACCTGTCTCGGTAAAGCGTTTCATTTATGCTAACCTTGGCAAACTGCCAGTATGGCATTAATTAATTATAAGTATTATAAAAACTATCATAATTAGTTCTGGTATGGTTACATAAATACGGCTTATTTCTTCCGAATTCCCAGCCAATCAAGACGCAACGTTATTTTAGTTTGAAGAAAACTCGAAGCACTGATTTTAATATAGAGATATAGGCTAGTTCTGTGGTCACGTTGTGTACTTCTAAATCCATATTGGACGATTCTACTAAAAAAACGTGAAAAATAAAAGAATTAAATTTTTTATTTTTTTTTTAGAAAAATAACTTTAATTTCGGAAGTCGGTGGCAAAAAACGAAAATTGAAAAGCAAAGACACCGACTTTCGAAATTAAAGATGTTTTTCAATTTTTTGTTTTTTTTTGAAGTTGGTTGTTGTTTTTGTAAAAAGTTTTTATTAATACGTTCTCTCTATTTGAAATTGTAATTCTTTTGAGAAATTAATATCCCTACACTTCTGCCGAACCCTGTGGGAATACAGGCGTGATGTTGTCTTGCTCACCTCCTCAGTCTCCTGGCGAGCCGTATGTCCGCGTCGGTGTCCACGAACACCTTCATGTCCAACATCTTGGTCACCTCAGCGTTGTAGAACGCCAGGATGCCCTCGAAGATGATCACGTTCGCGCCGTACATTGTTTTCTGTGGACAAGGCGGACTGTGAAACAAGCTATGTGATTATTTTATGTGGAATTTAACTGTTTTAGTGGATAAGAGTTTTGTAAGAAATTATTTAAGCCAGATTATAAGACAATTGGCTCATTATGCCTGAGAATCTAAAATGTGAACTGTCAAGCTAATTTCAGACTACGCTATAAATAATAGCTTATAGCATAAAGTTCATAGCACAACAATATCGCTCGCCATACATTTACTTAGAACACGTTCACACTTTGCTAAACTATTATACAGTATGCAAGGGTAAACATCGTTGTCACTCAAACCATGGGTAGTTGACTTAAATATAAAAATAAGTGACCCAGTAACAACAAAAAAAAAACCTTATTTTCATTAAAAGATTTTAAAAAGTAAATATCCGTCACTGTCCCGATACTCATGGATACGCGCTCGAGAGAGCTGCGAAACAGCTGACTGAAGAGGGGCCGAGCGCCCGCGGCCGGTCATGTAACGACCCGTCCGCCCCCGCCGAACGCCGCCCGCCGTGTTGAGACGCAAGTTCGTTGCCCTTGCGTATAGGGTGAAATATTCTTGTGGAAAAATGTAGATTTTCTTTATAAAAAAAAGTTGTTTTTTTCCATTGATTTTAAGTTCTATAAATGAAACCAAACCACTGGTTTCAAGGATAACGGTGTTTACACTAATACCCTGTATTATTGGAAATGTATGGCGAGCGATATTTTTCTGCTATGTACTATATGCTATATATTATAGCGTAGCCTGAAATCAGCTTCAATGTTTTGAATAACGATACAGGTATACAAACATCACCTTTTTTGCTAATTACAAACTGCGACTGCTGAACACAGGGTTCTATATTTAATTCCCAAGTCGGTAGAAAAGTATTACATAGCTTTTCCATTAGGAATTTCTAAACTGCAGCCCAGAGTCTGAATATGAGCCCCGTTGATGGCAATAAGCTCGCTCCGTACTCCACATTACATGGAACTACAGCATAAATGGTGAAATGTGGGTGTACTCTCCTACCCACTGTCTGCCTACCCATTCAGGCAATGCAGAAGTTATGTTATGTATGTATGTATCAGCTTTGATAACAACATGCTGAGATCATTCCTATTCCCCCTCGGCATCATTGTGGCGATCCCTCACAGCTCCATAGGAGCCCTCATTTCCAAGCTAAAAGTTACACATACTCACAGTCCTGTTCTCCCGGGAGTGGGTGACATAGTTGTAGATGGGCACCTCCACCTTCTTCCCCTCTCGCAGGCGCTGGATCACGGACAGTAGCAGCTCGATGTCGAACGCGTCCGGGTGATCGAAGTTGTACTCGTTGCGCGTCGCCGCTTGGTGCTGTTTCTCGTTTAGTACCTGGATTTTATATGTGGGGTTATAATACCAGCCTATTATTATCCTACTTCAGGGTAAAAGCCTCTTCTGATGGGTAAAAGCCTCTTCTGATACAGTACAGAGAAGGCAAGAGCTAAGATATTATAGATATTAACTATAAATCCAGGTTGCCTCACTATGTTTTCCTTCACGGATGTCAGTGAGAGATGTCCTATAAAAACTTAGGAAGTGTATATGAATTGATACAGTCACATTGGCACTTGGCCTGGATTTAAACCCACCTCGTGGTATGTGGTGTTAGGCTAGTTTTATTTGTCTTGAAATGGCCTTTGAGTCGTATCAAAGATACACCTTTGGCATAGGAGGGGTGGGCATGATTCGAATTCGACACATCAATACGCAAAAAGCAATGACGAAAAATATAGATTGTTCAAAATCTAGGCAGCATGATAAAAATATATAGGGATGATAAATGACATAATTAAGTCTAATGTGTCTTGTTCTTTTTATATTCGAGTGCGTTTTTTTTGTGCCACGTATTTGCAATTTTTTTTTTTTGCTTTCTATTACGTCAAAAAGAATACTAACACGAGAATTTCTGCTTGAAATCAATTCTTGATTGTTAAATTGCATGACATTATTTTATGACTTTTGGCACATAGAGACTGTTGTAATGTGTTATCAGCCGTTCATAATGCAATATCAACATTGTTTTCTCAAATATTTTAAATTTGTAATTTGCAGTTTTATGTCTTAGCGTGCCGTTTCCCACATCATAACATAATTTAATTTAATTGTTTACATACATACGCTACTATTACAGTGTCCCAATTCGGTAGTACGTTCCCGTGGGATAATTTTCGACCTCCACGCGGACGAAGCCGCGGACCAAAGGTAGTTGAGCTGAAGTCGTTGAGCTCCTTCAGCTCTGAGTTGAGCTCCTCGGTTACTGACAAATGCTTGCACTGACTGGACAGGTCCACTCAAATCTGTGTGGTTCTTTCCTCAAAAGACCATTTCAGACATTAATCTACATGGTCCTCATATGGCTTGACCAAGATTATGTCTGGACCTTAAAAGAGACTGCGACCTCTGAGTTTGTTTCGGCCTTTCTTCTCAGAGTAGTCAGATAGGAAACGCCGACCTCATCTAGCTTATTTTATTTTTTTAATAATATGACGTGTAAAAGTGATTGCGATATCCTATTTACAGAATAAACAATTTCATTTCATTTCATTTCATTTCAGTATTTAAAACAAAACTACCTAACTTAGATATTATACATGATAGTGCACTCACTTTGTAGAACGAGTCCATACTGACTATGGTGACCCATGGTATGTTGAGAGATTCTATGATTTTAGCGGCGACAGTCGTCTTGCCCGATGCGCTGGCGCCGCATATACCTTCAAATAAAAACACATTGTATCCACCGTGTTGATAGGGGCTCGTGGCTGATACCTTCAAATAAAACCACATTGTAACCGCTGTGCACTGTTGCTAAACAGAAGCAATGTTATTGAACTTGCCGGTCACAGTTCCGTGCACATAGACTTATAATATTTTTTTCTCTTCAACACAATGGGCACAATAAATTGTTAAGGTGTCAAATTGTACTTCATTTATGGTTATTTTTATAATTCCACCGTACAGTTCTTTCCGGGGTGGTACGTTAGTACTCACCAATAAGGAAGGGCTCGACCTCCTGCCCCCCGGTACAGTTGTACCAGGGCGGCCGGCCGGCTGTGTATATGGTTCGTCTGTCAGCGTGCAATATGCTCTCTGCAGTGGTTCGTTTGTTTGGTTGCGACATTGATGTGGTGCGCACGCGACGCGCTCGCGGCGACTTAAGGATGTTTGAACCTGGAGAAGAAAAATGAGCAAATTTGATTATCAAATTCTATGGCTCTGAGAACAAAGTGAAGCGTAGAGCAGAGGATTTTTGATGACATTTAAAAATAAATCTTATTTCATTGGAATAAGGTGCAAAGTTGTACGAACGGCCTAGAAAATTTATAAAATTCAGTATCAAAAATAAAAATATACTAGTGTTCACTTCTTTCAACGAAAACTGACATAATTATCTTCAGTTACATCAGTGCCATCGTGACAAACAGTAAACAGATAAATTAACCACGACTGAGCTATTTAATGTTAAGTATTTGTCACTATTAATATGCTGTTGCGACGGCACTCATTAAATTACAGCACGTGCCGTAATGTTGTATGGTTCAATTGCACTCAATGACACACCAAATATTATTATGTCAGTGTTGTATCTTCTATAGAAATCGATACAAACACTAACATACTAATTTCACTGAGACATTAAACTAGAATTAATAAAACAACATAAACATAAAACTGTAAGTACCTACTTGCACTGTTTTATACACTCGTGTCTCAGTGAAAAAAAACTAAATACGATTATGCCAATTTTATTTCTGCTCTTAACAATCACTAAAAACAAGACTCAATTTTAAAAGAGACACCACTAATTCTAAACAATTACAACTAAAGTTACACTGTTTTACACACTTTTGTTTACCTAAAGGTACTAAATCAGAGGAAAACCGCCAACTATCTGAGCAAAATTCTACATATAGGTACCTAAATATTAAATAAACATCGCGAACCACAAAAGGTAGTAAGTTACAACAACAACTTTATAAAAACATACTTTGATTTATCTCTAAAATGGAATTCCGAACAATATATAATCAGGAGCTCGGACGAAACATAAGTTTCACACGATGGCTCGGACTACGAAAAGCAAGTTGGTTCAGATTGCAAACTTTGTAAAATGAGCCACTAGGCTCTATTACCTACTTATTTGTTCAGCAAGGTCTCACTTACAACTAACGTCGTGAACTTCTTTTCCTATCTGAGTCAACTTGTAAGTCCGAAATAAAATAATAATTAAATAGTCAGCCAGTTATCAAATTCTCACTTCCTCTATCTATACTATCAAAAGCACAATAACGAAGTCTTAAAAGAACTACTATTTTTTCTTATTCGTAGTCCAAACTCCATCTTCTCACCTTTTTAGCAAGAACACCGTCTTTCAATCACAAATTCACAACTTTAGTTTTGGTATTTTTCCCGATATTACCGATAATTAGTTCAGTTGCTTCTGCTACTAGTGCTCAAAACGCATGCTTTTCTTAATTTTTCAGCAACTTATCACACTCACATGTACCTTTCTTCAAAGCACAATGTTCCAGCTTTGTAATTCACGTTTTTTTTTAAATGTTATACCATTTTACACAAAATTCTGTCTAGAACACGATGTCTTCCTGTCTTCAGTCAAAGAACTACTAATTCTTTTAATCACTTCGCGAGGTTATTGTTATGGTCGGTCAATGTCGCCCGATCAACTGAATTATGCGTGAAGGTTGTACCAAAGATATTATTCGCTTACTGAGCATTATATCCTTACTAATGTAGAACCGTAATATTATACCGTTTTTTAAGTTTTATGTATCAATTTTATGATAATTTTATGGTTAGTTATTGTAGTTTTTATCAACTTTTATTTTTAGAATATTACCATAAATTTTAATTGCACGTGTCACCGTGGACTCGTTTCTCAAATACTGTTTTTGTGTAACACAATTTTCCTTATACAAAAGTAGGTTCCCATGCCTGGTAAAGATACGACTGTAAGCACAGTGCCACAGACTTGTTCGGTTGAAGGTATTTTATTTTAAAGGTAAATTACCATTGGTCTAAATGCTTGCTTTATTGGCGTACTTAATGTTTTTGAAGTGTATAATGGGATAACTTTATCTGGTAAGTGACAAGAAAAAATAATAACTAGACTAAACCTTCCTTGTGTATTTGGACTTTTCGTGTGTATAGTCAAACTTAACCAAATGCCCTACTTATCTCTCCTTTAGTATTTTTACCCCACCTTGATGTATCCATTCATATGATTCTGCGCTCCCGCCGATTTGCCGAATCGATAACAAACTTTTCGTTAATGAAACAATAACATTGCATCGCTCACATATCGCTTTATTCACAGTATCGATTACAATCAACCGTCAAACATTGTTTAATAAAAACAATATTAAGATAACAAGAAAATGTTATCATTATGCACTACTCCAACATACGGACGATGACACATCTCTAGCACGAGCATTTAGTTTCGGACTGGCTGCTGAAAAGCTGTATATTGAACACTAGTGTTAACTCAAAAGCAGGTAACTACATAGTAAGACGTCTACGAGTCATTTCAGCCAATTCTGTTTACGTAAACCAGCTCTATGCGGCACGCACGCGTAGCGCCCCTACACACCGAAATCGGAATGCAACAGTAACCGCTCTCATAGAACTAGGTATCCGTCGCATAGGTACATACATACGTACGTGCTTTTACACGTCCAAGCTTCGTCAAAGTTCGCACAAGTTTTCTGTAAACAAAATGTGACTTGCGCAAATGGGACGGAGTTGGCCACGTGTTCTCAGCTCCGTGCAAGAAAACGTGAATGAAAACATTGGTCTCGCAGTGCGGTAATACGCAGCGATTGTTAATATACCACAAGCTAGCGGAACGGATTTATAATTGTATGGAATTATACACGTTGTGGGTTGTAGAAACGGTGTGGTGATATTAGTATTTTGTTCTTTTCTGCCTCAGACCAAATAAAAAACCAAGACAGAGCGCCGCGAACAATACAGTGAAGCATGCCAAAACTACACCAACACGCATTGACAACCATTTACAATCAAACTACACCAAAATATGAGCACACATGTTTACGAAACCGGCTTCACGTCACTGTTGATAGCGCTCTGTCTTGGTTTTTTATTTAGTCTGAGTTTTCTGCCTCATTAGTCTAGTGGGCGCAAGCGATACTGCTGAGCATGAGGTCCTGGGTTCGATTCCCAGGTCAGGCAGTGTTTTCAGCCCGGAGTCTTAATTTATTGTTTGTCCCGGTTGATAACAATAGGCTCGCCTCCATGGGATCTGACGAAATGTGTTCTACAGGTACACCTCTGCTTAACCCTCCAGGGATTAAAGGCGTGATGTTATGTTTTTATGTGTCTTTTTAAACGAATTTCGATGAATAAGATAACCAATTAATATTCTAATATCATAAGATACATCCTGAAAACTATGTATAATACAGTAATTGTCTCACTATGCACAGCACGTTATAATGGGATCGCGGTCAATAGGGAATATGCATGTATTTTTTAAATCTTTTTACTCGATAGTTTACATCGTCAAATAATAGTTAAAAATAATTCGACGGCAAAAAGGCAATTTAAAGTTGTTAAAAAAATGTTTAAAAATATCCAACCGATCCGGGCTATTTAAACGCCCTCCATTTGGCGCGCTTGGTGTGGTGACGTCACCGTCCGTAAAAACAGACAAGCAACTGTCAAGTCAACGTCAAACACGCCTTTTTCTATGAGCATTTGACATTGACTTGACACTTGTTGATTGACTTGACATTGACATTTTGATTGTTATCCCGGATTGTTACGTCACATCCGCTCTTAGCCTTTTCAAGTATTTGAATTACCCAGTTTTTTGGGACTTTTTAAAAATTAATTTCTCGCTCAAAAAGAAATTTTATTCAAAAATATTGATGGAAGCATAATTCTGAAGTAACATAGTTTTAAAAAAAAAATTGACAAATATTTGAATCACATGCATATTCCCTATTAGTGGCTTGTCTAAAGGCTCCCGCAGACAGGCGCGACGAGAGACCGGTAGAACAGTTTACGTGAAGTTTTCATAGAAATTGTTCGACAAGAGTCGTCGTCGCGACTGTCTGCAGGAGCCTTTAATTATTAGTGGCATGTCTTAATTAGGTTCAGCCACTCAGAAACCTTTGTTCATTGTTCTATATTTTGCTTATGTCGTAGATTTTGTAACATAACTACTACACGTTGAAACACTAAGCGGAAACAACTAGACGAATTTGTTTCAACGTTTGTTACATTTCATGTTGCATTGCATATATTTGGACGGCATGTTCGTTCCAACGTATGTTACGGCATATTGTACGACAATTATTTATTTAAACAACTGCCCTGTAGGTAGAAGTCCCCGTACGTATGTAAGTAGGTTTTAGTAGAGCCTTCTGTATTCTAAACAAATAAATACATATACATAATATAAATAAATAAAATTGAAATATCTTTTTTGTAATGTCAAAATAACAGCTTTTTACTAAATGCATATTTTTACTTTGTTGTTTGTCCTGTCTCTTTGTGACGGTTAATCTCCAAAACGGCTAGACCGATTTTGACGGGACTTTCACTGGCAGATAGCTGATGTTATAAGGTGTAACTTATGCTACTTTTATTGTAGAAAAACACGGGTTTGAAGCCACGGGAAGCAGCTAGTACCTAATAAGTAAGATTCATGATATATCAGTTAGAGTATGTTCACTAATTGTGATATTTAACACTTAGGCGAGATTACACTTCAATGACATATTTTAAATATAGAATTCTATACGTTGTGAATTTTGAAATAAGTATAAGTTGTGTTTCCTTCAGGATTTTTTTTTGAAGCGAGATGTGGATAATATAATGAATGGAGCAATATGTTTGAATGTATGCGGTTAGGTAACTTCCTTCCAAACGCTTGCGGTTCCCCAAAAAAATATTTTTATCTACACAGGAATTAAGGAGTACATTGTAATGGCATTTTTTTTTTAAATTAAATTTTCGAAGCTAACAAATGAAAGATTTGCAATTTAAGTAACCATGAAGGGAGGTGTACACTAGAAGTAGAGACTTACAAGAATCTTTTGGCGCCTCGATGATATTGACAGGGTGGCGTTGTTCCTGCCAGGGTTGCGGGTTAGTCCGAAAGAGATACCGGAACCTTGGCAACAGGCAACTGAAGGAACACGGGTTTTAGTCAGTAAAATTCTGACACGCCCTTCTGCTCCACCCAGAGCGGGAGAAATCATTGGACGATTTCCCACCCTCAGAAAAAAAAGAGGCGTGTTGTTGGTAAAACTGTGACAGAATTTGTATTGAAACTAGATGGCGGGGTTAGTTCCGATTAGCTTTCTTATTTAACACCAGTGTAGACCAAGGAGTCTTTCCGGATCTCATGAAACACAGTAAAGTAGTTCCTTTGTTCAAATCCGGCGATAGTAAGGAACAATTATAGGCCTGTGTCAATTCTGCCAGTTCTCAGCAAAGTGTTTGAAAAGTTGATGCTTAATCAAATGTTACGTCACTTTAATAAAAATTCCATCTTTCATGAACAACAGTACGGTTTCACCAAAGGGCGTTGTACCACTGACGCCGGTGTCTCCCTAATAAAGAACATTTTTAACGCCTGGGAAGAAGCACAAGATGCCATTGGAATCTTTTGCGACCTCTCGAAGGCGTTCGATTGCGTCGACCATGAGACACTTCTGCTGAAACTAGAGCACTATGGGATTAGGAATACAGCTCTTGATTTACTAAGATCATATCTGAAAGATAGAAAAGTTAAAGTTCAAGTAAACGGCGTAAACTCATTGGGGTCTGAAATGGCAATGGGCGTTCCTCAAGGTTCGATATTGGGTCCATTCCTCTTTTTAGTTTACATTAATGATTTACAATTACTACTAAACCAACCGAAGATGGTGTTATTTGCAGATGACACATCATTGATTTTTAAAATAAACCGACGGTCGCAAAATCTTGACGACGTGAATAGCGCTATTCTTCAGGTCCAAGATTGGTTTACGGTAAATAATTTGGTACTAAATAAAAAAAAAAACCAAATGCATTCGATTTAAATTACCTAATGTTAGAAGTAGCGAATGTGACATCATATTGAATGGAGAAAAACTGGAATTTATTAATCAAACAGTTTTCCTGGGAATCACGCTAGACGAGAAATTACAATGGAGACCCCATATAACATCTCTTGCGGGGCGGCTAAGCTCGGCCGCTTATGCTGTTAGAAACATAAGACAGTTAACAGATGTAGAAACCGCTCGTTTGGTCTATTTCAGTTACTTCTACAGCATTATGTCATATGGCATTTTACTGTGGGGTCGGGCGGCTGACATTGAATCCATCTTTGTTTTGCAAAAGAGAGCTGTCAGAGCCATTTATAATATATGTCGCCGCGAATCTCTCAGGGAACTATTTAAAAGGATTAATATTATGACGGTACCTTGCCAATTCATTTATGAGAATATTATGTATGTAAGAAAAAATCTAAATCTTTATAATAAAATAAGTGATAGACATAATTTTAACACTAGAAATAAAGATAAAATAGATCAACAATTTTTCAGACTAGCTAAAGTACAAACATCTTTTATGGGGTACTGCGTTAAATGCTATAATAAAATACCTAGTGATATATTGCAATTAAATGAAAGAAAATTTAAAACTCATATTAAAAGTACACTTTGTAAACAAGCATATTACAAATTAGAGGATTATATCCAAGATAAGAATGCTTGGAAACATGCTGGTCTTGCTCCATAGGACAAATTCGAGGCTGGACAAAATCAAACTGGTTGCTAATCTAGTTGTAAAATTTATTATTTTTATATCATCGATTTTTTTACATTTTATGATAATTAATCTCACACACTGTTCTATTAGTATTACTTGCAAGTTTGTAGAAATATTGTGTTATCGTACGTATACTTTAATGTTTGTAAATATGTGAGCACCATGTACCTATCACATACTTAATTTATTTATTTTTCATTGCTCCATTTTTAATTTTTAATTCTTTTTACCTATTGTAATTGTATTCTCGGTGCATCGTCTTCACATGTAATTATATAATTGATGTACCTATACCAAATATTGTAAAACATTTTTTTTTTAAAGAGTAACGGTGGAGTTTCTTGCCCATTCTTCTCCATACGAAAACTACCTTTTGGAAGGGGCAACTAGAATCAGTTCTATTTCTATGTATTTGACGTTCAAAAGTGCCTTTAATGTGCCTACTTGAAATAAATTATTTGACTTTGATTTTGGCCACGCGCCAAAAGAACGTTGTGAATAAGTCTTCATTTATTTATTTAATTTTAATTTTATTTACGTAGTTGTAGTATAATAATGATACCTTTTGCTTTTTATATAACACGTCTTGCTATGGAAGAGCGGAATCTCCTAATACAGGTACTATCTGCCTTTTTTTTTTTTTTTGAGGGTGGGAAATCATCCAATGACTTCTCCCGCTCTGGGTGGAGCGGAAGGGCGTGTCAGACTTTTACTGACTAAAACCCACCCGTGTTCCTTCAGTTGCCTGTTGCCAGGGTCCCGGTATCCCTTTCGGACTAACCCGCAACCCTGGCAGAAAAGGAGGATCCAATCAAAAAATTGTTAACCTAAACATGTTTTACCAATAAACTATTTTTTTACTTTTTTATTTAAATCATTGTTATTAGTTATTACTAACTTAAACACAAGAAACAATTGTTAAATAACAAGTTAGTAGCCCATGTAGGTCAGAATGTGTGGTCAAACACCATGTTCATATTCACATCGACTCATCTTACGTACATAACTACTTACAGACCCATGGATCATGTTCATTCTGTTGGAGTTACAACTAAAACTAAACTTTAAAATATGGTTTTAGAGTTCAATATTGCTGTTAAAGTTTAAGGAACAATGCTTGACCTTTGTTGTTATAAAAGTCATTGCATACATACACATGCCATAATATTTATAAACTTTCTTATTGTTATATTTAATTTGACGTGAGACAGCTGGTGTATTGTTACACGCATAACTGCTTGCAAGCAATGCAGGTAGGTATTTAATGGAAATTCTTGCTGTTATATTGAGGCAATGTTTGGTCTTGATACTGTGACATATTATAAATCGTATCTTTGCAACCGTTAATAGTAGTAGCAATCGAATGCATCTACAAATACGTTTTTAGCAAAATCAATAAATCCATACTTATAGGTATCTCCTTTACTAATATTATAAACGCGAAAGCTACTCTGTTTATCTGTCGGCCTGTCTGTAACCTTTTCACGTTAGGGCTGAACGGATTTCGATAAAATTTGACACACACTGGTAGACTATTGTGTCAAAAAAATATAGAAATACCATGACTTACTACTTTGGCTCTTATTTATATTTAATTGTTTAATTTACATCAACTATGACCTGCAGGCGTAGCATGGCGCTTTCTATCTCTACGAAGAATAGACATAGCTTTTTCTATACAAAGTGACAGTTCGTTTCTTCATTTTTGACATCCACCGTGGAAATCTTTCTACAATCTGTCATTTTGTCTTTCATTTCTAACGATCCTTGTCTAGGTCTTTTTATATGTAGACTATTTCGGAAGAGAGTTTTCTTTCCTTACTGTCAAAATCACACTGACAACCGATAAATCCTATGATAAAACAAAGAATTCTGAGTCGAATTATGTAAAAGAGTGAATTTCGTAAAAAGTGCAGTTGACTCTTTCTATATTGCTGCCGTCTCGTACTGTCTAGTAGACAGTACGTCTACGACAGTACGTAAAATGACGTTTCCTGTAGACAGTAGACACTGTCTACTGTCTACAGGAAACGTCATTTTTGTCTACTCTTCCGTCGACAAAACGGTGCTCATGCTACGCTTGCTGGGTAAGGTAGGATATAGGATATTTATTTTTTTATCCCGGCAGTACGTTCCCGTGGTATAATTTCCAAGCTATACGCGGGCGAAGCTGTGGGCAAAAGCAAGTAAAACATAATAATTATAACATATACATATATTTTTTATTTACTTCTTATATTTACATTTACCTACATAAGTAATTATTTTGCTATATTCCATGCGCAATATTTGGAGATCTCAAATAATCTATATGCGAGAATAGTATGCACGTACAATTCTGCTAAATTCTGAATATTTCAAGCAGAGATCAACAACAGTAGGTAAGGTGTGTAAACAAAAGTTTAAGCATGACTGTCTAAATTCGACTATTCCTAGTCTAAGGTCATGACTTTTACACCACCACAAGTAAACAACTAGAAATTTATTTTTCTAGAGCATTCTCCTTTCTACGAAGTGTTCCGGCGACTGACCCCAAGTCTCACGAACGTCATAGGTTGTTGCCGCGTTCTACGTTAGCATAGAGAAGATGGTATAATTATAGACGAGACGTTAATCAGCTGTTGTTCAGCATCCGCTGTTTAGTTGTAAACGTCAACCGATGAATGGTTTACTATTTAATATGGGGGCTTCTAGAAAATGATTCACGATGTTCTCGATAAGATGTTAAATTCGGAAATTATCATAAACTTCGTGTTTTGTCAGTCGTCGGATTTCTATCTTGCCCTTTGCGAGGGACATTAAGAAAATAGTAATACTGTACTTACTTGGTAAAATTAAATTGACTGGCAAAACTTCACAAACGAGATGGTTATGTAACTAATAACTATCGATATCTAATCATGCAGAGAACCAAAAAAACCCTTTATAATCCTCAATCTAGTGCAAAAGTCTCCTATCGTATTTGTTACACGACCTTTCGCAATCCGAGATACTCTGATAAAAGGACAGCCAATATTTATTTTTTTACGTAAGGCGATTGTCTTCTTCTATAACATTCAGGTCGGTGCAGTTAAACGATGACGCAATGTTGACCAATTGCACTGAAGGCCAGCGCGATGCACTTAAGGCTCGAATTACGTACGAAAACAATTCGACACCGGCTGACCTAGTGTCAGTCAATTCTATATTTATTTATTTAATTTAAATAGAACGGCCGAAGCCAATTACACTATTTAAACATAATTTATTTAACACAGTCATGCATTCTTCTCACAAAAATTCAAACATTCTGACAGCATCATCTTCCATTCATCCGCAAACATATCAATATCTGTGTTTGAGTTCAGGAGAGCGTTAATAGCGGCTAATGTCCGAGGAATAGGTGACTTGGAGTGTGCAACAGTACGGCAAGTTGGAACAGCCAGTAAGCGGTGTTTCCTGTCACGACAGTAATTGTCTGGGACAAATAGATTGCAGATTTCGTTATGCAGATCAGGAGCATCAATAATCCCCCCAAGAATTTTAAATATTACAGTCATCTGATCGTGCGACCGTCTTACTTCTAGAGAATTGTAACTTAAGCAACCCAACAGGAATTTAGTGGGATACAAGAAAGGATAAAACCCGTACAAGTGCTTGTAAAGGTATCTAAGGAATGCTTTCTGAACTTTTTCCAAAGCTAACGCATACTGCTTCTCAAAAGGGTTCCATACGCACGCACTAGACTCGAGTTTGCTACGGACCAATGCCCCAAAAACAAGCTTGATAACGTGGGGGTTATGAAAGTCACGACAGTTCCTTAAAACAAAGCCAAGGCGCCTAAAGGACTCCTTTGCAGTTGATGTGATGTGGTCGTGAAAAGTGAGCTTACGGTCGAATATGACTCCCAGGTCTTTCATGGAATCAGTTCTTGTAATTGCATCACCATTCAGTTTGTATAGAAACTTGACTGGGCGCCGCATTCGACCGAAAGACATCACGTAGCATTTTGATTTATTAAATTCCATTTTATTTTCTAAACTCCACTTATATACTGAATCAGTGTCTGATTGCAGAGCTTGGCAATCGAGCTCAGAATTTATTTCATAAAATAGCTTTAGGTCATCAGCGTATAAGAGGGTTCTGGCATTCGTAACCACATCAGGGAGGTCATTAATCATCAAAATAAAAAGGAGAGGGCCGACTACCGAACCTTGACTCACACCCGAGCGAGTGTGGTACGGGAGTGACTCGTACAGTCCTAATCTGACAAATTGTTGTCGATCCCGCAAATAATCTGCAAGAAGCCCTGGAGCAACACCTATCGCACTGAGCTTAGAAAGCAAGACGTCATTGTTGACTCTGTCGAACGCCTTTTGAAAATCAAAGTAAAGAACGTCTACTTGGCGTCTGCGATCAAGACTAGTAGAGATAAAATTAACAAGAGTAAGTAAGTTAGTATTAACGGATCTTTTTTCGCGAAAGCCATGCTGCTCATTGCACAGGTACTGTTTCACTTGCTTGTAAATTCCTTGATGTAGGACATTCTCGAAAACTTTCGCAGGAGAAGATAGTATCGCTATTGGACGATATTCATCGACTGAAGATTTATTTGAAGATTTCGGTATGGGAGTCACACGTGATATCTTCCATGGTGGTGGATAGACTCCAGATTTTAGTGCTAAATTAAAAATGTGGCTTAGGGGCCGAATGAGAAATTCCTTTCCCTCTTTTAAGAACCACGGAGGAACATTATCAGGACCAATAGAACTGTTGAGTTTAATTTTATTTATTCCAGTGCTTATATCACTTTCAGCGAAGTTTAGTATATTAATGTAATTACTAATATTGCAGTTGCTTGGATTGGCTATATTCTCGAGGTCTAACTTTGGTACTTCAGTTTGGAAAACGCTCGCGAAATATTCTGCGAACGCTTCAGCAGCTGCTACACCACTGTGAGATTTACCTTTATGGGATACGTTAGGCTCAAACCCACCTTTTGATCTTAGGTTAGAAATATGCTGCCAGAATTCTTTGGGGTTTTTCTTAATGTTCCCTTCGATGCACCTAATGTAAGTATCATAAGCAGTCGATATACGAGATTTTAGGCTAGATCTATAGTCAGAGAATTGCTTATATACTAGTTCACATTTACTCTTCTTCCAGGTGGAATGCAATTTAACTTTTACCTGGATATCCCGAATAATGTCTAACGTAAACCAGGTAGGATATCTTCTAGTTATCTTTCTGTTTCGGCGTTTTTTAGGGATACAAGCATCAAATAAGCTGTAAATAATATCATAGAAAGCCTGAGTGCTAGTGCGAACGTCATTGGATGATGTAACTGCATCCCAAGGTACCTCAGAAAGAAGTTCGTAAAGTAGATTGCGATTACATTTTTTGAAATTCCAGTCCCTACTACGGTCGACATTACTGGGTTCAAGTCTTTCACTTTCATCAGATGACTGTAACTTTACTTGGATGTCCAACGGCGGATGATACGCATCAGGGGGTACCAAACCTTCATTTGCTGTTACACAAACGTCAAGTAAGCTTGCGCTTTCCTGAACTAAAACAACATCCAACATTCCCCCATGCATGTTCTCAACAATGTTTCTCTCACACACATTAGAAAATGTTAGAAAATAACAATAATAATTACGAACATTTAAGGAAGCACTGTTTAAATTTAGATCACCTAGGATGATAACTGTTCCTTTTAAGTCATTTATAAAACTTTCCACCTTTGTAAACCAGGTCATATAATCGCTATCGGTGGCACTTGGTTTTATATATACAACGCACACGTAAACAGGGGAACCATGCCACGTGAAACTCGACCAGAGATCCTCACCACAGTCTGTCTCAAGTTCACGTCGACGGCGCAGGTCTATGGGGGTGCGCGCCATAAGCAGCACGCCTCCACAAGGTGTGCCTCTGTCGCGCCTTAACACGACCTTCCACTCACTATTGACGATTTCTGTATCTTCAACAGAGGTATCCAAAAAAGTCTTTGTGGCCGCTATTAAATCTTGTTCAGCTATGTGCAGATTGTTGCGCCACATCCGGAGCTTTGATTTAATTCCACGGACATTCTGGTATATACAATTAATTTTTGTAGATCTGGTGCTTAGTCTCAAAGCTGCTGTAGGGCCGGTCACAATACCAGCACTATGCTGCCTTGTCCGTCTGGGTAAGCTGTTCATGAAAGGGCTGTGGGGCAACTACACGCTGGTTGTTAGACTGGACGGAGGCCGGTTTCCTATAGTTGATCCAAGCCTTAATTCTTGCATTTACTGGCCACACATCTGCGGAATAGCAGCGCACATAGCATGCAATGGGAACGCCAATTTTGAATGACTTGTAGTTTCCTTTCGGAGTGAGTTCATCAATGGTACAAGTATCAGTGCAACATAAAGTGCGAAGGTATTCTCTAATTTCATCGGCTGTAGACTCCATGTTCCATAGGTGTAAGTACTTACGAGCTTCCACGGCCCTGAGTGATGTTACACTAGGGCCAGCAGCTCCTTGAATTGACACTGGGCGACGATTTTTGGATTTCTTTGTTACTCGCGTCCATTCCTGGGAATCTGATACTTGTGAATTAGAAGAGGCAGTCTGCGTCACCATTGCAGCCGGCGCAGAATCGGTATTGGGTTCACTTGAGCTGGCATAAGGGGGAGCTGGTTCAGAGAGGAGCTTAGTTGAGATGTCCTGCTCTGTACTGCTTGAAGAAGATGCCAGTGGCTTACTGTGAAAGTTTTGTTCCAGACGATGTAGTCTAGTGCTCAGTTCCGCGATGGCGTGCTGCGTAGTAGAGTTTTGAGTCTTCAGGTTCTCTATAGCCAATTTGACCTCGACGTGCTCAGTGACAATACCTCCAATTTGGGTTTTTACAGCATTCATCGAATCTTTTGCGCTTTTGAGTTCCTGTTTCACTAATCGAAGATCCTGTTTCACTATATATATACTAAGGAACGATTCGTGTCTCGAGTTGAGGCCACAACTATTCCAGGCTTCGAAGCTGCCTTTTTTGCTCACCTAGAGGCTGGCAATTTTATCTAACGCTCTACGACAGTCTCGGCCACATTTTCGCCTCGTCCCGAGGCCTATAAAGTTCCAAAGGCCATAGTTAAAATTGACTGCCACTGAATGTTCCTCTTAATAAAGTCACAGTTAAAAAAAAAAAAAAAACTGATTTTATATACCTGTGGAAGGGGGCCTGTAGGGCCTCACGTTGGGGACGGTGGTGGGGGAGGCGGGCGCCCTTGTCTGGTACTCATCATCGTCCAAGAACACTTGCTCGCTCAGCTCCAGGGCCAGTTCTGTGTCACTGAAAAGGTAACAACGCTTTAGAAAACTTTAAATGGTGGTTGAACTTGATGATGGTAGAAAAGGCGATCTGCTCTAGGGTTTTCTCAGGTATGAGCCATTAGGCTAGGACTACATGCACCAAGGCCTGTTTAAGCCGGTGAATTTTTGAGCCAAAGTAGTCGCAAAAATGAGTCTCAAGTATCTTTTGCTGCGAGACTCTTTGGAGTCTTGCGCCGTTTTGACCAGGGTCTTAGTTGTGTAGTCCAAGGCTACAGGCTGATATTACGATGAGTAATAGAAGTAAATTGATAAGAAACAAGTCCTAAGTTTCTTAACCATGACCTAAGGTAACATGAAACACAGTTTCACCGCCCGTTAGCCAGTGCCATACGTAAAAGATGACATTGACATATGGCGCGGTTCCCACCCCAGTTATAGTGAAAGTTTACGAGAAAATTAGATGAAGGACACACATTCGTAAAATAGGTATCTATTAAAAAACAAATCATGCAAATGATAATGATTGTTAAGGAAAGTTCAGTGACACTGACAGAGATATGTTCAAATGCTGATTAGTTTGTATCGGCGAACTTTACTCTAAATATAGGATAAAGACAATTGTGTTATCTTGCGAATTGCATAATGAGGAGATAAGACTGCAATAATTATCGCATCTTCTTGTGTATAAAAATAGTATATTAGTCAATATTAATCGTAAATTCTGAGGGCAGGATTTAAAAAACTGGAGGGATATTATTCCCTGCTATTTTTTTGTCCCCCATGTGGACTGTTCTCCCATGCCCCCATTTCAGCAACAGCTCTTTATTGATGTAAATCATGATTAATTTACGAAAAAAGACTAAAGAAAATGAAAAAGCGCGCGTGGGATATTCAAAATGTTTGTAAAACCAACAACGGTCGTAGACTCAACAAGACTCGTTTCTACTTTCATAACAAACCATGGAATTGCACGGTAAACAAACATTTATCGACTAGTGCAAACTTATATCACTCAGATAGCCGTTATCAGTGATGGTAAAACCACATAAACTGTGTTATCTCTCGTCGGAATTATGTGCGATAACATTTGATAAGCGAGAGGTGTGTCTCGTGTCTATAACATCGCTGAATGGACTTACGTCAAAATAATGATAAAAACTTTTTACAAAAAAAAACCGACTTCAAACAAAACCTACCGAAAGCCCGATTATATTATAATATTTTTTTGCCACATCCTCTTTTATGCAGTTGGTTAAAAAATGTTTTGCACTTCTGCATAACAGGCGGCATCTCGCGTTGTACTAGTTTACGAAGAATGTTACACGTTAAATTAGTGAGAGATAAAGTAGCACATGTGTGTGTAAATGGTTAGCTTTACCTGCACCACAGATTAATACAGATGGTTCACTCCGCAAAATCATTTACATAAAAAGCTTCTCTTGCTATGACACAATAAAGTGCAATTCAGGTTGCACAGTGCTAATTAGCTACAGTATATTCACCTAGAAGTTGCCTCTCTTTCTCTTATAATATATCTTCTGACTACGTTACGCTCATTGAAAGACGCGCCCGCCGCGTACTTGTAGCTTCATACCTAAAATGCGGAGTGCGCCTTCTGTACTATGTACTATTCTGTGCCTACACCTTACTACCCAAACTTGCAACTCATATTTTATGAATTGTGCATGAACTTAAAATAAGTAAATTAACAAAAGCCTACATAGCCAAGTTTAAAATCTTTACTCTATGTAGGTATATAAAGATATATACCTACCAGCAATAAGGAAAATACAATGACACTGAAAATCTCTTATTTGGTTCACTGCCCAACAGTTCCACAATTACGGGAAAATCCATTCATAAAATGATTCTCGTTTTCTCAATAACTATGACTTATCTTTAAATACAGCGAAGTGATCGTATTTAGATAAGACTATCAAATAAGTGTTACTTTCTCAGAACACTTGAAACAACACTAGAATACGTCTGTCTTTATGTTAAACAAATAATCATAAGCAAATAAATAAGTTTTTCGAAAAAAAAATCTTGATATCTATGGATAGATTATCTTAACTTTCACTTATTTATTTATGATGTACAGCTCGTACTGTTTTATTAATCCCCCAGTCTGTGGAATATGTAGTTCAATTCAATAATAGTTCCGAAATAAGACCAAGGTCTCATCTTCTCATCAAAACGAGGTCAAAATGGGATTTACGAAGTGATAAACTATGAATGCTTTATCTTCGGTAAAACTATATTTAGGGAAGTAATGGATTTATTTGGCATATAAGTTCAACTAAAATTGTTAAGGCTCTTACATACAGGCGCGATTCGCCGCGCGACGCGACGCCGCCGCATTGTCCGCCGTGAAGTTTTCTCAGAAATTGTTTTGTTAAAATTCGCGTCGCGCGGCGAATCGCCCCAGTATGTAAGAGCCTTTACTGACTGCAACAAACAGTTTACTTTATCTTTACTAATAATAATCAATCCCCAAGATACAGTTAGGCGATGCATAGTTTGGGCACCACTTTAAAAAAAAAAGTAAAATATTCTAGTTACAGTAAGCATAGCTACAATATTTTTATTTTTGACATTTATTTTGTACTAATTGACCAATAAAAATATTCTTGTTCTTAAACCAATAATAAAACTGAAGGAAGAGTTTGTTTGTTTGAACGCGCGAATCTCTCGAAACTTCCTGTCGGATTTGAGAAATTGTTGCGTCTAATAGCCTAATTCTTGAGGAAGGTTATAGGCTATTTAACATCACGCTACGACCCTTAGGGGCCGAGGAAAATGAAAAAAGTCAGCAAGAACGTTAAAGCGAAAACGAAGTAATAGAGCGTGTGTGGGATACGACACGGTGGGTCGGGGTCCGAAATTCGTCCGCGGACGAGGCCGCGAACAGAAGCTAGTCTTTCCTAAAATAGATAATGTTGTAGAGCAGCTTTGAATATATCATTATTTAGTTACTTATTAAACTATTCCACGCCTAATAATAATTTATACGTTTTATGAAAGTAAAAGATTTCTATAAGTAGCTGTTACAGGCAATCATTATGGACATTTTATTTCACAATATTAAAAATGTTAAAACAAAATACAATTAATTATTGTGTGCACTATCATTTTCTCACAAAGGTCCATGCAATTACAGTTATCAACGACATGTTGTTTAATGTGTATTTATAGCAGTTTATAAATATCTTGCACACAGCACAGGAAGAGACAGTAGTGCAAATACGAAATATCTTTTTAATATAAAATCCTTCACTTGACAGCAAAGAGGGGGGGGTCTGGATTTATGCTTTCGCGGTTGCACAACGACATGCTTTGCTTTGCTTTGCTTGGTAGTATAGATGCAGGCCTACCCTGCCACCTCCTTCAGAGGTGGTAGGGTGGCGGGGTCTTGAGGGAGAGCGCTACAGTCGTGTAGATCCTCAAGGCAAGTCTGGCGGATGTACCTTCTCGAGGTTGCCACCCCGTTCTTGGTCTAATTCCCTAAGAAATAGACGTAACTAAAACCACCAGGCGCCTTTGCACCCCTTTCCCAAAACCCTCACCCTATTCTTTCCTGCCCTATGCCCTCCTGCCCCAACTCTCACAAACCCTCCCCACTCCATCCTACCCACCTCCTTACTTCTCCCAATTTCCACTACCCAATTCCCACTCCTAACCGTGACCCCCCGTGACTGGGTGGTGGCGGGCTTGTCTGTCACTAAAAACAGCTGACGGCGAGTTGGAGTAAGCAGTCACCTGCGCTAGGACCTGCGCAGTTGAGCGCCGTGAGCGGGGATGAAGGAGTCCTGGGGGGTTGAGCCGAGCGGCTCTGGCTGTAATGTGCCCGTAAGGCAACACGCCCCCTTTGGTCTGGATTTCAAGCGAAACGGTGGCCCTACCCATTAGCCAAGGGTAGGGAAATGGCCACAGTGTCCCGTCAGAGGGCCACAGGCGAGGTGCGTGAGGTCCGCTGAGGTCGTCCCCGGACGGCCGAGGCGGTAGGTAAAGGTCATGCTGACGGTGTAAGTGAGGGTTGATCAGTTCGTTTGGGGGTGGGCCTTTCGACCCCCTACGCCAACCCGATCAAGCACCCGATGTCGCACTGTAAACCAGCCTTGCGCACCTATATCTCTCTGGTAGTCCTAACGTTCTTGCTTCTTTTCCATAGCAAGACGTTCCCAGTTGCGGGCTCCATGGAGGGTGGGAGCCAGAGAGATGAATTTTAAAACAAATATAACATGGATTCTATAAGGCCTGTTAAAAAACCCAAGGGAGGTGCTTGCACTTCCCCTGCCCCTGGTGGCGTCGCAGTTAACGCTGCGGGCACCAGCGCGGGCACCGGTCCGGCTGTGGCGAGAACCACAGCCAAGACCAAACCCAAGTCCCAGTATAAACAAAGGACGTCGGCGCTGATTGGGACCAGTACCGACCCTTCCAAACAGACGGTAACCACGGCGACGACTAATACCACTGCCGGTCTGACCCTCTCCACACTGACCCCGGTGCCAGGTAAGACTGGCACTGGGCTCCCAGCCAAACACCCTCCTCCTCCTGTGGCTCCTCTAGCCTCCCATCAGTCGGCCGCCACCGGTCAAGCGGAGACGGCCAGCTGCACCGAGGACGCGTTCTCGCGCTCCTGGCAGGTTGTGCAGAAACGCAAGGGCAAGGGTAAAAATACTCAACAAGCCCAACGCCCTTGCAACGACCCTTCAGGTCCAACTGCCGCCCCGGCACAAGGCAAAAAGAGGGACAGATTGACGAGGAAGGAGCGCCGTCAAGCTCTCAAACGGAAGCCAGGGAAAGGCTCCCGTAATAAGCAAACCACCGCCGCCAGCTCGGGAATTTCGACTAGCGGCCAGCTAAACTTCTCCGCCGGAAAGCGGGCACAGGCAGAGGCCGGCACTAGCCGACCAGCGCCCAATCTTTCGCCAACCAGCGCTCCGGAGAAACCAGCCGAAGGTAAAGATACACAGCGACCCGATTGGAAGGATCAGGCCGCGGCCAAGCGAGCTCTCAACGAATCCTTGACACCTCGAGGGGAGCACAAGCGGCCGCGGCTTGATCAATCCAATAGGGTCGCCCAACGAAGCTACGCCCAAGCTGCCAGCGCTACCCTAGATGTCGCGATCACCTGCGAGCGCACGGGGATCCTCAGCAAGGACGTATCGGACCAGGTACTCGCTGCTATCCAGAAGCAGATCATTCTCGAGGCCTGCTCCGCCAAACAAGACACGCCAGGGCCGACCTTCAACGCCAAGCCGCTGTTCGCCGGGGGTGTCCTGAAACTGTGGTGCGGAAACGACCACACCTTAGCCTGGCTAAGGAAGGCAGTCTCCGATCTGGCTCTGCCAACTAGCACTCCGCTAGTCGTCTTGAGCCAGTCGGAGGTCCAGAAGCGTGCACGGTGCGGTATCGTGATCCCGGACGAGCAGGGGGTCTACGGAGAGTCGACCAATATTGGGCGCGCTCTCAGTTACCAGAACCCATGGGTCGACATTAAGAGGTGGGTACTGTTGCACGCCGACAAGCAAGCCGAGGCGTGGTTCGTGGTGGTCGGCATCCCTGTGGACCAAATCCCGACCCTGATGGAGGCCGGACGCCGTCTCTCTATTGGTTTAGGGACGGTGTACGTGAAGTTCCAGGGTCGGAACGGTAGGTTCACCGACGTCCCGCAGGGATGGGACGCCGCCACGGGCACCGTCTGCGAGGCGCCAACAGAGGAAGAAGCAGGGGGACCCACACCCCCTACACACAACCCGGACGCGACCACGGCCGAGCCTGCTGCTGCAGAGCTGGCCGCTCCTACCACCGCCACCGTGGATGCCGTCCCTTCGTCGGGCGAGGAGCTGGACGACATGATCCTGTCGCCAGCTTCGGGCCCGGCGGAGGACGGCTTCGACGAGGGCGACCTATTTGCCGGGCTCAAACTGGGGGGGGACGAGGAGGGTGCGACCAGCGATGGCGTCCCTTTCGTCGGCCTGTAAAATCCTCCAGGCGAACCTCCACCACAGTCAGACCGCGACGGCTCAGCTTCGCAAGTGGCTGGAGGTACAACACACGGCCATTGCCCTGATCCAGGAGCCGTGGATTAGGGCGGGCCGCATACAAGGACTCTCCAATCTTGGCGGTAAGCTCCTAGTAACCTCAGATCATGATCACCCCAGATCGTGCATCTATGTCACAGGTAACCTTAAAACACAGCTTTTAACTGACTTCTGTTGCAGAGATGTCTCTGCAGCTAAGCTGCTTATACAGCGCGACGATGCCACGGAGAGAGTAGTGGTATTTGCCTCGGCGTATATGCCCGAAGCGGAGGCGCCGCCCCCCCATGACCTCGCCCGTCTCGTGAACCACTGCGAGAGATGTGGCTTCGAGGTCGTCATCGGGGCTGATGCCAATGCTCACCATCAACTGTGGGGTATGGACACGCAAAACGAGAGGGGTAAGGCCTTGGTTGACTACTTATTCTCGACTAACCTATCCCTAATAAACACTGGCTCCGAACCAACATTCGTAACCAGGCGAAGCCGCACAATCATCGATCTCACCCTGGCAACTGAAAGCGCGGCGGCAACCATCACTGGGTGGCAGGTCTCCAAGGAGGCCTCCTGCTCTGATCATAGGTGGATCCGCTTCGACATCCAGGTCTGTGTGCCACCAACACCACCGCGGCGAAACCCGCGCAACACGGATCGAGACACCTATACACGCAATCTTGAAGGCAAGCTTGCGATTTTAAGCAATCCGTCGACCTTTGCGGACACGACACAGATTGAGGTACAAGTAAACCACCTTACTAAGTCAATCATAGACAGCTACGAAAGTGCCTGCCCAGAGACCACGCCGCGCAGTACACCGGGTAAGCAACCCTGGTGGGGCGCTGATCTGGAGCGCAAGCGAGGTAAGGTAAGAGCGGCCCTGAATAGAGCCATGAACACATGTGCGGATGAGGACTGGGACATTTACTATGCGGCCAAATCCAGCTACAAAAAATGCATAAGATTCCGAAGCACCTCAGGGTGGCGCAAATTCTGTGGTAGCATTGAATCATGTCAGCAAGCGAACAGGGTAAGGAAAGTTCTGGCGCAACAGAATACATCTGGGCCCGTCAGCCTACGCAAACCCGATAACACACTCACGTCGTCGCCTGAAGAAACAAGACGCGTCCTAATTGAGACTCACTTCCCCGGATGTGTCTTCGCGCAGGTAATCGACTGGCAAGATGTAACTCAAACACCATCAGCGAATGATTGGCGCTATGCAAGCCGGGTGATCACGTTGGAGAAACTTCAATGGGCCATCCTAAGCTTCCATCCCTTTAAGGCAGCTGGTCCGGATGGAGTGTTCCCCGCTCTATTACAGTGGGGGGGCGCTTCCGTCGCCATAAGACTGGTACCATTAATGAGAGCGTGCCTGGCCTTAAGATATGTTCCTAAAGGATGGAGGGAAGTGAAAGTTATATTCATCCCAAAGCCAGGTAAGGGTGACTACACAAACGCCAAATCCCACCGACCGATCAGCCTAACCTCCTTTCTACTAAAGACTCTGGAAAGGCTTTGTGATAGGGAGCTGAGGGACGGCGCCCTGAAAACCATACCGCTGCACTATAATCAGCATGCATACAGCTCAGGTAAGTCAACCGAATCTGCTCTCCATCTAGTGGTCGGTCAGATTGAGGAAGCGATTCACCAGAAAGGAACCTGCCTGGGCACCTTTATAGACATCGAAGGAGCCTTCGACAAAACCAACTTCACCAGCATCAACAGCGCCCTCTCCAGGCATGGAGTAGAACAGGTACTAACGGACTGGATTACGAATATGCTAAGCAAACGAGTGGTTCGCCTTGAAGGGGAGCAGCAGTCGGCAATGATAGCCAGAGGCTGTCCCCAGGGAGGGGTGCTATCCCCCCTTCTATGGAATCTGGTCATCAATGACCTTATTACAAAGCTCAACGCCAGCCGCTATTATACAATAGGGTATGCAGACGACCTCGCAATCCTCGTCTCGGGGAAGGTGACGGGTACAATCTGTAATCTCACTCAGCAAGCACTACGTATCGTAGAAAATTGGTGCAGGGAATTTGAACTATCAGTGAATCCCACTAAAACTGAACTAGTCATGTTTACCCAAAAACGAACTTTAGGGCCCTACCGCCTACCAAAACTGTTCGATACAGAACTCCAGTTGGCCAAGGAAGTCAAGTACCTCGGGGTCATTCTAGACAGTAAGTTAAACTGGAGTAGTCACTTAGACAACAAGTTAAACAGGGCCTGCATCACCTTCTGGCAGTGCAGGAAAATGATAGGTAAGAAGTGGGGCTTATCCCCCAAAATCATACTATGGCTGTACACTGCAGTGATCCGCCCCACGATCGCGTATGGGGCTGTGGTCTGGTGGCCCCGCACCCAGCTAGTGACAGCATCTAACAGACTACAACGCATGCAAAGGCTAGCCTGCGTGGCGATCACGGGCTGCATGAGGACTACTCCGACTGCAGCGATTGAAGCCATGCTAGACTTACCCCCGCTCCACCTGTTCATACAGCAGGAAGCGACGATGGCTGCGGTGCGTCTTAATGCAACAGAGCTCTGGGGTAAGAGAGTAACACAACACACCGCGCTACTCGAGGGTCTCAATAATGAGTTTCCCATCACGAAAGCCATAAATGATCGGATACCCAAACAATTTATCTTTGATAAAAAATACAGAATCCAACTGCACGAGGATCGCCATTGCGAGGGCCTGCGTCCTGCAGAGCTACGCATATTCACGGATGGTTCTAAAACAGGTAGTGGCACAGGTGCTGGAATCTTCTCGGAGGACTTCAACATACACATAGCCACACCACTGGGGGTCCACAACACAGTTTTCCAGGCCGAATGCATGGGTATTTCTCTTGCCGCTTCAGCCATCATAGCCAGGGAAGTTAAGGACTACTCGATACGAATACTCTCAGACAGTATGGCTGTTCTGCAAGCGCTAAACAGCCACACTGTTGACTCTGGGCTGATATACGAGTGTCACCAGCGCCTAAACCAGGTGGGTAACCTCAATAATATAACCATTCAATGGATCAAAGGACACAGCGGCTCACTAGGCAATGATGCAGCCGACGAACTTGCCCGTAGGGGGTCGAGCATGGCACCGGTGGGGCCCGAACCCATTGCGCCACTCCCCTTCGGGTACCTACGCTCTCTGGTAAGGAAACGCACTAGGGACCAACACCTCAAACTATGGTTGGACCAAGGTGACTGCAGGCAGGCTAAGGAGGCACTCCCTGCCATCGATTGCCGCCTCACGAAGCGGGTGCTCCGACTAACGAAACAACAGCTGCGAACTGTTACAGCAGCTATAACTGGCCATGGGTCTTTTAATAAACACCTCTTTGTCATAGGAGTCACAGACAGTCCGCTGTGCAGGGCCTGCATGGAGGACGACGAGACAGCAGCTCATGTGCTACTACACTGCCCGGTGGTTTCCACTTACAGGGCAAAGTACTTCGGTAACCCAGGTACCCTAAGAGAGATGGTCAGTAACACCAAGGCGTTGCTGGCCTTCTTGGAGGAGCTGGGGTGGATCGAATAAGTGATTTCCCACCCATACGCAAAATACGCGCTTTGACGTGGAGTTGCGGATACCAGCCCGTATTACCTATTACCTATTATTGACAGCAAAGATGAAATGGCTTTAAACTAGTGTTTAATGCTTGAGTTTTGAGTGAGGTACTGTAATATAGTAGAAGAAGCGTTGGTAGATCAATAGCCAGGTCGGATGACGTACAGAAGATTGCAGGGAAGACCTGGATGAGACATGCACAGACCGGGGAAGCATGACACAAAATGACGCTTCTCGCCATCAAACTTTAACGTTTGGCGTGTGGGTGGACAGAGGCTGCCAATGATGTTGATCATGATGACTGTAATGCTGGCCCAAGCTTAATATTGCTGGTAAGTAGATACCAGAGTAAGAAATAGTCAAGACTTATTTGTATGCTGCTGCATAACTTCGCATAAGCATGAGACTGTGGTTAATAAGTTGAGTAGCAGTTTCAAGTGTCAAAAATTGTATAGTAATTTCAAGACTAATAAATACCTACTCTCCTATCAATTATGCATCAATCATTATTATAAAAGAGACAAAAATAATAACAGATAATATTTATCGTATTAAGAATCAATAGATAATATTTAATTCAATTGAAACTGATATATTGTTTTAATCTCTGTTCTTAATCAATATTTTCATGCCATTATTATAATAATATCAGTCTGATTTCAGTCATGTTAGTTATAATTGAAATAGAATTTTGCATATGATTTTGAATATCTATGATGATGACTGAGAAATGAAGGCAGCTGTTGTTAAAGTTTAAACTGAAATAACATGCGACTTTTAAGTACATTCAGAAATCAATGTACCTTTATCTACTAATATTATTTTGTGAGTTTGTATGTATGAGGTTATCTTCAGAACTACTGATCATATATTCACGTATAGAGAGCTAGACTATTGCTGAGTGCCAAAGGATATATTTAATGTTAAAACGAGTAACTTTATGCGAACAGTGGCAGGCAGCATAAAGTACACAAACGTTTTTTTTTTGAGATATGTTTTGTTCTTCATTGGTTTATATAATTTAACCATCTCTATGCTTGGCAACCCTAATAAAAAGTTATGTTTTACTGAAGTTGCTTCTCTGTTTCTCCCTGTGCTGTGATATTTACATCATTATCAGTTCATAATTAATATAGTTAATAACACTGTTATTTTAGTTGTTATTTACTTACCTTTGTTTCCTTGGATGTTTATTTTTATTAAAACTATCATGTTTTATTTACTGTAAATGTTATTTGATGCCCACCTAGTAAGCTATCATGAAAACAACATAATGTTGACATTCAATTATACACTGACATACATCACTTGTCTGTGAAAAAAACAGTAAAGTATTTATTGAAAGTATGTATGTAGAGCCCAAAGATGTAGGTAGACACTAGATTTTGGTTTATAATATTAATTATTATTTCTAGCTCAATTATTTATACAACATTTCCCAGTTGAATTAATGATAGGTACTTAAGTTTTAATTTGAGTAAAGGTCACAAACTTGTCTAGATAACAATAGCGGTATTCAGATATAATTTTTAGATCAAGGTTATTCACATTAAATTCAAGAGTTAGATTAATTTGCAAAACAAAATACTGTTTTATATGTTTTTTCTATTGTAAGTTTATAAATCAAGGTACCATCAGACTTATTATCATTCTGATTAGTTTTATCAACCTAAAGCTCTAGATAAAATGAATGTAAAAATGATGTTTTACTTATTCATACTTGATTATCATGTAATGAAGGTCATTGCCAGTGTTTATATTTTTTGTTTAGTCAAGATTAGTCAACAAACATACTCGAAATATCACAGTCATGTGTGCATGTGCTATCACTACAGAATAAGCTGTTGATGACAGAATGTGGACAGGTAGCACTCCTGTGCAAAAGCAACATAATAATAACACAGTTCTAAGCACAAATAACATAAAATGCGTGTGTTCACTGCACAGAAGCCGGCGGCTAGTCACACAGATGTCCTAACATCGTATTGACAGAATATCTTACGGATTTGGGAAGAGCAATGAACCTGTCTCCATATCTTGATATTGCCGAGAGTCGTCGCGCTAGACGGCGTGTTTGGGCACGTTCAGTGCCGACCACGTGTTTCCACGACACGATTATTCAGCGAGAAGCGAGCTGCCAATGAACTAAATGATTTTCTAAAAATATCACAATGCGTGCAGAGGTTATAATGCAACGTTGCTTCCACGAATTATGATGTATTATGTTTAGCACAAAAACACGGCACGCGAAAACACCTCGTAGACTGCACGATGACTAAGCCAACACTGAAAACGATTCTTCAACAGCGCATTTTTTTTTATAACATGGGCCAGCTGTTTAAATAAACATTTCAGAAGGTTAACACACTAGCTTTACCTATCGGAGCTGGCAGAGCTGGGCGTTTCAAATTTATTCAGCTTCCCAGCCATCACTTAGGGTAGCTTGATCTGATAATTTTATTGTGAAAACTGTGTTAAATTTGATAAAATTGACGACTTGTATGCACACGCAAGTAGATAAATTGACATTTGTCCGTTCAGAAACTACGTCACATCTCCGATGCGTCATGCGTCGTCTTGTCAAAAATTTCAATCAATAAAAATAAAATGTCGGTGTTACAAAAAATTCAAATATTATTTAAAAAAAAATACTGAAGTATATTTACTAGCAAGTCGTTTCAATAGTATCACTTTGGTTACTTTTCTGTTTTCCCTCTGATCGCCATCAAATTGTTTCTCATTTCCGAACGCATCGCGTTCCATTACACGTGCCGCTATATGTGAAAAATGTCCGAGTACTACCTAAAAGTAGTTCAATCAATAGAAAAATTTGTAGTCATTAGAATAGATTTTTATTTTTAGTTAACGAAACTAGTAATAATCTGGTAATTTTTCCTTTAAAATATTATTAATTAGGCTTAGGAATTAATTATTCCTTTTCTTACCGTTATGGGTAAAAGAATAATTATTATTCGGTATCCACAAGTTCCACAACGAATCCTTTACTTTTTATGTGGCTATGAATTTAGATTTTATTCATTAGACTTATCAAAAGTTTAGTTAGGGGATAGGATAATAGACTTTGCATTGCCTCGTTGCTCTAGTGGTTGAAAGCACGACTGCTAAGCATGGGCCTGGGTCTGGGTTTGATACCCAGGTCAGGCAAATTATTATTGGATTTTTCCATTAGGAACCTGTAACTAATACTATTTACTCAGTAGTATCCTGGAGTCTGAATTTATGCCCAGTTGAAGGCTCGTTCCTTGTATATTTTATTATTATTGCCTATGAGTTTTTTAGTACCTACCTACTTTGTGCTGTTCAAGAATTCAGCGCCTGTTGGAATTAAAACAACAGTTTCAGAAGTTTTGCTATTATTTTTTGCAAGGCGCTTACTATTACCACTTATTAACGCAATTAAATACGCATATTAACACAAACACAAATTAATTAAGTATGTACCTACCTTATTTATTCCTGTACCTTGTTGATCACAATATCTGTAGGTCGGTAATAGTAAAAAACAGGGTCATAATATTTTAATGTGATGTGCCTATAGAAGGACATAGGTTGTAAATTGGCCTATTTAACGATTTTGTCACGCGTAGGTACGGTTAACGGCACTCCAGTAGTCACATTTCAACTACGAAAACCGCCCTACAATTTCAATTTCAAATAGCCTTTATTATCAATCTTAATTTCTTAAAACTATTTTTTAAAATGTATTTAAATTAAAGGTAAAAGAAATCTGTTGCACTTTCAATTTCAATACTCAATACTTTATTTGAATTGTACATATGTGTGATGGTGATGTAGGTGTGCACTATAGCATAGGCCTCCTCCAGGCTTTTTCATAGTTCACGGTCGTGAGTTTTTCTCCTCCATGTCCTTCCCGTAGTAGTTTTCAAGTCGTCGTCTTCCCATCTTTTAAATGGCCTTCCTCATTTCCATGTTCCTTCTCTGTGATACCATTCTGTTATTAAGTATCTGGTCCACTTTCCGTTTTTACTCCTGATGACATTGGTGCCGATTCTCTTGTCACAAATTCTCTAAACTAAACTAAAAATCACTAAAATTTTGTTTATTCCTGTCAAACGACGATTTCCCATTCTGAAAATAGACTAAAGTGACACAACTTAACTATAATTTAGTTTGACAGCACTAAGATGGCACTGAGTTTTAATTTAGTGAAAATGCTATTCTGAATTTGACGTTTTAACCAAAATTTTTGTTCTATATCTAAAATCCTCTAACTAACTCTGACTATTTTTAATCACGATTAAAAATGTGTGGAAGAAAATTAGATGTCATGAACTAAAATTCAAACCAGCACTTCGAATTCAGTTGCAAAACGGTACTGTATCTTTTTTTATTTTCTTTTGCTTATATCTCGAAAATGGTGTGTCCTATCGCAAAAATAATGAAAATTTAGACCCCCATAGCAAGTCTCGAACCCGTAATACTCAACATGTGGTAATTTTTTTTTTGTTTTCTTCCAAAAATTGAAAAATTCCATAGAAAAATACGTCGAGACGGCAACATTGCGCGCCTCTCCGGCTCAAAAAAAATCACGTGGTAGGCAAACAAGTAGGTACCAAGTGGAGTCGCGATTGTCAAATTCGATTTTAGTTGTGTCAAAATAATTTTTAAATTTAGAGATTTTTTTTGGCCGAATAGCTCTAAGATTCTCATAGTAAAAAGTAAGGAATTTTAGTGATAGTTTAGTTAGTTTAGTTCGGTGTACAAGAGAATCGGCACCTGCCCACTTCCATTTTAGTTTTTAAATTGTGTAAGTCATGTCTGCTACGTTTGTTTTTCTTCTTATAAGATTTACAATACATTGTCATGCATGCTCCTTTCTTTTATGTTGTATTGATATGTTTCCAATCTTTTTGTTTTCCTTTGTACGTAAGGGTCACGTTTGGCAACCTAGTTCATACTGGGAAGAACGCAGGAGTCTCCTAACTAATATTATAAACGCGAAAGTTTGTAAGTATGGATGGATGGATGTTTGTTACTCTTTCACGTAAAAACTATTGAATGGATTTGGATGAAATTTGGCAAACAGATAGTTTATAACCAGGATTAACACAGGATTAATAGGATTAATAGGATCTTAGGATAGGACTTTTTATCTCGATTTTCCCACGGGATTGAGACTTACGCGGGTGAAACCGCGGGGCGCAGCTAGTTATAGTATAATGTGCCTTTTTAGTTTGAGTAGAATTGATGGGTTTTTAGTAACTTTTTTGAGAGACCAGTATCTTTTCTCCGATGCGGCTATCTGTTTTTTATCTAGCTTCTACCCGCATGGTATATCCATAAAAAGTAGCCTATGTCCTTTCTCAGGCTCTAGAAGTCTAGACTATCTCTGTGTACCAAATTTCATTTAAATCGGTTCAGTAGTTTTAGCGTGAAAGCGCTACAGACAGACAGACATACAAGTTACTTTCGCATTTATAATATTAAGTAAGGATAAGGATGATGTGAGTGGTTCAGGGGAAATGATTTGGCTTATTACTTATACTTGGATTTTTACTTATCTATTTGTAACAGAATTGACTTTGATGGGCGTTTCTGTGTAATTGGTCATGTTTAGTTCTCGAGATATTCATCTGTAGGACTTTGCAAATTTACGTTAGTAGTTGTTCTGAACACTAATTGCAAATGACTTGGGTTGTCTTTTATGATTAGGTATGAGATCATCAGGGAATCTGGTTGAAAAATACTCCACTTCTTTTTTTATTTGATCCATGATTAGTACAAGGTTGCAGAAATAAGTTTTGGCCGCAATGGGTCTCCCTGTCGCACAACTTTCTTTATAATTATAATTTTTGTCCCCTAGCCTTTCAGTTCTAATTTTTGCTGTCACATTCTTGAAAATGTTTCATAAAGTCGAGTCGAATGTATTTCTACACCTTGATTCAGTTAAGTTTCCGAAATCTTCGCATGTTTAGGAGAATCAAAGGCTTTGTTGAACTCCACGAATGCTAAGTGTGACAAATTGATATTCGCTGTATTTCTGTATGCTTTATTCTGCGAATATTTTCGATCGTTGAAAAAACACTACGAACACCAGCTAAGATCATATCTACTACTCAAGGAAAACCACCCTTACTGCTACATAATAAAGACTCTATCAATGTCTAATTACCATCATAATGTTACCATGGACGTGCAGTTGACTGTACGACTACCTACATCTAACAAAGCCAATAGTAAGTTTATTTCTCCCCGTTGCTAGCATGGCGTCGAGAAAATCTTCAATTTGGCCCGGATTTGAGGTAATCCTTTCTGATGGAGTAGCTCGCAACTATTCTTTGGATTGTTTTCTGAATAATGCATGGAAAATAATAGTTTTATTTTTATTTCCTTTGTGTGAATAAGGCTATCCAAATATAACTTTTAATAGTTATATATCTATGGCTGTGAAAAGTTTAGTGTTAGACTTAGGAATAGTTTTTGGACTCTTAGTACGTACCTATTGTAACGAAATAAATAAACACACTTCGTTGAACACGTATAACTTTTGTAATATAAAAATAGAAAGACACTTTTTACAAAAAATATAAAAAAGGTGAATATGAAATATAATTTAGTCGCGGCTATGGAGACAGTGGTGCCGAATCAAGCGTAATTAGGTTAAGGAAAACTTTCGGAATAGAACTCTTAGGTAAATTTAGTTACGCGTGGGAGTTCGGTGTGTATCAGCGATTGCAAAAGCTTATAAAAACCATAACTTACTAGCGCAAACGCAACGCATCGAATAAGGAACCGCAACCGAAGGTTGACCTAATGCCAGCTTAGTCTAATTTGCATACGGGATTATTTACGCGTAAAAAATAAACTTGAACGTATTTGAACTTGAAGGGAAAACTTGAAGGGTTTACAGCAGCTGCAGTTTGCAATGCAACGTGGAAGAATCCGAGAAAACGGCGCTTCGCAGTGGATAAATAAATAGTTAATAAGTCACGAGGTGGTTAGTTCCTGGACCGTGCGGTACGTCAAGAGGCGGTATTCCTTGTACGTGGCACGGCGCTCAGTCAACCGCCGCCGCCGCCGCCGGGGCGCCTGATCCAGGATTATGGCGAAACGGGGAAACGAGGTGGGTTCCCAATACCCCACCGATAAAGGCCAAAATAGGCCTTTTCACTGGTTTTTAACCTATGACAAATAAGAAGGTTTTAGACTAGCGAAAAGGATACCGACATACCTTGGAGAAAGAGCGAGTATAGTAGCACAGATAGAATCCGATTATACGTACCGTAAAACAAGGAAACGTGGACACAACAATAAAGACTATAATTAAATAATTATTTTGCAAATCTTTCAGCATAGTACGCCGGGAATTACTTGAAGAATTAGAGCTCTTGCGTTCATGAGAAAAAACCGCGACTGACGGCTGCCAATAAAAAATTCTTCATCTTTCTTCACGTCAGATTCAAATTCAAAAAATTGAAATTATCTTACGATTAAAAACGACAACATCGATGGCCAGCGAAGTAAAAAAGTTTTAGGCTCGAAGATTTTATGCAGGGTAATACTGCAGTACCCCCTTTCCAACAAAAAACAAAAAAATATCGATAATGGCGATAAAAATAACTAAAGGAATAACATCCCTAGAAACGAACGACATAAGGATGACGTCACTAGAGGAAGGTAGAGGGGGGTAGCAGCATCAGGAGAGAAGGGAGCAGCTCACTTGAGAGAACTAGAAGAGAAATAAAACTTAACACCTAAATAACCTATAGGTAACCTAGCCTAAACTAATGACTAACCTATTCTATCTTAACAGACCATCGAAGTGCAAAAGGCCTCCAGATGTGCCTGCTAAACCTACGCAGGATCTATCGGGAAAGGTATACAATAACTAAGGATAGAACAAGAGGATTAAGAATTCAAAATAAACAAAAGGACAACACTAGTTGAAAGAAATATAATATATATATCGAGGTCAAAAGGGGTTGACATCAGGTTATAAACAAGAACCTAAGTCCAAAAGGAAGAACATCAAGCTATAAAGAGGAGCCTGAGTCCCAAAAAAAAACCCCAGTCTAACAAATAAGGGACTTCAACCTTATATTTAATGACCCTAAGTCTACATCATAGTCCGACTTTCAACTAAGTCAGGGCTTAGAGTCTGACTAGTGTGATGAGTAGGATTAGAAGGTGCGTTTTGCCTCCGGGACATGCCCAGAGGTCAAACACAACCCTCTTGATCGTATCAGTCGGATAAATTATAATTAAGTATGTTATGGAATAGAGGAACAGAACTCGTCTTCACCGCGGTCGGGTAGAGAGGAAATAAACGACTGCTGGCGATAAAACACTATCCAAGCACTATCCAAGCTCTAGTGATAGAGAATAAAAGCGAAATGTTTACAAGGTGCCCCGCAAGCTTCCTTGCAAAAAAATAGCGTTTCGAAAATGTTCTAAGTTAGTTATTACATTTTAAAGGAATCTGCTTACCATTTTCAGAATAAACGTATTAATTATTTGTAGTAATTTTATAAATTGACAACGGCAACTAGAATGACATGACATAATGTAAGAAAAAATGTCAGTTATACGAAATGAAGGTCGCATGGCATGGCCGATTAAAATGAGTCCCTACCTAAAAAGTTCTGAAATAATTTTTGAAATTTATGTAACAAAAAATATAGAACGACTAGTGTATTTCAGTTGATGAATAAAGAGGAAAGGCAATCATTTCAGGATATCTTTTATGTGGTACTGTCCTGAATGGACGGAATCACAGTCCTTGAGAACATACGTGGTTCTAGAGATGACTCTGGTTACACGGCTCTTAATAAAACGGGGCGCTAATTTTCCAGAGAAATAGTCTGACCCCGAAGACCTAGAGAAATTTCGTCTCCATACAACCTCGCCGAGGTTTATGCTAAGGTCGCCGATAATCTATCCATAGCTTTCCTCCGAAATTCCCGATCTTATAACACCAACCGTTCGGCTATCGACTATAACGGGGAAACGAGGTGGGTTCCCAATACCCCACCGATAAAGGCCAAAATAGGCCTTTTCACTGGTTTTTAACCTATGACAAATAAGAAGGTTTTAGACTAGCGAAAAGGATACCGACATACCTTGGAGAAAGAGCGAGTATAGTAGCACAGATAGAATCCGATTATACGTACCGTAAAACAAGGAAACGTGGACACAACAATAAAGACTATAATTAAATAATTATTTTGCAAATCTTTCAGCATAGTACGCCGGGAATTACTTGAAGAATTAGAGCTCTTGCGTTCATGAGAAAAAACCGCGACTGACGGCTGCCAATAAAAAATTCTTCATCTTTCTTCACGTCAGATTCAAATTCAAAAAATTGAAATTATCTTACGATTAAAAACGACAACATCGATGGCCAGCGAAGTAAAAAAGTTTTAGGCTCGAAGATTTTATGCAGGGTAATACTGCACTATGCACAAATGCCGAATTTGTTGGAATCGAATCCACAATCTGTGGCGTAGCCGTCGCGTCGCTCAGCCACTGAACTAAGCGGGTCGTCCACTCGTCTGATAATAGTATTAAGTTTGTTAGTCATTTGATAAAATCCTTGATTGATTTATAAACAAAGTAAAGAAAATAATAATTTTATTCAGGTTGATGACTTCACACGTGGTTGATCATCGTCAAATTGTTTGCTTACATTTTCACAAACAATAAAATTATTCAACAAAATCTGCATCACAGATTCGTTCCATTATACGGACGCATAACATAAAACAAGTAAATCCCGTCGCTTATCCCCCAACTCCCAAAAATCCCCTAATTGAAGAGTAATTGCCGAAAAAATGTCGTTTAAACAACATTTTGCCCGCGGATTGTTGCAAAACGATTGTAGGGAGAATTTTTAATAAGCTTGTCTATGGCCCTTACTGTTGGTTATCGATTTTTGCAACGTTACTTTAATGTTTTTAAAAGTTATTAAACTTTGTTGATTGGCTGCGTGAGGAGGGAAATCTTTTAAGATGGTTTTCTTGGAGGTAAATTAGTTTTATAGGATTTATTTTGTCAAAACTTGTACAGCTGTCTCCTACCTTATAGTTAGGAAGGTAGGTACCGTTTTCTTCTTGTTTCTGGTTGCCGTGGACTACCTAAGCTAGGTACACACGGCTACACATCAAGCTATACATTTCCAGCATAAGCTGGCCTCGCATTGTAAGGAAATTCTATACAATGCGAGATCAGCATTAACTGGAAATGTATAGCTTGATGTGTAGCCGTGTGTACTACATATGTATACCAACTTACTTCATCAACATCATTATTTCCGCCGAAAAGTCCTGTGCTGGACATAGGCTTACCCAAGCGCCGCCACATCGAGCGGTCCTGGGGGCCTAGACAAAATCCCTTTTCTGCAGGCGTAGCATGGCGCTTTCTATCTCTACGAAGAATAGACATAGCTTTTTCTATACAAAGTGACAGTTCGTTTCTTCATTTTTGACATCCACCGTGGAAATCTTTCTACAATCTTTCATTTTGTCTTTCATTTCTAACGATCTTTGTCTAGGTCTTTTTGTAGGTAGACTATTTCGGAACAAAGTTTTCTATCATTACTGTCAAAATCACAGTGACAACCGATAAGTCCTATGACAAAACAAAGAATTCTGAGTCGAATTATGTAAAAGAGTGAATTTCGTAAAAAGTGCAGTTGACTCTTTCTATTTTGCTGCCGTCTCGTACTGTCTACTGTCTACAGGAAACGTCATTTTTGTCTACTCTTCCGTCGACAAAACGGTGGTCATGCTACGCCTGCTGTTGTATGCAGTTGACAGCAGCAGTCACGTGAAATCTCTAAAGCTAATGTCAACTCAATACAATTACACAATTTGATCATTCCGTTGGCGTTAACGCTTACAGAAAATGGATTTTGTCTATAGCCTCTGTGCTTCTCGCAGTCAGCGCCCAGCGGATTCCTGCAACCTTCAAAAGGTCATCGGTTCACGTTGTGGGAGGCCTTTCAACGCAGCGCCTTCCGATAGATCGTGGACTAAAAGGGAGCTAGACAGGTCTGTCTGAATACCGCTGGTAGTGAACTCAGGCAATGCTCCTGCTTCCCAGGGAAACAAAGATTTTGAAGGGTTGCGGCCCACTCCAGAACTTAGGTTATTACTATTTGGATAATAAATGTAGTTATAACACATAAATAAGTTACTCCATAAAAATTAACGAAACATGAAATTTTAACAACATGTACCTACCTAATTAATAGTAAATATAAGCTATCTCGTAGTAAAGATTGTAAGTTTAATTAAGTGAGTTGAGCCAGTCTGGCGACAGTCTTGCAAGCAATTAGCTAAAACTTTCCCCATTTACATGTTATGGGTAAAGTTCGGCGAGGTGGCAACCTCAGCCCCTGTAAGAATTCCAAATTTGAATTGAATTCTTTTTTAATTTCAAACAGTCTGCGTGGTTTGGGACGGAGTTTTGAGTTACTTTTTTTAAACTTTCAGCGGAATGAATTTGACGCGGTTTCTTTTTAAAAATTCTTAATGTAAGATTTAAGATTCTCTTCTGTTTTAAATTGCATCAAAAACAAGGGATGGAATTTAACAAAACTTATAAATTGTCTTGTTTTCAGACAGGAAAATTCTGTAAAGCTATGGTTTCCAATTGGATAGCCGTTCTGTCATTATTTAAAACGGCCGTTATAAAGTCATCTGTAATTTTGACATTCAATCAATCTGCCTAGCCTTTTCCTAACTATTTTTGGGTTAGCTTCCAGTCTAACCGGATGCAGCTGAATACCAGTATTTTACATAGATGGACTGCCTATCTGAGCTTTCCGAGACACGGAGGAGTCACGGAGTCACGGAGGAGTGTAATTTTGATATTAAGGCGTCAAGAAAACTTTATTTGCACAGCAGTTATTGTGTGACCGTTGACCGCTTTCCTATGTAACCAAAGCTCTAACAATTTAAACGTGGACCTATTATGTTCAAACTTTCCTCACCGAACTTTTTACAAAGATTAAAAGGAAACTCACCGACTAAACTAACTCGTGTGAACTCTAGCAGCTCCGGCAGCTCCGCTATTCAGGTGTAGTAAACTTGAGGATGGATCGCAGGTCGGCATCCAGTTCGCGCTATAAACATGTCGGGCTGATTCCTAGTCATTGTTGAACTTCTCCCGGCTCTGGGATAACTTGCTCTACACTTGGAAGTAGTTGAAGTGGTGGATAAGGTGTGTTCCTACTGGCTTGGTTTAGTAAGAAGGAAGGTGAACACTAGAATTTGTCATATTTACATGTAAAGGTGCCGCCGTGCCACCAGGCATTGCCGTCAGGCACGCCGCGGTGCGACCGGCTTGCCGTACAAAGGAGCCGCAAAACAAGAATGCCGCTCGGCAATAGTCAGCGGTCCGTACCGCGCCGGCACTGTGTGCCTTTAGATAGGTAGGTACAGTAGACCGAACGTCAGTGATTTCTTTGACCTTGAGCTGGTCTAGCGTAGTGCTGAGGTTCAATAGACTGCGAGGCTAGCGTATCCCCTAAGATGACCCACTGACCGGTGAACAAACTGCGAATACTTAACCCTAAAAAGAAAAAAAACTCAAAGCTGTTTCGTATTATTTAGCCAGTGTAAACGCACCCGTACATATAAGCAAGTGCCTAGTAGGTACCAGGGCCGAAGCTCCCCTACAAGCCGATTCCTATCGGCTTCCCTTCTGGAATTCGAAACAAAACCACTCTATCGTCATTGAAAAATGACACAGTCAGTAGTGTTTAAAATGCCTGTTCAGTAATCACACTATAGGTATTTAATACACCATATAATTAAAACTATACAAAACGCCTACATTCAATGTTTTGTCTTTGTTGTCTCCCAACATCAAAAAATTTTTCTCTAAAATAACTCGGCGGCGCGGCTGACTTATCGCTCCTTCAAAAATCAAGGCGTCATGACGTCACTTCAGTCACGTGACACCCCGGTTTCATACGCTTCAAGCAAGCCGGTCAAATACGAGTTATGGTACCTAAAGCGATCTATAATTGCGTGCACGTAAACGAGATGCAGCGAGTCGGTTCGGTAGTTTTCGTTGAATTTCGTAATGCGTTCGGCTCGGAGTTCGGACAGGACGCTATTGTGTGGTTGCTGTTTGACGTTATCGCATTATAATTTGTTTACACTTGCAGTTAATTTGCATTTTGTTCGTATTATTTATTGAATACGTTAGTTTATCAGTACGAGAATCGTAGTAGTATTAGTTTGTTGGTATAAAACAGTGATTAAAGTGTTTTGACTTTAGTGAAAGTTTACGTTGTAATTATGTATTTGGGGTAAGTAGATAGTTAATAAGTTGAAATTTCTTAATAGATTTGAAAAGTTATTAGTACGATCAGTAGGATTAGGATGGCGGCAATAATTCGTCAAGGACTTTCTAATTAACTACAATGTCTTTTGCCCCGCGTGCGGGTCGTCTGGTAGCTTAGTGGTAGCCTATAAATTGTTGTTTAGGATTATTTTCTTTGTGAGGAAACATGCTTTCCAAGGTTAAGTTTTGAAAATAAGAAACACATAATTAAGTTAGGCCGTGCTTGCTCAGATGTAAGTATAAATTACAAACGACGTGATGGTTTTTTCAAACATTCTAATGTTTCCCTTTACGATAAATATGAATGGCTGACTGGCAGTTGTAAATAAAATAAAATGTATTGTTTCCCTTGTTTACTTTTCTCAGATTCTAGTAGTTCATGTAATAAAGGGATTTTTACATTCATAATCTGACGATTTTTCGCTAATTCGTTCGAAGCTCTACACCCGCGCGGCCAATTCCCTCTAGTGGCCGTGAGCGAAAACTCTGAATTGTAAAATGCCACTCCCTAAAAATTTCTCGTTAAACGCGCCCTCTGTTTAATTATTTTGTGAATTTTTTTAATGGAGATATTTCGTTCTTGTACTGCCAAAATGCATTGCATTTCTGATATTTTCGTTAGTTAGCGTTGCGCTATTAGGAGCGTAGGAGCGTAGGAGCTTAGTAAAATGTGTGAGCGTGCGTGGTTTGTGAAAACGGGCTTTTTGAATGTTAGTTTATAAATAAGTTTGAGAAAAGTAGATCGAAATAGGAATTTAATTAAACGGTTTATTGACACCGTTCTTTTGTTAGGTAAACAAACAAGAAGTAGCTTTTCGCGGCCATAAGGTCCGAAGTGACATCATAACAAGTATTATTAACCGGGTTTTTCAAAAAGGAGGAGGTTCTCATTTCGTCAGTATATATACCGGATGACATTTTTTACCGTCTCGAGCATAATCAGGTGTGTTGTGTAAGTGAAACAGAAGCCATACCCGAGAATATATGCTTAGTACCATTGAGATTGTACAGGTTCGGAATTTCCTTCAAAAATCATGAAAACTATCCATCCTACGGCCCGTGCGTAAAAACTAATAATAGCCATAATAGGAGATAGTAAACGGCGTAGGCTGCGATCGCGCATGAATGAAAGTTGTACGTGTGTGCGAGCGAAACGCACGCACATTTCTTTTGCGTAGAAACCTAGTAAGCGGCCGCCTCTCGCATGGTACAGTCGTGTTGAAAACGTTTCCAAAATCAACGCAATAACATTTATACTCCGCTTACTAATAAACTAAGACAAACCTGATCTACAAATAAAATGAACACAATACCCAAACATTCTCAAACATACAATACAAATACCCAATTGACTAAATAAGCCTCACACCAAAAGAATAAGTAGTAAATAGGTAATAACTTAACACAAGTAAGAAAACTTAACCTACCTAAAATAATAAAACACAACAAATACTTACGTAAGTACAAATAAAAACCTCACCAATTTACCAATTAAAAAGATAAAATAATAAGAAAACCTATCCTTACAAATAAAACGAAAACAGTAACAAAGACTCGGAACGAACTTTTAAAACAATCTAAGTAATCTTTTTTAAATAATTCGAAACAATAAATACTTGACTGTACTTCATTCAAAATTAAAAGGACGTGCATACATGCGGGAGCGAGAACATTGACAGAAGGTTGTTCAGTCGACCCGTTGCTAAGTAACGTCGGCGCGCCTACGCACACACACGTACATACTTGATGTGTGCGTGAGAGTTCACTTACCGGGGTTCACGTACGAGAGCCGAGCAGCTGAGCCATATTATTATTATACTCTTTGAGCTGAGCGGTACTCGCGCGCGGGCGATACGACCGACAGACGCGCACGCGCATTGCGCGCATTTTACAAAAAATGAAGGTCTTAGGTCTGTACCTACCTTTTTAGCGATATCGCAGTAGGTAATTATTATTCAAAATGTTTCGTTCTAAACATAAACTAGCACGTCTTTGCATATTGTTTGGTAAACTTCGAGGCGTGTTTCTATCACTTTTCAAAACATTAAAAGCGTTTTAAATTATTCGCTGTTTTAAATCACTAACGCTTTGAGCTTCTTCGGTATACACTAAACGTCAGACTAAACGTTTTAGGTCGGCCCACAAATAAAAGTCAAGGGGTGTTATGTAGGTCTGGTGACCTCGGCCGCCAGTTCACAGGTGCACCGCGACCTATCCACTTATCACCAAATTGACCATCTAGATACGCGCGCACAGATCGTTTGTAGTGAGCTGGACATCCGTCATGCTGGAAGTACATGTCTTGCAGATAGGGATCAGGAACGTCTTGCAACATGGTGTCAATGACAGAACGGTCCTGCACCCAGTGACAAATCTCCATGCGGGGTCCGGGGGGGAATTTGAGGAGAAAGGATACCGTTCCTTCGCAGCGACTGAAGATGTTCTTCTTCTGCGTACATTCGCCTTGCACTGGCTGTTTTCACCAAACAAGATACTCTACGTTAGAATATTCGTACATGTTTAGATACGACAAATATGACCGGGTGCACGATGCATACGCGGAAACAAACAGCGCGACGTCACGCCGCCGTGACTAATCGCAGGTGACTGAAGCTCGGGACGCGGGCGGGCGGGGGGATGCGCGAGCGAGCAGCTCCGGCGCGGCGGCGGCTCAAGCGCCTGATGATATCAAAGAAGCCGACGGCAAGTGCGGCGAGTACCTATCGGCCGCAAAGGAACGTATCTAATTCATTGATAAATTCCATGCATTTAGTAGGGTGCATATGATTTGAATTTCGATATTTTTTCATCGATTTATTCAATTTTTTTTAAATTTCTGTTTTTATTGTTTTTGTATTAAAAGTTCAAATGGGTAGTATTTTTAGATAGATCAATTTGTTTAAAGGGTATAAAAAAATAAAAAATAATTAATTAACTATGCCATTGGCTTCTACTCCGTTCACCTACTACACCCTATGTTTGTCGAGACGGTAAAAAAAATCATCCGGTATATATATATATATTTTTTTTTGTTCATTTTTTTTGTTCTGGTTTCCCGAGAAATCACCCTTCGCGACTGGTAGGTACGTGTACATGTGTTCCGTTGGTTAGTACTGTATTGTGTGTTGACTAGCCCGGAATTAGTGTACCGACGTGTAAGACAATTAGTTTAGCAGCGTATTAGTGATTTTACGGGTATCGTGTTACAACGAATTAGTAGGAATAGGGATTGCCAGAATCGAATTAATGGCGCAGGTAGATTGTCAATTGTTTTGTAATATTGTCGAATCAACTTACACAAAAAAGTTTTTTTTTTATAAACTGTAGATGTATCACATTCTTCTGAATTTAACTAGATAAGCATATATTTATGACGCAAGACATATGGCATTGACATATGTATTTGACACATATTTTTGAAGCCAATGCAGCATCCCATATTTTGGCGTCGCTTGATAGTTTTGTTGTCCCTTCGATATCACATATTTGTGCTGCCACTTTGTTAGTATGCTTTCCACAAAATTATATGATCACTTAAAATTGTCGTAATAAATGGATGAATATTATTCAGCTGCATCCGTGTTAGACTGGAAGCCGACCCGCACATACATAATTGGGAAAAGCTAGGCATATGATGATGATGAATCGAGAAATCAGATAATATTGTCGAGCTGTCCATATTCATGCTCGTGATTGTACCTTAGGTAGGTACAGTCTACCGGGACCTTGGCAACAGGCAACTGAAGGAACACGCGTGGGTTTTAGTCAGTAAAAGTTTGACACGCCCTTCCGCTCCGCCCGGAACGGGAGAAGCAATGTGATGATTTCACACCATCAAAAAAAAAGGTAGCTACAGTCACGACCTTAACCAGACGTGAAAAAAATCTCCATAAAGTCATAACCCGCGAATGTCTCCCTCCCTCGACTCGTCGTAATTTCGTAACACTGGAGTTTTTCAATTCGCCATTTTTACTTTTTACAACTCTGATTGGGCTCCGTCGGCTGAGTGAAACGGAACGCACCAAGAATGTTAAATAAAACCTATTTACTTGAAACTTTTTACGTGGAGAATTTTATTGGGAATTGGAAGAGCTTTTTATTCGTTTTCAATCTGCGTTTAGTGTGATGGTAGGCACACGGTGTGAACTGAAGGTGGATACGGCGGCGGCTTGACTTCCTGTGCCTAGCAATGCCGGCTACGCGTTGACTACGTGAGGCTTTTTGTTTTTCAGGATAACTTATGTTTGATTTTATATTTACCTACTTAGCAGGAGGTTATAGGATTTCTTTTTACCCGACTACGGCGAAGCAAAAAGGAGGGTTATGATTTTGACCGGTATGTATGTATGTATGTATGTATGTATGTATGTATGTTCATCTGTTCCCTCCTATCTTCCAAACCACTTATCACAATTTGACAAATGAGGTATCGTTAGAAGCGTCGTGATTGTCCGCTGGTTATAGGCTATGTGAAGTCACATTAAATTAAAAATGGCGCCCTCTAGAGGACATAAAGTGAGGAACTTAAAAAAAAATATGGTTTAATCGTACCATGTTGGGTATCAAATGAAAGGGCTTAATGAGCACATTTCAAAAATATATATATTATAACCCCAAAAGAATTTAAAAAAAAATCAAGTAACAAAAACTAAAACCCAACTACGACTTAAAAGGTATAAACAAGACACCACAGACAGACAAATTAAAAATCCGGAGTCACACGTAATCTGTTCGATTTATGCCCTAACACGTGTGACTCCGGATTTTTAATTTGTCTGTCTGTGGTGCCTTGTTTATACCTTTTAAGTCGTAGTTGGGTTTTAGTTTTTGTTACTTGATTTTTTTTATAATTTTAGAAAGCTAAATAAGCTTTGTTTTTTCTTTATTATTGTTAAAAAATATATATATATTTTCGTTTAAGTAAACATTTTCTTTAGATTTTACCTTTTAAGTTGCACTCGTGTACAAATAGTTCCTTAACAATTATGTAGTACCTACTTATTTAAAATGTGTTTAATGCTGTGAGCTACACATATCTCTTTTGTTAAGATGTTTTTTGTGTTTTCTCGAATTAAATATGTAAATTATTTTGTCTAGACGAAGAGTAAGCCGTAGGCAACCGTAGTAATTACCTAAGTTAATTGTAGTTATTAACAGGACTCTGGATTGTGTCTCGTCAGGTAGGGATCACCGCTTCATAATCTCAGGATTCAGGAATACCAGCCAAATGTATCGTCATACATTAGCAATCCATCACTACGAAACTGCTTCACTTTCGATGCCATCTTCAAGCAGAATTAATTAATTACGCTATCTAACATGACTTGCTAAAACTTCCCTACTTCATGAAAATCTCCTAAACAGAAAATCACAGTGAGCCGCGAAAGCAAAACACCAGGAGAGAGAGGGAGACAGCGAATGATTGAAAATGTAAATTTAATTAGAGCGAGTGAATCGGACAATTAGTTAAAGAGCTGCCGAACTGAGCCGAACTGCTGAGTTGATACTGAATCACAGGCGATGTTGTTGTTTGTTTTAATTAGAGAGGTGCTAAATAGCTGTGCTGTGATTGTTTCTCTTGTTGAAGAGCTGCATTTATTGTATCAATAAACGTTTAAGTGACGAAGATGGTATTTACTTATTCTTCGTTGTAGGTAGGTACCGTGTGAAAAAAAAACAACTTTGAAGACAAGGAACAAAGGATGAAAAATCGCGATTGTTGTATGGAAGCCCCCTTAAATATTTATGTTATTCTGTTTTTTAGTAGTAAACAGAAATACATCATTTTGTGAAAATTTCATCTGTCTAACTATCACGGTTCATGAAATACCGCCTGGTGACAGACGGACAGACAGACAGACAGCGGAGTCTTAGTAATAGGGTCCCGTTTTAACCCTTGGGTACGGAACCCTAAAAATACGCGTTTAGAAGCCAATAACGTAATGTAAAAACAATTTCAGTAAAGTCTCAATAATTATGTAATTAAATAAGAAACATTGTATCGCCTACGAATAAGTTTCATTATAAACTTATTCGTTGGCGATACAATGTTTCTACGGCGTAGGCCCTACGTGACCACGCCTCTGTTTGCGTAGCAAACTTTAACAAAACATTTCTGTTTTGATATTATGACATGTAAAACGATACTAATAGATTAATAATTAAGTATTTGTCTTATTACTTGAGAAGACGTTTGCCTCAATTTTACAATCTTACTAGCTGATGCTCGCGGCTTCGCCCGCGCGGTTGTACTAACACCTTACTCGAGAACCACTCTATCCATTGGTGAAAACAGCATGAAAATCGGTGCTTAGTGCTAGTCTTGGAGATTAACGCGAAAAGGACGACAGACAGACGCGGCGGAGGACTTTGTTTTATATGTAAAAAAAAGGATTAGTATAAATTACTTATATTATATTTTTCTTTTCTTTTGTATGATAGGTATTGTTTTTGCCTACTTTACGATTGTAGACAGACCAATAACTAAATAAAATAAATAAATTATTTGTAAAAACCATGTTATTTTTTTTTAATTAGCTGGTTCCTACGTACCTCAAGTATGTGTGCTATAAGCTTTCAATCAAAATTAATTGATTACTTTTATCTTCATCAGAATAAAACATAAATTACCGAATAAAGTGATAACACAACAGTAGGTAATTACAGAGTCTGAGAGGGGCCCGTAAATCTACATAAGTACCCGCGTCTGATGCGACCCTAATTGCAGAATTATCCCGACGTATGGCCGATCTGTATGAATAAAATTGCTAATTTCGATACCCTTCGAACGGTGTGGTTAAAGGGCGGTATCAACGATTTTAGTAATGTAATTGCGATCGCAATTTATTACAGGTAGGATATTATGAAAACTCAAGATGGTAGGTACAAAAGATTCTTGGTCAAAAAAGTAGGTATACCAAATCAAAAATCAAATCATATTAACAGATCATAAAATCCAATTTGTTAGTAATTACCTCAACTTAAACACTAGTGTTAGTACATATTATTTGGCGGTAATAATTATTTATTAATGATGTCAAAATAATTAATAGTAATGTCAAAATCATTAACCAACGATTTTGATATCAAAATAAATATTAATAAAAAAATATAAATTATGCATAAGTACTTAGGATGACATTTTTTTTATTATGAATAAATATTTCACTAAAGGAGCAATTTAGATAAAGTTCTACTAATACAGCAACTACTTAGCCTCAAGCCTTATGCGTCTATTTAGAGTCTAAACAGTGTTTAGAGTCTAAACACTCACAACCAATGACTTGCATCGTCTTAACTTTAGACGATGCAACTCATTGGTTACTTCCATTTTATTGTGTGCCACACACAAGAAACGAATTGCATCGTGTAAATGAAGGACGAAGACGCAGACGGTGCAACTTTTAGTTTCGTTTTGATTTATGGTACACAAAACACAAAGGCACAGGCAACATATTGAATGGAACCGTGTAAATTAATCAATCTGTAGGCAGTGATAGTCTTCATTTGTAATTACAATAATTCTGCATGCTTTCTAACTTTCTGCCTTTGCACATAAATCAAACCTGGCTGAAAGTTTATTTTATTGGTGTATTTAAATCCCTTTATGGCAGTTTCTTATTCCTGGTACATAAACTTACACTTCCTTACATATTATATAACAAAGTCCTCCGCCGTGTCTATCTGTCAGTCTGTTCGCGATAAACTCAAAAACGACTGCACTGATTTTCATGCTGTTTTCAGAGTGGTTCTCGAGGAAGCTATTAGTATACAGGATGTAAGGGTAAACACTCTTGTCATTCAAACCAAGGGTAGTTGACTTAAATATAAAAATAAATGACCGAACACAACAAAAAAAAAACGTTATTTTCATTAAAAGATTTTAAAAACTTTCTATCTGACACCGTGCTTGCTAGCGAAACAGCTGACTGACTAAGGGAGGGATCGCGCTCGCTGCCGGTCAGTTCACATCCCGTACCCCCTGCCCGTGTTGAGACGCAAGTTCGTTGCCCTAGCGCATAGGGCAATGAACTTGCGTCTCTTGTGGTAAAATTTAGATCTAAAAAAATAAAAATAAAAGTTGTAATTTTCCATTGATTCTACGTTCTATAAATGAAACCAAACCACTGGTTGCAAGGATAACGGTGTTTACCCTAACACCCTGTACCGACACTCACGCGGGCGAAGCCGCAGGCATCAGCTTGTTATCAATAAAATACCCATCGAAAGCCATTCCGGTGACATTAGCATTCGGTATGTAAAGAGAGGCCGACGAAGAAGGACGAAGGGCCGCAGACGTGACGCGAAAACCTGAACATTTTCATCTACTTGCCAATGAAATAGTTTTATTTATGTTTCTCTTTTTTGGTCTCAGATCTCTAGAAAAGAAACTACATTTGCATTTAAATAACTTATTTCTGCATGTTATCGCTACTCGAGATTAAAAAACTTATATGTATACGAGGAACTAGTTGTCACTCGTCCTCTATAGAAAAAGGAGGATCCGACCGGACACTGTAGGTATATATGCTGGTCGTGCGGCGAACTTTACTTGCGCGATGCAGGATTTTACATCAGTGTGATGCGTTGTTCGCATATGGCGATGTAGATTCCGCCACAACTAAACAATCTTAATCGCATGACGTCCCGTTATGCTGAAAGACAATAATAGTCAGTAATTTACCATAGACAGCAATGTCAATAACTGCGTTTTTCAGGTTCACCTCTTTTTCTTGTCTCATACCTCCCAAGGGAAACAGTTGCAGGTAGGTATGTAAAGTGGTATTTTTCTCTTGATTTCACCAGAAAGTTAGGATGTTTTAATCTTTTTTTCTTTCATAACAATTTATATCTTTCCCTAGTCCTATTTTAGACCACCCAACATAGAAAGACACTAAAATGATACAGGTAAAATGGTACAGGTAATCAACATCAGCCGTATATTACACGTCGCGTCTGCGGGACTCCATTCGTGAAAAGCCCTCTAATGGTTGCTCCAGCCAGCTGTACGTATGTGCGTAGGCCTAGCCTTCACCTGCAACCACAGACTACATAGAGATACTACGTACCTGCACCATGGAAACGGGTTTTGTCGACAGAAGAATAGACAAAATGACAGATAAAAAATCTCAATCTGTCATGTTGTCTATTCTTTCCTCCTATGGTGGTCATGATAAGTGTGCTGCTAGCACCATGGGACTGTCAACAGCGATAAAGACAGCCTACAAGCTTTAACATCCATCTGGTATGTATTTTTCAGAGAAAGTAGAGCTGATCATTTATGGTACCCTTAAGTTAAAGCCTTTCCACACTAACAAAGCGTACATCACGCTGTTCGCGAGCTGTACAATATTTATGTTTGTTTCGAGTCTCCTCTACGAAGCGTATTTAATTTCACTTTATTGCTTGAATCGTTTCCATGGTGAGCCGTCGCTTTACCTCACTTTGATCGAATTTCTTTACTTGCAGATTCGTTCAAGTAAACTTCGAGAATTAATGGAGGTTTTCTTGACATGGAGTCGGTTGATACACGCAGAATTTGCATAATATAAATGGTTAGTTGAAAAAGTGGTGCCAAGCTAAATTAGAGAAAATATTGTTATTTTATTAATCTTTAATTTTTAATACGAAGCGAGTACCTCTCGTAATGTCAAGATACAATACGTAGTTAATTATGATCTACATGAATTCTCCGAGATCATTTTCCACTAACGAAGCTCAATTAACGTAATTACTAGAGAAATTGCCATTAAAGACAAATGTTATTCAACGTGATGAGCTGTAAGTATCTATATGTAGCCCATTGTATGACTTGCTGAAGCGCTTACCTTGCAGCAAAAGAGTTTAAACTACAGCAAAAGAGTTTGGTGTAGAAAAGAAATTGTCGCTGCTTGGATGCATCAATACAAAGTAACGGATATAAGTCGACTATCAAATATTATTATGACTAATCATTGCAATTTGCATGCGTCATATACATAATATACGTGAGGATAGCTGAATATTCAGAACCTAACAAATAATGTCAAAATCGTAAACGTCTTCGTAGTGCGACTTATTCGTGAATCTTTATGCAAAGGCACAGTCAAGGGCATTAATATTAGATGGCTTCATAATAATCTAGTGGTTGCGGTTTTACGAGTAGGTATAAAGGATTATTATCTAAATATCTAGCAGGTGCAAGTACTACATCAGTTCATAAACAATGTTGAATGTAAAAAACCTGCTTTGAAAAACTAGGCAGTACGAAAATGAGACCATTTAGATTTACAAGTCACAAGTCTTTAGAGACCAGAGGAGCTCGTGGCTAAGTATTAACAGCCGCACGGGTCGATTCATCAGGTTAAGCCACGCTTGCCGAGGTTGGTCCATGGATGAGTGACCATCTTTACATACCGAGACTCCTCCGTGCCTCGGAAAGCACGTTAAGCCGTTGGTCCCGGCTGTCATTTGTGGATCTTTGACAGTCGTTACGGGTAGTCAGAAGCTCGAAAGTCTGACAACCAGTCTTATCAAGGGGTATCGTATTACCCAGTTACTGGGTTGTGGAGGTCAGATAGGCAGTCGCTCCATATAAAATACTGGTATTCAGCTGTATCCGGTTAGACTGGAAGCCGACCCCAACATAGTTGGGAAAAGGCTAGGCAGGCAGATGATGAAGTCTTTAGAGACCACTGAAGTTGTAGTTCATCAAGCCATAACTTTTAACCGACTACGTCAAAGTCAAAAAGGAGGATACTGTTTTTAAGAATCCTCTTGAGACACATAGGTCCGTATTACAGAAGGAAACTCAAGTATTGATCTCTGTTTAAAACTAGTTTTAAGTCCGCTTTTAATTTTAGAACGTTGCTCAAGCATAGTTTCATTGATCTTAGTTCAACTGAGTTTGGCTTTATTTTAAATCGCTACTCAGTTACTCAATCGAACCCAAGCAGTGATGAAATCTGTAATCACCCAAGTGTGGTCGAGACCGCGCTTGAGCATAGATTGTCATGTCAAATTGTCAATATTTCTTCTGTTCCAATAGTGCAATGTCGAGTTCTGTTATCAAAATCATAATCGATATATTTGAAGAATAACTTATTTAACGATAATTCTATTTAAAGGTTGAACTTTTTCCTAAGTACAAAATTTTTTCTTCCGTCCTTGTATTTTAAAAGTGTTTATCCGATCGATTCCCAATGTGATGAGATGTGGATGAATGTGGGGATGATCCGTGAATAAAATCAGCTAAACAAATAATTAAAATAGACAAACAACAAACGAATGTTTTTCACACTGATGTTTTGACATACTGACATTTTAAATAGCATAATTTACTTATTTAAGGCCACAAATATCTTTTAAGCTTGACAATTTTGCTTACAAAATTACTATACTTCACATCTTCAATAAATGGGGCCTTTTACTATTCAGGAACGAAATAATAACGCTGATTTCCTAAATAACTGGGGTTCTATGGTGTATTTTAATATTTCTAATCCAATGAAGATCGGATCAAAGTCGGTTATTATAATAAATCGTAAACGAAAACAGGCTGATTCATAGACAATACACATCTCTGCTTGAGGCTCGATTTGAATCTCGATTCAGCTGAGTATAGATTGATTGCCGTTCTGGAATAAGACCGATGCTCAAGTACTGATTCTATACTCAAACAGTGATCAACTGATTGCAGATCAAACTGGACTTGAGGAACGTTCTGTAATACGGACCATAGAGTAGGTAAGGGCAGCGAGAATAATCACTACCCGTACCAGCACGCTTAGCATGACCACATTACAATCGGGTTTTGTTGACGGAAAAATAGACAAAATGACTGTTTAAAAGTCACAATCCGCCATTTTGTCTATTCTTCCGTCGACAAAACCCGTAGAAAACCCGTTTCTATGGTTGTCATGCTTCGCGTGTACCTACGAGAGGATTATTATATTAATTTTGCCGAGAGTGAAACAGTTCAAGCAGGGCAGCAGAAGTGGTGACAAATGTTTTCATTTGGTGGTAGTGTTAGTTTTCAAGCAGGATTGCAGACAGACGAATATCCGATCCGCGACGCGAGAAGCGGATGTAAAGCTGTGGCTACGAGATACGAGACTTCAACTGTGCGTTTACCTAACCTAAGTAAAATAGTAAAATGCTACTATTGTTTCTGCTTATGTATGAGTCATAAAACAGCTTTAAAACTTCTAAGAAAAAAAATCCTGTGCCGTTGTAAGCTTCTGTATTTATGTTGTTTCTGTACCTAATGCAAACCATATATTCTAATCGTGAGTCGCTTTCATGTCCATTATATTATTATTTTTTTCATTTGAACTGCCTCGTTGGTCTCGTGGTCCCAAACGCGACTGCTCAGCGTGGAGTTCTGACTTTGATTCCCGGATCGGGCTAAGTGTTATTGGATTTTAATTCCATTAGAAATTTCTCGACTTCACCTGATCTCTCTCACGTCGAGGGTAGAAAGAGTGCACCTGTGTACACGCATACACTTGTACATTATAATATCTCCTGCACCCATGGGTAGTCTCCGCTGGGACTGTCCGTCATTGGTCGAAATTTGGTCTGAAAGACTATGTTCAATTAGACCAGCAAGTTCGTAGATAAGGGCTCCAATTACTCGCCTCAGTTTTCATTGTATTTCATTTAGCTATCGACACTACATTTGCAACAGCAATTCCTTTGTCTTACCAGCGTCTTACCGTGTGCTCGCTCGCTGTTGTTATGGCCCGCCTAAGCGCGGGAAATTCATTGCGATCGAAAGGATGAATCCTTTTGATTCGTGTACGTTTCCGAACGGTTATTTCGCCAGGCGGAAATAAGAAGCTTGCGATTTTAAAAAGTTTGTTTTACTTTTTAAAACAAATCTCCTAAACTGATTTATGTGTTTTCGAACGGAACTAAATCTGTTTTCCAATATGTTTTGGTTTGTAACAGTTTTGTCTTTGTGGAAAGCATTTTCTGAACGAAACTTTTAATAAGCAGTTTATATGGGAAACCTTTCAGTAGGTAGGTAGTTAAAGTATTGAAGAAATACCTACCTATAATTGTGTCTTACTTTCATTATGAAAGAAAAGAAAGAAAATTATTTGCGGCAAACATGACGCCAAGAAAGGACAAATATACGAAAATAACAAGTTGCGGGAAAATATGCGTTACATTCGTTCAAAACAGCCATCACTCATCATAATGCAAGATAGAGCCCCAGCGTTTTCAGTGACAGCCGGCGTTGACGTCATGACGTCAATCGGTGCAGCACATAGTGGGTGATCAATAACAAAATAATAAATAAAATAAATACATTAACTTATAGTGTTTATAAAAATATAATATTGAATGATGGCAACATTCCGTTCCGTCAGTGACTCACGCGCCACAGGTTGCTATCTGTGCGCGCAGCTGTCATAAAAACTATTTTGATTATGTCAAACTTAAGTTTTTAGAGGTAGATAGATTTTCTTCCGATATCACCCGTAAAGTTTATGGACTCTCTGTTTTTCGACTTCAACCCCAATAGATACGAGGAAACAGTAAAAAACCTACAAAAACCAAATTCGCGAAAACGATGGCTCATGGGGTAACCTTTGATAAATTGCATTTACATTCTGCCGGTATAAGCTTTCATATAACGCGATTTTCCGGTCGTTACCTTTTTTAAAGTTCCAAAAAGCAATGATATCGGGTATAGAGCCAAAAGTGATCCTCCAAAATTCACTCCGGCTCTTACTATTATCCGAGTCAGTGGATCGTGAATTCGCATTCTTATGTAAAACGGTTTCGGAACGAGTAGAGGCGTTGCATTGAACCTGTGCGTATTCGAAGCACGCGTTCCAATCTCGTGGGTGTTGATTTGGTGCCGTTTCCGAACGTAACGATTGATCGAGATGGCGGATTTGGCGGGAAAATGCGCACTTTGTGGATGTATTTTCTTGATGCTATTCTAGGTGTGTTTTATTTAAATTATATGTCGTTTACAAGATTGATATCGGTAATATTTTTTGCATGATTGCGTATTCCGGTTTTCCGTATTTTCAAGCTGTCACAAATCATATTATTTCTGAGGTATGAATAGTTTCGGTGTCAGTTTGAGAACGAAATAATAATTCTGTTTACAATGTTTATTCCTATGAATTCCAAGTAGATAAGTTCAGTTAAGGTAACATTGTTATTTTTCAACTAATTTACATGCAAATGGAAAGCAGAAACTAATTTGAGACTGTCTCCTCATGGGAATTCAAGGAAAATCTCTCGCAATTTTAAACGAAATAATGTTCATATTCACAAAACAAGATAATTTGTTTTCTGGTCCTTTGTTTTTAGGGCTGACACACAGATTTTAGCAAGAAGATGGTGAGGTCAAATACAGTAGGTACCTACCAATGGTCCGCTCCAAAACTATCTGAAGAAAATGTAAACAAAATGGATCAGAATCACCGCCACTTACAAATTGAGTGCGTTGATTACCTATTTAAATACTTAAACCGGAAATTCTATATTTTAAATCGCTTTAAGAAGTTTTTCATTTGATTTGAGGTTAATTTTTAACTGACCTCTTCAAAAAGGAGGAGGTTCTCAATTCGGCTGTATGTTTTTTAAATATTTTTTTATAGGTATGTATGTTACGCGATTACTCCGCCAATTATGAATCGATTCTGATGATTCTCTTTTTGTTTGGTAGGTCATGCTTCAGAGGTGGTCCCATATAAATTGTATTAATTTTGCTTGCGTAGTTTTTGAGTTAGCTTCAGTGATTACGTATTTTTCCCACTTTGCGTATGTAGACGATATCTTAGTCTTCATTTACATAGCAGATAACGGTATACGAATTTGTGTGGGGTAGGTACCACAACTAAAAGTGAAAAATAAAAACTTTTTACTTTTTTTTGGAAATAGTTTTCTAACCTTAATATTTTCGTCGATGATTTTTCAATTATCTACAATTTAATAATGTTATTCGAACAATAAATTGTCGGAGAAATCTGGTGAGATATAAAGATGAAACCTTCTAAATAGATGAATGTGTGATGTAGGTAATTCCCTTTAGTGAGTGATTGCGTTAAAATTTTACATGGACTGTGTTTATTGTCACTTTCGTCAGATAATTTTTGAACAAATTATACTTACTACTTACATATAAATATTTCTACTCAATCTGCCTAGCCTTTTCCCAACTATGTTGGGGTCGGCTTTCAGTCTAACCGGATGCAGCTGAATACCAGTATTTTACATGGAGCGACTGCCTATCTGACCTCCACAACCCAGTAACTGGGTAATACGATACCCCTTGGTTAGACTGGTTGTCAGACTTTCATGCTTCTGACGACTCGTAACGACTGTCAAAGATCTACAAATGACAGCAAGGACCAACGGCTTAACGTGCTTTCCGAGGCACGCATATAAATATTTCTACTGCGGCTACTTAATTAGAATTTCCCAAATTAATTTCCAAATTAATTTATCTCAAAATTAATTAATGTAATTCCACAAAGAGTAATAAATTAACGTTAATATGATAACTAAAAACAAAGCACAAAGGTGCATCAGATGCGGTTGTAAGCTGTGGCCGACAGTAGCCCCCGGCGGCGTAGCAAAGAGCTTACTGATATCAAACATGGAGAATATAATATAGACATAAATTCCATTTATTATGTTTTAAATCTGTGGAAATATTTAGTTGTGTTAATTAACAGAATTGCACGAAATTATGCTTGTTATCCAACAAGAGGCAGGCAGAGATGTATGTACAGACGGCTACACATCAAGCTATAGATTTCCAGTTTATGCTGATCTCGCATTGCATACGATTTCCGTACAATGCGAGGTCAGCTTGTACTGGAAATGTGTACCTGATTAGTAACCCTCATTTTACCGGCTTGCTTATTTATCATTTGCTTACAGCAATGGTTATGTAAAGGAAGCTAGCCTATTGCCATCACCCTGGCGTTAAATACAGAGACTTACCTTTCATAAAATTACTTACTCAGGAGAAAATAAAGCTAAGTTTATCCGCAATAGGCTGAACGTTATTACATTTTCACAAATCTCTCTCTTCGCTTTTAAATTACATTCAGAGTTGAACACGAATCTTTTAATAAAAAAAAATCATGGCCATTATTATATTCCCTGAGGCGTATTCCGGCTTTACTGTATTTTACATTCTTTTATAGTTCTGACAAATTAATTTTCTGACGAAAGACTTGGTAATTAGTAAGTATGAGAACCTACCTACTTCTTACTTACAATATGGGAGATGCAAAGAACAATAAACCAAAACGAATAATATTAGAAATCTTCTAAGCATAACATCACGCCTCTAAATCCCGAAGGGTAGGCAAAGGTGTACCAGTGATACACCCACATTTCGCCTGCAGTTATGGTTTAGTCCCATGTAATAGGGCATATCATTGCCAGCCACAAATCCAGCCTCCGGGCCGCTACTGAGAAATTCCTAATGGAAAAACCCAATAACATTGCCCGAACTGGGAATCTATCATCTATCATTCTAGGACCTCATGCGTAGCAGTAGCGCTAGCGACCACAAAATCAAAGAGGCCACTAAAAAAATTCTAATACATCACAACTTATTTATTTATTTTATTTATGTTATTTATTTTATTTTAAAATAATTTATTTTATTTATTAATATTATTTATGTACACAAAGTAAAATACATAAAGAAACGACAATTACTGTTATTAATAAACGTAGTTATTTCACCTCAGCATAACACAAGAAAATGCAATTATAGTAAGTAGACAAATACGACCGGCGGCCGAGGGTGCGAACTCGGCTCAATGAGGGAATTAATCATGGTCCCTTACCATTTGTTACCATTCGCCAACCCCTACTTGGGACAAGGGCAGGAAGATGATGACTTTCAGAGTTTCAGACAATTCTCTCTGCCTCTAACATTGGTCTACAGGCAAGAAAGTGTGTGTATACCGTCACTTCTAGCTCTGTATAACTGCACTTTCCAATTGCGACATCTACCTAAAAAGTGTATTGTTGTTGCATTTCGAATCCACGATTCTGACATATTTAAAGCCGGATTCACATTACTTTATGGAGTCCTCTCGTGACGCTTTTGACGCAGTGTTAGTTAATCAAAATTCGCTGCAATTTCACATAGTCAGATTCGTTTGATTGGTCTATTCCGCGTCACGACACAACATGACTTTAGTCACCTCCCACCCCCTCCCACCAGGGAGGTTGCAAACAAAGTTTCAGATTCAACTTCGTATCATAGTAGGGGCCACAAGTTAGCTTCGTCTCTCACAGAACAACGTCGGCGATACGTGAGCCAAATTACTGGATCACGGCACACGTATGCACGTACGTGCCACTAGATTAACATTATGTACGGCCTTCCACCATACGGACAACTACTGACTAAGTGATACAGAAGTTTTAGTTGGAAAGCTGATTTATGACGCTGTGTTCTTGTGTGGGATATTGGAAACGGTTTTGCGTATAGTGAGATACCTACTGAAGCGGTTTTGTTGAAGCTCCTCGCCTGACGCTCATGGTTAATTTGTGCTGTATTTCACATTTAAATTCTAGAATTTTACTAAACTTTTATACTGAGTGTATGCCATAATCTATATACCTGCGAATAAATTTTGACAGTTTGTCCATACAAAACTGTCAGACGACAATTTTATTCCACGGATAAAAGTTAACTGACTTTGATAAAATCAGCCCTAAGTACATTCCAGTGTTAATAAGGAATATTTTTATTAACAAGTTAGGTATTGTCTTTTTACTTTTGAACTAGACACGCAGACTGGTGGAAAGCAAACACCCTAATACGAAGATATAATATGAAGATATTCCATGTTTTTCCTGATGAGTCTAATTTGGGAAGGTACAATGTTTATGATATGTAGCTATTAGTTGATCGACGTTAATAGGTGACGTAGATCAATCAAAAGTCTTAAGTAGTCACCAAAAGTTTTCAAGATAATTTTTCGCAAACTGTGAGTTTAACTTTGTAAGTAGGGTCATTTATTTTCTGCATAGTTTGGAAAAGGCTAGGCAGATATATTAACATCTATTTTCTGAATCTTTCTCTCGTATTTCTGTTCTATACCTACCATACGCCGTCAGACTGTGTTAACAATCCACGTGTACTACGTGGTAGGATTCCTCCATCGACACTATCATTACTCCACCATTCTCTGCAGCTAGCATTCTCATTGTTACAATATACTCGTACATGGCCATTCCTTTTGATTACATATTATGCAAAGAATTTCTTTTATTTTCGAGAATTTCTCCCGCCATTATCAGAATAGTTATCATAGTGATTATATTTGTCTATGGTATGGATGAGAGTGGATGAAATTGCAGTGAATTGTTAGGATTGTACTTAGTTATTATAGTTTTATTTGTGGGAACACAAATAATGTAATTGGCGTATTATTTGGTTTGTTTTCACTGTGGATCGCTGTTGTTTAGAAATTATAGGGTTTCTTAACGTTACTCGTATTTATTGTATTGTTTGAGAATATAAGCATTATTAACCTACTTTTTTTAGAGAGATTTTCTATAGAAGTAGGTAAATAAAGGTAGAGCACGTTTTTAGGGTTCCGTACCAAAAGGGTAAAACGGGACCCTATTACGAAGGCTCCGCTCTGTCTGTCTGTCTGTCCGTCTATCACCAGGCTGTATCTCATGAACCGTTATAGTTAGACAGTTGAAATTTTCACAGATGATGTATTTCTGTTGCCGCTATAACAACAAATACTAAAAACAGAATAAAATAAATATGTAAGGGCTCCCATACAACAAACTTGATTTTTTTGCTGTTTTTGTAGATAATGGTACGGGACCCTTCGTGCGCGAGTCCGACTCGCAATTGGCCGGTTTTTATTTTTTTCTAGAATGCCTGTACCTATCCAGGGAACTTGATTATCTCTCAACCCAAGAAACACATAACACCCAACAGCGCTCCAATTGAAGGCACAAATTTTATCAGATCACACTCATAAGGGAAACGAACCTAAAGATAAGCTGTACTAAACCCTCTTGAAACCGCACAATACAGGAGTGTAACAAAAGACGGGAACCTTAATAACACTGATAACTAAACAATAACAGAAAACACGAAATCCCGGCGAGCGATCCCGAGTTCACACGACCTGTAAAGGTAACTTCAGATTGTAGCGCTCTCACGCGTCGAAGTTCTTTACTTGGAGAACGAAACCTCTAACAGCAGTGGATGGCTCAATCAATCTAATCTAACTAATATTATAAACGCGAAAGTTTGTAATTATGGATGGATGGATGGATGGATGGATGGATGTTTGTTACTCTTTCACGTAAAAACTACTGAATGGATTTGGATGAAATTTGGCAAACAGATAGTTTATAACCTGGATTAACACATAGGATCCTTTTTATCCCGATATTCCCACGGGATCGAGACTTACGCGGGTGAAACCGCGGGGCGCAGCTAGTGCTTCTCTATTTTTCTTTTCTTTTACTTTTTAAGACATCTTCATAAGGTCTTAAGTAAGATAAGTAACGGTTTAGTGGTTTTCAAAGGATTCCTGCCGGTAAGTATTAGGTACGTTGTCGGCAATTGAAATTAAGCTGAACATTGCTTGTAATTTTTAGGTCCTAAACCTGAAGTGTATATTCTAGGTTGGCAGTCTGCTGCCAAAAGGAATAGTCTAAAGGGATCGTTTGATCTAGGCGACTCTGGCGATCTTCCTCATAAGGTCTTCGTATTTCTGTAGGACTATTCTCATTTAGTTAGGCATAGTTTATTTTATTTTTTTCAGGTTGGGAGATAATCAAATTATTTTTCCCGTTCTGGGCGGAGCCGGAGGGCGTGTTAGACTTTTACTGACTAAAACCCACCCGAGTTCCTTCAGTTGCCTGTTGCCGGGGGGGCCCAGTATCCCTTTCGGACTTTCCCGCAACCCTGGCAGGTAGTTAGGCATCGCTTGATTTCTGTCAAAGCAGGCGAGGAGACAAACGCGCGCTGAATCTCACTCGTCTGAAACCTCCTCTATCACACATTGTCGAGGACAACAATTTCCTTTGTAACCTCTGAGCAATAAAAACACAGATGTCGCTAATTGAGGCCGTTAGCGGCACAATGTGTGGTGCTCGCAGGAGGCTGGGGCTGGAGCTGTGCTGACCCACTTGTGAAGAACAAAGGCCGGGGATGTAATGTGGACGTGTCACCTAGTTACGTTAATCAGAATCTGGGGTCAAATGCCTTTTGAGAGGATAGAGATACATATGTGACAGTATCTATAACTAACTAATATTTTAAACGCGAAAGTTTGTAAGTATGGATGGATGGATGTTTGTTACTCTTTCACGTAAAAACTACTGAATGGATTTGGATGAAATGGCAAACAGATAGTTTATAACCTAGATTAACACATAGGATACTTTTTATCCCGGTATTCCCACGGGATCAAGACTTACGCGGGTGAAACCGCGGGGCGTAGGTAGTCTAATATAAATATGTAGTTGTATATTTTACCACGTAACTTTCACGTTGTTTTAAAAATGTGGGCGTTGGGGATGGATTCGTGTTTCGTAAGTTCGTTCTCTGATACAAAATAAAAATTAAGTCGCATGCACGAACACCCTGACTCTAAACTCCATCTGATGCATGGGACTATTGTTAGTGTTCCGTGTTGATGACGAACTTGGAAATTAATGTATGTGGAGCTGGCAATTTATAGATAAAACTAAATGCTTCGCATTTCTAATAAGTTAATAATAAATTGAGAATTCAGATTGCCATGACATCAGCTATGTCCGTCCAACTATGTTATCGTTAATAAAAATGTAACAAGAAGGAATTTATCGGAAATATCTCGAGCGGGCGTGTATCTTTAACAAACGCGCTCTTGGGCGCACTTGACGTGGAGTGGGGGTGAGTGGGCGATGGTGCGCCAGCGTATCGTGGTCTGTCGTGGCGTGGCCCACGGCGCTCGCCTTGTCAGAAAAGATGATTTGCAAAATGTAACGCGATAATATTTGTTTGAATTGTTTTGCTTTACGCTTTTTGAGTGTTGGTTGGACTAGAATTTTGTTTTTGTTGTTTCGCTGAATAATTATTTTAAAATGCTGGATTTCTTAGATTTTACTTTCTGATGCTTTTCAAAAAATGTTCTTGCTCATAAAAAGAATCCTCAAAATAATTGTGATCGCAATGCTTGATCCTAACATTCAAGCACAGCCTTTATTTTTACTTACCTAAAGTTTATGACTTATATAGATATGTCCATTGCCAACAAGACGTGAAATTCCTTAATTCACGTAGTAACTTATTTAATTAACAAACCCCGAGTCCCCGACACATTAGTAACAGCGGAGCGCCTGAGCAGCCCACTGAATATTATAAAAAAGTAAGAAACAGAATTAAAAGCTGGGGATCCAAGATGGCTGGTTGTTGAGCACGACAAAAGACGCGGGAAAACAATAGCGGCATGCGCCATAGAGAATGCACGGCTACCTCTTTGGTGAACAACATTTTTTATCTGTCGTACTAAGCTGTAGTACAGATTAAAATATGAATATTATGGCGGACCCTGACTCGAGAATAAAACAAATTAATATTATACTTGATCTTGATGACTTCTGCAGATACTTGTCTATTTTTAACAAGTACTAGCTGTCAGCTGTTGCCCGCAACTTCGTCTGCGATCCAGTAGGATAGCCCTTCTCCTGGTAATGGTCTACCCATGTGCCTAATTTCATCTTAATCCGTTCAGCCGTTTTAGCGTGAAAGCGTAACAAACAAACAAACTCACTTTTATAAACTATTTCTTTAAGGAGTTAAAACCCGTATTAGAAATATAAAGAAACTTATAATCATTCAGAAATAAATTACAAAATCAAACACGTTTCGTGGCTTGAAAAAAAGTAATGGCGGGAAGTTTCTTTTTTCCAAAAAAACTTCATCGTCGACGCTCCAAGTAGCTTCACTCGGTGTTGCCAACACTTTCGCATTTATAATATTAGTTAGGATTCCTTCATAAATTAAACTGTAGTAAGTATTTCCTGACAGTGAAGGGATTCTTCAGTGAATAGATTGTACCACCTAAAAAGTTTATGAGGCTTTGCCAGAGTTAGCTCTTAACTTCTTTAGCGATGAGTCGATCATGGTAAGCAGTGTGGTCTAGTACGTTTAGACTGAAAAACGTGGTCCCGTGGAATCGCCACTTTGTTCTTACTTTACTCTTCCCTTTTTCACCTCTTAACTTTCCTGACAAAATGATTTCGAAGTTTCTGATATCCATTCTGTGATTTCAGCTAATGAGCAGTTCCTTCAAGCGAAGAAAGCCGCAACTAAGCTCTACCTCGACCTCAACTAACTACATCATTGCCACACTAACCCAGTATCGTTATCGTGAGCTCAGCGCAGTGACAAATTGCGCTGTATCGCAGCGCAGGCAGCACAGTGCTGGCAGCGCATTAGCGCGCTAATCAATCACTCGCCGTGTGCGACTGAGCGATACGAACAAAACGGTGTATTAGTGCCGGAATTAGGAGCTAACGGTAATTAGAGCTGATTTTATTAGGTGCTATTTATCTGTTTTGTGATATTATATTATATTTATAGTAATTATCAGTAACTAACCAGAGAGCAGAGTGCTGACAGCAGAGGCTGAATTGAAGTCACATCAATTTTTTTTAAAAGAATCAGAAAGACATAATATGTGATAATTGAACATTGAACCAAGTCAAGCCAAACTGTGTGTAGTGTGAATTAATTGTGAATTTGTATTATTTTTTTAGTTTTGCTGAAACCTCTCTCTCTTTTTCTATAGAATTAGGTACGATGCCGCGATGGGATCTGAATGATTCAAATATTCGGATATTAAAATAAAACTACCCATTTAATAAAAAGACAATCCAACACGCCGGTAAAATCTGAACATGAAATAAATAAATAAAATCCGAACAGGAAATAAATAAAATACATTACACGAAGCAGCTCGCAATTCAGTAAACATCTCAGCAGTAAATGTGTTATTAAATATTTCAGAGTGGCACACGGAGTAATCCTGTGTTGTAAATCAGGAGACGCCATTCAAACGCTTATTTGATCAAAATCGCGCCGCGACCCGCTTGCTCTAAACCGATTATATTTGCTACAGAACCCGCCCCTGTCATGACAAACGGGATTTAGTTTTGGGCGTACCTGCTAGAAGTGTTTAGCTAATTGTTATTATTATGACATATCATGAAATCTAAATCTGGTTGACGTTTGTTTGCAGAATACATAGTTTCTACAGAAAACCTTTCAGCAGAGATGTCACAATAGCCAAACATTATGGCCAATTTGTAAATGCAATCTCACCAGGAAATGTTAACGCATTTGTTTAAATGCCAAGTATATGCATTTTGTTTTCAGGTATCACGATTTTGCATTCGATCGTGAGTCGATGGCCTTAATTGAGCTTTTTGTACCACGAGTCCACGACACAACCAGAGTCTGAGGCCCGAGATCTATAAACGTTATTTGGCACGTACTTTGGCAAAGCGATATTCCTGTCACTTTAAACAGCAAGTGTTAGATAGAGACGGCAACATGTGGAGTAAACAGGAGCTAATTAACGTCAATAGATCTATGGCCTCCGTCTACCGCACCCAGCGCAGACATTACGCCACAGAAAAGACGGCATGTGCCTCAGGCACTTACAGTTTTAGTGTAATTACGTTATCTGTTAATAAGTAATTCCTAGTAACGTTAATAAAGTAATTCCAGGGTCTATTTAGAAGATACATTACTGTAGAAAATGAGCTACCTGTAAAACAAAATTGAGAATGTTATTTGAAGTGCCTGAATGATGTCATTGCATCTTGTAAAATCAATCGTCAACAAGCAATCGCTGGAAAGCAACAGTTAAATTATTCCTTTCGTTTCTTAATTTGATTTGTACTATTCACTAGCTGATGCCCGCGGCTTCGCCCGTGTGGATACCGGTTATTATATACTAAAACCTTCCTCGAGAACCACTCTATCCATTGGTGAAAACAGTATGAAAATCGGTGCAGTAGTTTTTGAGTTTATCGCGAACAGACAGACAGACGCGGCGAAGGACTATATTTTATAATATGTAAGGATAAAAAACGCGGCGTCACCGTCTATTTTCCACCCCCGTATGTTTCCAAGCGTCAAGGCCCTAGAGATAAAGGGTGGGAATTATGAAAAATGTTCCAGCTTGTTACTGCCCCTGTCTGGCTTCCTCATTATGTTAATAGTGACCCTCCTCCTCGAATGATTGCAATCCTTCCACTAGGGAAGAACATTTTATTTTTTCATGCGGAAATGGGAAAGAAAGGTGTCTTAATTCCGGTCTTGAAAGAATATAAATCGTGTTGAAAAAGAAAGGGGAAAATGTTCATAACTAGATGTTGAAAATTAAGTAGGTATAGGTTGTTCCTTATCATGTGAGGTGTTAAGGCACTTGTATACCGCCCCCGCCTTTAGTAATACGTCGTGAGGTTTTAGGAAATAAATGTGATGCTGGGGGGTAGGTGGGGTGTCTACCCCTCCTGACCCCCAGCATCACATTTATTTCTGATCTTTCTTTCTTTAGAATTTAAAATCTATCATAGTCTAAGGTCCGTATTACAGAACGTTCCTCAAGTCCAGTTTGATCTGCAATCAGTTGATCACTGTTTGAGTATAGAATCAGTACTTGAGCATCGGTCTTATTCCAGAACGGCAATCAATCAATACTCAGCTGAATCGAGACTCAAATCGAGCCTCAAGCAGAGATGTGTATTGTCTATGAATCAGCCTGTTTTCGTTTACGATTTATTATAATAACCGACTTTGATCCGATCTTCATTGGATTAGAAATATTAAAATACACCATAGAACCCCAGTTATTTAGGAAATCAGCGTTATTATTTCGTTCCTGAATAGTAAAAGGCCCCATTTATTGAAGAAGTGAAGTATAGTAATTTTGTAAGCAAAATTGTCAAGCTTAAAAGATATTTGTGGCCTTAAATAAGTAAATTATGCTATTTAAAATGTCAGTATGTCAAAACATCAGTGTGAAAAACATTCGTTTGTTGTTTGTCTATTTTAATTATTTGTTTAGCTGATTTTATTCACGGATCATCCCCACATTCATCCACATCTCATCACATTGGGAATCGATCGGATAAACACTTTTAAAATACAAGGACGGAAGAAAAAATTTTGTACTTTGGAAAAAGTTCAACCTTTTAATAGAATTATCGTTAAATAAGTTATTCTTCAAATAGGTATATCGATTATGATTTTGATAGTAGGTACCTAATTTAAAACAATATCAACAGAACTCGACATTGCACTATTGGAACAGAAGAAATATTGACAATTTGACATGACAATCTATGCTCAAGCGCGGTCTCGACCACACTTGGGTGATTACAGATTTGATCACTGCTTGGGTTCGATTGAGTAACTGAGTAGCGATTTAAAATAAAGCCAAACTCAGTTGAACTAAGATCGATGAAACTATGCTTGAGCAACTATTCTAAACTTAAAAGCGGACTTAAAACTAGTTTTAAACAGAGATCAATACTTGAGTTTCCTTCTGTAATACGGACCTTAGATTCTGAAAACCTATAATACCTAAATATTAATGAAATTCAGGATTTTTTCGTCAATTATTAAATAAAAAATACACGGGATTGTCACATTATCTAATCATCCCGCCGTGATTAATCGTTTTCGAACTTCATGTGATAGAAGACAACCCAGTATTATTGTGAACAGCAGTTTATAATGTGAGCGCTCGGTAGTAAAATGAAAGATAATTTTCCGCCTTTTTCCGTGTTATAATATTATTTACTTATATAATTTGAAAACTACCACTGTTTAAATACTGAGAAGGAAATTCTTCGATATCTACGCATGCTCCTGACTTTTTGACCGATTTTGTATGGCATATCTGTCAAAAACTGATCATTGTGAGACCATAGACTAACCAAAACATGTATTTTATTCTTTTAAAGTCCCAATTAAATTCATCCCTTACACGTCAAAAAACGAGCTGTCCAAAGCAGAAACAAAAGTCAATGATCCTCTGTTTCAACTGAACAAAATAAGCCATCTAATACCACGTCATGTTTGTGCGACGGCCACAAACAGACTGACAAATTGCGATCGTTCCCCTTACGATATTGGGCACATTGTCAATACTTTCTGCTCAGTATTTGCTTACCCCCTGTGTACCTTTTGTCCGTAAACATACGGCAATTCCGTGAAATAAAGGTTCTGCTGTCTGTTCGTTTGTGTTGAGGTAGATTTGAATGGAGACTGAGAAAGCACAAAGGTTTTGATTCATGAAAATGATACCTACTGTTTATTATGTAGGAACTCCTTGTTTCCGGGAATCGTATCTAATTTTTACCCGACTGCCCCAGTCCAATATCATCTGCCTAGCCTTTTCCCAACTATGTTGGGGTCGGCTTCCAGTCTAACCGGATGCAGCTGAATACCAGTATTTTACATGGAGCGACTGCCTATCTGACCTCCACAACCCAGGAACTGGGTAATACGATACCCCTGGGTAAGACTGGCTGGCTTCTTTTTTTTTTTTTTTTTGTGGGTGGGAAATCATCCAAGTTGCCAAGGTCCCGGTATCCCTTTCGGACTAACCCGCAACCCTGGCAGGTTGTTTGTGGGCCTGCAATACCTTACAAAAAAAAACAAAGTTCAATGCATGTTTTTCTCTTTTCAGTTATATGCAGAATTTTGTTTTTTAACCAGATAAAGCACTAGGAAGTGGTGAAGGGTGTTTGGGGGACTGTCTTATGTAATGTTGACGTTCGAAAAGTGCTGATTCTCAGCCTAGTTTGAATAAATGACTTTTCATTTTGATTTGCAATAATTTGATTTATTAATCAATCAATCACAACAGGTAACAAGAGATTTGTTGATCAGAGTGATACGTCAACTCGTTCTACATGCCTACCGCCCATTTAGGACGACTAGAAGAAAATCAAAATAAATAATATTTTGATTCTGCAAGTCGTCCCACGATTCTTTTTGTGTGAAACTTTAAACTTTATCAACGTTTGGTACAGTCAGTAACACAAGATAATAATAATACTTTTTAAATAATTTTTAGTTTTACTTTCGTTTGTATGCCAGTCTATGGCGAGAAAACCCTAAAAAGTCAAATAATATTTTACTAGCAATACTCCCAGTTCATTTCTGTTTTCCGGATAGTTATAGGCATAGGGACAGTTATAGGTAAGATATAGGATCTTCAAGTCGTCCTAAATGGGCCGTAGGCATGTAGGACGAGTTGACGAATCACTCGTTGATCAGACACGTGAGGGCTGTCCATTGTTTTAAAACGTTTTAGCCTAGCCTGTAACTGTACATTATGCAAATAAATACACAAAATGTGTCTAGGACAGAACTGAATGAATAATTCTGCGGTCGTTTTGGACGATTGGAAACGATGGCTATGTTTTACGCAAACCATCCACTAGTTCAAAGTTAAAATTTCCTCAAAAGTAGGTAATTGTCTTAACATTCTATGTTAACAAACCCAAGACACTATTTTAAACGAATTATATCATTATTCAAGTATGTCTGCAGATAGAAATAACAACACCTAAAGTCGTATAGAAAACCGGGCAAGCAATGTCGCGGGCAAAACTAAGTGGTTTCAATTAAATAAATTGTTTGTACTTACATCTCAATCCTCTAGAGTTTACACTTGGCTACTTGAGTTATTAATGGTTACAGCAAACATCAGTACTAAGAGCTAATGTAATTGATCGAAATCGGATGTCCAAATAGTACAGAAATGAAGATCTTGTTGGTTTAAAATGGTGGTTTTTGTCTCATCTTGTTTGGCCTTTGAAACATTGTACCGAAACATGAGCAAGACTAACTGTGCAAGAGCATGTGTACTATGAACTTTGTACTTTGAGCGCTGATAAATAAGCCTGACAATGATTTTATATGCTTTTTGATTGAAGACTTAACACGCGATTTTCTCGTAAAATAACGAGCAGCTTTGGGAAAAGACCTCTAACATAATTAATTATTTTTTCGAAAATACTGTGTGCGTAACACCATACAATTTCTTTAAATACATAAGGGGCTTGTGGCTAAGTAATAACAGCCCCACGAGTCGATCCATCGGGTTAAGCTACGCTTGCCGTTGGTCCGTGGATGGGTGACCATTTTTAGGTACATACCAAGAAGCTTCAGTGCCTCGGAAAGCACGTTAAGCCGTTGGACCCGGATGTCATTCGTGGAACTTTGACAGTTGTTACGGGTCGTCAAAGCCCGAAAGTCTGACAACAGTCTTACCAAAGGGGTATCGTATTACCCAGTAACGGGGAGGTCTGATAGGCCGTTGCTCCATGTAAAATACTGGTATTGAGCTGCATCTGGTGCATAGCCTTTTCCATTGGGAAAAGGCTATGCAGCGTAAGCGAAGCTATGAACCTGTAATGAATTTGTAAGCATAAATAAAAAAATTAAAAACAAAAAAGGTATTAGGTATTTATGCTCGTGACTGTACTGTAAGTATACTGTCCGTTACGACATTATATAGGAAAAAGTAATCGTCCCAACGTCCCAATAACCAGAACTACCAGGTCAAATATTCATGTTGTAAGGACCTGACATTTTATCTATAATTTTCCTGCTCCTTACTAAATATCAGGCATTTAATCTTGCAGGCTTCTTGGCTAATATTTATCTTTACATGATAGATGACTATATACACCGCGCTTGCGTACGCGCCGCACGGTAATGGCAGACATAAATTATAATTATAAACTATAATTGCACCTAATCATTCGTAATTACTGCAGCCAGGATTCTTTCTTGGTACCTAGTTCTCGTGTGAAAGGACAGGACTGCTTAATAGTTGGTTGCTTGTAAGTGTTGCGGTGTAGTTTAGATATTATGGTGTTGACAAGGAGACTTGAAAATTTAGAGAATAACTTTTCTTAGCTTTTCGAAATGACTGTACCTAGATAGGTACCTGTTAACGTTAACACATTCTCGGTTAAAATTGTTACAGTTGATCTAACATGTCTTTCCATACGTTAAGTAGATCTCCAAGTTAGCCAGAGTCAGTCCAGCCAAAATGAGCAATATCGAGGTATTTTTTAGGTAACAGAAGAATTACACCAAGTTATCAGGCCATATCCACAGCCGACTATGATATAGGTGCTCAATACTAATAATCAAGTTCAAAAGCACATAAACGGATCAGAACTTAGTTGTCAAACACAAAGACGGGGCATATAAATGTGAGTTCAATGCACAATAGCGCGCGCAGATTTACGACGACTGCGCGGGCGCTCCGACGACGGCTCTGTAGGCTGTAGAGTTAAATGTGCTGGAATGGGTAGCTTAGGGTTTGCTACTGGGAAGGTTGATAGACTGGCTAAGGTTGGCTAAAAGAGAATGAATGGATTTTGAGAATGATATAGCAGCTAGAGAGGGACAGTCACTCCCTAGTACTGCAGGCGTAGCATGAGCACCGTTGTGTCGACGGAAGAGTAGACAAAAATGACGTTTCCTGTAGACAGTAGACAGTATGAGACGGCAGCAAAATAGAAAGAGTCAACTGCACTTTTTTACGAAATTCACTCTTTTACATAATTCGACTCAGAATTCTTTCTATTATCATAGGATTTATCGGTTGTCAGTGTGATTTTGATAGTAAGGATAGAAAACTTTCTTCCGAAATAGTCTACATATAAAAAGACCTAGACAAGGATCGTTAGAAATGAAAGACAAAATGACAGATTGTAGAAAGATTTCTACGGTGGATGTCAAAAATGAAGAAACGAACTGTCACTTTGTATAGAAAAAGCTATGTCTATTCTTCGTAGAGATAGAAAGCGCCATGCTACGCCTGCTGTCTCGCTTAGCCATCATCTCATTGGCCACTGAGATGACGGCTAATTGAGATGACTTGTGTGGAAGATGAAGACATGGTGCACCGACCCCAAGTAAAAGGATGATGAGGTTGCGATAAGGGTCAGAGGATGATGAGGTTAATAAACAGGCCGGAAGCCCTGACCTGATGGAAATAGTAACATGGACATCTTTTACAGCAAGTAATTTGCAGATGCGTTTGTCAACCTCCTAAAAAATGGAGACAACTAGGTTTTTTGCAATTTGCAGGTCAGGTTCCATCTTGATCAAAATATGAATCGCGACCTTATCAAATATGTATTCACAGAATTAGAATCATTAAAACGTCTCTCTAAATTATAATTAGTCTATGGAATCACTTCCTCATGAAATCATGACATTTGAGACCAATTTCTAACGTGCGGATCCACCTTAACTTTTGAAGAGAATCCATGATAAAATATAATAGACGTAGATATATTTAGTAACCTATTCCGCTTTATTATTCTTCAAGAGTCATAAAAAACCCTGTAAGAAATCAACACGTGTTTTACCTCTCAACGAGGCATGCTCAGGATGACGATTGTCCAATTGCAAACCAGAACACGACATGTTGCCACAACGAGCGCTGGACGCAGAGTCAGAGAGAGTTTCTCTGCGTCCAGCGCGCGTATTTTATAATGGATTTCCGCAAAGTCACGCCTGCATCAATTAACTATCGAGAATCCATGAGTGTAGGATTTAGAGAAAATAGTCGGACAGTATCAGCCAACTAGCAAAGGAAATAAGTAGTATTCAGTAGTGGATTTTTGATGTATCAGTTTGGCAGGTCTGATAACTATAAAACTCGATGGAATGGGCCCCTAACCGTCGTAAATACTTCCAATCCTACTCTGGCAGGTATTCTGTTAGCCCCTACATTTCAGTTAGAGGCACTAAAATGTTATAACCGAGGTCTATCCTGTGACCTCTGCAGAATTCAATCTTGTGGGTGTTTATATGGTAATATTGACACTATAGGTTATCTGAAAGTCTATTATGTTTACCCGACTACGGCGAAGAAAAAAGGAGGGTTATGATTTTGACCGGTATGTATGTATGTATGTATGTTTGTATGTATGTATGTATGTATGTACCCCATAAAAGATTATTTTTGAAACAAAAAGTAGCCTATTTTCTCAATTTGACAAATGAGGTATCGTTAGAAGCGTCGTGATTGTCCGCTGGTTATAGGCTATATAAAAATCCGGAGTCACATAATCTGTTCGATTTATGCCCATAAATCGAACAGATTATGTGACTCCGGATTACGTGTGACTGACACGTGTTAGGGCTAACACTTGTGGATTTTTAATTTGTCTGTCTGTGGTGTCTTGTTTATACCTTTTAAGTCGTAGTTGGGTTTTAGTTTTTATTACTTGATTTTTTTTTACATTATGTAAATTGTAGTAAAATAGCATCATTGAAGGCAGAAGATATACAGTGGCCTTCTAGAGTGGAGGCATAATATGCACAGCAAAATGATGGTAGAGGCATATCAACGTTTCATTACTCCACTCCAAGTTACTAATGGTAATTTGGTTAAGATAACTTGCACTTCAGAAAGATTATTGACGTGTAAAAGTGTTTGTACAAACCTACTTACAGAAATAAATCATTTATCATTTATCATTCAGGTGTGTACCCTCTCGCAACAGGCGTGGGTACGAAAGTAAACGAAACAAAAATAGTAATATAGATCATAGCAGGCTCTGTAGCCTCTACCGACCCCCATGGGAAAAAGGTATGGGTTTATGTAACGCTGTTTGTATTAAAGTGTTTTTTTTTTTAATTTTGTGATTCTAGAAGATACACCGTTGCCTTCTATTGGGGATTCAAAAGCTAACCCGCCTGTACCTTACATGGCCACCATGCCTTCTGAAAAATTCTATCTTGAAATCATTAGCTTTTTCAACAGGGAGCCGGTATCACTTCCTCTATCTTTATATCTTCAGTTTAGTATCCCTACAACATTATGTACAATGCCGAAAGCGGACAAAGCGCCCGCGCAGCTAATGCGACAGTCGGGACGTGATTATACAATTAAATATAGGCTTTGATGGTACTCTCCTCTGCTGGGTCAAGTTTACGAATAAACATCGTAGAGTGAGGGCTCCTTTGGGTATAAATGTGACGGTACGTCATAGCTTTAAATCCAGATAATAATAATTATCCAGTTTTGATCCAGCTTGTCCCATCTTACTGTCCTCCCTCCAGGGACGCCCTAAGCTGAGGATCGTACCCCACAGGGGTGCCCTTAGCGAGCATTCGCCTAGTTTATAATTTAGTATTATGCCCTGCGTGGAGGCTTTAAGTTAGCGGCAGAAGTAGTCACGCTCACGACCTCAGAGGTGAACTAAGAGAAGCCATACATAAAAAACAAGTAGATACGTCAATTAATAGCACGCTGACGGCCTGACATGTGGTAATCGCTTTCAAAGCGTTTCGTATTTTACACGACTTTGAAAAGGATTGTCAAAAACGTTTTACAGCTTATAACAATCAAACACATATTTTTACTTTTCGGTCCCTCTGGACAATCGACAAATTTTGACGACACGGTTGGCGCAGTGGCTGAGCGATGGACTGCTGTACCACGTGTCGCGGGTTCGATCCCCGCACGGAACAAATATTTGTATGATCTGCAAGTAGTTGTTCCGGGTCTAGGTGTTAGTGTATGTGAGTTTCTATGTTTGTAAACGCACCCACGATACAGGAAGAAATTCTTAGTGTGGGGCAGTTTTAAAAAAAAAAAACAAAAACAATCAAGACCGTACAGAAGATGAGTACGGGCAAGGTTATCAAAGGAAAACTGGTCGTCGGAGCAGATGAGTTCCTGAGGACCAGGAACCTGCAAACTACAATGATGCCCCTCGAGTAGGTTAGATGACCTAGGGCGAATTCGACCAAACTTCTATATCAAGTATAAGTACCTACGTAATCCTACGAATAAATTCTGAACTTGTTACTGTGCTTACATTAAAAAAAAAACTGTCAGACTTTGTTAAAATCAGGTAATAGAACCATATATGTATTATCTATTTCTTGACCCCGGAATAACCAAGTCATCTATGCCGAAAGTAATGTGAAAAAATGACTTGATTGATCCTCACATACATCACCTACCTATACAGACCTACTACAGAAAAAGTTCAACCAAAATACTTAATCAACATAAAGCCTGTATGAATGCGGATTTTTCAGAATTGAATGCAATCATGTTTGTTGTCGTTTTATTGAAAAGCGGATAGTCAGCGAGGTTGTAGCCATAAATAAAATGCACCACGCTTCATGGCGATGAGCTATCAATGTGCACACAGGTGATGGATCGGCACGTACCTGACAGCGTGAAAACGAGATGAAATTGAAAAAAAATATCGAATAGATTTTTATTCGAATGGATGTGAGTTTTAAAACTTGGGGGACTTAAAAAATGTTATATTTTCAATTATGTAAATAAGTTGCTATTATGCAATCATAATTGCAACTTAAATAATTGAAAATATGACATTTTGGTGAATTTCTGTGGTACAGTTAATAAATAAAATAAATAAAAATAAAAAAGCCTATTATTTCTTACAGAAAATGCTCGTAAATTAGTTTTGTTAGTATTCTTTACATAGGTTTTTTTTTTTTTTTAATGGTTGGTTGTGCAGTTTTGAATAAGATTATTCTGTAAGGACCCCTCTGCAGGTAAAGGCCTCCTCCAAATTGAGCCAGTTTTCTCTGGATTGCGCTGTGTTTGTGTCCAGTTTGGACCCGCTATGCGTTTGATTTCGTCCTCCCATCTGCTGGAAGGTCTCCCTTTCTTTCTTTTGCCTACTGGCCCCCTCCATTCTGTCACTCTTATTGTGGCACAGTTAGTTATGTTTAATTAAGTCCCGTATAATAGAGTCCCTAGGTTCCTATTGTCATGAACCAGGCTTAAATCCAGACTACGGGCTAGTAGTGAGAAATGCTGCTTTACATATTACCTGCACCTATTAATAATTATGAGTACAGTTCCAGGACAAACCTACCTATTGATCTGCGATTAAATTCAAAATAAGTCTCAAAAGAATGAACAGTTACACTGTATCTTCTTCTCTTTATTCACAAGTTGCCACAAAAACGATGTTTTCTTTCAACACTGGTCTAATAGCGACTAATGTAAAGTGCTGTTGTTTGCGGCGATACATCACTGCCTACCCACTGACATCGCGTGATGCACGGCTAACATTAAAGTGGTTTGAAATGTCAATATTTATATAGCTTCTTTCTTCAAATCGACAGAAAGAAACTTAGTGGTACTGTGTTTTTGCCCATCATGTTTCACAAAAACATTAAAAGAGCTAGCTAGTTTTAGTTGAAAAAAGTCCTAGACTCCTCCTTTTTTTTACCCTCGTCTCAGGACATTCAAAATCAGAATTAAATCAAAGAAGCAGTGACCCTTTGTCATGCTTCGGAAAGCAAATTAAGCCGTTGTCATTCTTGGATCTTTGACAGTCGTTAATGGGTCGCCAGAAGTCCGAACGTCTGACAACCAGTCTTTCCAAGGGGTATTGTATTACCCAGTTACTGGGATGTGGAGGTCAGAGAGGCAGTCGCTCCATATAAAATACTGTTATCCAGCTGCATCCGGTTAGAATGGAAGCCGACCCCAACATAGTTGAGAAAAGGCTAGGTTTTGTGACCTTTGAACAAAATACAGTCTCATTTGAACGGATAGAATACTAGCGGATAACCTTTCTTGAAAACAAAAGTTTTCAGTCAACAACACACAATCACAAACACTTAAACCCAGACATTCCAACAAAAAAAAACACTCGAAATCGAAGAGAAAGAGCAATATTTACATTTACAAAGAAGCAATCACAGTCCAATCCATTAAGACTTTTTTCCGGGGATACGCGGTCTAAATCTACCATTATATACCCGGGCGTCGAACCCGGTGTAATCCGGCAAGTAATCCGCTATCCGACCCGCCTCCGCGTGAACATATAAATCACGGATAGAATTAGCGAAGCGATATCGTCCCACGGATGGGTAGGGTTGACGCCTAGGTTTAGAACTGTAATTACTAGTGATAATTTCTGTTTAGACGTGTAAATTGTACTACGTTTTAGAACCAGGCCCACACCAATAAAAAAACAAAAATAGAATATTGCAATATACTTAATGACCAAGTTTGGCACATAATTTATCGTATTTAGTTAATTTGCTGACACTGAAAGTCAGAGCTGTCATGGCTCTGCTTCGTGAGTGTATGTGCCACAGCAATATGCTGAGCGGTGGTCCAGTTAGGTACTTAAACTACTACTACTTTTTTTATTTGTCATTGTATCGTGCAGGACCCTACTGGCTGCCCTTTAGCTAAACCTTATCGCATAGTCATTATTGAATACATTGACGAATATATACAAATTATACATACACATAGGTACATAAAACGTCTTCTGCCCATGAGGGTGCCCAGAAACTACAGCAGGCGTAGCATGAGCACCGTTTTGTCGACGGAAGAGTAGACAAAAATTACGTTTCCTGTAGACAGTAGACAGTACGAGACGGCAGCAAAATAGAAAGAGTCAACTGCACTTTTTACGAAATTCACTCTTTTACATAATTCGACTCAGAATTCTTTGTTTTAGCATAGGATTTATCGGGTGTCAGTGTGATTTTGACAGTAAGGATAGAAAACTTTCTTCCGAAATAGTCTACCTACAAAAAGGCCTAGACAAAGATCGTTAGAAATGAAAGACAAAATGACAGATTGTAGAAAGATTTCTACGGTGGATGTCAAAAATGAAGAAACGAACTGTCACTTTGTATAGAAAAAGCTTCTTCGTAGAGATAGAAAGCGCCATGCTACGCCTACAGAACGCCAGCGGCTACGATCATTACATACCTACTCCTATTATTTGGTACACTTATGATAATAGAGTATACCTCTGTAGGGAAAAAAATATTTTGAGAAGACAAGTAACAAGCGTGTTTGAAGAATGTCAGTCACGACCAAACAGGAAACACGGAAGCTCTCATGGAGGAAAATAGCTAAAAACATGAGATAATAATATGCCTCTGTAGTTCGGGAATGTTGTGAAAATATTGGCGGAAAATTACCTTATAGTTTCGTATGAGGAAAATTGACAAAAAGTGGGAAAAGCTGTTATGGAATACATTGAACTATGATGAACAGAACACGGAGGAAAATATTGCTTATTGAATATTGATTCAGTTATAACAAACCTGCATCCCAATAGCGTAACACACTTTCTATCACAATCCAAAACAGATTTTGAAGGAAATCATAATCCATTGCTTCGTACGTTTGAAAACGTCGTCTGTTCGAAAAGGTACCTACTTATTACAATGAATTGTCAAAATGAATGGCATTGAGATTGTAATTGTGTTATGGAATTACCTCGCTGGCTTCTGATATTAAATCTGCTAATCGTCTGGTCCTTCGACTCGAGGGCCAGCCCTGAATCCGAACAGTGTAAAAACACTCAGCAATCGTTCGCTAATGACGTATTAAGTCGCACCCCCTCCTCTCCGCATCCCTGGACCGGCTACGTCTGTATTTTTGTCGCTTTTTTCACTCTTCCGCTCGTTGGACCCTTAATACAGTCACGGTAATTACTATGATCAATGAATTTCATGAACTAAATGTAAAAATACTTACGATAACTTAACTTTAACTATTGTAGGCAAACGAAAGTTCAAGTGACCCTGATAATCTCAAATCATCTTATATTCATTTCCAGTAAATAATTACGGGTTTTGCTTGTCATATTAAACTGTCTTTTGTTTTTCGGAAGAACTTTAAATATGAGAGACTCAGACAAACAATCCATATTAATATTATAAATTCGAAAGTAACTCTGTCTGCCTGTATGTTATGTTACCTTTTCACGTCTAAACCACTGAACGAATTTCGATAGATAGATAGCATCCCGGGGAAGGACATAGGCTAATTTTTATCGACATACCACGCGGGCGAAGCCGCGGGTGGAAACTAGTTCTAAATAAAAATCAACAAAAACACAAGATCTTGAAAATTAACCATTCCACAAGTGATCGTCAAATACACGGTACGTGGTACAGAACATGAGGGTCCAACATAATGAACTTGATACCTGACGCGTAATCCTGTGTACACAGGCGCACTGCTCAGGTTTGACTAATTCAATCATCACAGGGATTTGGGAAACGGAGAAGTGGCTGTATTAGCAAGATGTTGCCACAATATGCCCAGAATGAGCAGTCTTGCGAATTTAGACTATCCTATACTTTATCATCATCTGCCTAGCCTTTTCCCAACTATGTTGAAGTCGGCTTCCAGTCTAACCGGATGCAGCTGAATACCAGTATTTTACATGGAGCGACTGCCTATCTGACCTCCACAACCCAGTAACTGGGTAATACGATACCCCTGGGCAAGACTGGTTGTCAGACCTTCGGGCTTCTGACGACCCGTAACAACTGTCAAAGATCCATAAATGACAGCCGAGACCGCTTAACGGCTATCATATACTTTTTAATTTAACTACGTGACATTCGTTTGCAAATTTTAATGTTGTTTTGTTATTATCATACTCGTATTTATAATTCAATTTTAGTTTTTTATTATTAATTATACAAGTGCTGTGCACGCCTATAAGTGACGAATTCACCGCAAAACTGTCGAAATACAAAATATTTATAATGTAATGATTTAGTGAATAAGTCTTTGGTGTGTCAATAAGTAAATAAATAAATAATGATGTAAAAAATTGCATATTGACTGAAACGAATTATGAATTTTGAAAATGGGTTTTCTTTATTCTCGTCTCTACTCTTCTTGCTGACCACGACCTCTTGTTACCAGAACCTCAACCCTTCTGAAAATCTTATGAACGTGAAGTGAAATTCTTGGCATTCATAGTGATTGCTGCTGCCGTATAAATCATGGTCGACGTGTTTATGTTGGATAGGATTTTATTTTAGTCAACTGTTTACTCAATCAGGGGGCTTACCACCACCGCTTACAGCAGTATTATTTTAATCTTAGTTCAGTGGTGGAAAGAGATGGAGCTATACGTCCTGTAGAGCTTCATCTCTTTCCTACAAGCGGTGGTGGTAGGCCCCCTGTTGTCGGTCAGCCGCGTTTGAATTTTGGTTTGCGTGGATTTGCGTATCATCTAAGAGTTTTTCCAACCATACCATTATAATTGGCTTCATCATCTTTGTTTCCTAGTTTACCCATACTTTCCTATAACTTATTACACTGTCCTTGTTTCTTAACTCGCGTCATGACAACTCCGTCACGTGTCGCCATATTTACTTAATTAGCGCGTCGTAGGGGATGAATTACAATTGACACGACGATGTAATTGTTAGTATGGATGCGACGCAAGGGGTGCAAACATGGGAGTTATTAGAATACGTTGTTGGTTTCAATGGAATTAAGTGGTCTGGGAGAGAATTTACCTTAGACTTGCGTTGGGTGCAGCAGTTTGTGAATGTCTTTTTTTTATTTTTGCGAATGTTATTTTTTTTATTTTAGGTCTATTTTTTACACAGTACGCTGCCGCTGCAATTACTGGTAAACAGGAATATTTATTTGATCAACATACTTGGTGGACGGGTTGGTGATCGCAGTTATTTGTTATTAGAAGATAGGAACCATCAGTTGCTGGTCATCCATAAATAATTTGTTATCATATCAATGGAAAAAGAAGCAGTTGTCTATTCTAGTTAGCAACAAAGAATACATAAAAAGTGCCGAAAGCAAAATTACCGATGATATTCGAATATTTAAAAGAAAATCCTACGTTTGCGCATGGTTCGCCCTTAATCGAATGGGACGGAGTCATCGGTAAAGTATCCTTCGGATATTCTAAGTATGTTTCTTATCAAGAAATATGATGTGTTATAATAATAAAATGTTAGTATCACAGAAAAATTATTACGAATTGAATTCAGTATCTTACGTAATAAAATGAGATTATCAAGCGGACAAAAATTAAAATGAATCACAGGTTGAACACCATCTTCATAAGCAGCTAGAATGTACCCGTTGCTGGTTGTAGGTCTCTGCTTATGCCACTTTTCTCATCAATCACTAAATTCACCTTTATGACTTCTGGGTTCGGTTCACCATCGCTGTGACGAAAATAAAGCAACAACAAATTATTATAATTCTTTCTTTTCATAGGCGACAAATTATTATATTTCTTTTCAAACGGTACAAGCCTTGACCAGGTGGACAATTTGGTCAAAGCTGTTATCTGCCATTACTTCAGCAATTACAGAACAAATCAAAAATTCTTTAAAGACGTTTCTACCTCAAACAAGAGGACATGATAATTGGACGTTTTAAAGCGGACCCCAACTTTACCCAACCTTATCAAAGACTCCTCAAATCCTCTAAATGTTCCTTTTCCCGGTCGGTTCACGGCTGACCTATAAAGTGGGGATAATATTTTATTTTTTATTCTGCGCGAATCTCGCCCTTGCAAATTGAATCTTCAGGGAGACCAGTTAGTTGCCCTTTTGTGGGGCATTTAGATGCGACGGAGGAATCGTGACGATCTTTGGATGATAGGATGGCTGACAGAAGATGAATGAGAGTGGAATGAATAAATTATACATTATTTATCTGTTGCATGCCATTGCATGGAAGCAGTGGACTGCCTGGGCTGATGATGATGATATTTGATGTTGGATGAAATATATTATTTCTAGTGTAGGTAAGGTATTTATTTGCCAAAGCCATTTGAAAAGGTGGAAGACTGAACAGTGATGCCTTCCGTAATGGATGCTTTAAAAATATGTGCAAAAATTGAAACTTAAACTTGAAATTGTTTATTGAAATAATTAGAGGTTAAAGTATATAATAATTGTATTCAACCTGAACTAGGAATAAACCTGTATGTCAGATATCGCACATAAGTGTTATCTATGATTTCAACAAAATAATAATACCTACTTTCGATAATTAACACGTTCCGGGACCCTGAACAACTATAGACGTACCTATCACAATTTTCTATTAATTATAGGACGTGTCATCGTGTCCCACTTCTTGAAGAATTTTAAACAAGTCGTATAACAGTCGTGTCCTTCCTTATAAAGAGACTAAAATACCCTTTTCATGTAATGTTTTTGTGAGGACAATCGTAAAACATAATAAGATACGACAGGTTCATCTCTGAGGGGGAGTTTGACGAAATTCTCCACAGTTTACTCATTACCTTACTAACATAGCTCAAGTTTTACGATCTATTCTGGTAAAACCAATTTAGGAATACTGGTTGGGCTAACCGTGTGAGTCTTCCGGGTTTAAACTTATCTGTTATTTCATGATACCAACCCACATTCCTTGTGTACCGAGCATAATCCTGTTAAAGTAAATGTCTAAACAAATGAAGAAATTCCATTCAGAAACTGAGCAGGTGGGATATAGGAACTGTAAACAGACAAAGCTTATACAAAGAGGAGATAGCTTACGAATGGTCCACGAACTGCACAATAAATTGATGATATTACTACACAAAAGGTACCTTAGTAAATACTAACACAAAAGGAAGATCTTAGACAAAGCTTAGACATTACTATGTCTAATGTCGAACTCAATCAAATTCTTAAATTGATTCATTCACTGACAGACAACGCACAGCCTAAACCGCTGGGTCTAGTAGCTTTATATCCTTTAAAAAACATTTTTTTTTTTTTTTTTTTTTCTCTCCAAATTTTACCTACTAAGTATTAATGTTTTAATTTTGTTACCTTAGTTTTTAACTTTATTGTGCATGCTGTGGTCTCCTTTAAGTGAAGGAGTACACCTACCTAATACCTGATGTTTCCCTTTATTTATGTGTCATGTATTGTGTATATCTTTTGTTGGAGATCCTAAATCAATAAATAAATAAATAAATAAATTCTGCGCAAGAGTTCCATTTATAACTATGGTGAGGAATAAGGAAGGATTTTTTGAAAATTCTCAATCTTTAAAGGGGTTAAATAGGGGATGAAAGTATGTATGGAAGAAGACGTAATTTTCGCCGACAGGAAATCTCCTTAGAAAACAGAAGAAATAACAGTATATGCAAAATATTAACACAAAACAGCTCCACTAATCTTCAAATTTCACAAGAACTTAATTAATGTTATTAATAATAAATGACAAACAAGGGAACAGGTGTTCCTTGGTTATAATTTCCACATAACGATTGCACACAATGGCAGAGCTAACAATGAGCTTATCGCTCAGGAAGTTGCGAAATTGTGGCAGTAAATTAATTTTAATGTACCGCCGGGAATGTCGCGTTTGTGCAGCCACCTGAATTTCAGCTTGTTATGGTAAGTGGTGAGATGTGTGATATAGACAAGCTATTTGTGAATGTTTTTGAAAACGAAGCAGCAGGCGTAGCATGAGCACCGTTTTGTCGACGGAAGAGTAGACAAAAATGACGTTTCGTGTAGACAGTACGACGGCAGCAAAGTAGAAAGAGTCAACTGCACTTTTTACGCAATTCACTCTTTTACATAATTCGACTCACAATTCTTTTGTCATAGGATTTATCGGTTGTCAGTGTGATTTTGACAGTAAGGATAGAAAACTTTCTTCCGAAATAGTCTACCTACAAAAAGACCTAGACAAAGATCGTTAGAAATGAAAGACAAAATGACAGATTGTAGAAGTATTTCTACGGTGCGATGTCAAAAATGAAGAAACGAACTGTCACTTTGTATAGAAAAAGCTATGTCTATTCTTCGTAGAAATAAAAGCGCCATGCTACGCCTGCTGAAGAACTTAAAATGAAATGGCCTCCTCTATCTAATCCTACGGGGTTTACTAGTACACCCATATTACCTATAGTACACACACACTATTGCAGATGGCCATAAAGGCGTTCCAATCAAATCAATAGTACCTAAATCTGATTTCAATAGAAACATACTAGTTTATTACTAACTAGATAAAATCATTTCATTATTACCTGGATTTATATCTTTAGATTACCTTCTCATTAACTTAGATCACGTCCATAACCTATAGATTACGACTTTGATTGATGTCTGATAGGCATCTGACTGCAACAGGCATAAACGCTGTGGCCTTTTACAGCGTGAGGCAAGTTTGAGGCAATAGATAAAGACTAGATAATGAGATACTTATAAAATAAAGTTCAACACAGAATCACCAAACAGCCCAGGTGAATTGATCGTGGGAATTCGTTGAAGGAGTGTAAAAAACAAATTACTCGGGTTATATCTATATCTATACTAATATTATAAAGAGGAAAGATTTAATTGTTTGTTTGCTTGCATTGAATAGGCTCCGAAACTACTGAACCGATTTGAAAAATTCTTTCACCATTAGGAAGCTACATTCACCCTGAGTAACATAGGCTATAATTTATAAAGATTGCACGCGGGCGAAGCCGCTGGCGGCAGCTAGTTGCTAATATAGTCATAAGTCTTATTTTATATTTATGGGCCACTGTAGCCCAAAATAAATATTTTATTTATTTATTAGATTTTTTTTATCGTTTTAGATGGTATTGCGAGACCAACCGCATTTGTTGTCGGACATTCTTACCAAACCCAACTCATCTCTCTTCTAAATACACGCTTGCCACCTACTGGTAACGATACACAGTTGTACCACTTCTACTTTTGAGTACTTCCGCAAGGAGCTATTCTAGGACCCTTACTAAAACAAGCAAAAAAAAAAAAAGAATTTCTCCTTCAAATCAGCCAGTCCATTTCTCTAAGCAGCTTCAGTAGTATCATTCACAAGCAAACCAGTTTCCCACAGGATTATACTTATAGTATACGTGCCTAGTACACTCAGTTGGACAAATATTGTGGCTCACGGTTCGCTGGGGCGACCACAAAGGCGGCCGGGCCAAGTTTGCCCAGTCACGCTGCTTTGCCACCAGCAACCGTGTTTGGGCACGTTCGCTGCTCGTAAAGTACACCTATGAGGTTAGCGTGTTTTGATCGGAGTCGGCGGAAAAATAGGGTTAAGTGTATTAAGTAGCAGTGACTTGCAGAGTTGATTACGAGGCATGCCTTTTAAGTTCTGTCGTTTCCATATTTACCGGCAATTTTGAATTTGGAACTGTTCTATATTAGAATGTGTTTAAATTTGGAATCTCAAAACAGTTGAATGTATTAGGATTAATGCTATTGTTTAGTCACAGCGTCGATTGGAATCTGTCAGGTTACGTATGAAAATGAATCTTTCTAAGGAAAATGTTCGTGCAATAATTTTCTACAACTTTAGAAGAGGCCTGACACGGCTTCAGTGTTTTGAAGAGCTAACATCTGTGTTCAGTGATGAAGCCCATGTCTGCGGACTGTCGAACGCTGGTATTTAGAATTCCAGCTTGGACATACTAGTGTTAGTGACAAATCTCGCGAAGGACGCCCAAAATCCGCCTTCACTGAAGATAACATCATTGCTGCGAGACAAATAATTCTCGAAGATGAATTCGCGTCCCCGCGTGCCTTAGTGCTGTTACCCAATATGATGGCGCTAATACTAGTTTTAAGTTTTCACTTCTGTTGGCAGTCCCGACGACTAGTTAGGTTTTTTAAATTTAACGTATGACTCACGAAAAAACCTAATTAAAATCTTCACGAGGTAACAAACTGAAAACTAAAATAAAAAGTTCTTCTTTGTCCATTTGTAACGTCGATCAACAAAGTTTGGAACGTGCTTTTCTTGAGATTCCACTTACTATTTCGAATTTTATGTTTTAAATGTTTTTGTCATCACCTCATTTATCAACTACTAGGATGATTTTCTCCGTGTGTTTTGTATTTCATAAGTAATTTTGTCTGTCCTTGTTGTCACCAGTATTCTGGTCACCCTTATCTTCGTTTCTAATACTAGATTTATCTCTTTGCGATGACAAGGCAAACTCTAAGTTTATTCACTCGACTTTTAATGTAACAATGTCCATATTCAAAGGACTTATTATTTATTGTATTTGCTGTTTTATAGTCAAAGGAATGTTTAACTTTCTTTGGTTTCTTAGCAAAAGCTTTCTTCGTTTTATATGTTTTATAAATCTATAATATTGTTGTGAAAAGTTTGTGCCCTTTGTTAATTAGATGGAATTGGATGGTTCAATTTTAGAGGAGCTCATGGCTAAGTAATAACAGCCGCTCGGGTCGATCCATCAGGTTAAGCTACGCTTGCCGGGGTTCGTCCGTGGATGGGTGATCATTTTCACATATCGAGACACCTCCGTGCCTCGGAAAGCACGTTAAGCCGTTGGTCCCGGCTGTCATTTCTGGATCTTTGACAGTCGTTACGAGACGTCAGAAGCACGAAAGTCTGACAACCAGTCTAACCAAAGGGTATCGTATTACCCAGTTACTGGGTTGTGGAGGTGTGATAGGCAGTCGCTTCATGTAAAATACTGGTATTTAGCTGCATCCGGTTAGACTGGAAGCCGACCCCAACATAGTTGGGAAAAGGCTAGGTAGATTGATTTTGGATCGTTCAATTTAGTTAAACAACTAAATTGAAGCCCAAAGTGATCTTAACAGCAAACTCTGAGAGCAGATTATGGGACGACCCATCTAAGTTAGCAACATTCCAACTCTGTCTGTCATTTCGCCATTTCTTAGCTTCCCGTCAAGACCTAGGCCTACGCCGTCACCCTCGAGAGTCCCTTCGAGCTTTCATGCTATTCACTCACAGGCCCCCTTGATAGACGCGGTCAAAAACTGGTGCATCAGTTCTGGGACACCTACGAGTTCACTGGCCATCATCCTAGCGAGTTTGGAGAAGATGAACACACGGCATACAGTCGATTGCTACCTATTGAAATTGCGTGAGTGGTTAAACCAATTTTTCCTACGGAGACTAACCTTCGGCGCGGGAGATATTATAGTGCACAAGTGTGTGCGCAGACACAAGTGCACTCTCTTTTCCCTAGTTCCTTCACTCTCATAGTCCGATGGGACGGCAATCCGACACTACCAGCAGGCGTAGCATGAGCACCGTTTTGTCGACAGAAGAGTAGACAAAAATGACGTTTCCTGTAGACAGTAGACAGTACGAGACGGCAGCAAAGTAGAAAGAGTCAACTGCAATTTTTTTACGAAATTCACTCTTTTACATAATTCGACTCAGAATTCTTTGTTTTGTCAAAGGATTTATCGGTTGTCAGTGTGATTTTGACAGTAAGGATAGAAACTTTTCTTCCGAAATAGTCTAGATATAAAAAGACCTAGACAAAGATCGTTAGAAATGAAAGACAAAATGACAGATTGTAGAAAGATTTTTACGGTGGATGTCAAAAATGAAGAAACGAACTGTCACTTTGTAAAGCAAAAGCTATGTCTATTCTTCGTAGAGATAGAAAGCGCCATGCTACGCCCGCAGAGAGAGATCAGGCGTAGGACCAACGGCTTATCGTGCTTTCTGAGGCACGGGGTATCACACCGCCAACTTCAAAACTCCGGGCTGTTACTAAGAAATTCCTAATGGAAAAACCCAATAACACTTTTCCCGACCCAGGAATCGATCCCAGGACCACACCTCCACGCCCAGCGGTCGCACTTGCGTCCACGAGACCAACGGGGCAGTCCTCCTCTGTGTAGGCAGAGCTTAAAAAAGAAGTTGTTTTCAAAAATGTAGTGGCTGATAAAGTAGTATTTTCCCTATAAGACATAAAAGAAAACAGCATTTTCATTATCCACGCAAAAACACGGGTAACGACCTAGTACAGTTAAATATAAATAATACTTTACAAAACCAACAACAACACACGATTTATTAACGAAAGTGCTCTCGAACGATTTACGATTCTTTCGACATTCGACACGATTGAACAATAGACCCGGAAAATTTCGCCTACGTCCTAACGGCATCCGAATCTATCCGTCCGTATGTTTGCTCTAACCTCGGGAACAACAATGCGTGATTAAAATGTGCGTACACAGTTTATATTTCAACACAAAGAAAGTTATTACCGACTATTGTTGGATAAGAGTTCGTGCTGTTGTTAGGCTGGCTGCGGACTTGCGACCGATCAAGATTGTAGTTTTATTTATTTATTTGATATAAGGTAGCTTCAGCTCGGAGGAGCTCGTGGCTAAGTAACAACAGCCGCTCGGGTCGATCCATCAGGTTAAGCTACGCTTGCCGGGGTTGGTCCGTGGATGGGTGACCATTTTCACATATCGAGACTCCTCCGTGCTTCGGAAAGCACGTTAAGCCGTTGGTCCCGGCTGTCATTTGTGGATCTTTGACAGTCGTTACGAATCGTCAGAAGCACGAAAGTCTGACAACCAGTCTAACCAAGGGGTATTACCCAGTTACCTGGTTGTGGAGGTCAGATAGGCAGTCGTTCCATGTAAAATACTGGTATTCAGCTGCATCCGGTTAGACTGGAAGCCGACCCCAACATAGTTGGGAAAAGGCTAGGCAGATGATGATATAAGGTAGCTTCAGAGCTGATAGTATATACCTACAATATTATTATTAATCTAAACATTACGCCAATTACGACGTACAAGAAAAATGATTAAGAAAAATAGGAAATACAGAGAGTGACATATTCTTAATAATCTATAGTGTGTGCGTGTGTGTATCTGTGCGGTGTAGACCTGTGTGATGTGTGTACGGTTATGTTCGTATGACTAAACTGGCACGGTAGCTGTGTATCCGACGTTTGATGGAGGATTTGAATAATTTCCTTTTTTTTAGTTTAAAGGTATAATTCCGTAGTCGACTGCAGGCAGCAGCAGCAGGAGACGACTAACACTAGTTTTAGGAGGCGTGGTTATAGTAACCATTCGACAAATTATTTAAGCTAGAGCACTGAAGCCTCATGTCTTGATGGTCATGCACCAGGCTCCTCATAAATCCTAGTTCCCTGCACATCGGAGTGTCGCTTCATTATTTTATTTATGTAAGTAGGCCCCGCAGAGAGTCGTCGGAGTGTTCCGAGCCTTATTCAAGTGGCACACAATCACGCAATTATGTATCTTGATTCAGCATTAGCTCAGCGAAATGTTCTCCATTGACGCTGCAATAAGTCGCGGGAGTGTGGAGGGCCTTATCCAATCGGCGTACAATCACATAATTATGCTTTTTGATTAAGCATGAACGCTGGGAAAAATTCTTTGTCAACATTAAGTCATGGATAGCCATAAACTTTTCCTTGTTATTGCTTGAACTACAGCCTTAATAAATTACATATTCAGTCGTTGCTGGTTACAGCCAGGTGCAAAGATTAGGTAATTATATTTACGTATACCTATTGCTATTAAGACATGGTGCTAAATAGAAATAGCAATTTTTTTTACAGTTTCTATTTATTTTTACTACCTACCTGAAACTTTTTGAAAGGCCTACACTGTCCCCCCATACTGTAATTCGAAAATATTGTAAAAGCCAAGTATCTTAAATAAGAGTAACCATGGAGTTTCTTGCCGACTCTTCTCCATAGGAAACGACCAACTGGAACCGTGCAGCTTCTGACGTTTCATAAGTGCCCATGTAGGCTGTGAAATAAAATATTTGATTTCAAAAATTCTCCCAAACACAAAATAGTTGCTAACATATCGCATTAGTTAGTTACTGATACACCTAAAAAAGCTATAAAAGCTCACTTCTGCCGTAAAAGTCGTTAGCGCGCAGCCAGCCTTATCCAATCGGCGCACAATCGCACAGTTGCGCATCGTGATCGGGCATTAGTTCAGGAAAATGTTCGCGTTGCATCGAGATGCGGGCCAGAACAATGTGGCCGGGTACAATGTGGCCAGGCTATACAATGTGGCCAGGCTATAGGCTATATAGTTTGTATTCTCTAGCCTGAATAGAATGCCTGGATAAAATGTGAGAATGTGGAAGCTGGAATAGTAAGTTAGAATTTGAATTGTGTGTGCACAATAGATTTAATGACGGTTCTATGTTGATTTAGGAGTTTAAAAGGAATTAATAGGTCCATACACCTACAGGGTAACTTGTGGATGTATTTCCTTTTAAGTTATGTGAGACCTTTTTTTTCGATGATCGGAAATCATCCAGTCACTTTTTCCGCTCTGGGCGGAGCGGGAGGACGTGTCAGACTTTTACTGACTAAAACCCACCCGTGTTCCTTCGGTTGCCTGTTGCTGAGGGCCCCGGTATCCCTTTCGGATTTTCCCGCAACCCTGGCAGAAGGTATGGTGGTACATTTAACAAATTAGCGGTTAGATTACCTATCCTAGAAAACCTATATTAGTTGCCAATTTTAAAGAAATTGTATTCGTTTAGGATTCAATATTTTGTTCTCTGAGACCTTATCATCCAGATGAAAGCTTTTTTAAATGAATTGGACCGCGGAACTCTCAAAAGGTGCCGTGGTCCAACTAGTTTTAAAGTTGGACAACTGCCCCTAGTAAAGACCCATGGTCCAACTAGTTGGACAGAGCAGTTGGACCACTGCCCCGGACTGGCATTTTCTTTGTGTTCTCGGTACCTACTAGAAGAGGAGAAACATGGTGTTCTTACAATTGCATAAGTGCATTATTTTAATCCATACTAATATTATAAATTCGAAAGTAACTCCGTATGTCCGTCTGTATGTTACCTTTTTACGTCTAAGCCACTGAACGGATTTCGATAAAATTTGGCAAGGAGATAGTTGGCATCCCGGTGAAGGACATAGGCTTTTTATCGACATACCACACGACGAAGCCGCGGGCAGAAGCTAGTTTATTATAACTAACGCCATGTTTGTACGTGCGGGTTTATATTGTGTTCTTTGAAGCTAGTTGTAAACAAAATGTTTTTATTGGGTACACTCATAATGGTACATTATTTTGTATTTTAACAAACGCTCGCAGGCAGTTATCCATATTCCCGTGGGTTAGCCAAAAGATCTAAGTACTCGAAAATATTTGTTTTATTTATCATTTTAGGGCAGACAACTATTTGCGACGTTGCCAACTTAATTTCTTTAATTCATTTTGTTTTCGAAGCAACCTTCATGTTCATGAACATTTCATAGAATGTAATCCATTGAAATGCATTTTTAACCGATTTTTTCAAAAAGGAGTAGGTTCTCAATTCGTCTGTATGTTTTTTTTTTGTGTGTTCGTTTCGCGCTTACTCCACCAAATTATGAATCGATTTTGATGATTCTTTTTTGTTTGGTAGGCTTTGCTTGCGTAGTTTTTGAGTTAGCTTCAATAATTACGTATTTTTCCCACTTAGTCTATATAGGCGACATTTTATTTGACTCCCTCACTGTTACTTACATAGCAGGTAGTGGTATTTCCATAGGTACCTACCACTACTAAAAACGAAAAAAAAAAAACTTCCGAAATTAGTCATTTTTCACATTTTTTTAAATTTTTTTTTATGAATAATCTTTAGCATTAGATTGAAGCGATCAACATGTCTAATCACAGAACCCTAATTTCATCTCGCAAAAAGGAGCTCATCCAATATTAAAATGCCTAAACCAATCAACCTCCCCATGCTTCACTTACCTAAAGCTACAATCACAATCGATCAATCTTGAATCGTTCAGGATTCAGCGGCCCATCATACCTGATGTTGTAAATCAGGGTAATCTCATTAAATATGGATGTTAATATCGAAAAATTTCCCGTATCTTACGAGCCATGAGCCATGAGCTATCAAAGAAGCATCGTCGAGGGGTCCCGGGGGAAATCAAGCGAGTGTCGAGCTGCCCTTAGCCCTATATTGTGTGGAGCTGCCTTTATAACTGATTTATTGCTACGTGCGCGGGGTTACATGTAGTTGTTAGCTTTAGGGCTTGTTCACACGGAGGGCTTGGCGGTTTTAGTTTAGTTGTTATTATGGAAATGTAAATTGTCTCAATGTTGTGGGAGTTTCGGAGACAATGATATTATATTAACAGATATGTTATACACTCACAAAACAACCGAAAAAAGTGTTCTGCGCAGCAGCGGCACAAATACCCACGTTTCATTCATTTTTACATTTCACTACAAGTTAAAACGTTACAATTAGAATGTTTTCGAGTCTTCATGATTGCGCGCTTATAACATATCTGTTAATTTAATATCATTGTTCGGAGATTCGTTTTGTTTTTTTTTGTTGTAGATAGGTAATCTGTTTTTTTCATTAGTTGAAATGATTATCGCATGGAGGGAGTACGTAAGCAGGTATAGGTACTCTTCCTACATTCCTGTATTCTTCATGAAGATCTTTCCAAGAACTCTATCGGCTAGTATAATCTATTCGTTACTGAATAATGATTTACTATACTATAATATCTACCAGGTAATTTCAGTCAACATCGCATTGCAAAAGAGGTGCATGTTCAGCAATAACTTAGACGGGATAGTTTTCGTGATAGCTAATAAAACCACAGGTCCGTATATTAATGTACTTTTATTTTTAAATAAATATAACCAATAACATTTATTACATCACAGGAGCAGGGTATCATGAAAACACAATTCAATGCGCGGCAAACCTTTCACAGACCATAGATAGAAAGTCGGCCATTTTGGGTCTATGGTCGGAGCAGAAGCGTTCGCGCACTTTCCTTAAATTCAATTGACATCCCTTAAAATATAAATAAGTATAACTAAATGAATATTATAGCTATTTATTAACAGTACATGTCGCCAACTAATTAGATGATTTAGTTTTTAGTTTTATTTCACGACAGTAAGCAATATAGGCCTTATTTGTGCGTTACATAATAATTCATTTATTTATTAAACCAATATAAATAACTGTTACTTAAGACATGTTATTAAGTGCATTTTAAATAACACGAAAGGAAGTTTAATAAAGTATTTATTATTAGGTATGTCAGTCATATTATTAAATTCTGCGTAAAAAGCAGAATGGACTGTGTATGTGTGGACTTAAGTACTTCGAGTTTTTTTAAGTGAAGGAATCATCGGTCAAGTTTTCATTATGATGGCTTTATAGCTCTTCATTGTATTCAGTTCAAGGATATTGATAAATTACCAGTTTTTATTAACTATATTTTGGAATTTATCTTTTTACCAATGATGTTATGAAGATTTTATGTTTTTATTTTTATGTTAATTTTTTGTAAAATAGCACTTTATTGCTGCATTCTGAATAAATTAATTGGAAATTAAAACAATATTCACATATTATTACATTCAGTAAGAATACAAACTGACTATGCTATAGGTACAATTACGTTCAGATATTATATTATTATTTTTAGTACTTATTTTAAATTATATTTTGGCGCGAGATAATTATTCAGGTAAACTTTGAAAAAAGAACATTGTTACTAAATTGACATTTGTTTATTTATTTTTAAATTAGCAGCTAAAGTATAAAGTCTATGGAGCCAAAATATAACAAAAAATATACAAATTATGAAATCTAAAGATATGCATAACTAGAAACAGGTTAATAGTTCAATCTACAACTAAATACACTTTTTACAATCCGTAGTACGTTCAAGCGAAACTTCTAAGTCGTTTTTTAAATATTTATTTTATCTATAGATTACGTTCTTTTGTTTTTGAAAAAGTACATTTTTTTAAATGCTACGGCATACCTTTACTTTCCTGCTCAATGCTAAATGAAATTTTCACCTAAAATTATTGCATTATAACACAATCATGGTATTTTATTATTGCTTTTATAAAACTGCCTTTTCAGCCAATTTAGCCTGAACTGAACGGTTCAACCGGTACATTGATTATTGTAAAACGTTCCGCCTTCAAGTTGATTTATACCTTTGTATACTTAACCGAGCCAGGGAGATAGCATAAATAACTCTGACAGGTCAATTGTAAATGATTACGCATACTTTCTGACTTTATTCCCGATTGAGATGTTCATTTTTTTATTTATTATGAATGGCTTTTGTTATGTTATTGTATGGTTTTTGTTGAGCTGAATGGATTAAGTCATAAAATTATGGTAAAGGTTGTTTTTGTATAGAAAATCTGTGACTATAGGTGCTTAAACGATTTTTAAATTCATTTCTTATCAGTATAAATCGAGTCATAATCAGGTTTAGCTTTAATCGAATACTTTTTGTTCGCTATTGTACTTTTTCAAAAACCAAAAGATCCTTATTATTTATTTTTCTTAGTAAAGCTAGTAATACTGTACATACCTTAGTTAGGCGACGCGTTTGTTCAAGTTATGTCCTCAACAGCGAAGACAATACACAGAGGAAACTAAGTATTCTATACAAAATAAAAAATGTTACTTTGGCAAGATCTAATATTTAAATCATTTAATTTACAGAAAATAAAAAGAGGAAAATACGAACACATAGAGAGATTGATATTTTTAGCTTAAAGTGTATAAAATCTAAGCGCTAACGATATAAATTAAACACTTAACCTTAGTGATAAGATTTATAATATAAATGAGGTACGTTAAACCATTGTGACTATGTGGTGATTCATCTTCGAATGTGTCCTACATCTAACGTGTACAATCGCGCACACAATTCACGTCGTCTGTCAAACTGACATGACATGTCATGTAGAGATGCGATGTCATGTCGTTTTATACAAAGTTTTTTGTGATGATTTTAATTGCTTAATATTGTAGAGAGCCGAATATAATATCTCTTTAAAGTCATGGCAGATTAAATAATAGATATTATTTTATTAATTTGACCGATACTTCGCAAAATTTGACAGACCCCGTAAAATCATGCAGCCACAGCACATAAAAACAATATCAACATTAGCATTTTCAATATAAAATAACAATTATACAAAAAATGCAAGAAATGGAACGATACAATTATGTTTGCCTTATAAAATTAAACTATTCAAAATAAATAATAATAATAATGTACAAATTTTTTTCAACAAAATCCTAGGATTGGGAAAATTTTGAAGTTTTTTATAATGAAAAACCGAGACACGCGATATTTGGTGCCTTTGGTTCAAGCTTATATTTCAGTAGTGCATACTACATTCTCACTAGTTTTTGATTGAGAATTAACTGCCAGCCTGTACCTGGATCAAAGGCCTAATTTCCGCGCGCCCCAATCAATGTCTCTTGCATTTTTGGCATAAAAACTTGTCGTACATAACAGTGAAACTACAGTTATTTATCATTAACGTTATTCCTAAAACGGACTAGGTAAACGTTCGAGTGCCTCAGGAATTAATATTGGATAAAATGGACAATTTTAATATTATGGAAATAGGCTATATTGAGTGCCAAAAGATAACTATGACGAGTGTCAATCGATTAAGTATAATTAGTTCAATTATTTTTTAAGAATTCAGATAAACTTAGGCCTCTGATTCGCAATCATGCTAATAATTCTTATGAAAATTAGGCTCTAATCTCGATATGTTTCCTTAACAATGGTGTGGTGTCAAAGAAATAAACAACTTCATCTTACATTATTATTAAGTAAATGTATACTTATTACTATGATGCATTTCATTGTTAGAACATCTGAATTAATCTTATTTTCATTTCTATAACTTCTGTATATCAATTAGGTATATTTAGCATACGAAGGGTGGCGACACAGTAGAGGAATTGACATAGTATCTGTACCTGGAACACTTTTATGGTCTCGAAGATATACATATTGCAGAGCGAATACAATCAGTCTTACGATAAATCAATATTAATTCCTGAGACAAATTATTGTAATATGAATTTATATAGACAGCACGTATATGGCAGTAACAGTTAAAACAACTACGTTTATCAATTCACGTAAGTTTGCAACGACGGATTACGACGAGAACGGAGCGCTCTCATTGGTTGCTTTATCCCCACTATTCCAAGATGGCGGCCCGCTAATGGCAGTTGATCGCGCGCCGTTGAAGCCGGCGGATGCGTCGGTGCCAGTCGTCGCGCCACTCCAGCAGTAGTGTCCTCTCGCCGACTGTCAGCCCCGGCAAACCGGCTGACACGCCCTCTTTTTCCACTCCTAGGATTAGGTATGACCTGGGAGGGAAAGATAGAGTAATGAACAGATAATCATGGTTTTGTCCTTTTGATTCGAGTATTCCAAATGTGGATCTTAAAAGCAAATTGTACAAAACGTTGCAAACTATAAGGAGGTACTTAAAGGTTTAACATTTTCGCAAAGTCTCGCAAAATTAAATGTTAAGATTGATTCAATACAGTAATTTGGTTACAAATACACTTAGAGAAACTTAGTGATGCCTCGTTGACTCCTAATGCTTTAAATAATGGTTTTCGGCCCATTGTTACACGAATGGATCTTAAAGCAATTTACAAACTTATAATTTTAAATGATTTGCTAAAGCCATTTATTTTTGCGTCTGCAGAATTTATATGAAAACCTCGCAACATTTTACGTTCAACGTTATTTTCTGTGCCATTAGAAAGGTTAATAAGCAGTTATGCTTTTGTTATGTTGAACGTTACACGATTGTTATCGAAAAGCGAAATCTGAAATTCTAAATACTGAACACAGTTTTTCTACTAATATCCATAAACATTTATCAATACCCAACAGTGGTTAGGGTCTAAAGTGAAGATTTATCTTTATAAGCGTGCTGAGTCCTAAGACCACCTTTCCTTTATCTTCTGTGTTTTAATCTTGCCTTTTAGCCATAGGTTTACAAGGTGTTAGATTTATAATCTTATGCGTCATTTTCTTCCGGCGCAATATGTCCTTTTCTCCCATACTTCTCTATTAGTCGTCATCTCGGTAGTCATTCCTTTTCTAGCCATATCATTCACAACACAGTCCATCCATCGTTTATCATCGTTAAAAGAATCTTTATTCCACATCCTGGTTACGTCATAAACCAGGCAGTCAGGTCAGGTCTGATAAGAGAATAAAAGAGAATAATCCCAAACCCCAAGTAACAGACAAGGACAGGAAGAAGAAATGACGTCTCCAGATATTTTCTTATTCTTGAAGTTTTTGTTCTTTACTTACTTGTTAATCTTGATCTTAGGGCACTTGCAGGCGAGGTCCGCGGCGCGCACGTGCAGGGCGGTGGCGCCGCGGCGCAGACGACTGCGCGGCGCGCGCTTGTACACCGCCTGCACGCTCAGCGCCAGCCGCACCCACTGGTCGCCCGCCGCGCTCGCCTCTCGACCCACCACCTTGCCCATTATGACTGCGTAGACAAACAGATTCATTACAAATGGCTCCCAAAACCTTAAAGACTACGGAAAAGTTTTGCCACCTTCTCACACCTTCACCTTCTGCTCACTTCAAGCTCACTTCACCTAAGTTTTCACGGTCGACATTGCAAGATAGACGTCGTTTTCCCGGCAGGAGTTCGAATATCCCATAAAACTACTACTGTGTGCAGTAATACCTGTGGTAGTCTGTCTTTATTGGTAACTAGCTGTGCTCCGCGCTTTCGCCCGCGTAAGTCTGGGTCCCGTGGGAATATCGGGATAAAATGTATCCTATGTCCTATTTCAGGTCATGGTTTACCCATGTGACAAATTTAATCAAAATCCTTTCAGTCCTTTTAGCGTGAAAGCGTAACAAACAAGCAAACTCAGTTTCGCATTTATAATATTAGTTAGGATAGGATATAATATACCTAATATAATATGATATAACATCATATAATATAGTTCGGCAGTATTACATGATACCTAGTTACATCCACCATACACACCACACACACCCACCTCGCACACACACATACACACACTACTCACTCACACTCACTCTCACTCTCTATAGAACGCAGTGGTCATTGAAAATCTTTATTATTGTTACTTTCTCTTTTGTGTTTATTTTTATTTTGTTTTCTTTTTCGAATACTTGTCAATCTACCATTTATTGCATGCCATAACTATAATGTATCTCATTTTTGTCTTTAACATTTTCCCTGTAAATTGAGAGGTCTGGCTCTTGTGATACAGGAACTCCTACTACAAGGGCCAGGGCTACACTGATGCTTGTTGCCAATGATGTAAAAACAAATAAATAAATAATATATATTTAAAGGGATATAGGATATCGGATTAAGGAATCTGTTGACGTACTTACCGTAGTCTCGGCTGCAGAACTTGTTGAGATTTAGCGTGCGAGCGGCGGCGCGACACCGGCCGCACTGCTCCGCTGCTGTTGTTATAGACATCATCGTCAGCACATGCTTACGTTACACTAATATCTTCATAGTTATCATCATTATTATAAACTTTATCTTTAACAGATTTTACTACTTCTATTTGAATAATTTCGCCTCTCCTATTATTAACAACATCTAATTTTCATCTAGGTGTGAGATAAAATTGGTTGACGGTCAATGTTGATTTGAGATGTTGATTTAATTTTGTGGAAAATCATTAAAATAGAAATGAATGACGTAAAACTGACTTGATTTGTTATGCTGATGAAAAATAATGTTAATATGAAAGGTTTACCTCTCACTCGGCACTGATAAAATAAAACATAAAGAGTTATGAGTTTGACAGTGGATGACACGGAACAAGCTTGAAATGAACATCATATGATTAACAATACGACAAATATCCATTCCCACACTACGGAAAAGTTAATACGTCATGAAAATATAAAAACGTACTATTTCAATTGATTCAAAAATGCTGGTCCTTCGATCCAAATCCTTGATTTGAAAGATTTTTTATTATTTCCTTAATCAGATTACGTTTATGTCATTTTACTACTATAATTACATAACTTTAACATATTATCAATCAATATTTTCATGATGTTGATAGAAACTAATTTAAGTAAGTAATTATTGTTAAAGTATTTCGGTATGAAATTAGTCATGTGGTGTGAGAATGGATTTCATTAACTTAATACATTTTGATAAGCTTTTTACGAAATTACGACGTTTTCAATGTTGCAAAGTAATTAAATCCATTAGCGTACAAAGTATTTTATTGGTCTGGTATCAAATAACACTCTTGACTATTAACAAGTGTTTATATTTACAGTAATAAAAGTGTAGATGTCGTTACTCATCGCCTTTGCAACAAAGTAGAGCCCTTATCAAAATATAGTAAGCTGTAAATAAAATTAAAGTGCAAATTAATAATAAGATGGAGCCACTGTACTTGTTAAACTATTGTTATTACGGAGAGTGACTGACAACTCTCATCCAGGATTCATAGTTAATACGGTTTATGGTTTAAGAAATTTATCTCACTCAAAAACATTCAATGCCGCTCAAAAAACAAAAAACTCTCAATTAATAATAGAATATTTACTTGCAAATTAAAGAGTATTTAATTATTTGAATTTTCAGATGAGTATCATTAACGTGATATCACATTTAATTCACCTTTAAATGTTTCTATATACAAGAGTTACTGGTTATTTTTGAATGTATCAATAACGTGTAAACGTTAGAGCCTGCGCCAGCGCACTCTCGTGCAACATTGTGATTTTAAACCCATAACCATCTCATAACGTGAGTTTAACGATGGAATGCGGCGATTGAGAGGTTTAAGTTATTTTACTACTCCGTTATAATATCTCAACACATTTTCTTTTAACAAAAAATGAAGACATGTTTTTTATAGCAGTCCCTAAACTACATTCGTATGCACCTAATACTTTTATTCATCTAGTAAAGTACAGTAAGCTCCTAATCACAGACACTCAATCATGTATACAAAATGATCACTGTTTAGATGAACATTTTGGTACTTCGATCAAGGACCAGCCGAGCCGTTTTTGAATACACTTTGAAAAGCTTTCAGCAGCAGCAGCTGATCTGACCAGAGGTACAGACACTGTCGTCTGGTGATTGAGTGTTTGTATCCATGCAAGTGTGTGTGAGGCGAGAGTGCATGAAGGTACACTTACTACTTACCGCGGCCCGGGTCGCCGTCCACCGCCTCCATGGCTTGCACTGCTGTCACCACTCGCGGTATACCTGGACAGAACATGTCATGTTATCATGTAGGTGTGTATAACTAAGTCGCTTGTGACAATAGAGAAGCATGGTACTTCTAAAATCTTTGGTAGTTTTTCTGGTGACCACCGATAAATGAGATCTATGGTCGAGTTCGAAGACGTCAGTAGTCAGAAAATCACAAAAAAAAGATCCGACGACTTCAAATTTGACTATGACACGTAGGTATACGTAAATATTCTTAAAATTGATTTAACTCTCCAGACCTATCAATTCAACTACTTATCCAAAAGTTTCGTGTAGTAAGAAATTACAATTTTACTGTTTTATGAATAGGCAATGATCTTTGTTATGGGTATAGATGCTACTGGTTTCCTAAAACATTCCTTCAATAGTCGTTACAAGTTTACGACGCGACGTTAATGCCCACTTTCAGCCGACTACTACCTACTTGAAATTCACACGCTTATTGTAGAGTGTCGCCCCTGTCACCGCCGTGTAGCAAAAGGATATTTCAATTCCACAATTTCCCTACACGGTGTGACAATCCGACAGGATGTTACCAAGTGTCGGCATCACAAAGTCCTCCATTTCATCCTCAGTTACGACTGTTGCGATGTAATGGTTAGTTTAGTGCTTACAATCACGACACCTCACCTTTAAGTGACTTTTAACGCGTGGGATTATGGCCAGGTGCAGTTCTTGGACATTACTTGGCTCACACTTTATCAACGACGTGGATAGTGCGAATAGATCGATTTTCATCGTGATTATTGTAGCATAGACATGTTAAAACTTATTTAAAGAGTTGTGACTTTAAACGGAAAATACTTAAACCTCGTTTACACGAGGAGAATTTCTCGTCTGTCGAGCAAATCATATGTATAAGCGCCAGTTCTTCGAATGAAAATTGTCCCAAAATAATGTGAAAAATTGCCAAGCGAGAGACTGGCTCTAAGCACCGTTTCCACGATATAATCGCCGATTCTTGCTTACAAGTCTTGTATGAATGGACATTTTCGCCTCTCGACGTTTGAGGAACTGTCTTTCTCGACCGTCGTCTTATGGCCAAAAATCTTTTCACATAAAAAATCTGATATATCTGATTTCATTCTGCCTTCTATGCTTTATCATTAAGAACAGGAAGGTTATCTTACGTATACAAGGTGCGATGTGGCTGCGCGACTGCTGGTACCCTTTGGCGCAGCGGTTACAGGTGGTGCCGGTGACGCCGTCCTTGCAGGGGCACTGCCCGCTCGTCTGGTTGCAGGTCTTGCCGCTCGCACCCACGGGGTGGCAGTCGCAGGCTGGTGGGAGAGAAAAAAATGAATAACACAATATTGTCGTCATAGTAGCCAGATACTTACTCATCTGTTGATGAGTAAGTATCTGGCTACTTACAATTACATATTAGAATAAGGTTCATCATTACTTCGATGGCATGACGAAAGAAAGTAACTGATGAAATGACGTATCCTCATCATATATATTCTTTCTTTTTCCTCTAAAGTGGTTTCTGAAAAATCATGTCAAGTGGCTGTTGGCTGTTCAGTCAGCTGTTATTTTGACTGGCCTTTCAGAAACGTGGTGTTTAGCATATACATAACCAGCTTATAACGTTCCCACTACTGTGACACAGGCCTCCTCTCTATGAGAGGGAGTGGGCTATAATCCACCACGCGGGCCCAGTGTGGGTTGGCGGATATCACATGTCTTTTTGGTTCTGGTGCATGCCAGTTTCCTTACGATTTTTCCTTCACCGTTTTGAGAGCAGTGATGATGAAATAATTAACACAAAGTAACGTGCCAGCTTGGGGTTCGAACACACGACCTACAACAACTCGTATGTCACGGCCGTTACCACTGGACCACCATTGCTTATCTCTTAGATTTTCAGATAGATACTATACAGGTTAAAATACCTAAAAGCAGGGGAAAATAGTATCTAAGCCCTTTCCACTTCATTTATCTGCCACGCAATACGACAGGGTGGCAGAGAGTCGATTGAATTTTTCGTCGACAGTGCGCGTTCCGCGCGGCTTTTGTGGATGGATAATTGAATCACCAGTCGAACACCCAACTAGGTACCTTTCTAACATTGAGTGACTTAACTGGTAGGCATCGACTTCCTGCTTTAGAATCAGTATCGGATGTTCCTATGTAGGAAAAAGACGCTTCTTATGAAAAGCATGAATACAATCAAAATTCAGACTACAATCAAAACTAATATTTAATATTATAAATTATTTTAATAGGGAATATGCATGTATTTTTTTAATATTTTTATTCGATAGTTTACATCGTCAAATAATAGTAAAAAAAAATTCGACGGCAAAAAAGCAATTTAAAGTAGTTAAAAAAATGTTTAAAAATATCCAACCGATCCGGGCTATTTAAACGCCCTCCATTTGGCGCGCTTGGTGTGGTGACGTCACAATTCGTGAAAACAGACAAGCAACTGTCAAGTCAACGTCAAACACTCCTTTTTCTATGAGCGTTTGACATTGACTTGACACTTGTTGATTGACTTGACATTGACATTTTGATTGTTAGCCCGGATTGTTACGTCACATCCGCTCTTAGCCTTTTCAAGTATTTGAATTACCCACAGTTTTTTGGGACTTTTTAAAAATTAATTTCTCGCTCAAAAAGAAATTTTATTCAAAAATATTGATGGAGGCTTAATTCTGAAGTAACATAGTTTATAGAAAAAAATATTTGACCCATATTTGAATCACATGCATATTCCCTATTCTGTAAGCACATAGCTTGGTACAAACACTTTTACACGACGATCATATTTTTAAAACTAGATGAGGTTGGCGTTTTATACTCAAACTCAAACTCAAAGCATTTATTTCAATTAAACCATTTACAGGCAATTTTGAATTCTCAAGGAGTCGGATTTCCTATCTGACTACTCTGAGAAGATAGGCCGAAGCAAATTCAGAGGTAACAGTCTCTTTTGAAGTTCAGACATAATCTTGGTCAGATCATAAAGATGACAAAATGATAAAGAGGTAAAATTGTTTGTTCATACGTATGGAAGTACTGATCTCATTACTAGATGACTTTTAGATGAATTTAATCATATTTTTACAGCCCCGTTGCCCGAAGACGGCTGATATTTTCCTCAATCAAAGCTACATACGTAAATGATAGTCTTATTATCTAAAAAGAAAGAAGAAAAACATATGCGATAACATCACTGTCCAAACTTAGATGGGGCCGTCGCAAAGAAGTAAAAGAAAACTTCCTTTCTTTCTTTATTATTACATTTTTTCTTAAAGTAAGTCTGATGTCGGGAAATAACGAAGTCTTAAGTTCTTAACACAGTTTTCTTGGAAGGCAGTTTGCCTTGTTTACCAACTAAATTAGCTTGAACACTATTTGCGTGCCGTTCGTATAACTTCGGAGCTGTTCGTATGACTTCGTTGCTCTTCGTACTCCGAAGTTAGTTGGACTTTTCGAACTAGTATTTGCTGCTTCTGAGTGTGATGGGAACTAATATAAACAGGTCGGAATGGAATGTGTGAGAATATTTTAAGCTTCGCGCGTCAGTTCAAGATTTTTCGATCTTCGGCCAAGAATTTTATACCTAATTGGGTTTTAATTTTAATTTATTTTCGTGGTGACGACATGATTATAGATTGAAAAAACTTTTGTTATTCTATGCCATGTTCTCAAAGACTGTACCTCGATAAAACCTTAGTAGGTTAGGTACAAAGGTATTTAACGAAACCGTTTTTACTGACAATGTAAAGTCTGTTTTTTAATCTCGTTAAATTATGACATTTAATGTGTTTGTTCTTTGATTTTTCAATTTCGAGTTTGACATTTGCACCTGTCAAATTAATTTACGAGATTAAAAAACAAACTTTAGTTACAGCCTAAGGTCTGACAATAAGACAGAAGAAAACTCAACTTAACTGGTTTATTCGAGAATTTAATTGCATTAAGAGTCTAACTGCAATTTAGTGCACAGTGCACACATTACATCGCAATCTAGGAACAGTAGAAATAAAAGCAAGTACACACGCATTGCACAATCACGTTTTATTTGCCTGGTAACAACTTTATAGCACTGGCCTATAGCGAGAGGCACTTTTATTTTAATGTGTTCGCGTTAATCAGTAAACAACGTAATTCTAACACTATTTCCTAGGTAGTAAAGCCTTAACAAGATCTAAATTAGTCGTAAAATGGTCGTGTTGAGTGGTATTTTTAATGTGCTGTAATTTTTAATTGTGACGTAAGTTTTCAAGACGTCGACCAAAATATGACGCACTTACATAAATATTGCCACATCCCACAATCTTAAATTGCACGAAAAATTGCCAAACCCTAAATCACTATCGATAATCGAAACTATTCGAAACAGAATTCGTTTTATTGTGCGTCATGATTTGTTATTGATATAGCTGATTTCATTCGATAATCGGATTCTCCCCCGTGTGTCGTCGGATTGTGAACTCGATTACCCGGATGGGTCCGGTTGAGGGAAAGTGTCGAGTTGTGCGTTGACCCCGACGTTTTATAGCGGTCCGGGTATATGACAGGGGATTGCGATCGGAAATAATGTTGGCAATTGTATCGGCGTGCGTAGTCGCGTACTGCCGGCTGTTTGCGTATTCTGAGAATCGAGAAAGGTTTCGGGGGCACTATCTTGTGAAAATTGTTGGCTTGCTTTCTGAGATAGGAATTGGAAAAGTTGCTTGTTTAGCTTTATAACTAAGTAGAAGAAGGGTGCTGAGTAGGTAATATTTTTTGCACATGGAAATGTTAGGTACGCATTCACACGGTGTTATAAAATCGTGTTTTGGTATCAAATCTTAACTCTAAATTAAAATAAGGAAACAATTAAGGACAAAATTATAACAACAAATCCAACAGCCACAATATTCGCCTAATGGCTCTCCACAAAATCCCAATGCAATCATTTCAATTCTCCTCCCCATCGGCCCATCCAACCTAACAACTCGGCCTCAACTAGCTGACGTAACAATAGAACCTAAGTGTTCCCATTTCCATACCCCAATCTTGACTCAATCAGCGGAAAACCTACGGCGGCCGTCAAATAAAACTGAAGCGTCCCGAAGGACCGATCCCGCCCGAAGGACCAAGTGGACCAACTCGATTTTCGGTCAATTTTATGTGAAAACTATTGTACCCGCGACCACGGGGCCGATGTGACCGGGGCGCGTTTACTTTTGGGTTTTACGACGTCACGCCTTTTTGTTTTGCAATTTCGATTTCTTTCAGGGACCAGAATTGGATTAGTTTGGATAGGGTTAAATGTTTGCGGAGTTGTTAGTGGGTGCCACTGGGAGAGGATAGTTTTGAAGATGTAGGTATGTGGGCCATAGACCTCGAGTCACGATACCCTATTTTTCTAACTTTACAACTACAAAAATCCGTTCAGCCGTTTTAGCGTAAAAGCTTAAAAAACAATCATTTTTTGACGTTTTTAATCTAGAAGGAACGTGTAAGAATAAAAGGGGTAATATTTAAATTAAGAAGCGACAATGGAAGTGTTTCACAAGAATTACAATAAATCTTCTCTTTAACTTATGTAAGCTGTTAAGTAATCGCTATACTAAGTAGACTACCCTGCTTATTACTACAACAACAAATAACGATAATACGGCCTATAATAACATAAAACTTAATACCAAAGTTAACATTAGAAAATATAAAAAGCTCTCAAAATCTTAGAATTGATGCAACGTTTTATCCAAATACCAACGTTAAACTCCGTTTAACTAAAACCCAACTATTTGTATAACGACCGTGTCTATTTGAACACAGATAGTTTTAGATTATATCTGTCTGTTTGTCTGTCCGTGGACAGGTGTAAACGGTTATCGTCAGTTTAATTTAAAGTTATCTTTGGCGTTCTAAACTTTACGAGTTAGACGCTAATTTAAGTAATAGCAGTTACAATTATTATATTTATATGTTATTTTTTTAAAGTGTGTCTTAGACAATATTGTCATCACAGTGTCTAGTTTTCGTTTATTTTTTGTACATTGGCACCTTGTAGCTATGTATTTATGTAATTCGTTATTATATAACCGTGCTTTTGTATGTTGTGCTATGTCTTTTGTGTGCACCAAATAAACGTTTTATCTATCTATCTAGTAACGTAACGTTGTAATATTCGGGAAAAAGTGTGATTTTAATCAATGTGTAGCAATAGTTAGATACTTATGAATTAAGTTGAGAAGGAGTCTTAAAATAACAGTGTAGTAGTTTACAAAATATGTCGTTCTATCAAATAAATTATTAGTTTTATTCCAAATTAATAGCTTTTTAATTAATGATGTCCTGTTGAGGAATTTTATGCCTTTAAAAAGGCTAATAAGTGGCATTTGATAGAACTGGTGAAAATTATTAAACCAGTTTGCCAATGCCAGTAAAAAAACACAAATAATTACCTATGTTTTTTATGGAGCACAAAAGCATGATACATTAAAAATGTGTTTCAATAAATATACAAATTGACTTTTATAACGATTTATACGAATTTAATTGACTATGATTTTTATAAATTTAGTTTTGACGCTAAAACATCCGTTATATACGGATATTCGAATTTCAGACTGGCTTTTTCTACTAAGAAAGTAATATTAGCTACTCGTGATTATGCACTTAAGATAAAGAGTTCAAAAGCCGGTATTGATTCTATATTTTTTGTCTATAACTACTCTTAGATGCGTTAAACTTCCTGTTCCCTTCCCTTGGCTGGGGCATTTCTTAGTTTGTCAAATGCAATCCATGCAACCTGGATCCCAATTTTTTTAACTTTCGACACTAAGCCGAGCGTTGGAAATCGAACAGCGCGCTTTTATTTCGGCATTCATTGAGATGTCGCTTAGTGTTAGTGAGAATGAGCAAAACTTTTCTAATTCTATTGCTCCTGAAGTGCACGAGGATCTTTAAAACATTCCGTACAATTTGCTTTACTATACTTAGCCACAAGCCCTTCTCTGTTTACTCTGTAAACACAGAAGGGCTTGTGGCTAAGTACAATAGCCGCACGGGTCGATAAATCAAGTTCAACTACGTTTGCCGTGGTTGTTCCGTGGATGTTTACATACCAAGACCCCTTAGCGCCTCGGAAAGCACGTTAAGCCGTTGGGCCCACTGTCATTATTAGATCTTTGACAGTTGTTAACGAGTCGTCAGAAGCCCGAAAGTCTGACAACCAGACTTACTAAGGGGTATCGTGTTACCCAGTAACTGGATTGTGGAGGTCAGATAGGCAGTCGCTCCATGTAAAATGTTGGTATTCAACTGCATCCAGTAAGACTCGATACCCCAACATAGTTGGGAAAAGGCTGGGCAGATGATGATGACTTACGTTTACAAGCCTTCTTATGCGTGATGGGTTTGGTGGGATCCCTGTAGTACCCCTCGCGGCAGTAGTGGCAGTGGCGGCCGGCGGTGTAGTGCCGGCACTTCAGGCAAACCCCTCCGGAGGCCCGGCCCGACAGCTTATACAGCTCCATGTTGAACCGGCAGCGACGCGCGTGCCCGTTGCAGTTACATTCTGGGGAACAAAGATAGAGATTGGTGAGAATTGGTCATTGTGATATACGATAACGTCTTTCTGTGTGCGTTAAGGAAATCGTTCTCACATGAATGATGTAGGTACATCAGAACCTACATTATTGCAGTTACCTAACCAATATTGTGTTCAACTCATGAACCTACGCTTTGGCCTGACTGCGGAGTCGGTACTCCTTGACATAAATGCTTTGAGTTTGAGCTTTCTTACTGGCCAGCATTAAAAAAATGTATAAGTTTTATGAAGACTGCAATCACCAACACACACCTAATGCAGTAGCGATCATCAGAAAAATAATGTGATCTAGGTTTAACTTTCAAAGTGTTATTTAAAGATAATAACCGTTAATGTTAACATTGTAAGCGGTCGTCGTTTTTGCATATTATCGGGTTTTATTGCTTGTAAAGCACCTCTTTATGAGGTGTTTTTAGTAGCCCAAATCGCACAAATGTGCAGTGAGCTGTTCCAAAAAGTGATTGATGAAGTGATTAGTGAAGTGATGGATAAAAGAAAACTATTTCCATTAATACTGTTCCACCCAAGATCATTGGTATACCGTTCCTACGTTCACATTTCGCTACTGAATTACCTCCACTAAACAAATGTACCTCACAATACCAACATTTGTCCTACGTCTAGCAGACATAATAACCCAAGTCCAAGGTTCCAGCACACAGGCATTAACCGTGTGACGTATGACGCCATTAACCGACCGCGGCGAATCCAAGGAGGTAAATGTATTGCGATTAATTATCGGATAAATCCATTTATTCAAGCTTAGAATTATTTATTGTGGCTGGATAGAAGAGGATTGGTTTTTAAAATCTTTTTGCGAGGCGAATGGTTGCGGGCTATTTAATGTTTTAAATTTATGTTCCACAAACTGTCAGGTTGTACTTGACTTCGTCCATCCTTCCAGAATTTAAAGAGTTGGTCACCTGTCGGTGTAGCTATTTCTATCATTCACAAATCTAATATTATTTTGCTTTTTTCTTGATTTAGTGCGAGGTTAAAATAAAATACGCTATATGTGAGTATTTGCACGCTGATTGGACAATTGAAAAATCTTCGAATTGATAAGTTCTCGTGTTTCGTAATCTAAGCCTAAAGAAATAACAGATTTTCAGACAGTTCAATAAATCAGTGTATGTTTTCCTATCATATAATTATAATGGGCCGCTTACGCTTATTATAAAACAATTGCACCAGTTTTAGACCAGAGAGCAAAGTTGCTGAAACTCTTGAAAAACTGAGACATATTACATTCGCTGGCAACACCGCAAACATTAAACCACAAACAAAAGAAGACATACACAAATAAAAATCTAAGATTTATACCTGTCAGTGTCTTGTCATATGTTGACGTACAAATCATCGTCCCTGTCCCACTACAAAGGGAAGCTGGGTATTTTTCTAACAGCGCCATCTGTTAAACGTAATAGCGAACCACAGATCGACCGCTGACAGGTTTATGTGGAGGGGGCGGCGCGCGCGCAGACTTACGATCACTTTTGTAATGGCAGTAATGGCTGTTATGTCTTTTGCGTTATATTTTGATATTTTTAGTTGTGTTTGGGTTACCCCATAGATATATTACGCTCTGTGGGTTAGCCAAATTTAATTGGTTGGACAATATTTCCACGTTACGGCGTAGATTCATTAACGTCATTAATATTCGGCTTTATAGTAAATGACTGGTATTCAGCTGCATTCGGTTAGACTGGAAGCCGACTCCAACATAGATGGGAAAAGGCTAGACAGACTGATGATGAGTAGTAAATGACTGGGTATTCAAATGTCTTTTTTACAACCATGAAGAAGCATTTCCTGTACTAATTTAAAATTGATCTGCAGATCTTTTCATCCTTTTCTACATATCCTGGCATCCACACCGAATATTCTAAGAACGTTCCCAATAGATCCTGTTCAGAGGCGCCGGTGATAATCGTCACAGACCTGCGTCTAGGGTATAAACTATCGGAGCGACCTGGATTCGTTGCGTGCCAAGAATCCACCACAACGACCTGAGGGATTATAGACATTAGCATACTTCACACAAGTCACACTATTGCTTGGACGGATGTGTTATTGTCAACGCAGTAATGTTAACGAGCGGCGTGTCCATCATCGTTTAGTCAAACTAATTTCCCTGATGTGTCCGGCTCGAAGGACCAAAAAGAATCTCGAGGAATAGGGGTCGACTCTAATATCGATCATTATTTTGTCTCATTTTACATGAGATAATTGTGAAATCTTAGACATATTTATGTCTATATCCGTTTTAATCCGTTTCAATTGCTGTCTCAATATCCCTTTTTGCTAGAGTAAAGAAAACCCTCGCCAAAAGTGCAGATGCAGATTTTACAATAATTATCGGCTCCCAACAAAAAAAAACAACGATCCGCACTCCGATCAACGGAAATTAAAGTCAGCGGAAAAACCCGAACCGGTGGAAACTAATCGTGAAGTGGTTCGCGTCTTGATTGGAGCACGTAGCAGCCAATAAGAAGCGTTCAAAGTAAATTAATTAGAGAGCCGACTGATTGGCCGTCCGCCGGCCGGACACGGGGCACGTGACCGGATGCCGGACGTGAGCCGCCGTATCCGACGCTACTTTCACGACAATACGGACGCGCGTGCCGGAGTATAATGGTGAAATGAAAAAGAAATGCTGATGGAGTTTTGAGTTTTTCGAGTAACTGTATGGTGGCTGTTGAGTTTTAATTCTATGTAGCGGTAGTGGTTTTTACTTACTAATTTGGTAAGCAAGACGTGTTGCTGGTTTATTAATCTGTGTTTCGTTCTTCTTCCTCTTCTGCAAGTCTGCATCTATCACGTGAAATTGTCAGTGATGTAACCAATATATTGTAACAATATTCTGATTTAAAAGAGTGTCCGTGAAGTTTCTTGGCCGTTCTTCTCCATAGGAATCTACTACGTTTTGGAATTAACTACATTTGGAATTAACTACGTTTTGGCAACTAGCTTCATCTTTCTGACCGACCCCTTGACAATTCAAAAGTGCCTGTAATTGGTTTATTTGAAATAAATGCTTTGAGTTTGAGTCTAAACATTTTGCTCATGACTTAGTATGTGAAGTCTTGCAGTTTTCCAAGTTTAGTTCATATTTACATTTTAATAGTTGGTCTTGGTTCAGTCGTATTGTCCCTTGTCTTTGAATATCTAGTCAATTTTCTAACTCTCATTTCCGTCACGACTTTCAACTTCCAGGGCTTTTAAATCAATCTTTATTTTATTGTATTGATAGAAATCCACAGGATTGCCGCACATGATATCACGAGTTCGACACTTTCTCCTTTCGAGACTGAGCTGATGTTAGATATAGGTAAGTTCCTTTTATGTACCTATATTTCTTAGCTAGCTAGCCTACATAGTAGCAACTAAAGGTGTGCTCAAGCCAACAACTACTTGAATTAGCGCACATAATTTATTAGTTAAAACAGTGATAAATTGCGCAGCCGGCATGGTGGCTTGGCAACACAATAATCTATTTCCCTTCCCATAATTTATAGCACTTTTACTAGAGATTGTGAGCCCCCCCACTGGTCAGGAATGGGTTGCCCTAATTTCTTCCTTTGTAATGTATAAAACAAGATATAGGAAGACCGACCTTAATTGATTTATCAGAGAAACTTTCGATTCGGTATTGCTTGTGTCACTTCATAAAACTAGTAACTCCGAGGGAAGGTAAAGGGAGCGCGCAAAGCGCACTTGCTTGAAAGCTTTAGAAATGAGCCGGCCAAGTGCGAGTCGGACTCGCGCACGAAGGGTTCCGTACCATTATCTATAAAATCGCCAAAAAAAATCACGTTTTTTGTATGGGAGCCCCCTTATAAATTCATTTTATTCTGATTTTAGTATTTGTTGTTATAGCGGCAACATAAATACATTATCTGTGAACATTTCAACTGTCTATCTATCAGGGTTCATGAGATACAGCCCGGTGACAGACGGACAGGCAGACAGAGAGCGAAGTCTTAATAATAGGGTTCCGTACCCAAAGGGTAAACCTTTGGGTACGGAACCCTAAAAACTAGCCTATTAGGCTAACCGATTTCGAACAAGAAAATCAACATTTTGTTTGCTATTACTCGTCCAGATTCGTGAACATAACAATCACATTCACATTTTCCTAAGAACTAAAACCCCATTTTCCGAAACATTAAGCCTCCTTGTCACGAGCACTATTTCGCTGGATATCGCCATACATACGTCCCGGTGCTGTACAGTCATACTACATAAATCACGTGGCTCACCCGCTCGACGCGACCACTCGTTCTTTTCTCATTCGCTAACGATCTCAGCAAATGGACGGTAAACTGTGCTTTCATCAAGCTGCTGTATGAATTGTGTGATATTTTTTATGACATCTCTCGTAGTTAGTTTGGGTTTAAGCGTGATTTATCGTAGAGTTGTTAATAGTAAGTTATGTAAATTAAATATTAATATGAAGTTACTTATTGTGATTGAACACAGGGTATACATACAGAAAAGAACAGGACGAACAAGATTAAATTTTATCTTTTTCGTCCTGTTTTTTTCTGTATATTAATATTTAATAGCAAAGATTTCTTCCTTCCACCGTGTTAAAAAATACAACACCTTGTTACTTAATCGTACTTACCTCTACCTAAAGCGTAAATTCCCCATTATTTACATCTAATAGGTAATAACGATCAATTTACCTAAACTTTACGCTCCAATAACCATTTAATTTAAGCGCCTAATACGTTCAGCACATATTAATACAATTTATACATCCGCATCAGCGCTAAAAGTCTCTAAACTGAACTTAGTAACAGCATTAAGTCGCACAGGGGTGGCAAATTGCCACACTCGAGATAACGACTTTATTAATTTGATTAATCCTGGCTCATAGACACATGGGCTTAATAACTCCAGAAGGTTGTGCACCCCTGTCTGATAAACGAAAATATTCGTACAGAAGGACCAATTCGTATGATTGGTTTACGATGCGATATAATAGCTGTTAACAGCTTTTAAGACTGTACAAAGCAGAGGTCCGTTCCTGTATGGAGTATTGCAGCCACTTATAGGATGGTTTAGCAAAATACCAGCTTGCTCCACTGGACTCGGTGGAACAGAGTAAAAAGGCTTATAGGCGACGAGACGTTGGTGGTGGCTATGCTTCACAGCCATAGCATAATATAGCAATTAACACAAAGAGCTCGTGGCTAAGTAATAACAGCCGCACGGGTTGATCCATCAGGTTTAGCTACGCTTGCCGGGGTTGGTCCGCGGATGGGTGATCATCTTTAGATACCGAGACTCCTCCGTGCCTCGGAAAGCACGTTAAGCCGTTTGGTCCCGGCTGTAATTCATGGATCTTTGACAGTCGTTACGAAGCCCGAAAGTCTGACAACCAGTCTTACCAAAGGGTATCGTATTTCCCAATTCTTGGGTTGTGGAGGTCAGATAAACAGTCGCACTATGCAAAATACGGGTATTCAGTTGCATCCGTTTTAACTGGAAGCCGACCCCAACATAGTTGGGAAAAGGCTAGGCAGATTGATTGATAACAAAGACAATCTTGTCTTTGTGTCAATGTAACATCGGTTACCGAATATGAGTTCATAGTCATATATGGGTGTGTATAATGTTGTATGGAGTGAACCTTCTGAATTTTAGTATGCGGTGTCGTAGTAGACAATGTTAATGTAATAACTGCGTCATTGTGAGCTGAGTACCTGCAGGTACCATGTGGAGCAAGTTAATGTCATTACGTCTGGTGGTACATGGGATTTGTACCTATAGATCGGTATTATGTATGTTTTATTGATTTTTTACGTTCTTTTATGAAATTCTAAAGTATTATATGTATACTAGCTGTGCCCCGCGGTTTCACCCGCGTAAGTTTCGATCCCGTGGGAATATCGGGATAAAAAGTATCCTATGTCCTATCCCAGGATATGGTTTACCCCTGTGCCAAATTTCATCCAAATTCGTTCAGCCGTTTTAGCGTGAAAGTGTAACAAACAAACAAATAAATAAAAAAACAAACTCACTTTCACATTTATAATATTAGTTAGGATGAGTGCAGAGTCCCTCTTAAGGTCATAAAACCATAGGCGAAAATGTAATAAAATACCCCATTATTGTATGAAATTTGCGTTGCTACCATCACATTTGATCGAAAAAATCACATTGCGAATACAGGAAAAATCCTGCAAATCGACCTATCAAAAAAATAAATCCTCTGGATATCGATTTGGACAGTAATCTGTCGAATTTCCGGCGGCCATTACTCACGACTCACGAGGACACTGATTGACAAATGAGGTCCTGACATTAGCGGACCCGCCTCCTTGATGCCACTGGATCCATGATTAATATCCGATCCAGCTGCTAAATGTTGATCTGTTTGGTTGAAATTGTGATACGGAAAGCTTGTTTGTGGTTCTGACAGTTTGTGATGAATTTGAAAATGCATTTTGACATGGATGAAAGAAATTCTGAACTGGTTAATTACTTCTTACATTCCTTTGATTCTTATAGGTATGATTGGTCGTAGCAAAATCGTTTTCATTTTATTTTAGCATATTTTTCGATATCAGCATATTTTTATTATTTTTTCGATATTAGCATATTTTTTATAGACAAACGCGGCGGAGGACTTTGTTTTATAATATTATTATAAAACAAAGTCCTCCGCCGCGTCTGTCTGTCTGTCTGTTCGCGATAACCTCAAAAACGACTGCACCGATTTTCATGCTGTTTTCACCAATGGACAGAGTGGTTCTCGAGGAAGGTTTTAGTATGTAACAACCGATATCCATGTGGGCGAAGCTGCGGGCATCGGCTGGTTATATAATAAATAGGCAAGTGCGTTGGGCATCCAGTAACCCCTGCCCATCTATACGAATATAATAAATTCAAAAGTCACTCTGTCTGTCTGTCTGTATGTTACCTTTTGACGCCTAAACCACTGAACGGATTTCGACAAAAGTTGGCAAGGAGATAGATGACACCCTGGGGAAGGACATACACAACTTTTTATCGACATACCGCGCGGGCGATGCCGCGGGTGGAAGCTAGCTATAGATAAGTCGACTTAAAATTAACAACATATGTTTACTTCTCAGACTCCCCCATTTCAACGTAAGCCTTTAGGGCATGTCAGAAGCATTCACTCCACACATTATATTGTACCTACATTGTATTTGGGACTCTTATGTAGGTAGATACATGTAGGAAAGATGGGAGTAAGACGAGACGCTGTTCGTCTCAATTATCTTCATCCCTATTTAGTATAATGGGGGATGAAATGGAGAAGAACGCAACTTAGCCATGTGGCCCTTAGGAGTTTTGGTTGCGGGAACTGTCCAATTTGGAAGTTTCAGAAACATTTAAGTAATCGTGTAAAATCCTAACTAACATTATAAATGCGAAAGTGAGTTTGTTTTTTTGTTACGGCTAAAACGGCTGAACGGATTTGGATGAAATTTGACACAGGGGTAGAAAATGACTTGGAATTGAACATAGGATACTTTTTATCCGGATATTCCCACGGGATCAAGACTTTCGCGGGTGAAACCGCAGGGTGCAGCTAGTTATGAATTAAGTCATGTTACCAAAAAGTCATTTGGCTTTGCCTTTGCAAGCTGTAAGGATCTCACTCCTGAAACACACAGGTGTTTTTTTCACACACACATTTTAACCGACAAAAAAGCAGGAGATTCTCTAGTCAATGCGTAGTAGTACCTACTTATCTCAATACTTTTTTCTAGTTTAACCCGTTGATTCGCTGAGCAATAGTACCCATTTCAGTTTCCACGAACCGAACTCCCTTTAGAATAGATAACAAAACCATCACACGAACACACAAACTCAATTAAAATCCTAACTCGTCGCCATTTCGCATCACAACAATACCGAGACACTTAGTCTATCCTCACCACACAACAAGGAAAAATCAGCCGCTTGTAAATCACATACTAATTTACACAAATAGTGCATGTAACGATGCAGCATCAGCCTTAGTCTGGCGTGCTTCCAAACTAAGATGTATGGCTGTGGGTAATCGCCGGGGCACCCAGTTGGCCGGCCTAGCGTTTAGTCACCCGCTAGGATTAGCCAGATTTATTGACACCTCATAGGATTATTGATAATAGGGAATTGTGTGTCTTTCATCTTTTGGTCTTCTGTTTTGTGATTATGTGATCAAAGTTGGCTTTAATTGAGATATTGGATGTAAATTATAGTGAGGGACTTAACATGTGACTACATACGGACATAGTCGTTTACCTATATGATATTGTCATGTAACTTTTCTTAATGTATAGGTAACTAGCTGCTCCCCGCGGTTTCACCCGCATAAGTCTTGATCCCGTGGGAATATCGAGATAAAAAGTATCCTATGTCCTATTCCAGATCCTCATCTACCCATGTGCCAAATTTCATCCAAATTCGTCCAGCCATTTTAGCGTGAAAACGTAACAAACAAATAAACAATCCAACTCACTTTCGCATTTATAATATTTTAGGATTAGGAGGTAGGTGTATAGGCTATATAATTTAACTTATTGGATTGACGCATCAGTAGTTGTGCTAATTGTTAGAGGAAGCAGCACCTTTTGACTGAAATCATGATGACGTTTCCTTAATATGAATCTCTTATTACAACGGAAACACTGTATCCCGTACCCATCATTAGGTACGACTTTTTCTTCCAAGTAGTCTTATGTAAAACCTAGGTCATACAAATCCATCATCGGCTCCACAATGGGAACAGCTGAAAGGAACAGGAACAACGGTAACAAGCTTTGTATTAAATGTTCCAAACGGTTTTATTTACCTGTATTTAACTTGCAAATGGCGACTTTGTGGGAACGGACGCATTGTGCTGTGCGTCGCCCTTTACACGAGAAAAAGGATTGCGGCCAATGGGCCCGAGATGAAGAGACATATTGTTAGCAGATACGGAAGCTGTAATGATAATGGTCTGATAAACTCGTAGTCTAGAATTGAAATGAGAGAAAATGCACTTCCGCTAAAATTGAGATTTATTAGGAAGGAAAATGATTCTAAAATGATAGAGAGAGGAAAACCGGAAAGCACCTCCATATTTTGAATAGTTTTATTTCCAGATGATCGTGTACTGCAGATGAAGTTAGCAGTTTGAATAACCTCCTAAAAGTTGCACATACTTGCCAAGATTTGCTCTACTGAAACAACTTTCCTGAAACTTGCTGAATATTATCGAGTTACTAGTTCTTTGTAGTTTATGTAAAGTTGGTCGTCGCGAAGTTATGACGTACCGCGCGGCATATTGAAAGAGTCAATACAATGCAGGCTTTCCTGGCGTCGGCAACTCGACACATTATTTGATGAAGACATTCTTAGGAGGCCCTTTACAAGATCCTTGTATATAGCTCAAAATACGAGCATATTTTCATAGTTTGAGCAAATATGAGCTTTGAGCACTGAGCTTTTAGAATTTCTAAACAAAAACTTAAATTAAAAAGCGACAGTCTTATGTACAATTTCTTTACTATTTTGTTCCCCAAAGCAAAAACACTTGCTCTGTCTATCTGTCTGTCACATCACATCGTATCTATCAAACGCATGAACTGATTTCAGTGCAGTTTCGCTTGATGCATTATAGTTCAACAATTCCACATGGCATCCTGTTATTATTAATTGTTTGATTGATAATAACAGGTAATAAATATATTGATTGTTATGCATTCGCAGTGTACAGACGTGCTCGATAGCAATATTTAATAATTATCTACTTTAAAAAATAGTGACCTCCTTTAGTGCATTACTAACGTAATGCAACTATAATTTTGCTGTGTGAAGTTTCAGCGAATAATGGACGCGAAATAGTAAAAATACAAAATGGATAACAGCCCCTTTAATCCAAGGGGGCCAATGCACACCACCGCCTCGCCGCCGAAGACGACGACGCAAAACCCTGCCCTTGAGTCGGAGACGGTTGAAGTTATTTCAACGCCTGAGATTCAGAAATGGATGTCAGGCATCGAACAGAACTTAAATGAAGTTTGCGCTATTGCCGCGGAAGGCAAACTCAACTCGGAGCAGAAAATGAAAATTTCTACCCTATAAAGTAGGATCTGGCACCTCACAAATGGCAGTCCTATTCCAGTCTCTTAAGCAAAAAGCCATTCAGGCGTATAACGCGGTTGATGCACTTCAAGAAAAACGCGACCTGATGGAACAGATTTCGGAACTCAAGCAGACGTTTAAGGATTCTGCTGGATCTGCCAGAAATAGTTCGTTTGCCGATATGGTGAAGAAGGGAGCAAATGATTTCGTTCGACCCAATAATCTAAGCTCTATTGCCATTTATCCCAATGACAAATTAAAAACAAGTGTCCAAACAATAGATCTCGTGCAAACAATCATACGGCCCGAGCAAATGAAGCTCCACGTTCGAGGTGTCCGGAATACAAAAAATGGAGGTGTAATTATCAGTACCGAGACGAAAGATGACACTGATAAAGTGAAGCAAGCAGTCCACCTCTCTCTATCTGGACTTTCCACCGCTGAGCCCAGCAAGCGCAAACCTAGGATCGTGATTGTAGGAGTGCCGACTTCCTTAGCTGAAAATGAGGTGTTCAGATGCATTTTCGAACAAAACGTAGCCGACAAGTTACCAGAGATGTCCTTGGAATCCTTCTTGACCTACATAAAATTAAGCCACAAATCGGGGAAGAGAGATGCTACGACCTGTAACTACGTTGTTGAAGTTTCAGCCGATATACGGAAAGCCCTAATCCCTCAATCAAGGCTTTTTATAAATTGGACGTCCTGTCCTATCAGGGACTTTACATTGGTAACAAGGTGTTGTTATAAATGCCAACAATATGGCCATGCAGCAAAAACTTGCCGAGAGATCGTATCTACGTGTGGTCACTGCGGTGACGCAGGCCATTCGTTGTCCGAATGCGCGAAGAAAGCCGACATTCCAATATGTGCAACTTGCTCACGCTTTAAAAAGCCTAGTGATCACAAAACAGGAGACGCTGAATGCCCTGCTAGGAAAATAGCAGAATACAGATATATTAACTCCATCGATTATGAGGGCACCTAGTGCGTCATACTCAAGGCCTGACTTCCGTAACTCTTGTTGCTGACTCAACATATATCCCTGGCGACTGCGCTGTCCTACTTACTTGTGATTTGTCGCTGTCTAAGCATATTAGCCGACCTCTTCAACATCGAATGTAGCCATGGTGATTTATGCAATATTTGTTTTAACCTAGTTAATAATACTGCAGACGCAATTGTAATCGTGTAACTAAGTGCAAACAACTATTTACCTTAATTATTAGTGTTCAAGTAAATGATAACATAATAAATTAACTAGCCATCTCATTATTCCTAAAAACTTATGATTATTCTAAATATTGTTAAGAAATCAGTTGTCCTAATAAAAATCATAAGAACTAATGCCGCCTGTGATACAGGGTTATCCTAGTACAGGCATCATACTTTGTAATACCTACATTATTTCTAAGCTTTATACTGTATTTTACCAATTTTTATTTTTTGAATAAATTTATTATTATTATATTATTAATGTGTTGTCATTGTACAATGTATGATTTGTCGCTAAACACGCTCGGTGACACGACGCCATCTTCGGGGGTCCGTATATGGACGCCACGGGGATGAATAAAACATGGCGCTATTGAACAACTCCTGTGGCGAATGTAGTAAGGTGGAGACATAGTGCTTGTGGAAAAGCGAGGTGAAGAATAACAGATTTACTCTGTTTTATTATTTTGGTATATTTTGTTGAAGCTCTAAATGGTCATCTATCACCTATCAAAATCAACAATTTTGCCTTCCGCCTAAAGCAAAATTGAACCGATGAGGCCAACCTACTCACTAAACAATAGCTTTTTTAGTGTTTTTTTAGGTTATGATCGTATTTCTCAGTATCCCCGTTAGACGAAGTATAATTATAACTACCACTGTAATCTAGAGATCATAAGGAACAAATCAACATGCGTTTCATTAATAGACACCACAATTTTTGGTGGGCCTAATCGCCGAACAAAAAATACTATCTCCTTTGATGTTTCATGGAATTGACAAGACAAGATGTAAAATAAAAATAATATAAGCATCTACATGACAAGTTTTTAATTATTTTCCACAACTTCTTTACCTCCCCAACTCCCAAGTCATAAGCACCATAAAATAATTCAAGCGTCACCGAAAACCATTCAGGATATTTCTTACAAAACCATTACAAAATGTTACATTACATTTAATTTACGGAAAGTACGGGAACTCATAAACACAAAGTTATTGTTTCTCCTTATAATAACATTGTTTGTTTGTAATTACTTTCTCCCACGTGTTGCGCGAGTTATAGTCGCGATTGTGAGTGACGTCACTACACGTCGTAAAATGTTGCGTGTTTAGTCGACTATGGTGAAGTGAAGCCGGTGGCGACTAGGCCGCGGAAGTATAAGTTTTTGGAAGTATTTGGTGGCAAAAAGGGGGCACTGATTTGTACGTTATGTTTATTTTTTGCATGTATTGCGTAAGAATTTGTCGTTTTCCTGAATCATCGAAAAGTTGTGCATAAGTTGTTTAAACCATTTAGCAAGAAATGGTTACACGACAGTGAACAATGTGGGAAACTGTATCAAAAAATAAATACTTTCTTTATCATCACAAAACCGTATATTTATCAGTTGTTTAACCAAAACACCCATGACATTTATGTATGGAGTTTGACATAAAACTGACATTAAACACGCGTTGAACAAGTCCAAGCCTTTTTAAAATTATTTTATTTGCCGATTTTCCTCCCCTTTTTTTGTATAATCGCTCCCGCTACCGGTCCCGCTCCGCCTATCAACTCCCCAGCCTTTTTAGTAAGGAATGCATTGATTTCTCCACCAGTTCACTGATTATCTGACAAAGAAATATTACATGAACCCCAAGGTGTACCCTTGCAGACCGCAGAATTTTGTCATGGTTGAAGTTAGCACTCTATTTTTTGTACTGATGGTTTTCAATGTTGCACTTATACCTAATGGGTTTTTTGATAATTGGTTGTGTTTGTAATGTTTCCTTTTAACCGACTTCTTCTAAAAGGAGGAGTTTCTCAATTCGTCTGTATGTTTTTTTTATTTTTATTTTTTATATAAATATATATATTTTTTGTGTGTATTTTACGCGATTATTCCGCCAATTATGAACAGATTTTGATGATTATTTTTTTGTTTGGTAGGTCATATTTTAGAGGTGGTGCCATATACATTTTATTAATTTTGCTTGCGTAGTTTTTGAGTTATCTTCAATAATTACGTATTTTTCCCACTTTGCGTATGTAGACGATATCTTAATTTTCCTTCACTGTTATTTACATAGCAGGTAGTGGTATTCGAATTTGTGTGGGGTAGGTACTACAACTAAAAAGTGAAAAATAAAAAGGTTTTACAAAAAAAAACCGACTTCCAACAAAAATACTAAAAACGTAATAAATAACTTTTATTTCGGAAGTTGGTGGCAAAAAACGAAAATTGAAAAGCAAAATTGATTTAAATGGTTTGCTTACTTTTTATTATAAAAAAGTTTTTGAGAAACAAATCTTTTGTCTTTTTAATATTAGTGTAGAAGATCACAGAGATTTCATAGCTGTCTACTACTCATAGTTGCTACGAAGTACCCAACTTAATATAGCCTCACACCTCTTATTTCTCATGCTTATGAAAAAACACACAACCTCAAATATCACAACCTTAAAACCAATTAGTCGGTAAGCTCTCAAAAATCATAGCCAATAGTTTAATTACGTTAAACGTACTCCATATTTTCCCTCCATTATCAGCCTGTGAATATTGTCCCGAGGTGCAGGTGGATTAAAATCCAATCACTGACGTTATTAAGTCAATTATCATGCAAATAACACAATATGCACTTACACTGCTAGTAAAATATTGCATAACACTAGCAATACTACCTTTTTTACCTATTTTCAACTCTATCACTGACAATTAAGATTGAATGTTCAATACAGTTGTTGAGATAGTTAAACTACATCAAAATATTATGCAATATCAACTATATTGGCCTGTGATAAGATCGCTTTTTGATGCACTGATAATACAAGATCATTATTAAGTAGGTGCATCATGGGTACAGGCGAGCTTAATTTTTAAAATGTTAAACTGTTTATGAGGCGTTTATCTCGTAAAATGTTAATTCATGATCACGATTTTCATAATGTACAGTCAAGTGGTGAAGTGATTACTTTTTATTTTATAGCACGTTGTAAATTTTAATTTTATTATAGTGTGTTTTCCTCTTTCTCCTAGGACGGGCATTTTCGAAGTAAAAAAAAACAGTTGATTTTACATACTTTCTCCGGTTTGCGAAGAGCTTGGTTAAGTCAAGAAAAATCTAAATCAAATGTTAACAAAAACCTAAAGTCCCCCAATGATTCGATTTGAAAATGACGTAGGTATACTTTCATTAAAATAAAATTTTGTTCCCTACGTAGGAGTAGGACCTACATTTTAACCGGAAAAAAACTTTTTCAGATATTACTTTACAAATTGAACACCCGTGGGAAATATCGGCTGAATATTTTTAGGAAAACTTTTTATTTATTTTTTTGAAAAGGTACTCCGTATTAAAATTACTCTTGGGAAAAATGGTTCTACTTTTCATTGCGCGGTGCAAAAGCTGGCTTATCAACAATATTAAAATAAAATCACTTGGATTTGAATTGAAATTATAACATAATCCTTTTCAGATTATAGGTACAGGCAGTATATTAATAGTTTCTGCCTACAGCCATGGAAAGAAGGCGTGAGTTTATGTATATAAATTCTTACATATTATAAAACAACGTCCTCCGCCGCGTCTGTATGTCTGTTCGAAATAAACTCAAAAACGACTGCACCGATTTTCATGCTGTTTTCACCAATGATGGATAGAGTATGGTTCTCGAGGAAGGTTTTAGTATATAATAACCGACGTCCGACAACCTAAAATAACCGACATCCACGCGGGCGCAGCCGCGGGCATCAGCTAGTGTATGTATATAGGGACAATATATACATACATAGATACATACGTAGACTCATGTTCTACTTAAAATAGGAAGGGGGAGGCTTATGTCCAGCAGTAGATGTCTTTCGGCTGAAATGGTGATGACGAAAATAGGAAGTCCAGTTTTCTGATTGGCTTGAAAAGCGTAAACTTTTAGCAAGATTCTTGTTGAGCAATTCCCCTTTGCTTGTTATCAACTGTCTTATTTTGTTAATAAATTACTGATTCATTCATTTAAAATCAGTTAAACTTATTTAATTTTCGTTGCCGACGATACTCAAAGACCAGTCGCTATAACACTTGGTTTAATATCAACAGCTCGATAATTTCGAGCTCCGATTCTTTCCTACCAAGTGTTGCCACAGTATCGTTGAATGCCGTGAGATCACTTCTAACAATACGACAGGTCAGGTGACATTAAAGGGCTAACTATTTCACAATTGCATTGAATCGAAACATCTACCAATACTGTGTCTTCATTTCATACCATTAAGGTAGTAAGTTATTACAGGCATCTGAAGGAACACGGGTGGGTTTTAGTCAGTAAAAGTCTGACCCTTCCGCCCAGTTATAAGTTATTGAACGTTTTCATGTTTCTCTAGAATCAAACGTTAATAAGGAATAAAAACGTTCAGAATCAAGTCGCCATCCCATCTCAATGATAATCAATGTAAAAAACTTGTCAAAAATGTAGGGACATTAAGGGTAGGTATTTTTAACAGATTGAGACTGAGATTAGTTAGATTGCTAACGTTCTTAAAAATACAGAAATTGCGATAGTTACTGTGAATGAATTAAGTCGATGTAGTCTGCAAACTGAGACTTGAGAGGAACAATTAAATGACAACGATTAAGACCGCGAACAGTAGCTAAAGACTTGCTGTAGAATAGAATAGAATACTCTTTATTATGTACACCATAAAAAATACAGATATAAATGTAGAAAAACATAAGGTGCCACAATGGGCGGTCTTATCGCTAAAAGCGACCGACGAATTTAGTCAGTATGATAACTTACCGTAACGAGTACACCTTCTGTACCTTATTTTGAATACTGTGGCTATAGCTTCCACCGGAATTCGTAATGGCACCTTATTATATTGGAAAGTGTGAGAAATAATGATCACAATCAAGCGTGCCCACTCAACTTAACAGTAAAGCTTAATACACATTTTTATACCACAAACAAACACTAAAATAACGATATAATCGGTGTTCCGTTTATCGAGAATCGGTAATTGTCCACTCGATAAGGTAGCCGAGTTGGAATCGATTCTTGTAACTAAGATGTGGAGAAGGCAGGATATGTAATGTAGAACCATTTTTGTAAGTAATTAGTGTAGATTGAACACTTCAAAGAAATGTTAATGGAATTTACTCTTTACTTGTTAACTACGCTAGAGTTAGCCTGTGAGTTATCTCCATGCAGAATTATTTCTACGAATTCAGTCTAGTTTCTGTGTTCATCAGTAGTCATGTTCTCTGGAACCATTTAAGATATCAGTTACAGGGTAATTATAATACCACCCGGTAAAATTCCTATACCCATAATGACTGCTCTTCTTTGTGATCGAGCAATTTTAATAAATAACCATGAAGACATACTAAGAGCCATCATTGCTATAAATCTTTCCTTCCAGTTGATACAGCTGGCGCCAACGATGACGTAAAACGAAACTGATTCACAGTTTTCTTCAATCTCCAGCTCATCGAAAAACACAATAAATAAACGATTCAATTAGTCCAAAACTAACAAAAAAACACGTCACAATTTCCAGAAAAAAATTGCAAACTCATTAAATTCGTCATCATACGTTTCCGTAAGTATATTATTAAAAATATGGCGTCGAAAATATACGAATTCTGTCGAAATTGTGTGTGCAATTCGCATTAAAATAATTAAGCCCTTTGATCGGGGTCCGTCGACTAAGAGAATTTAATATGCAACCTCCTCACATCAAAGGGAACTCCCAAACAGAAATTAACTACGCGATGTTACCTAAGTGATGAGCGACGAGCGATGAGCGAGAGCGTGAGTCATAAGTGTTGAGATGACATCAAACGAGGCATAAAGACTGTCAAATGAGTGAGTGTATTTAAAATTTGAGATAATTTAAATGGTATCCGGGTATTTAAATTTAAATGTTCCATATCCCACTGATCCTCTGTAACTTCTTACATTTTGCATTGACATTCGCTCATTTAAATTATTTTCATGAAACCCTGCTAATTAACTTGAGTGGTCAACAAAATAAAGTGTCCCCTTTTCAGACGTGCGTTTGTGATTTCTTGACACATTTGACAAAACTATACGTATGTGTGTATGAGAAAGGTGTGGACTTTATATGGTACTATCAAACTGAAGAACTTTCTCCATGGGACCAACATCGTAATAGCGAAAAAATTATCATCTGTCCCATACAAAACTCCTATCCTATCCTGTCCTATCTGCGGGAGCGTTTTTCCTTCGCCCGTCCTTCTGATGCGCCTTGCAGATCGCATCATAGAAATCTCCTTAAGTCCCCTCCCCATTCCACTGACTTCTACTCCTACTCCTCTACACACGGTGTCTGCATCTCTTATCTACTTTCCTATCGCAGGTGTGCTGGAAGAGATTTCTTTAGAAATAAGCATCACCTTTGTACGTTTTTTTTCTGTTCTTTTCTTCTTGTCTGTTTATTATGTGTGTACATAAATAGTTAAATAAATAAATAAAACTTCATATAAGTAAATGCTGGTTTTTTTTTTCGCTAAAACGACGATGTTGGTCCCATGGCGATAATTGTTCATTTTGACGGCCTGTATCACACCCTTAAATATGACCACACCTTCCTAATACATGTTATTTATGATAAAAGAGATGAAACTACAGACACTTTTCACTTAACCGCTATAAGTTTCAAACTTGCACCACACGCACAGACAGAGCAAATATCATTACATTCATATCCGCATTTCCAACTCCTTGGAATCATTTTATTAGATGTTTTTTTTTAATACAACCCAACGTTTTTGAGTTTGCTGCAGAAACCTTACGTTTGGTTTAATTATTATGGGTTTGCAAACGGGCGTGTAAAATAAACAGAGTGTTATTATTTGGAGGTATCGTAATTATGCTACTGTATACGTTAGTGATCTGTATTTTTATGTCCTTAAGTATATAGTTACATATATGTGTAATTGTCCGGTAGGATTCTACTGAAAAAAACAAACATTATTGTTTCAATAATGTTTGCATAAGTGTTTTGTGGCCATATTTTATTTTCTTAAAATGACTTTTTTTTAAGCCAGGACGTAATTTATCTTCATATACTAAATTAATTCTTTTATGCAAACGTGCTACAATGTTTGTTATTGGTCAAATGAAAGCTGTGACAATAAGCTTCGTAAACGAACGAACGAGTCGATTAGGAGAGTTAATTAGAAAGCCTTTTATATAACATAAAATCACGCCTGTAATTCCCAAGGGGTAAGGTAGAGGTGTATATTACTACAGCCACATTTCACCAGTTATGAAAGTCTTATAAGTTGTAGAGATTTCTAATAAATAACTGGGGATGTACTTGTACCGTATTTTTTGGTTACGCGTGTGCAACCCGGTGTCTTGGAGGTTAAGGGCTTGTACACAAAACTGCGTTGCGACGTCGCATCGCAAAAATCAGCGACGGTACCCTAAGTTTTTCATAACAATGCTACTGCGTTGCGAATTCGCATCGCTCCGATTCGCAGTGTTGTGTACAAGCCCTAAGGGCTGCTGGCCTAATGCGTACTTGTACTAAAACATCATCAATTGCAAACCATCCAGTATTTCCCACAAATCTTCATACCATCATAGTTGAAGGTGCAAAATAATGGCCTGAACTTTCTAACTACCCTCAGGCTCCCTCCGTATTTTTACCCAAGTACCCTCACTGTGACCAGTCGATATTAAAGCCAACAGGGACATGGGGCAAACATGGCGGGTTCGAGTCAATAGTTCAGGCTATATCTTATGAGATTTGACGGGTATATTGTTTATCAACGAATATTGAGTATTCAATATTGATATTGTGCCTGAATAAACAGGAGGAGTTTTTCTTTTCGGGAAATCTGATTATTCATTGATAATAGTTATTTGTTATCCAAGGCTGCAAGTTTGATTTATGGCGCGAGTACTTGTATTGAAACCTGAGCAAGCGAAGGATTCTAGATCCTGAGCGTAGCGAGGGGTACAAAGGTACGAGACGCAGAATAACTTTGCTGCCGAGCGAAACACACAACTTTACAATTATTGAATATAATGGTCCGAATCTTAAAACTCTTTCCACGCTAGCGGATAAGATGGAATTTTGCACTCAGATTTGGAATAACAGAATTTTTCCGAGGTTGCGAGGTGAAAAAAAATAAAATGGACGCCACGACACAGAAAAACCTAATGTGGGGAATTTGTGAAAATCTAGCGCCTAAGCCTATGTTATATATATTACTGTAGTTGTTTTTAATAACGTACCGTGTTATCTGAACCAATATTTTTTTTAATAAGTTTCGTCTTTTGCCGTCAAGTAGTTTTTATTTTTGTGAGTAATTAAATAAATAATTTATTTAATTAAACTTATTTAATTTTCGTTGCCGACGATACTCAAAGACCAGTCGCTATAACACTTGGTTTAATATCAACAGCTCGATAATTTCGAGCTCCGATTCTTTCCTACCAAGTGTTGCCACAGTATCGTTGAATGCCGTGAGATCACTTCTAACAATACGACAGGTCAGGTGACATTAAAGGGCTAACTATTTCACAATTGCATTGAATCGAAACATCTACCAATACTGTGTCTTCATTTCATACCATTAAGGTAGTAAGTTATTACAGGCATCTGAAGGAACACGGGTGGGTTTTAGTCAGTAAAAGTCTGACCCTTCCGCCCAGTTATAAGTTATTGAACGTTTTCATGTTTCTCTAGAATCAAACGTTAATAAGGAATAAAAACGTTCAGAATCAAGTCGCCATCCCATCTCAATGATAATCAATGTAAAAAACTTGTCAAAAATGTAGGGACATTAAGGGTAGGTATTTTTAACAGATTGAGACTGAGATTAGTTAGATTGCTAACGTTCTTAAAAATACAGAAATTGCGATAGTTACTGTGAATGAATTAAGTCGATGTAGTCTGCAAACTGAGACTTGAGAGGAACAATTAAATGACAACGATTAAGACCGCGAACAGTAGCTAAAGACTTGCTGTAGAATAGAATAGAATACTCTTTATTATGTACACCATAAAAAATACAGATATAAATGTAGAAAAACATAAGGTGCCACAATGGGCGGTCTTATCGCTAAAAGCGACCGACGAATTTAGTCAGTATGATAACTTACCGTAACGAGTACACCTTCTGTACCTTATTTTGAATACTGTGGCTATAGCTTCCACCGGAATTCGTAATGGCACCTTATTATATTGGAAAGTGTGAGAAATAATGATCACAATCAAGCGTGCCCACTCAACTTAACAGTAAAGCTTAATACACATTTTTATACCACAAACAAACACTAAAATAACGATATAATCGGTGTTCCGTTTATCGAGAATCGGTAATTGTCCACTCGATAAGGTAGCCGAGTTGGAATCGATTCTTGTAACTAAGATGTGGAGAAGGCAGGATATGTAATGTAGAACCATTTTTGTAAGTAATTAGTGTAGATTGAACACTTCAAAGAAATGTTAATGGAATTTACTCTTTACTTGTTAACTACGCTAGAGTTAGCCTGTGAGTTATCTCCATGCAGAATTATTTCTACGAATTCAGTCTAGTTTCTGTGTTCATCAGTAGTCATGTTCTCTGGAACCATTTAAGATATCAGTTACAGGGTAATTATAATACCACCCGGTAAAATTCCTATACCCATAATGACTGCTCTTCTTTGTGATCGAGCAATTTTAATAAATAACCATGAAGACATACTAAGAGCCATCATTGCTATAAATCTTTCCTTCCAGTTGATACAGCTGGCGCCAACGATGACGTAAAACGAAACTGATTCACAGTTTTCTTCAATCTCCAGCTCATCGAAAAACACAATAAATAAACGATTCAATTAGTCCAAAACTAACAAAAAAACACGTCACAATTTCCAGAAAAAAATTGCAAACTCATTAAATTCGTCATCATACGTTTCCGTAAGTATATTATTAAAAATATGGCGTCGAAAATATACGAATTCTGTCGAAATTGTGTGTGCAATTCGCATTAAAATAATTAAGCCCTTTGATCGGGGTCCGTCGACTAAGAGAATTTAATATGCAACCTCCTCACATCAAAGGGAACTCCCAAACAGAAATTAACTACGCGATGTTACCTAAGTGATGAGCGACGAGCGATGAGCGAGAGCGTGAGTCATAAGTGTTGAGATGACATCAAACGAGGCATAAAGACTGTCAAATGAGTGAGTGTATTTAAAATTTGAGATAATTTAAATGGTATCCGGGTATTTAAATTTAAATGTTCCATATCCCACTGATCCTCTGTAACTTCTTACATTTTGCATTGACATTCGCTCATTTAAATTATTTTCATGAAACCCTGCTAATTAACTTGAGTGGTCAACAAAATAAAGTGTCCCCTTTTCAGACGTGCGTTTGTGATTTCTTGACACATTTGACAAAACTATACGTATGTGTGTATGAGAAAGGTGTGGACTTTATATGGTACTATCAAACTGAAGAACTTTCTCCATGGGACCAACATCGTAATAGCGAAAAAATTATCATCTGTCCCATACAAAACTCCTATCCTATCCTGTCCTATCTGCGGGAGCGTTTTTCCTTCGCCCGTCCTTCTGATGCGCCTTGCAGATCGCATCATAGAAATCTCCTTAAGTCCCCTCCCCATTCCACTGACTTCTACTCCTACTCCTCTACACACGGTGTCTGCATCTCTTATCTACTTTCCTATCGCAGGTGTGCTGGAAGAGATTTCTTTAGAAATAAGCATCACCTTTGTACGTTTTTTTTCTGTTCTTTTCTTCTTGTCTGTTTATTATGTGTGTACATAAATAGTTAAATAAATAAATAAAACTTCATATAAGTAAATGCTGGTTTTTTTTTTCGCTAAAACGACGATGTTGGTCCCATGGCGATAATTGTTCATTTTGACGGCCTGTATCACACCCTTAAATATGACCACACCTTCCTAATACATGTTATTTATGATAAAAGAGATGAAACTACAGACACTTTTCACTTAACCGCTATAAGTTTCAAACTTGCACCACACGCACAGACAGAGCAAATATCATTACATTCATATCCGCATTTCCAACTCCTTGGAATCATTTTATTAGATGTTTTTTTTTAATACAACCCAACGTTTTTGAGTTTGCTGCAGAAACCTTACGTTTGGTTTAATTATTATGGGTTTGCAAACGGGCGTGTAAAATAAACAGAGTGTTATTATTTGGAGGTATCGTAATTATGCTACTGTATACGTTAGTGATCTGTATTTTTATGTCCTTAAGTATATAGTTACATATATGTGTAATTGTCCGGTAGGATTCTACTGAAAAAAACAAACATTATTGTTTCAATAATGTTTGCATAAGTGTTTTGTGGCCATATTTTATTTTCTTAAAATGACTTTTTTTTAAGCCAGGACGTAATTTATCTTCATATACTAAATTAATTCTTTTATGCAAACGTGCTACAATGTTTGTTATTGGTCAAATGAAAGCTGTGACAATAAGCTTCGTAAACGAACGAACGAGTCGATTAGGAGAGTTAATTAGAAAGCCTTTTATATAACATAAAATCACGCCTGTAATTCCCAAGGGGTAAGGTAGAGGTGTATATTACTACAGCCACATTTCACCAGTTATGAAAGTCTTATAAGTTGTAGAGATTTCTAATAAATAACTGGGGATGTACTTGTACCGTATTTTTTGGTTACGCGTGTGCAACCCGGTGTCTTGGAGGTTAAGGGCTTGTACACAAAACTGCGTTGCGACGTCGCATCGCAAAAATCAGCGACGGTACCCTAAGTTTTTCATAACAATGCTACTGCGTTGCGAATTCGCATCGCTCCGATTCGCAGTGTTGTGTACAAGCCCTAAGGGCTGCTGGCCTAATGCGTACTTGTACTAAAACATCATCAATTGCAAACCATCCAGTATTTCCCACAAATCTTCATACCATCATAGTTGAAGGTGCAAAATAATGGCCTGAACTTTCTAACTACCCTCAGGCTCCCTCCGTATTTTTACCCAAGTACCCTCACTGTGACCAGTCGATATTAAAGCCAACAGGGACATGGGGCAAACATGGCGGGTTCGAGTCAATAGTTCAGGCTATATCTTATGAGATTTGACGGGTATATTGTTTATCAACGAATATTGAGTATTCAATATTGATATTGTGCCTGAATAAACAGGAGGAGTTTTTCTTTTCGGGAAATCTGATTATTCATTGATAATAGTTATTTGTTATCCAAGGCTGCAAGTTTGATTTATGGCGCGAGTACTTGTATTGAAACCTGAGCAAGCGAAGGATTCTAGATCCTGAGCGTAGCGAGGGGTACAAAGGTACGAGACGCAGAATAACTTTGCTGCCGAGCGAAACACACAACTTTACAATTATTGAATATAATGGTCCGAATCTTAAAACTCTTTCCACGCTAGCGGATAAGATGGAATTTTGCACTCAGATTTGGAATAACAGAATTTTTCCGAGGTTGCGAGGTGAAAAAAAATAAAATGGACGCCACGACACAGAAAAACCTAATGTGGGGAATTTGTGAAAATCTAGCGCCTAAGCCTATGTTATATATATTACTGTAGTTGTTTTTAATAACGTACCGTGTTATCTGAACCAATATTTTTTTTAATAAGTTTCGTCTTTTGCCGTCAAGTAGTTTTTATTTTTGTGAGTAATTAAATAAATTATTTATTTAATTACTCACAAAAATAAAAACTAGTTATTATACCTAGCTAGTAACACATAGCTGCATGAGAAGTTGTTTAAATATGTAGATCAGGATCGGTTTACAATACAATAGCTCCTAACTCTCAGTCTAACACTAATTGCTTATTAACAATTTATCTCTAGGTAGCCATCGTGTTTTTGTTTAACCTTTTCTTAATGCAATACGATCGTGAAACATATTTTTATCAACATACATATCGGATATCGTGTTACCCATGCAGTAATTGGGTTGTGGAGGTCAGATAGACAACCAATCAATCTGCCTTGCTTTTTCCCAACTATGTTGGTCGGCTTCGAGTCTAATCGGATCCAGCTGAATACCAGTATTTTACATGGAGCGACTGCCTATCTGACCTCGTGAGGAGCTCATAGCTAAGTAATAACAGCCGCGCGGGTCGGTCCATCAGGTTAAGCTACGCTTGCCGGGGCTGGTCCGTAGATGGGTGGCCATCTTTACATATCGAGACTCCTCCGTGCTTCAGAAAGGACGTTAAGCCGTTGGTCCCGGCTGTCATTCGTTGATCTTTGATGATACAGCCTGAGAATGACTTGCAAATGACAAAACACCTAAGTTTGAATTTTGCATTACACCTTTTAAAAAACTACCTTCGTATTAACATTACTATCCCGGCAATACATGACAACTTGAAAATCCCTCTTTTCTTTGGGAAATCAAATGGTAACGGGATTAAGGTGCTCACTGTTAGGAAATCGAGTCACGGCTTCGTTAGGCCGTGTGTACACAGGCTGCACCCGACAGACAGAGGTAAATTATGTGTGTTTTACTACTGTGTGCTCCGGGGTTAAGTCTACACGGGGATTTGAAAATTGAGTATTGGAAGGGTGCAGTTTATTAATATTTCAATTGACATAAAAGATGAATATTTCTGTAGTATTTCTGTCTAGAAGAAAGAAGAATATAAGGCCGTTCTTATACTCAAACGAAACTAAATTTTCAGTCACAATAGTTGAGTGTCATGTTGTCTATATCTGACTAATATTATAAACGCGAAAGTTTGTAAGTATGGATGGATGGATGTTTGTTACTCTTTCACGTAAAAACTACTGAATGGATTTGGATGTGGCAAACAGATAGTTTATAACCTAGATACTTTTATCCCGATATTCCCACGGGATCGAGACTTACGCGGGTGAAACCGCGGGGCGAAGCTAGTCGGATATACTTTAAAAAATAGGTAATGTAAGGAGGGGTTTTACTATCCAAATACTAAAACACCAGTTAACTAGATTGGTTAATAATTAGTTTCAGTTTGATTTCGGTGCTTCGTACAAAAGAAAATCTCTCTACGAAAAAATATAATTTTCTCAGTCGAGTTGCGTGAATCAAAAACCAACCATTTCTAGGTTCTCACCCATTTAATAAAACTGTTAAGTGCACACACATAAATGTTTCAATCAAAATCTACATGCTTACGAGGCGAGCAACTCGAACGTACAGCCGATTGTTCGTTGGAGCCATAATCATGGGCTATGTGCACATAACACAACCTGCTGTAATCACGGCTTATTACGTTAATAAGCTATTTGAGAGTACAAGGATAGGCGAGAGGTAATTAGTATTAACTTATAGTAACGGGAACTATTATAGAGAATTCCTGAGCATAGAGAAATAAAAGATAGTTATAAAAGCATGATGTTATGTACACCCGGGCAATTTCTGAAATTATAAATTACTAACTGATGCCTGCGGCTTCGCTCGCGTGGATGTCGGTTATTATATAAAGAAAGAAAAATGCGTTTATTGGCATTGTCACACAAAAATACACCTTAAAACTAAAAAAAACAGAAAACAGTCATTACAATGCCAAAAGGGCCTCAGCTCAGCATATTGTCAGATGGCAACACATAGTGTACCACCTGACGCTGATTTTCAGCTGCAACCCACGAGTGTCATACGCTAGAAACATAATATACTTAATAAATTAAAAACTGATTGAAAAGAAATACAATAAATAAAATACCTAATAATTGTGAAAATAAAAAAACATATATAAAGTATAATTTTTTTTTTTTTTTTTAAAAGCAACATTCCGTTTTGTCGGCATAATATATAAAAAGTACTCTGTGGTGCATGGACTCGCGCGCCGCCGGCTTATTCTGTCCGGCGTCTGTGCACAAAGCTTTCAACGTTTTGACATCTTGTTACATAATGCATTTATATAAGACGCCGCAAATGGGATTTAAGGTGTAATAAAAAATAATGTGTTGGGTGATTGTGTAGGTATTCCTTTCCTAAACAGTGTTTCTTGAAATTTGTGGTATATGGTGTAGATGACAACTCGGTGACTTTATGAACTATCCTTTAAGGACGAAGGGTTGGCATGATCAGACAGAAGCTCAAACAACAGATTGTTGACAAAATGGTAAGTGTTTAATTATTATTATATACTAAAACCTTCCTCTAGAATCACTCTATCCATTGATGAAAACAGCATGAAAATCGGTGCAGTAGTTTTTGAGTTTATCGCGAACAGGATGACAGACAGACGCGGCGGACTTTGTTTTATTATAATTATGTAAGGAAGTATGTTAAAAAAGAGCAATCTGATCATATTGTTTATTTTATTTATTTTTTGAACAGTTAAATACAAAATGTAAAAACTCCACTTTCTGTAAACTTAAACTTACTTGATGACTTTATTATATGAATTATGGTCAGTAGGTATTATTTACTGTGGTATGTATTTGTATGTACATTTTCTAATTTACATAATGTATGACGAACAGATTGATCAATTGGCTTTCCAAAAACAAGTAAAATGCAACCTTTATCTCAATCGCCATGTAGATCAATGAACCACATTAGTTATTGTTCAAGGAAGCTGCGCATGAGTTGTCGATGTATCACTCGTAGGAGCTAGAGGTGTGATGTAGGCGATTGTCAGTGTAACGCGATAGGGCCGTGTATACCGTGTTCTTCGGACACCTTTAGTATACAGAGCGTGGCGTCCGACATGGTACTACACTAGTGTGGGGCCGCAGTGATAGAGGGGGAGATAGCTTTCGAAGAATTGTTAGGGATCATTTTTAGAAGAAATTACCACATTAATTCATAATTATTCAATATTTATCAAAGTAGTAACAAAATCATTCAATTAAATACAAACCTTCTTGGTCTAAAACTAAAATTGACAGTTTTTCATTTTAAAAAAATTGGATGCAATAAAATATTAATTTAATTTCCTTTTTTTTACTAGTCAGCCAGTGATACTTTTATGCATAAAAACTTTATAATATCAGAACCTTTGTACTTATTTATCTGTAAGAAGATCTTTAATTTAAAATCATTGATGCAGTAGTTTACAAAAAATCACAATCATTTGTACCAGAAAATCATTAAGATCTACAAAATTTGTTAAATCAAAAAACCTAGAAAGAAGTCATTTCAAAATATGTGTATTGCATGGTTGGAACATTAAAATACCCTGACACGAGAATCTTTTGGCGCTCCAATGACGTTGACAGGGAGGCGCTGCTGGTAAACATTTTATTGATTTGTGAAATGTCACTTGAAAATATATTAAAAAAACAAGATGATGGCGTTAATTCCGATTTTGGCCACACGCCAAAATAACTTTGTAGCGTTGTAGTACGAAATTATGATTTAAAAATGTGTATATTATTGCAACATGACTTAAACATCATTCTATGATACAACTTCTCCGCTAATCGCTCACACTTCGACCCCACCCCTCAGCGCGCGCTAGTGTTTATTTGTCGGCACAGCCAGCGCGTGGGCAAGGTGCTAACGTACAGTCGCGCGCTAAAGTGTTAAAGCGATAATTTCATTATGCAGCGCGCTGATTACGGCGATAATCGACGTTTGATGCTATCGGCTTTGGTTTAGTTATAAGCTTTGAGGTGAGCGTGGTTTAGAGATTGAGGTGGTGTTTGATTTAATACAGAAGGGCTGGGCAAAGGGTGTTAGATTTTTTTACTTTTGTCATTTATATTTTATTCATATTATTAAAAGCCTATTCTCTTACCACTTCTCTCTATTTAAAGCTACTAATGACCAGTTGGCCAATGATTCCTATTACTTTATTTATGCACCGAAATGTTACTATTACCTCTGCCTAGCCCTTCGGGGATTACAGGCGTGATGTTATGTTATGAATTAGGCAATATTTCCATACTATTAGCGAAATCATGAATTAGCGAAATTCACCGGAAAAATAATTAATCTTATTCTGTCAATATTTCCTACATAACAAATATTACCCAATTATAAGAATTTATTATTATAATACCACCATCAACATTCAATAAACTATTTCCCCTAAAACAAAAGCTAAAGTACACGACTGTACGCGCGCGCAGGTGAACGCGCGACTTTACGAGCTCGTAAAGTAGAGGCGCGCGGGAAACCTTTAAATAGATTTAGTACACGACTGTGACTTACTTGTGTTCGATGCAAGGAAAATGCATCGGGGTTTTATTATGGACTTTGTCTCGAAAAGAACGTTAAGCCGTTGGTCCCGGCCGTCATTCATGGATCTTTGACAGTCGTTACGGGTCGTCAGAAGCCTGAAAGTCTGACAATCAGTCTTACCAAGGGGTATCGTATTATCCAATTTTATTGGGTTGTGGAGGTCAGATAAGCAGTCGCTCTATGTAAAATACTGGTATTCAGCTGCATCCGGTTAGACTGGCAGCCGTCCCCAACATATTTGGGAAAATGCTAGGCAGATTTGGATTTTTTCTCTAAAATTGTGAACGAAGAAACGAACACAGGTATTTTCTTTTGGGTTGAATGAGAACTAAAACCAAAACTTTAAGTTATTGTTCTTTCGTTAGTTTGTACTCGTATGACTATAGCAAGAAAATGATAGTTCTTGAAGTCAATCTGCCTAGCCTTTTCCCAACAATGTTGGGGTCGGCTTCCAGTCTAACCGGATGCAGCTAAATACCAGTATTTTACATGGAGCGACTGCCTATCTGACTTCCACAACCCAGTAACTGGGTAATACGATACCCCTTGGTAAGACTGGTTGTCCTTGTAAGACTTTCGGCCTTCTGACGACCCGTAACGACTGTCAAAGATCCTCGAATGACAGCCGGGACCAACGGCTTAACGTGCTTTCCGAGGCACGGAGGATTCTCTATAAATTCTATATAAATTCTCTATAAATTCTCTCTATATATTCTCTATAAATTCTATATAAATTATATTTCTCGATATGTATAGTTCTTGAAGTAATGGCATAATTTTGCCCTGATGGAAATAAGGCTTCCCTAGTAGCAGACGCCTGGGGTAAAGATACGTTAAGCTGCCTCCGCACTGGGACCGCGCGGCTTGGCTTCACTGAGCCTATAGGGGACGAGGCTTTAAAGAACCTAGGTAGTTGTACTGAAACTCACTTCATCTACACTAGAGGTGATTTCAAGTCATATTTCACACCAAGAATAACAGCTGTCAAAGATATTCGTATACAAACCGGGACTGACAGCTTAACTGTCTCGCTCCATGAGGCAATTAAGTTTAGTGTTATTAGCTGCTAAAGAAACTAATCTATTTCAAGTGGGTAGACCATTAAGCAGCCTTTAGAACAAACAGAACTGAACGTAACTGTTTACCTCTAAAAGACACCGCAGCTATACAATTAGTAACACAAAGGCACTCATTAAGAGCCAATGAGACCTCATCACACTAAAACGCAACAAAATCAGAAAATAGCACTTCCTACAGCATCTGTTCTAGACGTAACGGAACGCGCCCGAGACGGGATGGGAATAGAACGGGACGTTTCGTCGTAAATCGGTTCATAGCGCCGTAAAAGGTTTTCAATTTATCTAGCTTGTCTATGGGAGAAGTCGACAAGATTGAGAATTTTATTGTTTCGTATCAAAATTGAAGACGAATTGAGGAGTCGTGGGAAAATTGTTGAACGCAGGCTAGCAATGCAGAATTGAAGATACAGACGAACGCCCACTGCGTATGATACCTCAGAATGAATAGTTTCAAAATCTATTCGGTACTAAGTATACGATATTCGTGGTAATATTTTAAGAATGCCTCTACGTATAGATGATTAATTGGCTAACTGAGATAAATTAAGTATCTTCTTTTACTTAGCAAAATAAAAACGATGAATTCGAGCCGTTTATACAAGTTAGTTAAATAGTATACGACTTGAATTTCGACTTAAGGATTCCAATTAATTGTAATTATGAAAGTCTTCAGTCAGCTTCTTCGTAGGAAATAATTATGTAGCCTTATGGCCAGGCCGCAGGTAACAAAGTCTATGTCAAAAACGATGTTTTATCCCAATATTATTGCAACTAACATAACATTGATTTGAATACAATTTATATTCCATTTCGCCGGTGAACTGTTATCAATCACTGCGGTTGCGGCTTACCGATACCGGCGTACTGGCGTAGTTGGCGTACCGTATCGGCGTGCTGTCGTATTTAATGCTCAAATTGTTTCAACTGATTGCGCTGAGCTGATTCGGCTTTTCGTGGTCGATCGATCTTTCTGATCATTAGGGCTGGCGCTGATCTGCCACATTTTTTTTTTTTTTGTAATAATGGTTTTTATTTTTAATAATTAATTAAATCTAAGTCTTCTCACTGAGTTTAACTTGCAGTGTATAAAAGAAATGAGAAGGGAAGGCGTTTGCCATAGACAAAAATGATGTCCTAAAACGGGTCATAGCTTAATATGAACATTCGAAATCAGGACTTATGTAGTTATTTATATATTTTAGAAATCAAGATGCATTTAAAATAATTTAAATACTGGTAACTTTCTATTTCAATTCTTTTCTAAATCAATGGGTCGGAAATTTTATATGATTGAAGTTTTGATAGACGGAAATTATTTGATTATTGTCTGTACGCTAAGCATCTGTAAAAAATCCCGTAAGTATATTTATTTAACTTTCACTGCAAATGCAAACGTCACTTTTACTTACTATTATAATATGTTAAATTAGTGGATTATTAAATTGCTCGGTAATTAGCGGTAGTAGGTTACTCACCAAAATGAATGAACGATGAATGAATGAAGGTTCCTCAGTAATAAATACGAGTGCACCTTGTTGTGTCATTCGTTGTAAAGTTTAGTTTAATCAGTGATAACAATGATAACGGTACGCGAGACGGATAACACAGTCCTAACTAGTTCAACAATGAAAATATTAGATATTCATTTGGAAAATCGGTTTTCTCCGTTACCATTTTTTAGGAGCGCCTTAATGAAAGATATTAGGAATATGATAACTGTTTTTAGCTGGCACGGAATGAACATCATATTGTAAAGAAAACACTTCTATAATTTGTACGGAACACCAAAAAAATTACAGTTACTTTCAAATTCATTTCATCTCCTAATGCCATGTATGAATACGCTAACGAGGCGTAACTAATATAATTAGATGTTTATATTACAAGCGATTACCTGCAATAAAAACTGGTATCCTCCACAATGCAGCAATAATAGAGACATGAGTATCTAGACGTTTTGACAAATGACCGACAGCGCGGAGGTCAGTGGTGAAAGTGTCGGAATTTCCAGTTGTGCTGCAACTTTTGAGAGGGAGATAGATAGATTGGTAAATATTGATGTTAGAAAGAGAGGATAGGTGGGAAGGCTTTAATGCATTTTATTATCGCTACGATCATGGATGAAGCATTGATGTATTTTTTTTGGTTTGAATGCATTTAATAATAAAATCTATCATTCATCGCTTGAGGCAATGTTCAGTACATACTCATATAAATTAAATGATTTGAGCAATGACTTGGAAAATAGAAAGTGTCTAAATAAAACCTAGATAAATACTTTCTAATTACTAATGAGGCCATCTCAGGTATCCTGTAATCTCGTTGAATACTTGAAGTTTGAAACCTATACGACAAGCTCACTGATAACGCATTGTTTTCCTAATAACAATTAAAACTTTTGTACCGAAAAATATCACCGATTCAAGTCCCAAGATATTGGTAATAGTAAGTTGTTTTCCAAATCCTTGACAATAACAGAAACAAAAGCCGATAAAATCGAATTATATTCACAAACTTCGAATATCCAATTTTCCAATATCGTTGAGAAGAAACAATAAGGATAATATAACAATGTTACGATATAGGAGTACAGAACCCGCGGGAACAGTTAATTTCTCGCATATCGTAACTGTAACAAAGGAATAACGTTATCGCCGTTATACCGTTATAAGTGTTATGTTATAACTTTTGCGATAACGTTTTGGTTATAAGTTTATTGTAGTAGCTGTTGTTCGAAGATGTACAAAGGATTATAAGAAAATGGAAGCACAACTTTGGCAAAGCTTTATAAATGTGAGTTATTATAAGCTTTCATGGTTATTTTTTGCTTTTCATGTTGGTTTCAAGATGAGAATCGATTAAATAAAAGAATTGACTAAAAATAATTTGTAGTTTTCTCAACAATATTTTTTATAATTGACGAGTGCGGAATGTATTGAAAGCAGCATCACGTCATATAGAAACACAGACACAAGACGTATGATTAATTTCTTAATTTGTTAATTTCTTCATCGACCACAAGTGTGAGTATAACAAAATATCCTAAAATGAAAAAAATCCCCGCGGCAATGTGACAACCCTGGCTCCAGCAAAATTTGTACAATATCGTTACAGGTCAATAAAACCGGGAGTTTGATATTCATGTTAGGGACTCTATACAAAATAGAAATTTTCGTTCGCGTCTTGTCATTATATTCGACAATATTATTTGCAATTACAATCGGAAACCATGTTACTTTTTCCCTGAAACTAAAATTAAAGCCGCACGTTTTAATTTTAATTTCAGGGAAAAAGGGATATGTTTGGATCAATCAATCTGCCTAGCCTTTTCCCAACTATGTTGGGATCTGTCAGTCTAACCGGATGCAGCTGAATACCAGTATTTTATATGGAGCGACTGCCTATCTGACCTCCACAACCTAGTTACTGGATAACACGATACGCCATGGTAAGGACTCGTTATCAGACTTTTGGGCTTCTGACTACCCGTAACGACTGTCAAAGATCTAAGAATGACAGGCGGGAAACTAACGCTTTCCGAAGCACGGAGGGGTTTCGATATGTAATGAAAAACCAACCGCGGCTGGAAAGAAAAATTGTTTATTCTGCACAAACTAAACGCACATTACATAAAAATTACATTTTAATAGGTACTCATTTACATGTTAGCCAAAAGCGTCGTATTCATTATTCAAAACTTAAAAAAGTTTGCCGTTCATCTATTGCTTTATGTCAGGGCTAAGGCCAAAGACAATTTAAAAATAAATTGCGTGCGGCTTGTAACATTTAGCGACGAGCCCAATAAGTTCGGATAGTCCTTAAGATTTCCATAAATACTAAACTCGTGAAAGAGATTAGAGGTTTTAGTAACTAAGTTATCCTAGCTTCTACCCGGAACATTTCACGGGGTTTATTGGCGGCTTAAGAAACTTCTCAAGTTCTTAAAAGCCTCTAAGGAAGATTTGTTTTATTACAAAAACAAAATCTCATGGCTTCATTATTCCTGAAGAAAAGCAATTTAGTCTTATATTTTTTTATAAACAATGTTTATTCTGAAAGCCATATAATTCTAGAGTCATAAACTATTAGGTACGTTTCTGTTAAGCTACAGGCTGTATTCCAGCAGTATAATAGTTCCATTACAGTTATTTAATTTTTACAGTTTTTGTCAAATCAATCCCCGTTTTGCTTACCTCTAGAAACGAAGTCAAAATCAGCCTTATACTATAAGGTTCTCTGAAAAACAGCGTGACCGGCGTGAAGTAACGAAACAGTAAAACATGTAAATAGCTTTACACCAGTAAAGCGCAGTAAACGCGTGTGGTCTCACTGAAATAAACTGAAAAATGTCGTAAACTCACCTAATTGAGTCCGCCGTAAAAACTGACGCCATTCTGTGGCTTTTCTCAGTATTTTGTAATATTTCAGGCATTGTGCTTTGGAGGTTTCTGTTTTGAGAAAATTTTGTAATGTGATTTTGATTTTTTTTGTGTCATGAGGAAACCGGCGTGCCTAGACCCAAACATTCCGAGACATGTGACATTACAGCCCACTCCCTCTAACAGAGAGGAGGCCTGTGTCCCAGCAGTGGGAACATTATAGCAACATTATATTATGCTTATGCGTATGTTTGTTGAACTATGAATGACTGGATCGCTTTTGAATGAAATATTCTGCTTGGATTGAATGGGTCGCCTCCACTTTCATCTCTTGCGTGTCGTTACGGACTATTATAGTTCAGTGGTTTTTTAATCGAGTCCGAATATCATTCATTTGATGAAGCAGGTCATCTAGACTAAGTACGCTCATATCTCATCGTCGATTGAGTGTTCTACCTCGAGGCAGGGTTGCAGTTGATTGCACGTGTCTTTTACTAAGAAAACTTTACTAATGTATTACCTCTACACTTTTGTACACATACATACATTACTATCTACATTGCTGAAATTTTTTTGGATTTATGCGAGGCTTTTTTCAGGTTAGGTATACCTACTGCTTAGAATTTTACTCGTTTTACTCAAACTGAAGCTTTAGTTTATTAGTATCAAGGCGAGCATTATTCTCATTTGGTGGGAAATTAAAATAGCCTTGTCCTAATGGTTTTTCATACTTATCTTTTAGTACGATATACAAGACTGACTTCGAGAGACTGGAGTCCCTGAACCGTCCGGACTCAAGTGGGAAGATTTAACTCCAACCTGGTAAAGTGGGGCTACCTCGAGGGAACAGTAGCAGGTTGTGGATGTGCAGTTGTATCATAAACTATGCTCCACCTCCTATCCTACCCTCTGCGTCACAAAACATGCAGCCAAACTGACCTCTGCGCTGCCATCGACGACTCCGAGGAAGTGGCTAAGTTTTGGGCCAACAACATCTGAAATACTGTCGTGCCAGCGACAAGAAGGTACTGGAGCTGTAGTTCTTCCATACGTTACTATTTTGCTGAAGACAACTGGCCTTTTCCGTAATAATTTAAGAAACAAAATATTAATGTAACGTTATGATTCGCAGCAGCCCTAGCGTGCAATTATTTTACGAACGTAGCTCCATTCGCCACGGTGATTACAGACAGAAATTAAATAAATTATGGCAGTTTATTTATTTACTTAAACAAATGTACCGGTTAATTACGAACGTATTGATACACGAGGTTTATACAGTAAATATGTTTATTGATTACAGCATTTATTTAGTTCATGTTTGTTAATTATCTGCCTGCATTTACCAATGTTATTTATCGCTAATAACCAGTGTCCTGGTGGTCTACGCCCTGCAGCTATAGAGTTGTTAATCTTTTTATGGATTTTCCACCAAAGCTAAGCTAAGCAAAGGATATTAAGAAAAAACATATCAAACAACTGTGTTACGAAACATCGTAGCATGATAGCCTAGTGGTGTGACCGTCAGACTGCCAAGTCATAGGTCTCGAGGTCGAACCCAAGCCACGCACCTCTGACTTTTTGGATTCATGTGCGTATTGTATAATTATTACTTGCTTTAAAAACGGTGAAGGAAAACATCGTTAGGAAACCGGAGAGATATTCTTCGACGGCATGTGAAGCCAAGTCAGAGGCTCTTGGGAGGCTTTAAAACTCTGACACCAGAGGGCCTAGAAAAGTGACAATCGTTTCGTTTCTACAACGACTTTCAACAGGATTGACATAAGCTTTTCGATAGCTGTGTCAGTCCTATACATTTTTGCCTTTTCCATCATCTTTATCGCTGATAGAATGTCACTTTGTCTATGGTCCTAGTAAATCTACCCGTGGTTCAAAGATGGTAGTCCGTGTGAATCAGTTATGTACCCCAATAAATACTAGTGATGAGATGTAGTAACAAATACACATCTAAACTTGTAAACACAGAAAGCCTTGCCAGACATCAAGACTACCGCATCAACGACGCGACTAAATACCAACACAACAAACAAAACCAATACAGCCTCCACCAGACGGCCGCAGCCACAAATTAATCGCAGCGATTTATATCATCCGCAACCAATAAACAAACAAGGCATTACGCTTCATACACAGCTCAAATTACACGATTTCAATTAATCGCAACGCCAGAGGCGGCCGTGACGCACGTGTCCGGACGCTGCGATTAGTCGTTATTAGCAGTCGCGCGGTCGGCCCGTGTGCGACCGGCTTTGTGGCCAGCCAATTAACTTGTAATCAAGTTCGCGATCGACACTGTAATTAGGGGTGGCAAGGAGATGACGGAGGAATATTGACGACATTGTCGCAGGTAATCAAATTAGTGACGCGTTTATGTACTTAGAGGTAAAAAAATATTAAATGGTGGTATAAGTATACCTGATTTTAATTTTTGAATTGTTTTAATGTTCTAATTGCGAACTTAAAGTGCTGTCTACATTGTTCTCACATGTATAATTTCAACATGAATGATGTAACCAATATATTGTAACAATATTTTGATTTAAAAGAGTGTCCGTGGAGTTTCTTGCCCGTTCTTCTCCATAGATACCTACTACGCTTTGGAATGGGCAACTAGCTTCATCTTTCTGACTGACCGACTCCTTGACAATTCAAAAGTGCCTGTAAATGGTTTAATTGAAATAAATGCTTTTGAGTTTGAGTTTTGAGTTTATAGTGAACGAATTTCTCCAAGTAAGGAGCATTACCTACGATTTCTGGTGCTTAGCAGGAATTGCCAAATGCAGCATACATCAGAGGGGTAATTGTGTAAAACACTTAGGTACAATGGCAATACCTTTCATAGTGACAATCCAACAACATTCATCGTGTTATTTACGTTGTTGAGCAGACAAACATAGTGAAGCAGTGGATTGCCAGTTTCCTTCAAATCTTTCGTAGCAAGTTCGGCAATACATTAGCGATCTCTTTGGTGTGTGTGTGTGTGTGTGTCACATGACCACTCCTTACTGAAATAGTTGTCTCAGCTTTGATATTCTGTTTAAATTATCTTTAAATGTTATTTTGCAACGTCTAAGATTAGACAAGTTTCATGTGAACATATTCGCTGTAAGATACGACGGTCCACAGAAACATTACAAGATAAACAAAGCTTTTAAAGTAGATAGTGTGTGTCAACCCTGACGTGGTAATTACGAGTTAGTTAGATTATGTTGCCAGTGGTTATTATTCAAATTAAATAGATTGTTTACAGTCGATATCGGGACCGCACACCTATTATACAAGTTGGGTAGGCAGGGATGTGGCTATTATCGAAATTATTAAGCCTAAGTAATAGGGTATTGAACTATTGACTGGCATCGAGTTCAAGTTCTAAACTGTTATTAATTACTTTGTTATTAAAATAGCCTCTACGAGTGGCCATGTCATGGAAAGTCAAATGTATTTATCTATTAATTAATAACCGTAGCGTTGGAAGGCCTCAACAAGGTGGAGGAATCCGCTGGATATGAGAAGCACAGAATCGGTCGAGGTGGCGGTGCTTGGGGGAGGCCTATATCCAGCAGTGGACGTCTTTCGGCTGAAAATAATAATATGATGATGATGTATTAGCAACCAATTTATATTTACAGTTTGCACACAGAAAATGATCGGCCAATTCTAGTGTAATGTGAATTTGGTGCACACTGGATAGCTTGTTGACGAGCTAATACATATTTGAACCACGGCATGAGCAAGTTTTTTATAGTTTAATGTAGGTTGTACCAGATACAAGACAAGAGAAAGACGGTTCGTCAATTATAAACACTTGCTGCTGTGGAGTTTGTTGAGCCACTTCTTCTTCCCAGCTAAAGCACTATAGGAAGTGGTGAAGGGCGGGCGTTTTGTGGGACAGTGTTATGTAATTTTGACGTTCAAAAACGGCTGATTCTCAGCCTAGTTCCAATAAATGACTTTTGATTTATTTTGATACATGGCTTAAACCAAGTATCGTGGTTCTGTAAGACTTCTATTACCCAATACACAGACAAAACATCTAAATAGGTCTACCCACATCTTAATTCAATTAACCCTCCCAATTACGCATAACTAATGGCTGGTATCTATCTTATCAGAAGTATGGCAACATTTCCCGTATTGATTGGCCAACACGCGAGCGAGCGCATGCGTGTGTCGGAAGCGATCAGTCAACAGGCTGCGCGGGAGTGGGCGGCCATTTCTTTAGTAATGTGACTTTATTATAGATTGGATTGCCGCGGGGTTAGGTCGTGTGTGATAGTTATAAGGAGAGTTTGTTGGTAGATAAGGTATTTTTGAGAAAATAGCTACGAGAATTAACAATTACATAAATTAAGTTGCTTGTCGTTAGTAGTAGTAGCATAAAATAGAAATGTAGGTAAGAAAACTGTCAATGAGTTCCGTGATGGAATTAATTAATAATACTTTAAATGTTGCTGCTGCTGGTGAAACTATTACAACTACTGCAGCCAAAGAGTAACTGAAAAAGAATTGGTACTTACTACGAGACTAACCAGGCAGAGAGGATAGATTTTTACAAAATAAAATAACACACAAAAGTGACAGAATCATGCACCCATAGTGTGCAACTTATCCCACGCCCACCCCAACACAATAATATACAAATCCCTTCAACATTACTCCCTTAACAAAACGTACCATAAATTCTAAAACAACTGGCTTAACACCTAACCCACGCATAAATCCTAATAACTACATTCTACAATAACGTCACAATACATGAAAATGTCATCGGGTTATTTGTTAACCCCCTACCGCGAGCGCCGCGGACGACGACAACGACGATGGAATGAATGACATAACCCTCGCGTAATGACTGCTACGACGCCTGGGAATGACGACAGGTGGTACTCAGTGTAACGATGTGTTTCAGAGGATTTGGTTTGTTTATTATTAATAATTAAAGGACAGATTGGAGTTTTTGGATCAAACCAGGTGGAGGAGGAGGAGATGGAGTGTGCCCCGAATGGATATCACAGAACTAAGTTATTATTACACTAGGGTGTTTATGTTAGAGGTGGGGAGATACTAATAATAATAATAGTCCTCCAGACCGTATTTTCGGCCACGGCGGCCAAACTCAACGGAGACTAGCCTTCGGCGCGGGAGATATTATAGTGCACAAGTGTTTGCGCAGACACAAGTGCACTCTCTCTTCCCTCACTCTCATAGTCCGATGGGTCGGTAATCCGACACGACCGGAGAGAGATCAGGCGTAGGACCAACGGCTTAACGTGCTTTCCGAGGCACGCGGGTATCACACCGCCAACTTCCAAACTCCGGGCTGTTACTAGAAATTCCTAAAGGAAAAATCCAATAACACTTTGCCCGACCCGAGAATCGAACCCAGGACCCCACGCTCTGCAGTCGCACTTGCGACCACGAGACCAACGGGGCAGTTAATATTCTAACATACCCCTTGTCAGAAACAGCGAGGGTATTATACAGATATAAACTTTTGCGGATTGGTATTCGTAGATTTGCTGTTACTCATCTATAAGAACTGGATTAACACTTTCGCGGACACTGAATGAGACTCAATTCCAGTTTTATTGTTATAACGTCTATGGGCGTTTACTGTCCGCGAAAGTGTTACTGTTACTAATCTTAACATATTATAAATTAAAGTCACTTTTCGTGTTTGTCCGTATGTCCGCGTTGTTCTTCTAAACCACTCAACAGATTTCAATGAGATTTTCACCATCTTTTAGAGAATTTATTCCGGAAGGTTTATGTGTATAATCTGTCAGTATAGTAAGTTATACATAATATAACTAAGAAATCTCGATGTTTTGTCAAGTCGGAAAAACCGTGCGAAGCAAGAGCGGGTCGCTAGTATTATTATAAGAGAGCCTTACGGAGCAACTTAGTCTCGCTAGTATTATTATAAGAGAGCCTTACGGAGCAACTTAGTCTCGCTAGTATTATTATAAGAGAGCCTTACGGAGCAACTTAGTCTCGCTAGTATTATTATTAGAGAGCCTTACGGAGCGACTTAGTCTCGCTAGTATTGCTATAAGAGAGCCTTACGGAGCGACTTAGTCTCGCTAGTATTGTTATAAGGGAGCCTTACGGAGCGACTTAGTCTCGCTAGTATTATTATAAGAGAGCCTTACGAGCGACTTAGTCTCGCTAGTATTGTTATAAGGGAGCCTTACGGAGCGACTTAGTCTCGCTAGTATTATTATAAGAGAGCCTTACGGAGCGACTTAGTCTCGCTAGTATTATTATAATAGAGCCTTACGGAGCGACTTAGTCTCGCTAGTATTGTTATAAGGGAGCCTTACGGAGCGACTTAGTCTCGCTGGTATTATTATAAGAGAGCCTTACGGAGCGACTTAGGTTTGTTGACCAAGCTCCATATAAAGATTAAACAAAAAGGATCAAACTGTGTTAAAAGGGTCCCATGTTAGAGATAGTATACATAACATACATAATCAGCCTATAATGTTCCCACTGCTGGGACACAGGCCTCCTCTCTATGAGAGGGAGTGGGCCGTAATCCACCACGCGGGCCCAGTGCGGTTAGATGTCACATGTCTTCGAGTAGTATAGCTTAGTTAGGAGATAGTATAGCTTATTAGTATCTTCATCATCATAATAAAAGCGAAAATCACTAAGTTTCATCCCAATCCGTCAAAGGTCATTAAGTATTAAGTAAAGTCAATGCGCTGTGACTACAATCATGTCAAAGCAATCAATACGTTGTCTTCATAATTAATAGAACTTTCGACAATTAAACATTAATAATGGAAAGTGGAATAATTATTAGTGTCCTATTAAAGTGTACCTACTAGCTATGATTGTTTAAAAAGCTGGTCAATAAACTTTTAATCTACCTCTACCAAACGAAAGGAGTATTTATTAAGTTCTTTGACATAAAAAATTTGTTCACAAAAATGGCACAACAAACTTTGACAGACGTCAGGTTCACAAAAGATACAGAGACTAGACTATAATTAGCAGTAGGAAAAATAGGTGTTAAAAATGTGTCTCGCAACATAAAAATACATCAAAACCATAACACAAGTCATACCATTATACTTCCGACGTATATCATTACAATCTCGCTCATTACCGTCGCTCTCGCTGCAGAGGGACGGCTTGCACAAATGTCATTTGCGCCATTACAAACAAACATTGTGATAGCGATATACTTTGAAGGAGGGCCGAGTGTTGTTTTTGTGGCGTGTAGGAAATGCTGTTGTCTAGGACTTGTACTAATGAAAGAAACAGAGAAATTATAGACGTTAGTTATTAATTTAGAAAAGGCAAGGATTTTCTACAATTCTGTAGTGTTATTTTGTATAGGGGTATCTAGTGCTATGATGTAAGATTCGAATGTCATTATGTCAACTGCAGAAAAAGTTCAGCCCAATTATAGAAATGTCCAAAATGATTTCCTACTTTTGAAAGTATACTATATCTCGTTGCTAAGCTATCGTTGGTTTCAGTTTATTAGAGGATATTAATTTAACACCAGTTCAACTCATCCGATCCATTTAAAACCTGAGGCATTTATTTTAATAGATATATCTACGGACTTCGGGACTGCAAATCCCGGAAAAAATCTTACTTTTACGTACCAAAAAACATCAGTAATATCATTACGAATCCCACCTCTTTACGACCCGTCATTACCGTGTCTGTACTACCGTCGAATAATTCGCATTCGTATAATCGAGCAGTGAGGTGTTAACTCAAAGCGAACCCCCCTCCATGCCCCCCCTCTCTGCGGTCTGGGGGCTGTCTGTGCTAATGCGAAGATGTCATTAGTTAAGTTCGATTGTAGGATGTGCTTTCATATGTAAGGGTAGTGTGGTAGTGTCTTTGAGAGGGTTATAGTGCTGGTAATAGTGATGTAATTTTCTGTAGTAGTAAGTTTTAGAGGTCCTTGAGAAAGGGCTCGTAAAAGGGAATACTACTGCTGTACCTTTTCCGGTGTTAAGGGTGATTTAATCATTTACCTTATTACCACAAAACCGTGTGTATCAGTTGTTTAGCCTAAACACCTTTTAAACATGACATTTATGTATGAAGTTTGAGTTTGATATAAAACTGACATTAGACACGCGTTGAACAAGTGTCTAAGTTTTTGTGGCAAGGCCCTTGGACTTTGTATCCATCTATGGTTAATCAACCTTAAAGTAATCCATAGAGTCAACGTAAACTTATCGCGTAATCATAATCCAAACTATCCTAACTAAATTATAAATGCGAAAGGTAGTTTGTTTGTTACTTTTTCACGCTAAAACGGCTATATGGATTTCGATGAAATTTGGCACATGGGTAGACCATGACCTGGAATAAGATATAGGATTATAGGCTACTTTTATCCCGATATTCCCACGGGATCGAGACTTATGCGGGTGAAACCGGGGCGCAGCTAGTTGATTCAGGTGTTTAAGCAACTAAAAATTTTTCGTCAGGTGATGATACTACTTGACAAAAAAGAAACCGGTTTTTCAGGCAAGAAAATTCTCTAGGTCTAACGAGGTCGTTAAACCGTAATAGTTCTGCTGATCCTAGTAATGGTAACAGAGGTTATGTAACTCTAAGCCAAATATTACCCTTGATACTAGGAATAAGATTAAACCTAAGTGCCTAACTAAGTGCCTAAATAAAAAGTAATTTATTTTGCTTCTAGTGGACTATAAAAATGGTGTAGAAATATTTTTAGTGTCGCGGTAATCTGTATCTAGTAGGGACGTATTACACTGTCGGGTAGCCGTTGGAAGGGTAGGACATAACATTACAGTTATTAGACCAAACCATAGGTAATCATAGAAATGATACCTAATGGCTTCGGATTAGTGTTGATGTTATTTCGCACGAACGTTTTCAAGTCTTCTTCAAAAGCAAAGCTAAAATTGTTTACTGTTTATACCGTAAATAGAGTATTTTTTAGCGGACACGCGGATGAGCGGTGTCTTCTACTTCACTTGCTTAACACTTTCGCGGACAGTAAACGCCCATAGACGTAATAACAATGAACTTAAATTGTGTCTCATTCAGTGTCCGCGAAAGTGTTAAGAGGTGTCGAACTCTTGTACTGGTGTTCATTGTTCTTTCTTTACGTAATTTCTACCTGTGAGTCTTACCTTGGTCTTCTGAAAATATAACCTTACAAAACTGATATTATGTTCTAAAACAGAAGACCAAGAAATAATTGAGTCCAGAAATAAGATATCTTCAATCACAAAAGCAAACAACTCAACAAATAAACGAAAAATGATATTCAAAATCAAAAGTAATTATGGAAACAATAGGCTTCCCAATCATCTCGTTTTAAAGTTGTTTTGTAACAACTGGAGTGGATCTAATGCCCCGAATAAACCCCGGGCAGGGGCGAAAGGGTTCAATTCTCGAATCGCTGCGAATTACACCCCGAACAGGATACCGTTTGTAATTAATTATTTAATTAGTAATTATACGTCTACTGGGCGTTGAGGATTGTAGAGGGTTTTTGTGTTTGTGTTTCATATTATTCGTTTTGTTTATATGTTCACCTGATTCGGTGAGGGATGAGAGCATTGAGTGGGGAAAAAATAGGTTCCTGTTCGAAATCCTCTCTTAAATTTATTTAGGTTTTTTTACGTTTACATGCATTGATGATGAATCACAACACAAGAGCGTGTGAATTCAATGTTGAAATTGTTGGAGGAACCCATAAAAACCCACGAATTACGATGACACGGACAACGATAAAACAACACATGTCCAGTTTCGCTGAATCTTACCCATTTGTCGTCAGATAAGCCACATCAACTACAAATAAAGAAACGGAGACTGACCTTTAAACAGGGCCGTAATGCGCCATAACATCACGGATCACTCGTATAAATCAACACGTTACGCCAAAGTTCGATTCGATGCGAACCGATTCTCGGGCGGTATCGATTCGTGTACAAAAATCGATTGATCAACGTCGTTCGCGTATCAGTGAAAATTACTCACGACGACAGTTATCTTGATAAAGTGCCGGATTCAATGCGCGGGCGACGCGTCGTGGAATAATGCTCTTCTGCTGCATTAATATTGTTTTCTTAAGACGGCGGAATAAAGTGCGAATCCTTTGTGGTTAAGTTGGTCATTGAGGTAAGCTTGACACTCGACATATCGATATTGCGGTACCAGGTGTTGCCACGTAACAGTTGGGTTTATTTAAATAATCTGTCTTAATAACCAGGCAATATTTTCTACTGACAATGTCTACAAAGAGCTATATAACAGACTAAATGCGAGAGCCAACATTTATTCACTTAATTATAATAATTGTAAAAGAACTCTCAAAGAAGCTCTTCAAAGTATGTCCTATGAAGATACAGAGAAATTATTAGTTGTACTTAAATAAAAATTGTATTTGTACTAATTAAGTTTAGCTAAGTTAGGTTTTGTAAGAATTAAGATTTTATATTTATTTATTGTGTATTTACACCTTTTTACATACCTATTAGATGACTAGATTTTTATATTTAAGTATGTGATTATTTAGAAATACTATGCCTTGCCTCGCCTGAAACACAGGATGACCTAGTTCAGGCACATAAAACTGTTTGATTTTTCGTAGATTTAAGCAAATTTGTATTTAGTGTTTACCTTTTTACCAGAATAAACTTTTATTTATTATTATTATTATTTTATATCCTACCTACATCCATACTAATATTATAAATTCGAAAGTAGCTCTGTCTGTCTGTCTTTATGTTACCTTTTCACGCCTAAACCACTGAACGGATTTCGATAAAATTTGGCAAGGAGGTAGATGGCATGCCGGGGAAGGACATAGGCTACTTTTTATTGACATACCACACGGGCGAAGCCGCGGGTGGAAATTAGTGTTTCATAATACCTATACCCTGTGGTTTATGCGGTATGACCGGACCTTCGCAACCTTGTCTCTTGTCATTGTAGACACAGAATACTTATAAACAACAGGATGGTGCAGCCCATCCTGTTCCTTCAGTCTATCCTACCCAATGACCTCGCAACACTTGATCAGTCAGTTGAATTGAACCGTATCGTTATACCATCTTGTTTTCTCATAACTTACTTAAACAGCTGTTTTTCCCAAATTAGCCCGAAAAGTAAATCAGGAATAATTTGTCTCGCGGACAGTAATCTTGACAAATCACCGGATTTATTTCAGCGCCGAATTCACGGAATATTAGAATTTTCAGTTTCTCCGAAAGACATCTGTTCATTCATTAGTAGCCAACACTGGTTCGGCTAGGTGAAATTACAATTTTCCCTGAGCTAATATTTCAAAATTGCGTTATTCAGGGAAAGCTGCCGTTTGTCATTGATCTTTTCTTATTTTGGTTTACTTAAAAACGACTTATAAAACTGATAACAAAGTGTCATTACCAGGATATGTATCTGGTAATTAATTTATTCATTATTGCTCCATTTATAATTCTTTTTACCTTTCGTAGTACAGTAATCTTATTGTAGGTGCATCGTCTTCACATATAATTATATAATTAATGTATACAAAATATTGTAAAACATTTTTAAAAGAGTAACGATGGAGTTTCTTGCCCATTCTTCTCCATACGAAAACTACCTTTTGGAAGGGGCAACTAGAATCAATTCTATTTCTTTGTTTGACGTTCAAAAGTGCCATATATGTGCCTATTTGAAATAAATTATTTGACTTTGACTTTTGACTTTGATAGCGTATCATGTCAAGAAAATCGGAGGGTACATAATGTAGCTCGTTCTTCGAATCCTCGATGGGTTAGGCAAGATCTACACGCCAATTGAGCAATAGATAGCAAGCCGGTTTAGATTAAAGACATATCAGCCAACGTTTATTAGGCACAAATAATTCGAGTTTTGTACTAAAGGGTTAAACTTTAGGAGATCAAACTCCAGATTTCAGAAGCGGTAGAACTTCCAAACAACTTTATTATATTGATGATCAAAAGACGTTGTGCCTGTAAGATATCCAAGAAAGTTTTATTTTTACATAACAATTATCGAGGTAAAGTTTAATAATAATGTATTTATCTTCATTTTATCTTTGACTGGTATTTTTTATCGATCGCTTAGCTTCGGCTGTTATTTTAATTACGCCATACACGCTACGGTCTACCAGTGCAGGTTTGCCTGCGCAGGTCGACCGACATGTCGTATGTTCCAAGAACTGCACAGGTCTGATTCAATACACGCTCAGGAATACCTGGGCAGGCTCACCTGCATAGATAAAAAGCTCTTCGGTAAACCGTAGCGTGTATATAGGTAGCCCGCATTAGGTAACTCAAGTAAAGTTTCGTTTTGTTTGGTCTGTATGAGTCTCCCTCATTTGTCAAGAGTTGAGTTTAAGTTATTATAGAGTATAATTGTCACGTAGGTAAATATTATACCTAAACTTTGTGAAACCTATCGCTTCTACATTGTAAGTATCATTTGAATGTTACTTTGCAACATGTTAATTAACAATATTGTTCTACCATACAATTGCCATTTCACAAAGGTAATTAACGAAAACAAAAGAATTATTTATAACGTCTGGAAAATAAAACAATAATGTCAGAAGCCAGACGCATTTCACAGTAAAATGTATCATAGAAAATGAAGCTATATGTATGTTTGTCCCATTGTAAAATGAAGGCAGATTCTGGCAGATACCGTCGAATGGCCGCGGGCGGGACATGCTTTTAATTTTAAAGATAAAATATTTTAAATGTGCCTCCATCGGGGTGGCCACCCCCGGCCATTACCGTTTATTTGCACCGCAAGGGTCGACGTGTGTCTGTTTGTCATCGCATTTCTTTGATAAAGTGATTTTGCCTGTTTTATTTACTTGTTTTCAGCCCTTTGCTCAGTAATATTTGTGTACCTACCTACATAAAAATATGAAGGAAATTATGAATAATGGCGCGCCAGCCACTAGGTAGATACTCCGATTCTGGAAAAACTTCTGTGAAAAGATTTAGGTAAGTATAATAAAAAGCTGCAGCAAACATCGTGTTTATTAAGGAAAATGTAATACGATCGTAGCGTAGAACATGCCTTGACGTGACAAATTGAAATTCTTTCCCCAAAAATATTAAAGTCAAGACGATATTTCTCAATTTCGGCATTTCTTCTTAAATCACAAAGAAAAAACCTTACAAAAGAATGTTGCAATAATTCCATGTAATGCTGTCATTTGCCTTCCATTCGCCGTTTGAGAGACGATAAGGATCTGTTGTAAGTTCCCGCCAAAAAGACGCCATCTTGGACTGGGTCCGATTTTGGCGGTAAAATACACGATAAATTCTGATCGTCTGTACTTGGGGTTCGCAATTAATTAATTAAGTTTGCTTTAAAAGGAGTGTCATAAAATGTGTACTTATTTGTTTAACTAATTTTATTGACTGAACAAATCCAGACTAAAATTTAAAATTCCTTGTTCTTATTTGCTTCTTGCCCTTAATATTTATAATGAAGTAGCTACTTAGGCTTAACTATCAGTTGAGTTAATTCAGAAACTTAATACTAAGGCAGTTTAGTCTATTGTTTTAGATTTTATTTTATCTTGGACGTTATTTACCTCGAAGCAATTTCCACAACAATAGGCAAAAAAATTTACCTTGAAAACACCTATACGTAGTCTTTTTTATTTCTAAAAGCTTCCGTCTACAATACCTCGTTTTCATACTCCATTGATTTATTTCAATAGAAGTTCTCCGTCTAACTTGTTTAGTAATTCTTCAAATGTATGTTTTACACGTTCCACTTTGTAGGAGAGTTGTAAAACATGTTGCTCGACAAAAATATCGTTTACTATCGCGAACTAAACGAGGCTTTACTTTTTAAACCATAAACTAAGTTTTATTCCAATGTGAACGCATGTCATAATATTTTTCAGCCTATTTTATTGTTCATCCTGCAATAATATCTAGAAAATACATTTGCAGCGTTGTAAAGTTAGAATTTATAGATGTGTTCAGGGTTGTGTGATGTGGAATGTTCATGTGAACTGAGAATAATTTACTTATCTCAAAGTCCATGCATAGACAAGATAATAAAATGGTCATTGTCCATAAGTATCCGTTTAATTTAGATGAAGCACAAATATAACCATTTGTGTTGGTAAACAATAATAACAAAAAAAGGACACAATAAGTAAAACGTCGCCATTTTTAAACTACCAGCTGCTAACATATTTTAAGTCAAAACAAAATGTTCTTCTTTTTAGCTCTGGTAACCCTGTGCACAAGGCCGGGCGGGTCATTGTTTTATTCGTTCCGTCTCGGTCCGATTCGCCACGCATTTCGCTCGCACAGAAACTTCACTTTTGTAAAACGAGACTTTCCAACAAAGTTTAATTCCTAATTCACTTAAACTTGCAGCCAAGGGAATCACGGGGAAAGATGTGTAACGAAACGTAACTTAATTTTTCGCGGAAATTGCACGAAGTTTTTTAAATGGGTTTTTTTGGTTCATGAAATGTGATAATTTTTTTAAGAAGTATTTCAGACTGTCATTTGAATATGTACAGCTACAGCCCGAATAATTACAAAAATAATTCTGGTTCTACTTTACATTACTTTCCGAAGCATTGTTCTTTGGTTGCGTAGTTTAGTACCTACCTGAAACAAATAAAACAGAATATTAGTTAAGCTTATTTGGCAACAAAATCATATAATTATGGTAACTTTACACTCGTTCCTTAAATCATCAGTTTATCACACACAAAGTCAAACTTTCTAAGAATCACATGGAATACGAAATAAAAATGACAAAGGCGCATGTAAATACAAATTATTACACCGGTTCCTTTAAGCGCAGACTAATATTCGAGCGATAAATAAAAAGCGCGCGAAATGAGCTCATTAATTGTTGAGCGCATGCGCGGCGCGTAATTTGAGCTGTCATCTTTAAGTGGCGCTCGGGTCGCGAGGGCGGGAAACAGGAAAAAATATAATAGGTGGTCTATGGTTGCGATTCGACAAGTAGTGTTCTGCCAAAAGATTGTCTTAATCTGGGCCAAACATGTGAACATATAGTTTATTTCTATGTAGTTAGTCCGTTTTGCGTCTTTCTATTTGACGAGACGAGTTTTCTATTAGCTGGCATGTTTTCTGTTAAAAACGTCGTTTTCTAGTAGCACCTTACTATTTTCTTATTAACTTCAGTTCCTTTCAATAGGCAATCAATAAGCATAGACTTCGCAAGTTCGTCAGTAAAATGTAGAGTTAAAGTCTAGGTACTACTTATCTATTCATAAAATAATCAAATACAACTTTTTGGCTTATTGGTTAGGTATAACTGTTACATTATGAGAACACAGTAGGTACCTAAAACGTGTAAGAAATTATGAAAAGCTTATTATTATAACTAATTTCAGAATTATCGATTTCTTATAAAAAATGGGTAAATCTATATAGTTTTGAAATACTGCATAACCAGAACTAGAAATTCTGTAGGTACCTATTCGATCTAGTAGGTACATCGAGCAGTTCACGCTAGATTATCCAGCACACATAAAAAAAGAGCGCTAACAGGCCAGTGACCGTTGCAAACGAAATTAGGTTAGGATGAATGGTGCAATGCCGCGGTCTCCTGACATTTTTTAGGTACGGGCCGCATGAATGAAGCGTGAAAATCTCGTAGAGAAAATGTAATGGTCGATTGCGTTGGTGGACTGCCAGATGTCATGGACTATTAAGGACGGAGTGAATGAGGGCTGACACTTTTGTTACAAGAAAAGTGCTCGTTTACCCAGTAACGAAGAGATGTCGTTAAAATGTTCTTAAAAAGTACCCGAGGGTAAAAGGGAAAAGTGGTACTTTTTAAATAAAGACCGGTGACCTGATGAAATTGCTTGCGATAACATCAATCTGCTTCGTTACTGTTATTCTTTTGAAAGTATAGCAACCCTTACACGTAAAGTGGATGATTAATTTAATCACACTCAGTACCATTATAGCGTACGCGATAATAAACGTAAATTTTAATATTTTTATCGTACTCCCGATATTTTCGGCGCCACAAAAATAGACATGCGATATTAAAAAGTGAAGTTTGTCGATCGCACTCTGCGTGAATTTATTTTTAAAGTCTCCTTCTGAAATAATAATTAATCATGATGCAATGTCTCATTTATAATCTAAAATCATTAAAAACATCATGTTTAGACACCGTTTTTAGATTAAATGTTTTTCCGGGATACTTGATCGATTATATGCTCGTTTTTTAATTTCATGTGGTTTTTCATATTATTTTTGTTCCTTGCATATTTTATGGTTTAATACAGAAGGTTGTTTAATCAGATCTAGTTACTACAAATATAGTACAGTAATGTGCTATTCTGTAAAAAATCTCACCATGAAAACTTAGGTGAAGTGAGCTTGAAATGAACTGTCTTAGCATCAGGAGGTATCGATGACAATGGTGCCGATTCTCTTGTCACAAATTCTCTAAACTAAACTAAAAATGACTAAAATTTAGTTTAGTTTATAGTCAAACGACGATTTCCTATTCTGAAAATAGACTAATGTGACACAACTTAACTATAATTTAGTTTGACAGCACTAAGACGGCACTGAGTTTTAATTTAGTGAAAATGCTATTCTGAATTTGACGTTTTAACCAAAATTTTTGTTCTGTATCTAAAATCCTCTAACTAACTCTGACCATTTTTAATCACGATTAAAAATGTGTGGAATAAAATTAGATGTCATGAACTAAAATTCAAACCAACAACTCGAATTCAGTTTCAAAACAGTACTGTATCTTTTTTTTATTTTCTTTTGCGTATATCTCGAAAACGGTGTGTCCTATCGCAAAAATAATGAAAATTTGGACCCCCTTTGCAACACGCAAACCCGTAATACTCATCGTGTTGGTCATTAAATTTTTTTTTCTTCCAAAAAGTGAAAAATTCCATGTAAAAAAAAATACGTCGAGACGGCGACATTGCGCGCCTCTCCGGCTCAAAAAAAATCACGTGGTAGGCAAACAAGTAGGTACCTAGTGGAGTCGCGATTGTCAAATTCGATATTAGTTGTGTCAAAATAATTTTTAAATTTAGAGATTTTTTTTGGCAGAATAGCTCTAAGATTCTCATAGTAAAAAGTAAGGAATTTTAGTGATAGTTTAGTTAGTTTAGTTCGGTGTACAAGAGAATCGGCACCAATGACAGCTCACTTCAACTAAGTTTTCTCGGTGAGATGGTTACAGAATACCGGCACATTACCTACTACAGTACAAATCTGGTTATTTGGCTACCGCATCTAACGACTCTGCGGTACAATTTCAAATGCTGATGGCTCTAAAACTGCTGGTAAGTACCTACAGCCATAGAGTATAGAGCGATGTCCTATGTTGATGTCGGGTAAAGGGGCCAGTACTATCCAGATTTTAAAATGAAAACAGACAGTTAAAAAAAGCTTGTAAAAGCAACCGCATATTACCTAAATTAATGCATTTTACAGAACATTTTATCCGTTTTAAAGCTTCGTATTTAAAATATCGTTCATATTTCATAGTGAGTGGGTGTTTTATGATATATTAACGGTTGCCTACAGTGTGCCCGGCAGATTAAAGATTGCACTCTGATGGATGGAAATGGGAAAGCTCCGGGCATTGAATAATAACTCATAATAAATATAAAATAAAGATGAGCGAGGCTGCTGCCTAGTTTACACTCTTGAAGAGTCATACATACGCAATTGATTTTGATAGATTAAGTGTTGGATCAATCTTTAGAACTCGTATTTAGACATGTCGCTTTTAATTGCGAAATATTCGTTACGTTCTATAACTTTTACAAAATAAATATGAAACCCTTACAGATAAATGGAGCAATGAAAGTGTGTCCAACAATATACGAGAACTCTAGGTGAACTAATCTTCAAACGGTAGCAACACTCGACGAACGAGCTCAAACATAGCTCCGGTGAGCACCGTGCCATGTCCGATATATTGTGCAGTTTAACGTGCGAGTTTCACGCAATAAACCGATACCAGTGTTCTCATATAGCTGCATGGAAACGGGACATTGAGCCTCAGATTTATTTCCCTATTCACCAAAAGTGAAACTCTGTAGGTGTATCATAATCTTTTTCACATCTCTCGGCGTATTTGAATACAAATTAATAATCTATAAACATCTATTTAATCATAAGGTAATTTACCATATTTTTATCTCGACGCAGCAGTAATTTAAGCTGTGATGTTGGAGCGAGCAATATTTCGCAATCACACATGCCCGGTGGCATCGATTATTTATTATTTAAATTGAAACATTGTACTCTGTTTGCAGGATTTAAATATGGCGACCGTTGCGCGCATTAAGTGGGTGGCGCCCGCAAATGGCATATTACGAGTATAAATATTAATTATTTGAGCTATTCGTTTGTGAAATCATTAATATGATTAATTTTGGCAACATGGCTTTCGGTTTTTGAAATGTAATTAGTGGCGTACGTAATTGAACTTAATAAGTAATTAATATTAATGTCCACAGACTTTACATATATTAATCAAATTAGTACGGTGCTGAAACTGATGACAAAGAAGTGAAAGAAGTCTGTAAAGCAAAATAAACTTGACTTTTTTTTGCTAGCAAGACAGAAAACCAATACATTTCGAAGATAACAAAACCACAATAGCAATCGCAAAACCATTCGCATTCGAGGTGGTAGACAGAAGTTTTAACAATCCGCGGCATCTCGCCAAGGCGGCAGGTGGCAGGCGGCAAAGCGTCAAGTTTTACCGCGTGCTCTTTTACGTAGCGCGGCAAACTGCACCGAAGTAAAACTTTAGAGTCTATAGGGAAATAATAAACTCGGGTTCGAAAGGATACTTATTGATATAGAAATGAAGACCGAAGGAGACAACGATTATGGTAACGACAATGATTCCAGCCAAAATAGCGTAAGCCCTCAGACGTTAATATGCTGCACAATCTAAAAATGTAGACACAAAATAATAATTATAGAAAAGTAATTGTACCCGTGCAAAAAAAAAAGTCTTCGATGACAAATATTATATCAAGCAACCAGGAAGGCCAAAATTAAACTCTTCAAAGCATCCAAGAAATCGTCCGCAAACTTTTCCACACATATAGCAGATCCCATCGTTGAAGATTCTTCTGACATGCAAACTGGTGTAATTATCTGAACTCGTGCGCTGCTTGCCCAATCGTTTGGCCCCGGGCGACGCGCCCGAGTTATACCTTACAAGCAAGGAAGAAGATTTGAGGGAAATATCGACGAGATTTGTAGAGCTGATGTAAGGGAAGGGTGGTTTATTTATAGATGCGGGATTTCTTGCGAAATTATGGGTTTTATTTGAAAAAGCTAAACAGAAAATGTACTTGATATAAAGAACGGCCAACATAAACCTATTAGTGTTTTAACGATGATTATTTTATCTAATAACATCGTTAGGTAATCGTTTTGAACACACTGACTATATTGCATACTCATTTATCACACATATAATTATTACGTGAATGATGGATTAGTGGCATGATTGATGATGACGAGAAATTCATAACAATATTAACTCTAATAACATTACTTGCAGCATAAAATTACATTAAAACATAAAACGAAAATACCAGTGTATCCTAACAGATAATTTGGTCGGGTTTACCTCCTGAGGCGGGAGTGCAAGCAAACAAAACGACTGGTGATTGCTGGCCGCAGATGATATGATTGCATGCGGTACTGGGCCTAGGATACTGCCCTGGGGCACGCTCCGTTACAAAACTTTACGCCAACTAATATCTGGTGTAAAATGATATGGGGAAGGCGTAGCGTGCTGTACGAATGTACTTTCATGATTCTGATTTGTTTTTATTAAAAGCCCATTAAAAGCAAACGCTAATTCTCTTCAGGCAAAAATAGAAATTATTATTTTTAATCTTTGTTTAATTTTTGATCTGGTTGAACGAAAGTTTATAGGAAAACGGTTGTGTTGCTGTTCCAGAGCATCTATTAAAATCAACGTTTTTTAATATTTAAATCCTCCCACAATTTACCAACAAAACATTCCACAACAGTGTCATTTTGATATCAAGAGTGCAGACCTATAGCAGACAGCCCATCCAAACAGGTCTCAACTTCTCAAGCATCGACAAAATTGTTCCTCGATACTTTACGAGAAACATCTAGAAATCGGCAGGCTATGGGGCTATTGTATAAATAACATCGAGACAGCTCCCTTCAGGCGCCATTCTCGCTTATAAAGCTATCGTTCGTTGTCACGAAGTAAATGCAAAAATATTGGTGCATTGTGTGAAAAATTCCACATAATGGCTGGAAGAATGTGGTAGCGAATGTGAAATAAAAGTCATAATTTTGTTTAAGAACGTGATCGCTTAAAGGTATGGTGTATTCTACTTATAATAGTGGGAATCAAGTAATTTACTTGCCTCTAAGCTCTTTGTGTTTTCCATCTTCAAGTATTTTAGAGCAGTGGTGGCCCAGCAGGCGTAGCATGAGCGCCGTTTTGTCGACGGAAGAGTAGACAAAAATGACGTTTCCTGTAGACAGTAGACAGTACGAGACGGCAGCATAGTAGAAAGAGTCAACTGCACTTTTTACGAAATTCACTTTTTTACATAATTCGACTCAGAATTCTTTGTTTTATTATAGGATTTATCGGTTGTCAGTGTGATTTTGACAGTAAGGATAGAAAACTTTCTTCCGAAATAGTCTACCTACAAAAAGACGTAGACAAAGATCGTTAGAAATGAAAGACAAAATGACACATTGTAGAAAGATTTCTACCGTGGATGTCAAAAATGAAGAAACGAACTGTCACTTTGTATAGAAAAAGCTATGTCTATTCTTCGTAGAGATAGCAAGCGCCATGCTACGCCTGCTGTGGTAACGGCCGCGACTTACGGGTTGTAGGTCGTAGGTTCGAACGCTTTACTTTGTGTAAATAATTTCATCACCACTGCTCTCAAAACGGTGAAGGAAAACATCGTGAGGAAACCGGCTTGTCTTAGAACCAAAAATTCGAAGACATGTGACATCTACCAACCCGCACTGGGCCCGCGTGGTGGATTACGGCCCACTCCCTCTCATAGAGAGGAGGCCTGTGTCCCAGCAGTGGGAACATTATAGGCTGATTATGTATGTTATGTAAGTATTTTATCAATCAAAAATCAAAATCAAAATATTTTATTTCACATAAACCTACATGGGCACTTATGAAACGTCAGAAGCTAGGTGCCCGGTTCCAATTGGTCGTTTCCTATGGAGAAGAGCCGGCAAGAAACTCCATAGTTACTCTTTTAAAAATAATTGGCTTTTACAATACTTTCAAATTACAGTGTTGGTAGGCATGGGAGGACAATGTAGGCCTTTCAACAAGTAAGTACCAGGTACTTAACAAAAATAGAAGATGTTCAATACATCTACAGTCCAATAAGCCTACAACGTTCTCACATTCACAAAATAGAAAATAATCTATGTAAAAGACTAATGCTAATAAAATTAGAATTCAAATAAAAATAAAAACCTATTTAAACCAATTGACGTGATTGCTATTACAACTGTAACAAATTGAATAATTGTAATCCTGTCCACAAAAGCCACTAATAGTTGAAATTAATTGGTTATAATCCTGCCCACAAAAGCCACAAAGAGTTGAAATTAATTGAAACAGTATGAAAAAAATCGCAATTTCCTAAACAACATGGTCGTCTCAAAGCCTTGAATATAATATATAATCAATTTGTTGAATTCCGAAACATTCTAAGTAAAATAATTATAAGCATCAAATTCTTTTATACATATAACTAAACAAACTTAAAAGATCAATGGTTTTATTAAACTCTACACTGATTCTGAAACATTTGTTCCTGAACCGAAGTACAAAGCTAATGGGGCAGTCAAAGTAAATTAAGCAAAACAGATTACAGGAGTTAATTGCCGCTTTAATGAGTTTTCTGATAAAACTCTACCGTTTTAGATGTGCATTTTTTAAAGTCCACAGAATAATGAAGTTTCGACATTAAAACAATTCTCGCCGTAATAAAGGTTGCTAATCAAAAACGCCGACGGGCAAACATAAAGCTGTAACTCATGAAACTCTTATTTCGAAAGTAGGAGAGCGTAATGTCCTCTGTAATGGTAACCAGTTTAAGTTTGTAGACAAAAACATGCCGGTTCTATTAAGGTGCCGTCGTAAAAATGGATAATGTCCAGTGCAAAGGGAATGCTTCACGAGGCAACTTGTGTTTTCAATTAGAAAACGGTTAGATTACAAGTTTGTTCCCTACTGTTTTGTAATAAAGTTTGTAATTAAATGGGTGTAAGATTCCGTTCCGAACTAAGTTGGTCGAGGGAACAATGAAAGTACTGAGTTTTGTGAAAGTTGATTCTTGTGTCGCAAGTTTCATGTCTACTCCATGGACGACTAAAGTCACGTTAAATGAACTTAAAATTAATTTGAGATCGTTTACGTCTTACTGATACGATAAAAATCTTAAAGACGAAGTTAAGTGCTGATAAGAGAAGTAATTACTGATAATGTAATTTATTGGGCAATTAATTTTAAAGCAAAATAATGTTGTATTCACTTAAATTTGGTTAATGGGTTTTTCTCCCATTGATTAAGAAACGGTATAAACTATAAATGATTAAGAGTGCATGAATGAACACACAGTTTTAAACAGATACCTGATAATTTAAAGAAATTGATTAGCATATTTGTAAAAAAATATCGTATTCAAAAATAAAACCAGCTGAAACAACAAACAGCGAGAAATGATAATACAATAAACTCGAGCTTTGAGATGACTGAATAAGTATTTATGACGTATGATTCAAAAGGAAGAAAGAAACGACGAGGACGAACATGAAGGATAAACATTAATACAAATGAGAAAGCGATGTCTTCATTTAAGAACGTAAGACCAATTTGCTTCCCAAATAAACGTGAACATTAAATATAAAGTCGGAGAACGCTTCACGCATTCCCACTCGCTGATCTGGAGACAAGAATCGAATAAAAATAAATCGAGAATCGAGACAATCGAACAAGCCCGATGGCGACTCGACTCATTGTAAATATTCCGCCGTAACCGGATGGCAACATTGCTTTTGTTTTTTAATTTTATTGTTTTAAAAAAACTTCATCTGACGCTTGAATGGACGCTGAGTTTCCAATTGAACGCACATCGATGGGAATTTGGGTAGAATTTGGTTTGTCTGGTTAGTTTTAGGAAATTAAAATTGTGTGCAGAAAATCAATTTCCTTGGAGCAGATTGTTTAGTAGATTTCTCTTTGAGATTCGTAGACAACGCACATCTGTACCAGTTGAAACAATTTTTTATCATTCCAAATGAAAACCTGTGCGAAACCTGTGTGTCAAACTGTTCCAAATAAAATCGGTTAATTTTTTTTTGTCGCCTCATCGAATCTTCTCACCAACTTCTATCTCCACTTGAATAACTGGCACAAATACCCACAACTTCATAGCAATAGCTAATACTGCCTATTGAATATTTATTTATCAGCATGAAGCTGCAGTTGATGAACCAAATCCCATTAAAATATGACACATACACATACCATCACACCTTGTTTCTCCGAAGGGTTGGGCAGAGATGTACCTTAGTACACGCACATTTTGCCAGATATAGAAGGCGAGCCTATTACGATCAACCGGATACAAATCCGGACTCCGGGCTGCTACTGAGAAATTCCAGATGGAAAGACCCAATAACACTTTGACCGACCTTGGAATCGAACCCAGGACCTCAGCAGTTAGCGCTTGCGACCAACCAACCAACGAACCAACCATCCAACCAGGCAAACCAACCAGTTTTAAACCGACGAGGCAGTTAACTCTGGGTTGTAAAATAATTATTTGAACGAAAAGTGACTTTGACATTCAAATAATCTCATCCTAAGATCTTTCTCAAACGCAATCACGATAAGATCCAATCTGTTTGTTTGCACACAATGCGTGTGGGGAACAGTTTCCTAAACATGTGTTGATGATAACATACAAAGAGCTAAACGTTACGTGTCAGGTTATTAAATACTACTTTGATGTCTTTGCCAACACTTACAGGTGAAACTTACGAAACATTTTTAGATTTATTTTTGATCTTTCGTTAGTTTTGCTCACCTTAATCTTCGTAGCACTTAGTCTGGTATTACTAAAGTAATAAATAAGACATGAGGATTGAGGAATGTGTGAGTGTTGTGAATGAAAAACACGAAAAATTATGAAAGTTTCCCACTGGTTTACTGTTTGTTTTTCTGGGAAATTTTTAGTAATAAAATATAAGTAAAAATCTTTTAAAAAGAAGCTTTTAATGAACTAAAAAGGTTTTTCCCAAGACCACCTTCCACCTCCATCATCAGACCCTGAACACCACCTAGTGTTAAAGCCCTTTTTAATACATAGCTAATGAGTCCAAACACGATGGTCCTATCTTATTTGATTGAGGAGTTCCTCTAACCAACTTCCAACTCCATCATCAAACCAGTTCCATGGTGTCATTTTTTCAAAATGTCTCGGTAGTTATATAAGTATGCCAAAATTCAGCTCAATTGGATGCCTGGAAGTGCTTGAAAAATAGATGACAATTGGAGTAACCGGAAACACATACGAACAGAGCAAGCTAATATAAAGCTTGTAAAAACGCTCAATTTATACCTCAGGTAACTTAATTATGATGAAAGCCTTCTTATTTTGTAATTTCTATGAAATCTTTATGAAAGACATTCTTCTAATAAAATATTTTATCGTTATATAAGTTAGTTAGTAAACGCAGACCGTACGTTTACTTCATTTAATGTAATATTAGTAACAACTCTATATGCGTGTTGTCATTTCCTCCGACAAGCTCAAACAGATCTAAGTATCTACATTTATGTCTAAATCTCATGTTAGCACGAGCAAAATAAACCCAGGCATTAGAATATTTTGAAACCATAGACACAGTCTTATTTACACGTTGTAGATCTTTATCGAGCAGATCTTGTCTATGGATTAGCCTCGCAAGCATGTTTGTGGCTAGATTGGAGACTAGGCTCAGTCTAGTTCAGTTTGAATCTAGGTTAGCGAGGTGCTCGTGACGTCCGAAAGTGCCTTTTATGTGCCTATTTGAAATAAATTATTTGACTTTGGTTTAAGAAATCAAGAAAGATGTTTTAAGTAATACTTAAGATTTAAATACATAGTTCTGTAAATATTTAAATAAGCTGTCTTAAAAGTCTAAGAAGAAAGTCTAAGTAATTTGGTACCAAATTAGCCGAAGTTTTTTTTAAAGTCGACATCCCAACATTTCAATTGTCTTGAAAAGAAGATTCCTCATTCAATACATACAAATACTCAGTCAAAACATTCAATATTTAATAAATTACAACCATTTCTCCTCAGTTTACGATAAACGTCAAACATTACCTATACCCTTGTAAATATCTTAAGAGGAAATAGGGTCGGTCTTTTCTCCATACAAAAAGTCATAATTCGAGGTTCGGCTCTCGTCTATTTCCTCCTCCAATATTGGACCAATTTGAAAGATATTTTATAAATTGAATAAGAAGGATATTTACTGTGCCCCTATGTTTTTCTTTTTTCATTAATAGTTTTCAAATTTCTACAATAGGCCTCTGATGACAGCGGTCTAAACAGGCAATGTTGAGCATTTTCTGAGGGTTCCTTCTACAGATAATATATCATCAAAACTGAAAACATAGGAGCATAGAACTAGTTGATATTAATTTTACTGTAAAAAATCATTGCTCTAAGGTCAACCAGAGAGAAAACGGGCGAGAGCGTTTGTATGGGGAGGGGACCGACCCTATTCCCTCTTAAAACCCTACAATCACACCATCACTACTTCGTCCGTATCACACCGTGAGTCCGTGATAGTGATCTAAAACCGTCGGACACATTACAGTGCAAGTGTACACCGCCGCCGCGCCGGTCAGTGGGTAGGCGCGTCAGTCGGTGCGTGTAGATAGCGCTTAAATTACAGAAAACATGACAACACAATTTGTTACGGAGATCTTACTGGACGACTTGGTGCGGAGTAGGCTGGGGTGGATAAGAATCCTATATAGGAAATTATCGAATAGCAACAAATGATTGTGATCAGCGTGCATTGGCTTTTCAAATATATAACAGAAACAAAAGCTCTATTTGTTATCTTGTTCAACATTCAAATAAAACGATAGTGTACCTACTTTGTTTTTCAGTAAAAGGAACATTTTCCCTTCAACTAAAATTATGAAACTAAAAATTAAAATTAACTCGAATACCTACAAGAGCTTTATCTATTTTAGGAATAATAAACAGGCATTACCGTAATGTCCAATTAAATTAATTGAACCTTTCAAAGTAACCTAATTAAAGAAAATTACGGCTCCAGTTCACTTTAAACATCCCACAACTTTTTCCGCCAACAGAATTAAAACTTCCCTATCCTGCTCTCTTCATCCCGGTCGCTCGCCATCTCAGGGCCCGGTTTCTAATTGCAGGGAGGGCCTTAATTGAATGTTATTGAATTAGGATCACGCCCCGCTCACCGCTCTCCGTCTCGCACGGACCGCGTACGATACCGTACTCAACGTATCGTACGATAAATACATGTAAAGCGATACCCGTGTTGGTACAGTCAGCGACAAAAACCCGAATAACACTTAAATATTTTTAAACTTAACAACTCCTCGCTAATAAATGAAATGCTTTAATTTAATGCAATGTAGATAAATGAATAATTTTATGTCAATTTAGATCTGTTAAAAAAGTAGCAGTGATTATCGACTTTTGTCGCGGACCATACTCGCACGCCCGTTTAGATTTAACGTCAACGAACCAAAAGAAGTATTTATGTACAATATGTACATAATTTAATGATCGTATAGCAGGTGGCGTAGAGTAGTTTCTGCCTACGCCCATGAGAAAAAGGTGTAAATACATGTAGAAAAAAATATTTTGTCATAATTATACCTATTCTATTTCAAGGATTTAGGAATATTTTCTCGATATTAACCAGCATCTGCAATTCTGCATACCATCTCAGTGAGCGCAAGAGAGTTACCTTAGAGAGGGCGATGAATGGAAGTTGTAAAGGTTTAGTTAAAAGCTTAGTTGTATTGATGCTTTCGATTGAGGGCGAGCTTGCTCTAGAGGCAAACAAGTAGGTACCTATCATGTATAACTTGTATAAACTACAAGTCTTCAGGATAAGAAAGTAGGTACGTAGCGTAATGCTGGGGCTACATTGTCGCGTTATCGCGAACTATACTTCGCGCGCTCTCTGTTGCTCAGCGACATATCGAGCCGTGTGCAAGAGAGAGCGCGAGCGCCCGAAGTATAGTTCGTGATAACGCGATAATGTAGCCCCAGCATAAAGGATCTCGCACACGACAACGCGATACGATTCTATTAGAACAAATTCTAAGTTCCACCAGAATCGCGTTTTATCGTCCTACATGCCTACGGCCCATCTAAAACGACTTGCAATAAATCAATAGAACGTCCTAAATGGGCCGTAGGCATGTAGGAATGACTCTACTGTCGCGGAGCCTTTATAATCTTTCGGCTCGTGTTTGAGATATAATCGTGATTAGGCGTGTGGTAAATACGTGAATTAAAGAGAGAGAGTATGCTATAGCTGAGTATAGCTCTTACCAAGCTATGTAGACCGTATAATATGTAGAGAAAGTGGACACGTACCTGTAACAAAAAATATATTTCAATTAGTATGATTAATAGAAAAAGAAGTAAGTAATCAAATCACAAGAAATACCTTCAAAGATCGATGTCTTACGATACACGTAAAAGAAAATATATGTAACATATTTAGAAAGAAACTGTGTAGGTACAGTACACCCTCACTTGTCACACTTGTCTTTCTACGTTGAAATACAAGAGTGCGTGTATAGAGTGTTTCTTTTACGTATCAATTTAATACTTTAGTAAATATTTCAGTATTTTTATTTTATTTTTTTTAATTAAAAAATTGCCATGTATGGACGCTATACTATTGCGGATTAACGAGAACGCCCTTCGAACATACGTGTACTACCTACTAGAACTAATAAACTGTTTTTAAAGGTTCGAGAAGACGTGTAATAGTACCTACGTATAAGTATTCCATATTTCCATCTAAGTATCTCTAAACAACTAATAGCACGCGCAATACGCACATATCAAATATGCGGCTTACCCACTGCAGTTGTTTTTATGCTCCATCAATAGTTCCACTATGACCAGTTATGAACGGTTTGCCCAACGCTGCACAAACAATAACACAGTCTGACCAAACGAAAACACTGACATTTATTGATAACGTTCACTATGGCTAGGCTATGGGGAATTGAAAAATTGTGCACACTTATATAGAGTCACAAAATAACAAATGGTTACTGATATTATATATACTAGTTATTCCAGTCTTTACACAAAACGTTTTCAGGAATACTTAAGACACATGAATGACTTAAGATACATGAATATTGCTTTAGAATACCGAGACGTAGGTACAGTACTAGTGAGTAGTTCAGTTAGACGACTAGGAACCTAATACACGGTCTTCTCAAGTTCTCATACCTATAACACCACTAGCCGATTGGAACCGTGCTCCTAGCTTCTGACGTTTCATATGAGCCCATTGTGACATAAAATATTGGTTTTGAATTCGCCAGAAATCCGTTAGCCTCTTGAATGTCGAGCCATCACGAGGTGATGACTGTCAAAAATAGGGTATATGTCGTGTCATCACGAGATGATGACTCCTGTCAACTCATGCGTGTTTTGGCGCTTTTATTAACGGTTTTTTGTATGCTTAAACTATATTTGTACTGCTCACACTTGTACAAAGTGTAGGGAAAAGAACAGGAAAGGCATATATAACATCACATGTCAGACATCTGTCGAAAGTAATTAAAACTGCATACAAATCGTAGGTTAACGACAAAGCGATAAAAATCGATAATCGTTATTCGAAAACTTTTTCACCCGAACCGAGTGAACTCGATGCCTCCTTTTTGATTTTTCCAAAACCTTACTCACGAAACAGTGCCTATAGTTAGTTTTTTGTTTTTTTTTTTCGTGCAGACGGCACTGGCAACGGGGATTGGATCCGCAGTCGATTGGCAACCGAGTGGGTTTCAGCCATGTTCCAACTTTCAACCCTTTAGTGTTGCTCTTTGTTTTGTTTCTACTCTTTCAACCCTCGCCTGCAAAGGTTTTTGGAATTATTGCGATGGTTATTGGAAGCGGGTGCGGTCGGGTGTAACAAGAAAAGTTTTGCTGCAGACGAAGATAGCGTTACATATTTTATGCATGTCATAAAATATGTAAGTATATGGATTATTTGAATGGAAGAAGTTATTAAAGTCATAACAGAATAATAAGTAAACGTGCGGTCGGGGGACTCCAGGACCGTTGACCTTACTATTTTGGCTTTAGCACCCTCGAAAACTATGAAAACGACACCTAAGGTGCAAAATTTGAAAATCGCAGGCGCCATGTTAGATTTTCATTTTGAGCAAATTCACGCTCTCTTAGAGATAGAGAGGACAAGACACAAGTATGAACGCTTTTTCGCGTGACAATTCCTGCCAGTTTACTCCTACCGCAAGAACTTTGTTCCAATAAATAATCTCAAATAAATAGCTACGGAATTATTCCACAGAGTTTGTAAATTGCAAAAGGCTATACCTACCTACTGGAGTTATTTTTTTCGGCTAGATTTTTATTTCCTAGGTTCTAGTGTCCTAGACGGTTCTTGCTGTTACGGTTCTCTAGTTGATCTCCTAAAAATGAGAAAATAAACCGTAACATAGCTGCAACTAAAGCAAACCGTACAGTCAAAACGAATCTCCATTCGCACTACCATGAAATACGCACATAAACTCATAACACAGTTATGATTAAAGTGCATTGGCGAAAGCATTAATATTCGGGTCGTTACGCACATTGTCCGGGCACTGCCATTAATAACCGAAACACTGGCGGACAATTTGTGTATAATTAACGAGACGCGACGGAATACAAAAATGTATGAAGTACTTGTAAGAGTTAATGGCGATATGATGTTTTTTTTTTAATATTTTTTTATTTAATTCAGATACATTGATCCATATTTTTGTTAGTTGGTATACTTAAGAATTATATTAGTAACATAACGTTTTAAATGGCTGTAAAATTAAGGATGTGGATTTCGCATTAAAAGATATACATAAATTCCATTTTTTTTATTTTGTATTGCTACACAACGTTGACAACTTAGATTGGTACGTTTGTATTTTCATAATATCATACCGTAAACAATATGAAACAATAGAGGAATTCAAACTTTACTTTTACCAAGGAAAACTACTTCAGTTTCTTCCTACGTTACTTCTTCATACTTATTTCGACAACGGCAACATAGAAAGCTTTAACAAGATTTTTGTTTTCTTATTTTCTTAGACTGTAGACTAAATACTTCGGGAGTCATGCGAGGATCCCTCTATAGCCTTTAGGCTTTCTTTAAGATTTGTAGGCCAGCTAGGGTTGTTAGTGAACTTGAAAGAATACTTATTTACAATGTACGTGGTCTAACGGAGAACCTCATGCTCAGCAGTACTCAGCGCTTGCGACCACTATACCAAAGAGGCAGACATACAAAGATGTAATTGAAATAACTGAAAGTATCTGAAAGGGTCATTCCACTATTGAAAAAAGCCGTTTAGCCGTTCAGCCGTTCCGTACATTTTGTCGAGTTATGCGAATATAAGTAATGTCGGACGGAGAATCAGATTTTTTTCGCGATTTCAGTGTTGGTCCCATAGAAAAATTTGTCCTTGTCCATACTGATGAGTAAAATGAATCCACTAAAAAAGTTTTCAGTTACTTCAAATACACCTTGCATAAAGTCACTGCTCTATACAAAAACAAATGAAGGCTGGTATTATTATAATTTCCGAAGTCCTTCAAAAAGGCCAGCTAAGTACACAGCACTCAAGTCGCAACCTGTATCAAAACATGAATATGTAAGGATCGTACGCAGCAGCACGTGCCATTCCATAGTTTCCACCATGAATTTTATGCATGTAAGTGGTCAATCCATATATTTTCGTGTTTATGACCACGGCAGGTCCCGATCCCGTATCGGGCATATCGAACGGCTCAGTGGGGCAGGCATGAGGCATGAGACAGGGGCAGTGTCCCTTCGATCGCGGGCGCTAATGCAGCACGCGCGCACACCGTATTAATTTGTCATACTGTCAACGATTTTGTTTAGGGAGCGTAAGTTTGGAGCGGAAGCGGTAAGGGGTTTATTTTAGGTTGAAAATTTAAAATCCGAATCCATCAGCTGCATTTGATTTCAGAATAACCTGTGGAATTGTAGTTTCAGTCGCAACAATCAACGCCAGCATACCAACTGCAATACCTATAACTCTTACTCTTGGTGATGAGCTTGACCCTGGCAAGTCGCATAAGACAAAGGATCAAGACTATTAGTAGTTGTCAATGTGAAAAGTAAACCTACTTACTCCGCTTTTGAACTGTAAATCACACAAGATGTTGGGATCAGTTACATTAAGTGCAATGTCTATACAATCTATCCATGACAATCGCGTCCAAAGAATGTCGTCAATATGCTTCCGCGAATCTCTCATACCTTGCCCCACCTCAGTATTTCCCGTGCACACGTACCGCGGTACGATAATGATAGGTAGAATGTTCACTCGATGACACCGGCTCCCAACACAGTGGACTGGACACTCCCGCCATAAATATGTAATCACTTTCAAATTATATCTAGCTACTGCAGTGATTTCATTTCAGAGTACGTTGCTTGGCACTTGACACAAATAAAATACTGTACACTTTTGTTTAATTGTGTTTCTAGGAATCCTATTAATAGTAGTTTAACCGTGGAGTTTCTTGTCGGTTCTTCTCCATGAAATAACCAATTGGAACCGAGCACCTAGCTTCTGACGTTTCATATGTGCCCATGTAGCTACCTACATAATTAAAATAAAATATTTTGATTTTGAGTTATTTCGATATCACTGAGGGTCGACACATCGTCAGTTACAATAGTCCCCCCCTTCCATTGCTAGATGGACCTAGGCATCCCAAACTGGTCAGACCAAAGCTTAGGCAAAATCCTTGGTAAATAAGCTTTAGAAAATCTGAGAGTCTAATTGCATGAAACTTTTTCTACTTCTATTAAGTCTAATTCCGTAGCAGAGCTTAAATTCTCCCAATAAACACTGAAATAATTCAAGTTAAATTAATACCTTGAAATAGAGATGTCGTTTGCATATCTGCATAAGAGCTATGACTCCTGCACAAGAGGTCCATATTTGTACCCCGTCCTACGAATTAAATTGTTTCTACCATATTGGATTATATTCGACCTACTTGATTGTTTATTTACTGCTGTTTCCCTAACAAGTTAAGCAGCGCTGTAAAACATAAAACATGGCGTATTTGGTCAATCTGAAGTGCCCGGAGTTACAATTAAGTTAGCAGTTTAAATTGTAACATTACAAAGGAATTGCTAGTTATACTTAGTAGTTTCACTGTAATTGCTTATTTCTTGACCTGCTATGGTATTTTTGTCAGTAATTCCATCCGAATTTCTTAATAATAACCTGATTTTGTCGGTCAGAACCAAGAACCTTCATTTTGTTTTTGTGTAAGTTTAAGTTAATACCCGTATGGACTTAAAGTTAGTTTAAGTCCATACGGGTATTATTGGGTCAGTTTTCTGGGTAATTAGGATTTTTAAAGTAGTAAAGAAACCAATTATTCCAAAATGGAACATTGCTTTAACAATTGCAATAAAATATCCTAAAAATAAACAGAACGATCTAAAAACGCAAATAAGCAACAATCAAGGAACCGTCTCGGCTTCCATCTTATTTTGTTAAATTGCGCGGAAACAACGAGCTTGTAATTTGTGTGTTGTGAACTCTTTGGTCGTTTGTCCGCCATTATTTATAAAACACTGTCACAAAAGAGTCCCACAATGATGATCCCTCATTATGCTATGATTTATGTGAATATAATGCCTCTCTTTATTTGTTAAATACGTGGAAGTGAAATGGGTACGGATGGTGATTTATTATCGACATGAATTCAAAACTTTTTTAATGTGTGGTGAGTTTACTAATGGGTAGGTACTGGAAATCCACACCGTAACTTAATTTAGACGCCATAAAATACAGACGATTTCTATACTAAAATAAACAATGCTGATCTAGCACTACCGCCACATAACTTATTTTAACAACATTACAAGCTTCCCAAAAATACGACAAATTAGAATAAATTGCTGCCACCAACTTTCTCCACATCAAAAGTTCTAATTGCGAGGAGAACGTAAACATCGCAGTTTACGTCGTTTGCGAGCAACGCCGGGGCATAAACATAGCAGTTTACAAACCACTGAGGGACGCTTATCAACTATTTGATCAACACAAGTTAGTGCCCGCGCTCACGAGACGTGTCCAACATGTTGTAATGAGCACTCAATTAGTATGGTATTAAGATACTAATTAATGATAAAGTGTAAGCAGTGTTTAGTGATGTAATAAGTAAAATGATTTTGGAACTTTTTTAAAGCTTGGTTTGCCCGGAAACTTTTAAGCATAATAAAGATATGAAAAAAAAATCGATAAATATTAATCTCCCACAAAAGTGCACAGTTATGCAACTTTTAATATACGAAACACAACATTAAAATTAATTGACACATAAACGTATACTCAAAATAATCTCTCTAAATAAACTTCTACTAATAAAACTGTCAGCTTAACTACTAAAATCCGCCATTCGCGCTTGTAAATCAACTTCAAAGCTTCGACAAATTATAACAAATGCTTATCACGGCGTCAACACAATCGAGTTTAATGTTGGAAATGCTGAAAGGGAAGTAACATGACATCTGAAGCCCATTGGGAACGAGCATCGTGTGTCAAACACTCTGACATTTTCGATTCTATGTTGTATCAAACGAGACTGGTGGGAAGGATTACTAAGCACGCGAGGTTTGGCTCAAGACTGGGTGTTCCTATTTGAGTATTATATTTGCAAAACGGTGAAAGTTGGGAAACAGTTTATCTTTGTACCTACTTGATGACTGCGAAAGGCTAAAGAGTATTAAATTAATAGAATAATTTATTTGGATTTACAGATGATAAATGTCGTGATGACCCAGTTGTTATTGCCTCGCGTCTCATCCACAAGTTTGTATTCTAATCCGCAAGTACCAATTTGACATTTTCAATTCATATAATCATCACTGATATCGGTGAAGGAAAACATCGTGAGGAAAGCCCAGTAGTGGAACAGTAAAAGCCTGGTATAAAAGTATATTAATAAGGAGGAAAAAAATCAGGTTCTTGAACGTGATGAGAGATTCGTATTTATTATTTTAATATTTTTTTTACTTATTCAGAGTCGGAGGAGCTCGTGGCTAAGTAATAACAGTCGCACGGGTCAATCCATCAGGTTAAGCTACGCTTGCTGGGGTTGGTCCGTGGATGGGTGACCATCTTTACATATCGAGACTCCCGGCTGTCATTCGAGCATCTTTGACAGTCGTTACGGGTCGTCAGAAGCCCGAAAGTTTGAAAATCAGTATTACCAAGAGGTATCGTATTATACAGTTACTGGGATGAGGAGGTCAGATAGGCAGTCGCTCCATGTAAAATATTGGTATTCAGCTGCTTAGACTGGAAGCCGACCCCAACAAAGGTGGAAAAAGGCTAGGCAGATTTCTTTTGATTTACATAATCAGACAAAGTCCATTATTGTTAGTTACAAAAATTATCTTACAAACTATATTAGAGTCCGCGCAACACTGAAGTCCAGCGAAAAATCGTCGATCTAAATTTTTTAGATTTTATTTTTATGCAATGACATAGACATCAGCGCCGCGTCAAAAGGATTTCAGTGGTGGCGTGGACTCTATGTTAAGTCCTTTGTTTCTATGAGAAAGGTTTTAAGAAATTATAATAACTTTTGCTTGAAACGATTAAACATAAATCCTTTTGTCAAGTTGCATGTTGTGCCCATAAAATATTCATATTATTTTGTCCCAAGAAGTGTAAGCGCTTAACCAACAAATCAACATTATAATTGAGTGCATTTATGTTGTACAGTGCGCTGGGGCACTTATAAGGATTTATTTGTAAGTTATGCGTGACACCTGTTGACAGTGATCGCGATATTAATTCCCGTCCGTACACGGGTTTATATTGAGTCTATGTACGGACTTATTTTAATTTTGGACTTGTTATTTATGTAAAACATGATTCATGTTTATTTTTTTAGATGAATTAATTACAGGGCAGGCGGGTCGTTGACTTGCTTCCAATGTATGGCCATGCAGAAAAAGTAACTGTAGGGCGGGGATACCATTTTGTTTCGAACCTCCTTGGTCTAAATTTAAATTGGTGCAACATAATACTGGCAAAGTTCCTCGTCAAACAATATTGGAAGCCATAAAATATTTGTTTTTTAATAACCTTTTTAAATTATTTTATAGCTTTTGCACATTTTTTTGGACACATTGTTGCCAGCATTTTTTTTTAACAAACTTTTTGTCTTCTCATATTTAAGCCCAAAACACACACAGAGCGGGTGCGGGGCGGGAGCGGGTCGGGCGCGGGAGTACGGCGGGTATAATAATTTGTAATTCAAGGAATTATATGGATGTCAACACACAGAACGCGGGCGCGGGTCGGGCGCGGAGCGGGACCCGCGCGGGAGCCGCGCCCGCCGCCCGCCGACACAACAGCGCGGGGCGGGAGCGGGTCGGGCGCGGGAGTACGGCGGGTGTCATAAATTGTAATCCAAGGAATTATATGGATGTCAACACACCTAAGTTTTCAAGGTAAGATAGTTACAGCATAGCAATGCGGTTGAAGCGTCGTTACATTCGTTGCAATACACGTATCGATGATATTCTCCATATTGATGTCTTTTTTTATTAATGTCATGAACCTACAACCTTTTCCACTTTCGCGTTCTTCTTTTTAAAATAAGTAAAAATATTAATTCTTCGTCCGTGTCAGAATCACCCGACATTTTCACACTGCAACCGCTGCCGCCTGTCAAAGTACAACCGCGCCCGACCTGCTGCCGCCCCGCGCCCGCGCTCTGTGCGAACACGATGACCCGCGCGACTCACGCGATGAAAACGACCCGACTCGCTCCCGCTCCGCACCCGCTCTGTGTGTGTTTTGGGCTTTACTTATTTATTTTGATTGTTTTTAGAAAATCTACATAGAATACGAGTTTATTTACTAGTATGTACCATCATTCATTACGTAATCAATAGTAATACGAGCTTAGATTTAACTATCGGTTAAAATGACAACAATAAAAAGCCTATATAAACGTTTTGTTGTTTTTTCATTGCGGTTTATTGCGATGTTAATCCGATTCTCCACTACTAACACAATTTTTATGATTTCATTTTACAACTCGCATTTTTACAGTTTGAATTATGTTTTATCGTCTTATGATTGTGTGATCTTCTGCTGAAAATTAATCTGATCTTTTCTTGAATACCAAAATAATCACTGTAATTAGGTGTGTTATGTAGTACTTAGATAATTAATATGTAAGTATTAAGAACATTATTGCGTTCGCTGCTGATGGTTGGCTTCAAAGTATAAAACATGTTCTACAAAATCAAAAGCACATTTAAACTCACAATATAAAAAATATAACCCCAAACCAGTCCACGTATATTCAGAAAGTGTCAAATGACATCACATCGACAAAATGAAATCATAAAACGCATTGCCGGGCGGCAGGCAACAGATTTGTCGCGCGATATGCGGCCAGCCGCCGCGCGAGATTAATTGCCGCGATAAGACGCGACTCGCGGCAAATCGCGCCGCGCGGCAACCCTTCAAGCGTTTTTTGGATTTTTCACTTTAATGTCATATTCGTTTTGAATGTGTGACAGTGTGAACTCGCGATAAAAACTGACACACTTGCCGTCAGACGTGCGTGCTATACTTTAGGAATGACATTGAGTCTTGTTGTGTATGAAATAAAAGGACAGTGACGTGAAAGAATTATGTTTATCTTTTTCTTAAGATTGTATTTAAAGTGACGGGTTTACAGTTCCGTACTTTTGGTCCATAATGGCAACAAGCCTTTATAACCAAAAGTACGGTTCGCAAATTAATGTATAGAGAATGTGAAAAATAACGACTGTGTGTGTCTAATAACGACTCACGAATTTTATTCGATATTCAGTTTTGAATATCGAATTTACCTATCCTAGCTGACATAGGAATAGTTTTTAATCTAGATTTATGGTTGACTAGTATTATAAAGTGAAGACTCATGTCTCATAAAAATCAAATCAAAGATGGTAAGATCTAATCTTACCTAGACCCGACAAGTTATGTTACGTTGAAAGCCCTATAGCCTAGCTCACTAGCGTTTTACATATGAGATTCCTAGATTGACAATCGGTAGTTAGTTTATCTCCTGCATACCTGAACTACCTGGTACGACTTCAATTTACATCAATAAATTAGTAAAGAAAGTCAATAAAACATGTCTTCTCGACGAGCTAACAACATACAGACGAACAGTCACTAATATATAATGCTTTGATCGAATCGCGCCCGTCGACACTTCAAAGGCGAACTATTTATAAAATTATCGATTGATCGATTCCGCGATCGAACGGAACTTTCGATTCCAGTATGAATTCTGTTTATATCAAAAATACACATTAGGTTATTGTAACTTTGATTGAAGGGTATTTGTTCGAAACAATAAATATGGAAATTCTAAAACTGATCCTGTTATCATTATTTCACCTAGTCTGACTTTTCAATCACGCACATAAAAGCTGCATAAATAAGGATTTAAAGAGCGCGCGCCCAGAAATTTATCAAAGTGAAAAATTGTTATTTAATACAGCAGGTTTTTGCAGGGTGCATCCTTTCCACGACCCGCGTGCACAACATCAATCACCCGATGAAAAAGAATCTTTTTAAAAATAAACAAAAAGGGCGCGAAACCGACTCGTCTCGCTTTTTAAATGGCGAGGCACGGGTAATGAAGTATTTTGTGCCAGTTAACGAATGTTTAATGCTCATGCGTGCTGGGATACTTTTATTTTTGTTATTTGATATCTCGAATAATCGACTAATTGACCGAAAATCTGATGAATGTGGATTACTTTCTTTAGTAATTTTACTCAAGCAGGATTTTTAAATATTGTAATTTGCGTTATATAAAAGCTTCAAGGCTCTTACACACTGGCGCGATTCGCCGCGCGACGCGAATTTTAACAAAACAATTCTCAGAAATTGTTTTGTTAAAATTCGCGTCGCGCGGCGAATCGCCCTAGTATGTAAGAGCCTTTACATTTTGTAAGGAAAAGCTGAAGGTAAATATTTCAACGTTTTAGTATTCCGCGCGAGTAGTAAGTGTCAACTATATAGAATAGACTTGTATTTTAGTGATGCAGCTTCTGGATGTGGCCTGCATATGAAGCACCACTCTGCTGCACTAAATAATATTGAATATCATAAATATTTCAACTGTCCCTACACGTTTTTTGATTCAGACCGACAAAGCATGCCTTGAAAAGTTTAAAGACCGTGATATTAATTCAATGGATATTACAATACTTATAGAAAAGTTGGCTTGAAGCTTTTGTCCTTGTAAAATGAAAGTTTTACAGTTTCTTAAACACGTCTGAGATTTGTTGCAAAACTAAGGGGTTTATTTATAAACGTTGTAATGATAAGCGACTTTATAGCCATACCTTTTTAAAGTTTGAACGTCATTTAGCTCGCAAAGTTTATAAATAAACTCCTATATCTCAGTAAATCTATGAGTTTTAGCCAAATAAACTTAAGTACCATATACCAAGAACTCAGTCTTTAGTATCTCTGTAGGTAAATACTTATAAATGCAAATTCTTAAGAATGTATGCAAAGATGTTGCAAACTAACTTTCGACTTAAGTAAGTACCTACTTATATTAGGTTATATATGCCTTATATTATACTGCCTGTCAACATCTCTTTTAATAATATTTATGAAATTATTAAAATTATTAAATTAAACTGGCATTTTATTGTAGCCTAACTGTAGGTTATATTTTAAGCCACTCATGTCGTCTCAACTTGATGTTATCCTGTAAACCTGTAATTATTTTCTCAGAACAACAAAAAATATTTTATATTTTTTAATTTCTAAATTTTTTTAAAATAAAAGTCTGCTTGCTGTAACCATTCGCGTTCCACCAATAAGCTTTTTCATTAAATTCCGATACTTCCACAGCCGATAGTTGTTTTTGGGGACAGAATTAACTCCACTGCTCTGTGGTTACATTTAGCCCCATGTTTACACTTCCCGCTTTATAGGGTGCTAATGACACGTCGCACGCATGCGCACCACGGTATAATTTATAAAGTGAAAATTAGAGGAGAACATTGTGGTTTAGTGACTTATAAATTAGGAGTTTTGGTTCCACGTTGTGGGGGTATTAGAAAGTTATGTTAAAAAATCTGTCAAATCTACTAACATCTCAAAAAAGAACGACTCGTTCTTTTTTTTGCGTGTGGTAAGTTGGCTATGTCTAGAAAAGAAATAGATCGAACAAACGATTAAAAACTCTTTTACTATTTTGACATAATTAAAGTAGGTAGTAACACTGGCCATTTTTCGTTAAAAAAATCTTGGATGCCATTAAATTTTATTTTTATATTTTCTATCTTTTTAATAAAAAGCATCCGTTTTCGTGTTTTTGATAAACTTATGCCAGTATCTAAATTAGTGTTGAGGTTTCAACCTCATAAAACTCGTTTGTCTGCATGGTTTTCATCGTCACTTTGAGAACAAACTGAGCATCAAAACTGTGTAGTAATCTGTGAGAAAACAATACGTCATTTTTATTATTTAATTATTAATTATAATTTATTTTTATACCTAATGATAATGTATTTAATATATAATTTATTTAAACTTAGGTACTTAATTAAAGTTAAACCACTAAAGTCGATACCTAGTCTTAGTATTACCCTCCTTAACATTAACAAAAACCAAAATAACTGAAAATTCTTATTGCCTCTAAAACTAACCATGTACTTCGTTACCCAATAAATAGTTTAGGCATACCACACTACAATTATAACGTTACACAGTGTGTGGCAACTCTGAAGACTAGACGGTGACAGATTTACTGACATCAAGTGTACGACGGCGCGGGCGCAACTGTTTCACTGCCCGTTCCCGAGGGAAAAGTTCGGTAATTCGATTTAATTTTTTATTTATCATAGAGTGACATGACATGACTTCATGGATTTACTATGTTATTACCTAGTATATGAGAACAATAAAACACATTTTTCTAAGAGGGTTGAAAGTTAAGAAATAAATAAATTAAACAGCCTAATAGAAAAAGTAATAATAAATAAAAGTAATTCAAAACTCACCCCGCACATAGATTGAATTAAATCACCATCAATCATAACTTATCCCAGCAATGACTGACTATCGCCTATTACCAACCATCGGACAGCCCCGATATTCATAAACCCTGGGTAATCATTTACTCTTGACCAACCCCTTAAGAGCGTGTGCTATCTCCATAAACCCTTCTGACTGGTAATCACAAAAAGAACCCTCAATTTCCTATAAGCCTCCGTAACATTCAATAACTCAAATCTGAACATCATCACATGGGTCACAAAACAGCCTATGTGCAGAAAGTCAAAAACTTTATATGTGTGAATATTGCGTACCTTAAAACCTGGGTCAAATAAAATTTTATTTCTTCCACAACCCAGTTGTTCTGTCCTGGGTCATGGGTCAAACTGGACCCAACACAAACAAATTCGCGGCTAGTGAACAGTTTAGAACTTCTGTCTCTTACACTGTGTTGCACAAATCGGAATTTGTTCAGAACTCAGAACCCTTTTCGGTACCTAGTTTGCCCATTTTATGGCGGTCCCACAAACCTATGTATTTATTTATTTGGTGGCGGGGCCTCATCTGTTGTGTGCATTACAATCGTAAATACACTTGTGACAGGCGACGTGGGGGTATTATGTTATAGTGTGAGACCGAAGCTTTTAAAATATACACGCTTTCACCTGTTTTGACACTTTGTGTAAAGAATAATGTCTCTAAAAGCAGGTATAAAAATATCAGAACCTAAAAGTTGATTAGGGTTAATTATTCCTTAACGTATAACTACTAATCATATATTTTTCATTTTTGTAATTTGTATTAAAAGAATTTAAAAATCAATTATTTTGAAGCATGTGTAAAAAAATACTTGGTGTATTTACATGTCTTACATAATTTTATACACGAAGAAGAAAGTTATTGCCAGAATTCTACACGAGATATCGTTTAGATAAAAAAACGTTGCCCAGAGAATTCGGCACGCAAGTGGAATGACACCTGTCAAATTAGACAGGTTACAGGTCAGGAGCAAGCGATGAGCGAAAGCGAATGATGTGTTTGGAGCATTTATGTTTTTATTTTATTTATTTATTTAACCATTTATGCACAGGCACACACATATAAATACAGAAAAGAAGAAAGAAACAGAAAAAATCGTACAAAGGCAATGCTTATTTCTAAAGAAATCTCTTCCAGCATACCTGCGATAGGAAAGTAGATAAAAGAGATGTAGACAACGTGTGTAAGAGTAGAAGAGATTTTTTTTTAATATTTTTTATACAAACCGATCCGTATTCAGAAGATATTTTAGAGGATTCAGATTCAGGGGAATACAGGCGTGATTTTGTGTTAACTTATGTAATTTAACGGAGTCCGGATGACCAACGAGTCAAACTAGAAAAATCGACTAAAATATTCTTGTGCCTTACATTTCTAAAACTAACGAAGATAAATAATTGTAGTTCGTTCAACTTTTCCTGTAAATGTAACAAGTAAAGGAATATTTAACTTAACCAGCTTATTCAGTATGCAAAGAAAAAACATTGAACTAATTTCCCTAAGGGCCATATTTTCACACTGAGCAATATGGGTACTTTCATATTTCTTACACGTTTACAAAATGAAACAAGCTCTA